>JARQOD010000010.1:26048959-26120019 GCA_033576555.1 Oophaga sylvatica | reverse complement strand
CCATCTGACTGCAGCCCTACCCGGAGGTTCGGACGTCACAAGCGGTGATCCCCGGCTATTCCAGAGACTCTTGCCTGCTCACTTGGGAGCGATCATCTGCCATCTGACTGCAACCCTACCCGGAGGTTCGGACGTCACAAGCGGTGATCCCCGGCTGTTCCAGAGACTCTCGCCTGCTCACTTGGGAGTGTCCATCCGCCATCTGCCTGCTAGCCTACCGGGAGGCTTCACCATCTCAGGTCGTATATACCTGTCCATCTAGAGACTGCCCCGGTTACTTGCTGTGACAACCTGCCTGTCAATCCAGAGACTGCCCCGGTCACTTGCCGTGACAACCTGCCTGTCTTTCCAGAGACTACCCCGGTCACTTGCCGTGACAACCTGCCTGTCAATCCAGAGACTGCCCCGGTCACTTGCCGTGACAACCTGCCTGTCTATCCAGAGACTGCCCCGGTCACTTGCCGTGACAACCTACCTGTCAATCCAGAGACTGCCCCGGTCACTTGCCGTGACAACCTGCCTGTCAATCCAGAGACTGCCCCGGTCACTTGCCGTGATCCTTTCCCGTATAACCAGAGACTGCCCCGTCACTTGCCGTGACCTCCTGTCCTTCTCCCTGGGCGCCACCCGCTCTCTTACAAGTATAACCTTCTTGTATAAATAAAGCTCAGTGGTTCCACCTACCTGACCCGTTACACATTCTATAGCCCGTATGCCCATAATAATAGGTTAGATAGGTCAAATTTGGTGATATATTCCATTTAAGGGAGACTTTAAGTTTCCAGCTGCTGGAACACCTGGCTGTGAATTAAATTTACCTTGGGTGTGTATTTTACTGTAGTTGTACTTAAATAAATAAATGAAAAAATGACATGGGTGCCCCCCTGTTTTTATTGACCAGTCAAGGGAAAGCAGAAAGCAGTGAGCTGGTGGTATTATTCTGGAAAGAGGCTAAAATAATCATAAAGTTTACCAGCCTATTAATATCATCTGACAGCTGTCTGTTAAGCCTTGACTGGTTATTAAAAAGTTTGGACCCCCCAAAAAATGACCATGGACTTCCTTATTTTTATAATAACCAGCAAAGGCTAAAAAGACAGCTGTTGACTGATTTTATTAGGCTGGGAATGGGACATGGATATGGGCTCCCTTCAAGACTAATAATATCAGCCCTCAGCTACCCCAGAAATGGTGCATCTTTTAAATGCACCTATTCTGGTAATTAACATGGGCTCTTCCTGCTTTCTCTGTTGAGTTGGTAAGTGGGGTCATAGTTTTGGGGATGATGTCAGCTTTGTAATGTCAGCTGACATCAAGCCAGGGTGTTATGATTTGGTAGCTGAGGAGAGCAGGCAAAAACGGCAATACACCAGAGAGGTTGGAATCTACTGGATTGCAGTACCCTGACTAACCACACAACTAAAGGCAGCCGTGGAGCGTTCCTACATTGGTCCTAGACGCCTCGTCACAGCCTGAGAGGTTAACTACACCTAAAGATAGAAAGAGGAAAGCTATCTGCCCCGGAGCAGATCCCCAAAGAACATAGGAAGCCCCCAAACATGTAATGGCGGTTAGACAAGAGGAAATACAGACACAGACAGAAAATAGTATGAGCAAACGTTGGGGCCCAAACTACCTGGACAGAAAAGGATAGGAAGGACACTTACTGCAATCCAAAAAAAACCCTAAAAAATACCAACTCTACTAATTGCAAAAACACCTGAGATCACACGACCTCTACCACCTAAATTAGTTCTCTGGTGTCACAAAACTAAGCCGCAGCCACTGAAAAAATTGGAAAAGGCAAATGAACAAATAACAGTGGCTCAGATAAACTGAGAGGAGCACAAGCCCCCGGAGGGGACCTGGCTGACCTCCACAGAAGTGCAGGGAACAAAGCAAAAAGCAAGTACAAAAATAAAAACAGAAAATATCTTATCTGAGAGCAGGAGAAGAGGCAAGACTCAGCAAGCTTCCAAGTGAACCAGGAACCACAGTTGAGACAAGAACAATTGATCACCGGCAATCATGATGGGAGGGAACCTCCCTTATATAAGACCAGTCTGTAACTCCTGATTGCCAATCTTCATTGAATTGTTCAGTACTGTTTGTAACCACCAGAGGGAGCTTCTGCTCAGAATTCATTTCTAACACATTCACAACAGTACCCCCCCTTGAGGAGGGGTCACCGAACCCTCATTTGGGCAACCAGGTCAGTCAGGATGAGCTCTGTGATATGCACAGATCAGTCTCCTAGCATGGATGTCCGAAGCAAACACCCAAGAATTGTCCTCCTGACCATAACCTCTCCACCTAACCAAATACTGGAGTTTCCGTCTAGAAAAACGAGAATCCAATATTTTCTCAACCACATACTCCAGATTGCCCTCAACCAAAACAGGGTCGGGAGGCGCAGCCATAGGAACCACTGGCTCGACAAACCTCTTCAATAAGGACTTGTGGAACACGTTATGGATCTTAAATGTCCCTGGAAGAAGTAAACGAAAGGAAACAGGATTGAGAATCTTCATGATCTTATAAGGTCCAATGAACCTAGGCTTAAACTTAGGAGATGCAACTCTCATAGGGATATTTCTTGAGGACAACCAGACCAAGTCCCCCACTTCAAACCGAGGACCATCAGTCCTATGCCGGTTGGCAAACCGCTGGGTCCTCTCCAGAGAGAGGGACAACCTCTCCACTACCTGGTCCCAAATCTGCTGCATACGCTCCACAACAGAGTCAACACCTGGACAGACAGAGGCCTCCGTCTGTCCCGAAGAAAATCGAGGGTGAAACCCAAAATTGCAGAAAAATGGAGACATCAAAGTGGCAGAGCTAGCCCTATTATTAAGAGCAAACTCAGCCAAAGGCAAAAAAGAGACCCAGTCATCTTGATCAGCAGACACAAAGCATCTCAGATAAGTCTCCAATGTCTGGTTTGTTCTCTCAGTTTGTCCATTGGTCTGAGGATGAAAAGCCGAGGAGAAAGACAATTGAACACCAAGTTTAGAACAAAAAGTCCTCCAAAATCTGGAAACAAACTGGACTCCTCTGTCAGACACAATGTTCTCAGGAATGCCGTGTAACCGAACCACGTGCTGAAGGAACAAAGGCACCAATTCGGAGGAGGAAGGCAACTTAGGTAATGGCACAAGATGTATCATCTTGGAAAACCTATCACAAATCACCCAGATAACGGTCATTCTCTGAAAATTACGCGTCGGGGTTCACCTGCTTCATGCTAAGTCCCTCTTATTCATATGTTTATCTAAGCAGGCATTATCTGTGCATTTTTCTGGCTATCACCATATGAAGCTGAATAATGAGATTTCATTGTCTCGTTTTGTCTATTCTAGCTAGGTCTTATTTTGTGAAATGGTACTTTATCTGCACAAGACCTCTTTGATATTATTTAGATATATACTACTTGTTTTCTTGTCCATTCTGACAAAGTCTGGGCGATGCCTGCTATATGACTATATGCACAATGAAATAGCATTTCTCTCAAATAAGGCTATCTGACACTATATTTGTGTGCATTTGATATATTATTATATCTGGGATTGTCTGCATGTTTTAGGTATTTAATTTACATTATTGCTGGATACCATTTAGTTCCAAGACTCACTTCATCTCTCACTATTAATTTATTGTTTTCCCACCTTATCAGGAGGGCAAAATAGGGGAGTGAGGGAGAGCCTACGTTGAGTGGGGGCGCCATATCGATTCTTTAGGGTGCCAACCTCCACGGTAAGGTAGGACACAGATAAGGAATATTGTAGGGTGTCTGACAGTATAGCTTTTATCAGGTATAGCTTCATTGTTATACCAATCACTGGGTCAGGTGTTTTTTAGTGATTAATAATAAAATTAACTTTTTAAGGGAATATATGTTCACATGCCGTAGAACAGGAGCAGAAGTGAATCTCTGCCTAAGTTCCTGAAACGCAGAGACTGCCTCAGGAGGCCAATTCACCACATCAGAACCCTTTTTGGTCAAATCAGTCAATGGTTTAACAATAACAGAGAAATTACCAATAAATTTACGATAAAAATTGGCAAAACCCAAGAATCTCTGAAGAGCCTTTAATGAAGTAGGTTGGACCCAATCACAGATGGCCTGAAACTTGACCGGGTCCATTTCAATAACAGATGGGGACAAAATGAATCCCAGAAATGAGATCCTCTGTACGCCAAAAATACACTTTGATCCCTTCACATACAGAGCATTCTCTCTCAAAATCTGGAACACAGTCCGAACATGTTTCACATGAGAGTCCCAGTTATTGGAAAAAATCAAGATATCATCCAAATAAACAATCAGAAATTTATCCACAAAATCCCTGAAAATGTCATTCACGAAGGACTGGAAGACGGAAGGAGCATTAGTGAGGGCATCACTAGGTACTCAAAATGCCCCTCTGGGGTATTAAACGCCGTCTTCCATTCATCCCCGTGCTTAATGCGAATAAGGTTATACGCCCCCCTGAGGTCAAGCTTGGTAAACCAAGTAGCACTTTTCACCCTGGAAAACAGGTCAGAAATCAAGGGTAACGGATATTGATATTTCACAGTGATATTGTTCAAGAGACGATAATCAATACACGGCCTTAATGAACCATCCTTTTTGGCCACAAAGAAAAAACCGGCACCCAAGGGTGAAGAGGATGGTCTGATATGACCTTTCTCCAATGACTCCTTGATATAAGACCGCATAGCGTCATGTTCAGGTACAGACAAGTTAAAAAGGCGACCTTTAGGGAATTTACTTCCAGGCACTAATTCAATAGCGCAGTCATAGCTCCTATGGGGGGCAAGGATGCAGATTTACTTTCGCTAAACACATCAGAAAAATCAGTCAAAAAGTCAGGAACATCCTGAGCCTGGGGAGAGGCAGAAAAAACAGGAGTGTTGGCAATAACACATTGGCAGCCCCAACTGGTTACAGACACAGATTTCCAATCCAAAACAGGATTATGAGACTGTAACCAAGGAAACCTAGTACAATAATGTCATGCAGATTATACAGCACCAAAAATTTGCAACTCTCCTGATGATCAGGTTCAACCCTCATTATCACCTGAGTAGAGAACTGGGGTTTGTTCTCAGCCAAAGGGGTAGAATCAATCCCCAGTAGGGGAATAGACTTCCGTAGGGGTATCAAGGGAAACCCACAACGTTTAGCAAAATCAAAATCCATCAGGTTAATAGCTGCTCCCGAATCAACAAAAGCCTGAGCAGAAAATGTGGACAGGGAGCAAATCAGGGTAACTGTCAACAGAAATTTAGTCTGAACACTACCCAAGACAACTGAGCGTGCAAAACGTCTTCCCCGCTTAGGGCAGACTGAAATAGCATGAGAGGCGTCACCACAGTAGAAACATAACCCATTGCATTTTCGAAACTCATGACGCTGTGCCCCAGAAGCCACTCCATCACACTGCATGGGTTCAGAAGCTGGTTCACAAGGCAACACTATTCCACGCATACCTCTACGCTCACGCAAACGTCTGTCAATTTTTATCGCTAATGATATAGAATCATTGAGACCAGAGGGAGCAGGGAAACCCACCATAACATCTTTTACATTCTCTGACAGACCCTTCCGAAAAAGGGCTGCCAAAGCATCATCATTCCATTTGGTCAGGACTGCCCACTTTCGGAATTTCTGACAGTACAACTCAGCGTCCTCAAGCCCCTGATTTAATGCCAACAAGGCTTTTTCAGCTTGATCAGTGACATTAGGTTCATCGTACAATAACCCCAGAGCCAGAAAAAATGCATTAACATTACTCAAAACAGGGTCCCCAGGTGTCAGGGAAAAAGCCCAATCCTGAGGATTGCCGCGCAGGAGAGAGATGACAATTTGAACCTGCTGTGCTGCGTTCCCTGAGGACTTAGGTTTTAAGGCAAAAAACAACTTACAGTTATTTTTGAAATTCAGAAATTTAGCTCGATCCCCCAAAAACAAAATCTGGCATGGGATCCTAGGTTCCACAACCGGCAACCTAGCAAGATAGGTAGCAATACTCCGAACTTCAGTGGCAAGCTGATCCACACGGCCAGACAACTGTGCAAACTCCATTGAGAGAAAAAAAAATCCTCCTCAGCACCCAGAGAAAAAGAGGGGAAAAAAATGCAACAAACAGAGAAAAAAAAAAAATCTCTGACAACTCTGACAACTTTCTTCTTTCCACACTTTTTTTTTTTTCCCCTTCTGTGAGTACCATATAATTTTCAGTTTGGCCGGTGATACTGTTATGATTTGGTAGCTGAGGAGAGCAGGCAAAAATGGCAATACACCAGAGAGGTTGGAATCTACTGGATTGCAGTACCCTGACTAACCACACAACTAAAGGCAGCCATGGAGCGTTCCTACGTTGGTCCTAGACGCCTCATCACAGCCTGAGAGGTTAACTACACCTAAAGATAGAAAGAGGAAAGCTATCTGCCCCGGAGCAGATCCCCAAAGAACATAGGAAGCCCCCAAACATGTAATGGCGGTTAGACAAGAGGAAATACAGACACAGACAGAAAATAGTATGAGCAAACGTTGGGGCCCAAACTACCTGGACAGAAAAGGATAGGAAGGACACTTACTGCAATCCAAAAAAAAACCTAAAAAATACCAACTCTACTAATTGCAAAAACACCTGAGATCACACGACCTCTACCACCTAAATTAGTTCTCTGGTGTCACAAAACTAAGCCGCAGCCACTGAAAAAACTGGAAAAGGCAAATGATCAAATAACAGTGGCTCAGATAAACTGAGAGGAGCACAAGCCCCCGGAGGGGACCTGGCTGACCTCCACAGAAGTGCAGGGAACAAAGCAAAAAGCAAGTACAAAAATAAAAACAGAAAATATCTTATCTGAGAGCAGGAGAAGAGGCAAGACTCAGCAAGCTTCCAAGTGAACCAGGAACCACAGTTGAGACAAGAACAATTGATCACCAGCAACCATGATGGGAGGGAACCTCCCTTATATAAGACCAGTCTGTAACTCCTGATTGCCAATCTTCATTGAATGGTTCAGTACTGTTTGTAACCACCAGAGGAAGCTTCTGCTCAGAATTAATTTCTAACACATTCACAACACCAGGGGTTAGTAATGGAGAGTTGTCTATCAGACACATCTGTTACTAACCCTGCAAACAGCTATGAGCTGATATTAATAGGCTGGGAAGTTCCATGTTTATTGTCCCAGTCCCAGAATAATAACACCAGCTCCCACCTGTTTGCTTTCCCTCAGCTGGTTGTTAAAAAGAAGGTAGATCACACACCATTTTTTTATTGTATTTATTTCTAAGCTAAATACATGTACAGTAAGCTACACATGCGCTGCACTAATTATATATTACACTGACATCTTTCTTACTATACCCAGGCACAGGCTGGTGAAGATGCTCATTAGTGTCACCTGCTCTCGCTGCTATCAGTGAGACCAGGCATACACTGATGAGAGTAGTAGTCATCAGCTAACCTCTGACAGGGGGTAACCCTTTCACCGCCTGTCACAGCTGCTGGCTCACACACTGTCCGCCGTTTGAAAGTGTGGGAACCACAACGCTGTGACGAGCATTAACATCAGTAAGCTTACCACCAATTAGAGCTGGTATTTCCTTCGCTGTCACACAGATGACAGCGTGGGAATAGCTGGATATTTGGGACCCCTTATTCACATGAATAGGGTCCAGGATCAAGTTCAGGTACAATTCTGGTGCATGAACCAAACTTTTCTATAATGTTCAGCTGAACCCGACAGACCCGAATATAAATGGGTTCATCCATCCCTGGTCTTCACAACCCTAAGTGTTTAAATTTGCATGGAACCATAAAGTTCATGAAACTTGACTCACAATAGATCTTCTTTGGACTGATGCACTAGTTTCTAGACCCTGTGGCTCTCATAGAATCATAGAATAGTAGAGTTGGAAGGGACCTCCTGGGCCATCTGGTCCAACCCCCTGCTCAAAGCAGGATTCTCTAAATCATCCCAGACAGATGTCTGTCCAGCCTCTGTTTGAAGACTTCCATTGAAGGAGAACTCACTACCTCTCGTGGCAGCCTGTACCACTCATTGATCACTCTAACTGTCAAAAAGTTTTTTCTAATATCTAATCTGTGTCTCCTCTCATTTAGTTTCATCCCATTGCTTCTCGGTTCATTGATTTCAATGAGTGTCCTACCATGATTTTTTTCCCCTCAGTGTTTACGCCTAAAGTTCTTCCATAGAACATGCCATGGTTCAAGTGTGGATTCAAACTTCAACTCCTATAATTTACATGGCAATCTGTAATCTTTGGCCAAATGTCGAGAACACAAAACTTTTAAATGTCCCATGATGAACTGTTGCCGTGTGACAGACAATAGAAGAGTAAAGCATTGATTCATTTTTTGTCACCTATTTCAGAAGTTTGAGATATAGGGTATATGTGAAGAGAATGTGTAATATATTTGGAGGAAATGACAGGCATTCAAGAAGAAGCCACATCATTTGAAGGACTTATATGATAAACTGAATATTTTGACTTCAATTCAGATAGAAATTGGAAGCTACTGAAGGGATTTGCCCAGTGGAACTGTACGCTAGAAATCTTTATATTTATCTGAACCTCTGGGACAGGAAATGAATGGTCTTTGTAATGTGCAGCTTGTTGAATGCTGAGGTTCACCAGGAAAAAACTCCTGCATATTATCTTCTAAGCTAAATTTCAATTTGCAGCCCTACAATAAAAAGTTAAAGACTTTCCTGAGGATAAAAACATAGAAATGGATATTGCGACCTCAGTTTATGTTGACTATATTGTTCTACTTTTTTTGCAATTAATAAGATTACATTTAGCTGAAAAAAAATGTGTTTTTTTCACTTTTAGACATATATTGTGTGCCCATAACTGGCTGTAAACTCAGATTATATTAGAAAAGTTCCCAAAATGTAAAAAGATCAGTGTCCAGCTATGATGACCCCCAGTAGAGGGGCTGACTCAGACACTGCACATGCCCAGGAATTATCTCAATAGAAAAGACAAATGTCATTATGATGGGAAGGGGTCAGCTCTGACATCACCTTATTATGATTGTTGGATAATGTGTTATCAGCTGTGTGTAAAGGCGTTATCCATCATAGTAATCCTACCTCTGATGATAATGAAACTTTTCCTGAAAGGACATGAAGTATGAGGCTAAAAAAGCCCCAGTGCCTTAAGGCAGTGTCACACTTAGCGATCGCACCAGCGATCATGACAACGACACGACCTGGCGAGATCGCTGGTGCGATCGCTATGTGGTCGCTAGTTAGATTCCAAACACATCTCATCAGCGATCTGTATAACGACCTCTGCGGTTGTTGGGAAAACCTAGTCCCACCTGCGACGCTGGTGAAGTCGTTCATAAAAGGTGTCACACTCAGCGATTTAGGCTTACCAGCGGGACACCAACGACCAAAAAACGGCTCAGAACATTCATAAGCAATTTGCGACATCTCAGCAGGGGCCACATCGCTGCTACATGTCACACACAGCGACGTCGCTAACGAGATCGCTACTGCGTCATAAATGGTGATGCAGTAGCAATCTCGTTAGCGATCTTGCTAGCGATCTCGCTTATTGTTACATACCCTTTATGCAAAGTTAGCAAAATTTCAAATTTTGTTTGTTTTTTTCTAGTTTATTTTTTTTTATTAAATATTGTAGTATGAAAAATACCAACATTTTTAGAAAAATATACATGTAATATAAAAACTTGATTTAAACAACAGGTCATTTTCTGATGACACATACGAATTGGACCTGTCAAATGCAAGTTTACGATTTATGGTAAAGGTTTTAATACCCCATTACCTTCCTGTGAAGGACTTGTCCTTTTCAGCCCCTCTGCTTCTCACCTCCACCTGTTCAGTCCTTGCCACTTTTTCAGATTGCCACAGTTCATACCGAAATCCCCTATCTTCTCACACTTGGTCAACCGTCTGGCTCTGAGTGAGCCTAGGTGGGTTCTGCGCATGTTAATGCAAGGTCAAAACCTTCATCAAAGCCGGAATTTCTTGCCCAACGTAAGAGGATCGGAGATTTCAACACGAGCAGAGGTGGAATAAAGATTTGGCGAGGACCGAATGGATGATGCGGAGAGGCCGGAAACGTGAGTATGAGGATTATTTTTTAACATTTTGATTTTTCTTTAAGGTTCAGAAATTCCTCAATTTGCTGAGAACGCGTGGATGCGAATTACAAAACAATCTGCATTTCGGCAAATGAGGATGTTTGCATTTTCAAGTAGAATTTTATTTCACTCGAATTTATTTGTTCATCTCTATTCATATGTCATTGCCATTTCACAGTTTCTGAAGTCGTTAATTTTTAAGATCTAACAAAGTAGTTTGGATTTTGTTTCTCAGCTTGAGCTTAAAATTATTACAAATGTAATTTATGGAAAAAGAATAGAATTTATATTTAAAAGCATTTATTTTACACAATAGGTTGCTTTATAGTGGAAAACTCAAACAAAACCATATAATGTTCTAGCAAATATTCATTGTGGTTTCATAAAAGCAGCTGAACTAATTGACACCTGGAATAGAGTTCTTTACGTTCCTAATTTCCATCCATTTTTTAATTGCCAATACACTCTGCATATTATTTCCCCAGCATTATTTAGCTTTCCTAGGCATAGTCTGGAAAATACATAAGAGGTAATGGTTTTTCAGAATCACTGAGCAGGAACCTTCCTTCTGCTCGTCCATCAGTATTCTAGACTTTTCACATTTGTAAAAAGTCAGAGAGGTTAGAAAATATTAGCAAACAGCTTGATGAAGAAATAGCCATTAGATTTAAAATTAATGTCTGCAGGCCTAACCAACAATCAGTATAGCAATTGTAAAGACCAAGATAAAGCTGGGAAGCACAAGTCAACGCTAATTACAGGCTTAGCCATCTGGTGGCTATGTCTCCTAGCAGTTCTTTGAATGGAACAAAGGAATTTGAAGCAAAGATTAAACATAAAGTTTTTGTCCAAGAACTCCCATCAAAATTTAGAAGAATAAGTACAACTGAAAATTCCCCCAAATACCTCTTTGTTTGTAGGACCTTTTTGAGATGGCCAATCAAAATAACAAAATGGTCTACTTGGGGTGGCCTAAGCTTGCAGACCTTAGAATAACAAGTGTACAAGCATTAAAAATTGTGATAATTAATTTTCTTTAGCTTTATCCCTTTTCCATGCACACAAGGACAAATATAAAATTGGGGTAAGCTATCCAGCAGCTGTGTGGTGTCAAGAGAAAGGACGTCCAGACCTTAGTAGTTGCAAGAATTGGATAATTACTCAAAAATCATGAAAGGGTTCTGAAGCATAGCCATGGGGTGTAAAGTTAGTTATATAAACTGAGCACTACAGTCATGGACAAAAGTTTTGAGAATGACACAAATATTAATTTTTACAAAGTCTACTGCTTCACTTTTTCTAATGGCAATTTGCATATACTCCAGAATGTTATAAAGAGTGATCAGCTTAACAGCAATTACTTGCAAAGTCAATATTTGGCTAGAAAATGAACTTTATCCCCCAAAACACATTTCAACATCATTGCAGCCCTGCCTTAAAAGGACCAGCTAACCTCTTTTCAGTGATTGCTCCATTAACACAGGTGTGGGTGTTGATGAGGACATGACTGGAGATCAATCTGTCATGATTAAGTAAGAATGACACCACTGGACACATTAAAAGGAGGCTGGTGCTTGGCATCATTGTTTCTCTTCTGTTAACCATGGTTATCTCTAAAGAAACTTGTGCAGTCAGCATTGCAATGCACAAAAATGGCCTAACAGGGAAGAGTATCGCA
Source organism: Oophaga sylvatica (assembly GCA_033576555.1). NCBI lineage: Eukaryota > Metazoa > Chordata > Amphibia > Anura > Dendrobatidae > Oophaga > Oophaga sylvatica. The sequence continues at coordinate 26,108,178 of JARQOD010000010.1, read as the reverse complement.
GCTAGAAAGATTGCACCTCAGTCAACAATCTATCGCATCATCAAGAACTTCAAGGAGAGAGGTTCCATTGTTGCCAAAAAGGCTCCAGGGCGCCCAAGAAAGACCAGCAAGCGCCAGGACCGTCTCTTAAAAGTGTTTCAGCTGCGGGATCGGGCTACCAGCAGTGCAGAGCTTGCTCAGGAATGGCAGCAGGCAGGTGTGAGTGCATCTGCATGCACTGTGAGGCGGAGACTCTTGGAGCAAGGCCTGGTCTCAAGGAGGGCAGCAAAGAAGCCACTTCTCTCCAGAAAAAACATCATGGACAGACTGATATTCTGCAAAAGGTACAGGCAGTGGACTGCTGAGGACTGGGGTAAAGTTATTTTCTCTGATGAATCCCCTTTTCGATTGTTCGGGACATCAGGAAAACGCCTCATTCGGAGAAGACAAGGTGAGCGCTACCACCAGTCTTGTCTCATGCCAACTGTTAAGCATCCTGAAACCATTCATGTGTGGGGTTGCTTCTCAGCCAAGGGAATCGGCTCTCTCACAGTCTTGCCTAAAAACACAGCCATGAATAAAGAATGGTGCCAGAATGTCCTCCAAGAGCAACTTCTCCCAACCCTCCAAGAGCAGTTTGGCGATCAACAATGCCTTTTCCAGCATGATGGAGCACCTTGCCATAAAGCAAAGGTGATAACTAAATGGCTCTGGGAACAAAACATAGAGATTTTGGGTCCATGGTCTGGAAACTCCCCAGATCTTAATCTCATTGAGAACTTGTGGTCAATCATCAAGAGACGGGTGGACAAACAAAAACCTAAAAATTCTGACAAAATGAAAGCATTGATTGTGCAAGAATGGACTACTATCAGTCAGGATTTGGTCCAGAAGTTGATTGAGAGCATGCCAGGGAGAATTGCAGAGGTCCTGAAGAAGAAGGGTCAACACTGCAAATATTGACTTGCTGCATTAACTCATTCTAACTGTCAATATAAGTGTTTGTTACTCATATGTTTGCAATTATATTTCTGTCTGTGATAAAAACATCTGTCAAACACACATAAAAACCAGAGGGCAGCAGATCATGTGAAAATATAATATTTGTGTTCTTCTCAAAACTTTTGGCCATGACTGTAGTGTCTAAAGGGGGTCCATAGGCCAAATAGACCTTGTTTTAGTAGAGAGCCGTAAGCAAAAAGTCATCAAAAATGGTAGCCACTTAATACAAAGTCATTAATTTTGTTGATCACTAAGAGAGATTACATTTTGGCCTAAAACGTTAGAAACTGGATGCCAGGCTGGCTTTAATTTAGAAATGATAATCTTGATGGGACAACCCCTTTAAGAGTTGTAACTAGTGATGGGCATACCTGAAGATTTTCACATCCGACATGATCAGCCAAACAGTTAAAAAAGGTTTGTTCAGGTACCAGAGCAGTACCCGAACCTGGAACCCATTCACTTTGTGCACCAAAACATCCAGTGTTAATCACTCTGTCATGTGCATGACATTGTGGCAAACACTGCCTCTGATCAGCGGCAAAAGGATTACCACCGGTCACTAGTGTCAGCTGATGCGACTACTGCTCCCATCAGACTATGCCTGCTGCCAAGAACTGCGATGAACTCTCTGAGCTCAATGCTGCACAGTGAAAATTTTTCTCACTGTGTGAGGGGTGATCACACAGCCAGAATAAAGTATTATTTTGAAATAAAAAACAAACTTTTTTTTATTTAATAGCAAATACAGTTATATCCACCTAACGCCCATTCCACTGAAGCCATGGTCTCCTGTAAAAAGAAAATAAAAAATAAAAAACAAAAACAACCATAATCCCTCACCTGTCCATTGTTCTTTCTGTCGTTCAGTGAGAAAAAGTCTCATAGTGCAGCCATGGACGGACACAGATTCGGAATCACTGGCAGGACACGATTCAGACACTGGAACAAGCTTTGACAATAACCAGGGCAGTCATTGGTGCTGGCTCAAGTAACTGTGGAACAGTTTCAGATTCAGGTAACGTGGGTGTGGCTACAGGGGTCAAGTACTGCCAGTGTAGCCTCAGGGTACGTACAGGTACTGCAGATGAGGCTTCAGGGTTCAGGTAAGGTGGGTGTGGCTTTAGGATTCAGGCACCTTCGGAACAGTTTCAGGTTCAGGTAACGTGCATGTGGCCACAGGGTTCTGGTGCCACTGGTGTAGTTTCAGGGTACAGGTACTGTAGATGAGGCTTCAGGGATCAGGTACCGTGGGTGTGGCTTCAGGGTTTGGGTACTGCCAGAGCGGCATCAGACTCAGGTACCACCAGAGTGGTGTCAGGCCTCAGAAACAGACTGGACAGGCAGGAACAGTGTTAGTGTTCATGTAATGCAGCTGCAGCTTCAAGCACAGGTACCACCGACACCTTGTCAGGGATCTCATACCACAAATGTGATTCCAGCAAGGTACCTAATGAGCGATTTTAGGCTCTGGTACAGCAGGGAACGGTATCAGGGTTAAAGTCCCATCAGAGAGGTGTCGGGGTTCAGATACAGCAGGGAGTGGTGTCAGGGCTCAGATATCTCCAGGAATGTCATGGCACGGGTACTGCCGAAATGGCTTTAGGATACAGGGCTCAACAACATGAGTTATGGGAAAAGGTTCAGATTAAACACAGTATGGAATTCGGGGACCTGTGTTATGAATGTGCTGGAGATGGTTTCTGAGCAAAGGCTCCCTCTGGTGGTTGCAGACAGTACTGAACCTTACAGCGAGGAATAGCAATCTGGGATCACGGACTGGACTGATATAAGGGAGGTTCCCTCCCATGATGGTCGCCGGTGATCAATTGTTCTTGTCTCAATTGTGGTTCCTGGTTCATTTGGAAGTCTGCTGGAGTCTTGTATGCATCTGCTGCTTTCAGATAAGATATTTTCTGCTTTTCTTTTTGTGCTTGCTTTTTGCATAATTTTCTGCACTTTTGTGGAGGTCAGCCGGGTCTCCTCCTGGGGCCTGTGTTCCTCTCAGTTTATCTGTAGCCACTGTTATTTGTTCATTTGCTTTTTCCTGTTTTTTCAGTGGCTGCGGCTTAGTTTTGTTACACCAGAGATCTGATTTAGGTGGTGGAGATCGTGTGATCTCAAGTGTTTTTGCAATCAGAAGTGCTGGTATTTTTTAGGGTTTTTTGTTGGATTGCAGTCAGAATTCTTTCCTGTACTTTTCTGTCTAGACAGATTGGGCCCCAGCGTTTGCTCATTCTATTTTCTGTCTGTGTCCGTGCTTCTTCTTGTCTAACCGCCATTACATGTTTGGGGGCTTCCTATTTTCTTTGGGGATCTGCTCCGGGGCAGATAGCTTTCATCTTTCTGCCTTTAGGTGTAGTTATCTCTCAGGCTGTGACGAGGCGTCTAGGATCAACGTAGGAACGCTGCACGGCTACCTCTAGTTGTGTGGTTAGTTCAGGTTACTGCAATCCAATAGGTTCCAGCCTCTCTGGTGTATTGCTGTTTTTGCTTTTTCTCCTCAGCTACCTAAACATAACAGACCTGGCTACTCACTAGTTGCACAAAAACTACAGAATGGAAAGCAATGCTCAGGCACTTCCTTGCTGGGAGTGTGCCTTAAATGGTTAATGTCTCCCAGATACTGGCTAAGGCATTTCTAAAGTACAGTTTCTGCCCCTCTAAGAACAAGTGGATGCTCACGATCAATAAGCAAGCTGCTTGGAGACCTGTGCGGCATGCACAGACCCAGAACAGGAAGTAGCACATCAGGGAACGAGGACGCCGCTGATGCTGGGGCAGTGAGTATGTCCGCATCCCTACCAGGAGAAGCGAGAGGGACCATGCTGGGATGCCGACACAGTGCTACACAGTGTTTTGTAGTACGATTTCCTGTCATTGATTCTTCTATCAAGTGGAACATCTCTATTTAACAAGGAAATTCTAACGATTTAGGTTCCTCATGGGTTGTTCTCTTTAGCCATGAAAATATTTAAATAATAACTTATGATGATACTAACTGTGGTTTCCTCTTTGAATACAACTTTAAACAAACATTTAACAAGGGCATCAATTTAGAAATTACATTAACTGTGATGTAAAGGTTAAAACATTAACTAGAGTTTCCACAAGTGATAGATATAAATCCTAAAAATATAAAATTCGAAGTGTACCGTCAAAACATATTTTTCAGGACCATTTTAGGGTTAGGGTTGTTAGAGGTCGAGTTCCCGATTCTGCACAAGGGGAATCTCGAGCCATCCCTGCTGCGGTCTCCCATTAGTCTCCGGCTGCAGTGGACCCTGCTCAGCTTAGACGTCAGTCCCAGCGACTCGCCCAGTCTAACAGTGTGCAGAGGGTTACTGCTTTCTCTCCAGGCTCTGCTATTGTGGCCAGTACTGGTTAGCGGCGAGCAGACGTCTTTAGGACAAAGTCCTTGTTTTCCCCTTCTGAGCATGCCCAGGGTGAGATCTCTCATTGGAGATCAGGGGTCACATGCTCAGGTACTGCAGCAGCTCCTATTGGTCTGCCAGGAAGGTCCTGTGACTACTGGTGTTCTGGAACAGTTTCATTGGTCCTTGTTTCTGGCAGGTCCTGTAGCTGTTACTATAAAAGGGTGGCATGGCTGGGCCGCCATGCGCTAATATCAATCGTTATATGCTTTTGCGCCAGTGTGGTCATGCGTGTGTGTGGTTAGGGCCCGGCTGAAATAAGCCCCTAGAATACCGATTTAATCGGTGAGGAGTTTGGTATGCTAGCTGGTCAGGGTCGGTGTCCTAGATGCCCTAGATTACCGGCATAACCGGTGAGGAGTTTGATTGCCGTATTCAGGGTCTGGCGTTCAGACGCCATAGATTGCGGGTGACTCCCGCGAGGACATTAGAACATGATCACGTTCTATGTTCGCTTAGCAGTCAACTGTGTACCTGGGTGCCTGACAGGACACAGAAGTTTGTCTCAGCGGCTCTGTGACGTAACAGGGTTCGCTTTCAATGCTAGACAGCGCCCTAGCATGTTTTTATTTTGCGACTCAGTGGTGTTAAGTGAGTTCGCACACATCGCCATATAGCGCTGCGGCACTCCTTCTAGCGGCTCTGTGGAATAACAGAGTTCGCACATATTGCCACAGCGCGTTACGGCGTTTATTTTGGCGACTCTGCGGGATAACAGAGTTTGCTTCTTGCGCCATTTTACTAGCAGCAGGTTCCGCCTGCACGGTGGACCCCGGGCTGCGAACGCACCTCTCCACATCATATATTTGGTGCGTTCCGCAGACCCTAGCAAGGGTTAATTACTACACTTTTCGCCTGAGGATGATAAAACTTTTTACGGAGGATACATTTTTCAACTGTTTTCAGAGAACATTTCTCCTGGCTGTCATGTGAAAATGTTAAGTCTCGAAAAATAGCAGGGGTTAAAATGAGCTGAAGAACTGAAGAAGAACTCTAGAGGGGTTACCCGGGGATCTTGTACCTGTGTCACTACGTCTGTAGTTAGAAAATATTCAAATAAGGATAAGAAATAGACCTGTGATCTCATCTGCTATAATATGGAGTTCTGCAGGAAGACACCCAGAGTAAAAATCTAAATTATTTTGATCCATTTATCCACAGACATATCGTCAAAATAGAATTAGGCAGATATGTTTCGAAATTGTGATGATCCACAGTGTGGAAACCAATATAGAATGACGTAATGCATTGGTATTCCATTTAAAAGGGTTTGGCAGAATTAAATTAAAAAAGAGGTTTAAAAAAATAATGAAATTGGCAATAAAAAGTAGACGAGGAATTAAAAGGAAGGAATGAAGGAAGTAGAGGAGGAAGGAGCAAAAGTAGGAAGGAAGGAGAAAAGGAAGGGAAGAAGTGAAGGAGGGAGGGAAAAGGGAGGGAATGAATAACAAAGAAAGGGAGATGGGATGGAAGAAATGAAGGGGAAGGAAGGAAGGAGGGAGAAAGTAAGCAAGGAAAAACAATTCGATGGGGGAGAAGAAAGGAGGGAAGGAAGAAGGAAGGAAGGAAGTGTCTTAGGGAGTGCTGAAAGCTGAGAAATCTAGGAAAGATGGACAGAAAGTAGGAAATAAAGATATGAGAGAAGATTAAGGAATAGTGCAAAGAAGTAAGGAAAGAAGTAGGGAAGGGAGAAAAATGAGTGGAAATAGAAGGAGAAGAATTTTAAAAAAGTAATAGAAGGAAGTAAAGAAAATAGGAAAGAAAGATGTGAGAGAAGAGAAGTAAGGAAAGGGGGTAGGAAGAAAAGAAGAAAGAGCAAATGATGGGTAGGAGGAGAAGGATATGAAAAGATGGAAGTAATGGAAGGAAAATGAGGGAAGATAGTAGTAAGGATAGATAGATAGATAGATAGATAGATAGATAGATAGATAGATAGATAGATAGATAGATAGATAGATAGATAGATAGATAGATAGATATGTCGGTCTTAATAAACCTTCTACTTTTTTCACCGTAATGGAAATGGAGTGCTGCCTTCATTTTTGAATCTTTAGATAGATAGATAATAGATAGATAGATGTGGAAGGAAAGGATAAAGGTGGATGGTAGGGAGAGAGAGGAAAGGTAATAAAGGGAGGCAAAAAAGAGAAAGATTAAGTGAAGCAGAGGACATGTGATGTAATTAAGACAATGGAAGAGGAAAAACTGAAAAAAAAATAGAATGGTGAAATATTCGATAAGAAAAAAGGACGAGGATGAACAATGAGGTCACAGAGACACCTAAGGGAAGAGGAATAGAATCTACCAGCTGTAATTTTACCATAGCATATCGATTGGAGCACATTATCTTAAATTCTGAGTTATTTCTCTTTTCGCATAGTATGAGTACATTTGTATTATAGCGGTATTACACGTGCACAAGTATCAGCAGACATACAGGGTAAGACCAGCAATTTAGTCCTATATTGCCCTTGCATTGCCTTGTGTCACCCTTCGTATTTGCCAATGTGACTTCTTCATGCTGCAGCCTCTGCTTCCAGCTTTATGAAGTCGTTGAATATTTCACAGGTATAAATGAGCGTTCCCCGTATCTCGCTTATTAAGAACAAGCATAAAACGCATCAATAGACACCTCATATGTGTAATTATTCTGTAAGACTGACAGTAGGGTTTTCATTGTCATGCACCGGCGGACGTAATTTACTGTAAAGCAAAGCGGGCATCCGCCTCTGGCTGCCTATATACATGCAGACGAGCAGGTTCACAATTTTTTTGACATCTCATTGTGTCATAAATAAGAATAGACAATAATAAGGGAAATCACATTGCTACCGCTGATTGCTTCAGTTTGAAATTTGCGGCTCTAGCTTCGAGGGGAAGATTTCTAGTAATCACCAGTCCAATATGGCTTCTGCAATGTATGATTCCCTTTGATAAATGGAGGCATTTTCAAAGTCGATGAGATTTCAAAAAAATGTCTTGATTAAGGACGACTATTTATTGCAGCTACAGTAATTGCCATCGACCTTATTTTCTTTGTCTCTCCTTCATTATCGAGTGCAGAAAGGTGACTCCTTGTGCTGCACAGGCCTCGGGGCGTCTATTAATTTATTATTGTTTGATTCTACAATTGCCGATATGACCTGTCTAGTTTTTTTAATAAAATTTGCGTGAGGACGTTCACTTCCTTAAGGAATACTTGAAATCTGTTGGATCAAATTCTAGAGATCATGGTATTTATAGTATATATATATACTGAATATTTGTTAAATACAGAAACCATAAAAAAATATATTTTTATTATTATTTTTTATGGTTCCTGTATGTAACAAGTACACAGAATATATTTTGTTTGAGTGTACAGAATATACATAGATATATATATATATTTAAATATATATATATGTATATATATAAAATATACAGTAAGTGCGGAAAGTATTCAAACCCCTTTAAATTTTCACTCTTTGTTTTATTGCAGCCATTTGGTAAATTCAAAAACGTCCATTTTTTTCTCATTAATGTACACTCTGCACCCCATCATGACTGAAAAAACAGAAATGTAGAAATTTTTGCAAATTTATTAAAAAGAAAAACTGAAATATCACATGGTCATAAGTATTCAGACTCTTTGCTCAGACACTCATATTTACGTTACATGCTGTCCATTTCGCTGTGATCCTCCTTGAGATGGTTCTACTCCTTCATTGGAGTCCAGCTGTGTTTCATTAAACTGATAGGACTTGATTTGTAAAGGTGCACACCTGTCTGTATAAGACCTCACAGCTCACAGTGCGTGTCACACCAAATGACAATCATGAGGTCAAAGGAACTGGCCAAGGAGCTCAGAGACAGAATTGTGGCAAGGCACACATCTGGCCAAGGTTACAAAAGAATTTCTGCAGTACTCAAGGTTCCTAAGAGCACAGTGGCCTCCATTATCCTTAAACGGAAGAAGTTTGGGACAGCCAGAAGTCTTCCTAGAGCTGGGAGAAAGTTACACAAAGTCAACTATCACTGCAGCCCTTCACCAGTCGGGCCTTTATGGCAGAGTGGCCTGATGGAAGCCTCTCCTCAGTGCAAGAAATATGAAAGCCCGCATAGAGTTTGCTAAAAAACACATTAAGGACTCCAAAGAAATGCCACCCCACACCATTACTGACCCACTGCCAAACTGGTCATGCTGAAGGATGTTGCAGGCAGCAGGTTCACACTCAGCACATGTGACAGATGTGACAGAGTCTGGAGACGCCGTGGAGAGAGATCTGCTGCCTGCAACATCCTTCAGCATGACTGGTTTGGCAGTGGGTCAGTAATGGTGTGGGGTGGCATTTCTTTGGAGGGCCACACAGCCCTCCATGTGCTCGCCAGAGGTAGCCTGACTGCCATTAGGTACCAAGATGAGATCCTCAGTCCCCTTGTGAGACCATATGCTTGTGCGGTTGGCCCTGGGTTCCTCCTAATGCAGGACAATGCTAGACCTCATGTGGCTGGAGTGTGTCAGCAGTTCCTGCAAGATGAAGGCATTGAAGTTATGAACTGGCCTGCCCATTCCCCAGACCTGAATCCGATTGAGCACATCTGGGACATCATGTCTCTCTCCATACAGCAACATCACGTTGCACCACAGACTGTCCAGGAGTTGGCGGATGCTTTAGTCCAGGTCTGGGAGGAGATCCCTCAGGAGAACATCCGCAACCTCATCAGGAGCATGCCCAGGCGTTGTAGGGATGTCATACAGGCACGTGGAGGCTACACCCAATACTGAGCATCATTTTGACTTGTTTCCACTTTAATTTTGTCTTGTTTTGATTTTCATTTTGACTTGTTTCCACTTACATTTTGGGGGTCTCTTTAAATCCAGGCCTCCATTGGTTCAAAAATGTAATTTCCATTGATGATTTTTGTGTGATTATGTTGTCAGCACATTCAACTTTGTGCAGAACAAAGTATTCAATGAGAATATTTCATTCATTCAGATCTAGGAGGTGTTATTTGAGTGTTCCCTTTATTTTTTGAGCAGTGTATATATACTGTATATATAATTATTATTTGCACCATTTATTAATGCTTCTGGAAACTAGCTTTACGCCACTGCAAATTGATTTACCGCATCAATAGTCATTTACTGTAATAGTGATTTATATTATCAGCATTGAGAAAAAATAAAAGTACGTACTCCATACATGATATGTAACCACGTAATAAAAGAAATAAATAAAATAAAAAAAAAATAGATACAAGTCAGCTAGAATGGCCTCCAGCAGTGATGACCACCAATCTCTCTCTGGTAATGTAACATACATTAGAAGCAATGAGAGTACCAATAAAACTTAACCTTTAATAAATATGGCTGAAAAGAGCCTCAAGAACACAGAAGTCAATGTATGCCAATATGCATAAATACTCAACAATATATAATAGTAACAGTAAAGTGCCCACGACGACAACCAGAACAGATAAATAACCGGGAAGATCTCACCGTATCCTTTGTAGATGTAGTTTGTAGGAGAGAGCGCTGGAGTAAGGGGAAAAGGTAGTCGTGATAAACATACATTCCCCTGTTGTGTCTCATGTATAGACTCATGCCCTGGCAAGGGCAGTACCCAAGTGTGGATCTAATATTGGTAGCCCTCAAGGTCTCTCCCTACGAGTTTCAGCCTCGATGCAGAGTCCTCATCAGGCGAATCTGTAGTTTTGAGGGGGAAGGAGCATATAGATCGGGCAGTGCAGTGGCAGTAAACCCTGGTACCGACACATGGTGTATCACTTAAGGATGGCCTAATAGCCTCTGTGCTTGTGTCAAAAGGCTATGTTGGTGGTGGCCCATGTATAAACATCGAAGAGTGACTTGCCATATGACTGCATTGCATGGCTAACAAGCCTCCTTACATTGGCATGTCAAACATGTCACTCGCCTCAACGAGAAAATTTACCCCTTAGATAATTAACCTCTCAAACAGTCAAATCAGATCTCACACTTTGCACTGATGAGGGGAAGTACCCCGAAACACAGTGTCTGCAAATTGAGACCCTGGTTTGGCGTTAATCCTAAGTCATGTGACAAGGGTTGATAGTGACTGTTAGGACTGATATATCCAATAGGTGGCTCAAGAGTTCCAGTCCTCTTTCTCTATGAAGAGACGATTTGCACTATAGAGTAAAACATGGACAAGAAAAGAATGTCCCTTTAAGTGTGAATATTACCTTATAGGATTCCCCTTGTAATCCCCTAATTAGGAGCAGTTAATAATGTTGTCAGTTATTGGAGACGTTCTTTAGCACAGACCTCCGAAAACGGACAGATCTGCAAATCTGCTTCTAATTTAATCATCAGCGCTTGCAAACAGCTTTCTCTTTTCACACATCGCTATTTAAAATGCATGCAGCAGTGCAGAGGGCAGCTGGTAACCACAAGGGGGCACATCTATCCGTCCTGTCTCTTAGATAACGCAGCGATAATGCTACGTGCAATTAATGCTTGTTGGCCTGCCTGACATGCTTGGCAATGTGCGTCTGCTACATCCTGTCATCATTTTTCACTTCATTTATACCCTGCGCAGATTATAGGAAGCATTTCCTTTGCTTGGGATGTAATCACATCTGCACATGGATGATTTAATCATTTTGAAGGTAAAACATGCAGAATTCCTAATATGAAACTCCCATAATCTGCCTTATCCTGAGCAACTAATGACTGGAACCAAATTATTATTTGTGTTTGTCATATAAGAGGTGAAGAATTTGGCACAGAACTGAGCAAAACCCTTAATAGGTTGCAATTCACCTCGCAAAAACTAGGTGGCCACATAGAGTATAAATAATTCACATTATAAACACTAGGTGGCCACATAGAGTATAAATAATTCACATTATAAACACTAGGTGGCCACATAGATTATAAATAATTCACATTATAAACACTAGGTGGCCACATAGAGTATAAATAATTCACATTATAAACACTAGGTGGCCACATAGATTATAAATAATTCACATTATAAACACTAGGTGGCCACATAGAGTATAAATAATTCACATTATAAACACTAGGTGGCCACATAGAGTATAAATAATTCACATTATAAACACTAGGTGGCCACATAGAGTATAAATAATTCACATTATAAACACTAGGTGGCCACATAGAGTATAAATAATTCACATTATAAACACTAGGTGGCCACATAGATTATAAATAATTCACATTATAAACACTAGGTGGCCACATATAGTATAAATAATTCACATCGCAAACACTAGGTGGCCACATAGAGTACAAATAATTCACATTACAAACAGTAGGTGGCCACATATAGTTTAAACATCCCCCAGCAGAGTATCACAAAACCAGTTTTTCTTTCCAGAAGCTGGAATAGTTGGGACAGATGTGTCCACCCTTACTTTTCATAAATATCATGACATTCTAGTCATATCGTTGAGAAGCTAAAACTCAAATCAAACCCATATTAAGATATATATAGTATCAACATGCTTTGACAGAGTATTAGGCGCCAGGATTCTCCCACTGCACTGGGTAGATCCCAAGCTTTGCCTCCTTCTGTGGTCCCCCATTCAGCCACAGTGGAGGCTGCTCAGCATAGACATCAGTCTCAGCATCTTGCTCAGACTCGTGCTGTTTGCTTGGTTACTGCTGGGTCTCCAGCCAAAACTATAGTAACTAGCAATAAGCAGCGGCGAACAGACGTTCCAGAGGCTAAGTCCAGAAATCACTCTACTGAGCATGCTCATGAGGTGGCGACCTCTCATTGGTGGTTGGTGTCAGCTGCTCGGATGATGTGGCAGCTCCGGATTGGTCAACGAGTAATGTCCTGTCTGACAGGACATGAACGGAATGTGTAAAAGGTTCGCTGGAGCACACGCCGGCACGCAAAGATCATATGTGTTTGTGGATACGTTACCGCCCTGTGTGCACATGTGCCATTACTAGCACTGCGAGTGTGTGTCTAGACAGGCAGTGTAGGGTGGGAACTCCCACTTGGCTTGGTATCTGTTTCCTGTCCTGTGTGCGGTTAGCACAGCAGAGTCACAGAGCAAACACAACCACCAGTCTAGACTTTCCTGGGGGGCAGCTATAGGGACCCCAACTAGCGTCATAACCGCTATACTCGTGTGCCGTCTAACAGGGTATAGCCACGACTCACGAGTGCTTTTTGTTATAGTACTGCTCTGTAGTGTAACAGAGTTAGGTACTTTGCGCTCTGTTCACACTGAGTGACCTTTAATTCAGTGTGATTATAGTGCTCGCTCGCAGCTTCGCTCTGCCATTGTTCATTAGCTGCGGTTTTCCATCACTGCACGGTGGACCCCGGATTACAATCGCACTTTACCATAATTTATATTCAGTGCGATCCACAAACCCTAACATAGAGTATCATAAAATAACACTATTTTTAGAACTCAGTAATCTCATGTCTTTTATCTTGGGATAAGTCTAAAGCAAATGTTCTTTTCCAGGATCACTGGCCACTTTTAACCCCTCTCTGACATTAGACGTACTATCCCGTCCATAAAACCCGTGCCATTCTGCCCATGGACGGGATAGTACGTCATAGGCGATCAGCTGCGCTCCTGAGGGGAGCGCAGCTAATCGCCGCCGGGTGTCAGCTGATTATCACAGCTGACACCCGTGACTGTGTGTCAGGAGCGGTCACGGACCGCTCCCGGCACATTAACCCCTAGCACACCGCGATCAAACATGATCGCGGTGTACTGGGGGCACCCAGTCACTGGGGGCACACTGTCACACCAGCGATTTGATAAAATACAGTGATGTCCCACCCTGGGACAAAGTAAAAAAGTTAAAAAATAAAAATAAACATGTTATAAAAAAAAATCCAAAATAAATAATAAAAAAAAAAATATTCCCCAATAAATTCATTTCTTCCTGTAAATAAAAAAAACAAAACAATAAAAGTACACATATTTGGTATCGCCGCGTCCGTAACGACCCCCCCTATAAAACTGTCCCACTAGTTAACCCTTTAGTGAACCCCTTAAAAAAAAAAAAAAAAAAACGAATCAAAAAATCAATGCTTTATCATCATACCGCCGAACAAAAAGTGGAATAACGCGCGATCAAAAAGACCGATATAAATAAACATGGTACCGCTGAAAACGTCATCTTGTCCCGCAAAAAACGAGCCGCCATACAGCATCATTAGCGAAAAAATAAAAAAGTTATAGCTCGCAAAATAAAGCGATGCAAAAATAATTATTTTTTATATAAAATTGTTTTTATTCTATAAAAGCGCCAAAACATAAAAAAATGATATAAATGAGGCATCGCCATAATCGTACTGACCCGAAGAATAAAACTGCTTTATCAATTTTACCACACGCGGAACGGTATAAACGCCTCCCCCAAAAGAAATTCATGAATTGCTGATTTTTGTTCATTCTAACCTCCCAAAAATCGAAATAAAAAGTGATCAAAAAATGTCACCTGCTCAAAAATGGTACAAATAAAAACATCAACTTGTACCGCAAAAAATAAGACCTCACATGACTCTGTGGGCCAAAATATGCAAAAATTATAGCTCTCAAAATGTGGCGATGCAAAAAACTATTTTTGCAATAAAAAGCGTCTTTTAGCGTGACAGCTGCCAATCATAAAAACCCGCTATAAATAGTAAATCAAACCCCCCTTTATCACCCCCTTAGTTAGGGAAAAATAATAAAATTAAAAAAATGTATTTATTTCCATTTTCCCATTAGGGTTAGGGTTAGGGTTGCGGCTAAAGTTAGGGTTAGGGTTGGCGCTAAAGTTAGGATTAGGGTTAGGGTTGGGATTACGGGTGTGTTAGGGTTAGGTTTGTGGTTGGGGTTGGGACTAGGGTTAGGGGTGTGTTGGGGTTAGGGTTGGAGTTAGAATTGGGGGGTTTCCGCTGTTTAGGCACATCAGGGGCTCTCCAAATGTGACATGGCGTCTGATCTCAATTCCAGCCAATTCTGCGTTGAAAAAGTCAAACGGTGCTCCTTCACTTCTGAGCTCTGCCATGCGTCCAAACAGTAGTTTATCCCCACATATGGGGTATCAACGTACTCTGGACCCCAAGAGTTATTGTGCAATTTGTCCTATTTCTTCTGTTACCCTTGGGAAAATAAAAAACTGGGGGCGAAAATATCATTTTTGTACAAAAAAAAATATTTTTTTGTTTTTACGGCTGTACATTATAAACTTCTGTGAAGCACTTGGGGCTTCATAGCGCTCACCACACACCTAGATAAGTTCCTTGTGGGGTCTATTTTCCAAAATGGGGTCACTTGTTGGGGATTTCCACTGTTTAGGCGCATCAGGGGCTCTCCAAATGCGACATGACGCCCCCAGACCATTCCATCAAAGTCTGCAATCCAAAACGTCACTACTTCCCTTCCGAGCCCCAACGTGTACCCATACAGTAGTTTTCTCCCACATATTGGGTATCAGCGTACTCAGGACAAATTGGGCAACAACTTTTGGGGTCCAATTTCTCCTGTTACCCTTGTAAAAATAAAATATTGGGGCGAAAAAATCATTTTTGCAAAAAAAAAAGGATTTTTTATTTTTACGGCTGTGCGTTATAAACTTCTGTGAAGCACTTCGGGGTTCAAAGTGCTCACCACACATCTAGATAAGTTCCTTGTGGGGTCTATTTTCCAAAATGGGGTCACTTGTGGGGGGTTTCCACTGTTTAGGCGCATCAGGGGCTCTCCAAATGCGACATGACGCACCCAGACCATTCCATCAAAGTCTGCAATCCAAAACGTCACTACTTCCCTTCCGAGCCCTGACGTGCGCCCATACAGTAGTTTTCTCCCACATATTGGGTATCAGCGTACTCAGGACAAATTGGACAACAACTTTTGGGGTCCAATTTCTCCTGTTACCCTTGTGAAAATAAAATATTGGGGGCGAAAAAATCATTTTTGTAAAAAAAAAAGGATTTTTTATTTTTACGGCTGTGCGTTATAAACTTCTGTGAAGCACTTCGGGGTTCAAAGTGCTCACCACACATCTAGATAAGTTCCTTGTGGGGTCTATTTGCCAAAATGGGGTCACTTGTGGGGGGTTTCCACTGTTTAGGTGCATCAGGGGCTCTCCAAATGTGACATGACGCCCCCAGACCATTCCATCAAAGTCTGCAATCCAAAACGTCACTACTTCCCTTCCGAGCCCCGACGTGTGCCCATACAGTAGTTTTCGCCCACATATTGGGTATCAGTGTACTCAGGACAAATTGGACAACAACTTTTGCGTTCCAATTTCTTCTGTTACCTGTTATGTTTCGGTAGCTGAGGAGTGCAGGTAAAAAAGGCAATACACCAGAGCAGTTGGAATCTATGGGATTGCAGTACCCTGACTAACCACCACAACTAGAGGCAGCCGTGGAGCGTTCCTACGTTGGTCCTAGACGCCTCGTCACAGCCTGAGAAACTAACTACACCTAAAGATAGAAATAGGAAAGCTATCTGCCCCGGAGCAGAACCCCAAAGATAATAGAAAGCCCCCAAACATGTAATGGCGGTTAGACAAGAGGAAATACTGACACAGAAAGAAAATAGTATGAGCAAACGCTGGGGCCCAAACTATATAAATAGAAAAGGACAGGAAGGGTACTTACTGCAATCCCAGAAAACCCTGAAAAACACCAACTCTACTAATTTCAAAATCACCTGAGATCACACGACCTCTACCACCTAAATTAGTTCTCTGGTGTAACAAAATCAAAACAGCAGCCACTGAAAAAAAACTGGAAAAATCAAAAGAACAAAACTCAGTGGCTGAACTAAACTGAGAAGGCAGAAGCCCCCGGAGGGACCCAGAAGGCCCCCAACGAAGTGCAGGACAAAATGCAAAAATATAGCAACAACACAAAAGAAGAAAAATTCTTATCTGGTAGCAGGAGATGCAGACATGACACAGCAGGCTACAAGGGAAACTGGAATGAAGGATTCAGACCAGAACAATTGATCACCGGCAACCCTGATGGGAAAATGACTCCCTTATATAAGACCAGTCAGTAACACCTGATTCCCAGTCCTCACAATCTTCACTAGTACCGCTTGTAACCACCAGAGGGAGCCTCTGCTCAGAACTCATCTCAAACCCATTCACAACAGTACCCCCCCCTTGAGGAGGGGTCACCGAACCCTCATTTGAGCAACCAGGTCGGTCAGGATGAGTTCTGTGATACGCACGGATAAGTCTCCTAGCATGGATGTCCGAAGCAAACACCCAAGAATTGTCTTCCTGACCATAACCTCTCCATTTAACCAAATACTGGAGTCTTCGTCTAGAAAAACGAGAATCCAATATTTTCTCAACCACATACTCCAGATTGCCCTCAACCAAAACAGGGTCAGGAGGCACAGTAGCAGGAACCACTGGCTCAACAAACCTCTTCAACAAGGACTTGTGGAACACGTTATGGATCTTAAATGTCCCTGGAAGAAGCAAACGAAAAGAAACAGGATTAATAATCTCCATGATCTTATAAGGTCCAATGAACCTAGGCTTAAATTTAGGAGATGCTACTCTCATAGGAATATTCTTTGAGGACAACCAGACCAAGTCCCCCACTTTAAACCGAGGACCATCAGTCCTATGCCGGTTAGCAAACCGCTGGGCCTTCTCCTGAGAGAGGGACAACCTCTCCACTACCTGGTCCCAAATCTGTTGCATACGCTCAACAACAGAGTCAACACCTGGACAGACAGAAGCTTCCATCTGTCCTGAAGAAAATCGAGGGTGAAAACCAGAATTACAGAAAAACGGAGACATCAAAGTGGCAGAGCTAGCCCTATTATTAAGAGCAAACTCAGCCAAAGGCAAAAAAGAGACCCAGTCATCCTGATCAGCAGACACAAAGCATCTTAGATAAGTCTCTAATGTCTGGTTTGTTCTCTCAGTTTGACCATTGGTCTGAGGATGAAATGCCGAGGAGAAAGACAATTGAACACCCAGTTTAGAACAAAAAGTCCTCCAAAATCTGGAAACAAACTGGACTCCTCTGTCAGACACAATGTTCTCAGGAATGCCGTGTAAACGAACCACGTGCTGAAGAAACAACGGCACCAATTCAGAGGAGGAAGGCAACTTAGGTAATGGCACAAGATGTATCATTTTGGAAAACCTATCACAAATTACCCAGATGGTGGTCATTCTCTGAGAAACAGGAAGATCGGAAATGAAATCCATAGAGATATGGGTCCATGGTCTCTTGGGCACAGGCAATGGCATCAACAAACCACTAGAGCGAGAGCAAGGCTTGGAGCGAGAGCAAGTCCCGCAGGACTGCACAAATTCCCTGACATCGCGAGACAAGGTAGGCCACCAAAAGGACCGACTAACCAAGTCTCTGGTACCAAAAATCCTGGGATGCCCAGCCAATGTGGAACAATGAATCTCAGACATCACACTCTTTTTCCATTGGTCCGGGACAAACAATTTTCCAACAGGGCAGCGCTCTGGCCTATCCTCCTGACACCCCTCCAGAGCAAGTCTCAAATTGGGCGAGATGGCGGAAAGAACTACACCCTCTTTCAAAATAACAGAAGGATCAGATAACTCAGGAGAGTCCGCAAGGAAACTCCTCGAGAGGGCATCCGCCTTAACATTCTTAGTGCCAGGAAGAAAGGAAACCACAAAATTAAAACGTGTGAAAAACAAGGCCCACCTGGCCTGTCTAGGATTGAGTCGCTTGGCAGATTCCAGATAGACCAGATTCTTATGGTCCGTAAGGACCACCACCTGATGTTTGGCTCCCTCCAGCCAATGTCTCCACTCTTCAAAAGCCCACTTCATGGCCAATAACTCCCGATTACCCACGTCATAATTACGTTCAGTAGGAGAAAATTTTCGAGAGAAAAAGGCACAAGGGTTACTTTTAGAGGTCTCTGGATCTTTTTGGGACAAAACGGCACCTGCCCCAATTTCAGAGGCATCAACCTCCACCTGAAATGGCAGAGAAACATCAGGCTGCCGTAGAACAGGAGCAGAAGTGAATCTCTGCTTAAGTTCCTGAAATGCAGAGACTGCCTCAGGAGGCCAATTCACCACATCAGAAC
This sequence comes from Oophaga sylvatica, assembly GCA_033576555.1. Lineage (NCBI taxonomy): Eukaryota > Metazoa > Chordata > Amphibia > Anura > Dendrobatidae > Oophaga > Oophaga sylvatica. The sequence goes on along the minus strand of JARQOD010000010.1, from coordinate 26,089,693 downwards.
CCTTTCTGGTCAAATCAGTTAATGGTTTAACAATAACCGAGAAATTACCAATAAATTTACGATAAAAATTGGCAAAACCCAAAATCTCTGAAGAGCCTTTAATGAAGTAGGTTGGACCCAATCACAGATGGCCTGAACCTTGACCGGGTCCATTTCAATAACAGATGGGGACAAAATGAATCCCAGAAATGAGATCTTCTGTACGCCAAAAGACACTTTGATCCCTTCACATACAGAGCATTATCCCTCAAAATCTGGAACACAGTCCGAACATGTTTCACATGAGAGTCCCAGTCATTAGAAAAAATCAAGATATCATCCAAATAAACAATCAGAAATTTGTCCACAAAATCCCTGAAAATGTCATTCATGAAGGACTGGAAGACGGAAGGGGCATTAGTGAGCCCAAAGGGCATCACTAGGTACTCAAAATGCCCTTCAGGGTATTGAATGCCGTCTTCCATTCATCCCCGTGCTTAATGCGAATAAGGTTATACGCCCCCCTGAGGTCAAGCTTGGTAAACCAAGTAGCGTTTTTCACCCTGGAAAACAGGTCAGAAATCAAGGGTAACGGGTATTGATATTTCACAGTAATATTGTTCAAGAGACGATAATCAATACACGGCCTTAATGAACCATCTTTTTTGGGCACAAATAAAAAACCGGCACCTAAGGTGAAGAGGATGGTCTGATATGACCCTTCTCCAATGATTCCATGATATAAGACCGCATAGCGTCATGTTCAGGTACAGACAAGTTAAAAAGGCGACCTTTAGGGAATTTACTACCCGGCACTAATTCAATAGCGCAGTCATAGCTCCTATGGGGAGGTAAGGATGCAGATTTACTTTCGCTAAACACATCAGAAAAATCAAACAAAAAGTCAGGAACATCCTGAGCTTGGGGGGAGGCAGAAAAAACAGGAGTGTTGGTATTAACACATTGGCAGCCCCAACTGGTTACAGACACAGATTTCCAATCCAAAACAGGATTATGAGACTGTAACCAAGGGAAACCCAGCACGATAATGTCATGCAGATTATATAGAACCAAAAATTTGCAGCACTCCTGGTGATCAGGTTCAACCCTCATTATCACCTGAGTAGAAAACTGGGGTTTATTCTCAGCCAAAGGGGTAGAATCGATCCCCAGTAGGGGAATAGACTTCTGTAGGGGTATCAAGGGAAACCCACAACGTTTAGCAAAATCATAATCCATGAGGTTAATAGCTGCTCCAGAATCAACGAAAGCCTGAGCAGAAAATGAGGACAGAGAGCATATCAGAGTGACAGTTAATAAAAACTTAGTCTGAACACTACCCAAGACAACTGAGCGTGCAAAACGTCTTCCCCGCTTAGGGCAGACTGAAATAGCATGAGAGGCATCACCACAGTAGAAACATAACCTATTGCGCTTTCGAAACTCATGACGCTGTGCCCAGACACCACTCCATAACACTGCATGGGCTCAGAAGCTGGCTCACAAGGCAACACCACTCCACGCATACTTCTCAGCTCACGCAAACGTCTGTCAATTTGAATCGCTAATGACATAGAATCATTGAGACCAGAGGGGACAGGGAATCCCACCATAACATCCTTTACATTATCCGACAGACCCTTCCGGAAAAGGGCCGCCAAAGCGTCGTCATTCCATTTGGTCAGGACTGCCCACCTACGGAATCTCTGACAGTATAACTCAGCGTCATCAAGCCCCTGATTTAATGCCAACAAGGCTTTTTCAGCTTGATCAGTGACATTAGGCTCATCGTACAATAACCCCAAAGCCTGAAAAAACGCATCAACATCACTCAAAACAGGATCCCAAGGTATCAGGGAAAAAGCCCAATCCTGAGGATCGCCGCGCAGGAGAGAGATGATAATTTGAACCTGCTGCGCTGCGTTTCCTGAGGACTTAGATTTTAAGGCAAAAAACAATTTACAATTATTTTTGAAATTCTGAAACTTAGCTCGATCCCCTAAAAACAAATCTGGCATGGGGATCCTAGGTTCCACAACAGGCAACCCAGCAAGATAGATAGCAATACTCCGAACCTCAGTGGCAAGCTGATCCACACGGCCAGACAACTGTGCAAACTCCATTGGGAGAAAAGATCCTCCCCAGCACCCAGAGATACAGAGGGAAAAAAAAAAAAAAAAATGCAACAAACAGAAAAATATCTCTGACAACTCTGACAACCTTTTTTCTATCACAATATTTTTTCCCTTCTGTGAGTACCATACAATTTTCAATTTTTAGGCCGGTGATACTGTTATGTTTCGGTAGCTGAGGAGTGCGGGTAAAAAAGGCAATACACCAGAGCAGTTGGAATCTATGGGATTGCAGTACCCTGACTAACCACCACAACTAGAGGCAGCCGTGGAGCGTTCCTACGTTGGTCCTAGACGCCTCGTCACAGCCTGAGAAACTAACTACACCTAAAGATAGAAATAGGAAAGCTATCTGCCCCGGAGCAGAACCCCAAAGATAATAGAAAGCCCCCAAACATGTAATGGCGGTTAGACAGAGAAATACTGACACAGAAAGAAAATAGTATGAGCAAACGCTGGGGCCCAAACTATCTAAATAGAAAAGGACAGGAAGGGTACTTACTGCAATCCCAGAAAACCCTGAAAAACACCAACTCTACTAATTTCAAAATCACCTGAGATCACACGACCTCTACCACCTAAATTAGTTCTCTGGTGTAACAAAATCAAAACAGCAGCCACTGAAAAAAAACTGGAAAAAGCAAAAGAACAAAACTCAGTGGCTGAACTAAACTGAGAAGGCAGAAGCCCCGGAGGGACCCAGAAGGCCCCAACGAAGTGCAGGACAAAATGCAAAAATATAGCAACAACACAAAAGAAGAAAAATTCTTATCTGGTAGCAGGAGATGCAGACACGACACAGCAGGCTACAAGGGAAACTGGAATGAAGGATTCAGACCAGAACAATTGATCACCGGCAACCCTGATGGGAAAATGACTCCCTTATATAAGACCAGTCAGTAACACCTGATTCCCAGTCCTCACAATCTTCACTAGTACCGCTTGTAACACCAGAGGGAGCCTCTGCTCAGAACTCATCTCAAACCCATTCACAACAGTTACCCTTGTGAAAATAAAATATTGGGGGCGAAAAAAATCATTTTTGTAAAAAAAAAAAAAGATTTTTATTTTACGGCTGTACGTTATAAACTTTAGTGAAACACCTGGGGGTTCAAAGTTCTCACCACACATCTAGATAAGTTCCTTGAGGGGTCTAGTTTCCAAAATGGTGTCATTTATGGGGGTTTCCACTGTTTAGGCAGATCAGGAGCTCTCCAAACACGACATGGCGTCCAGCCAATTCTGCGTTGAAAAAGTCAGACGGCGCTCCTTCCCTTCCAAACTCTGCCATGCACCCAAACAGTGGTTTACCCCCACATGTGGGGTATCAGCGCACTCAGGACAAATTGCACAATAACTTTTGGAGTCTTGTTACCCTTGAAAAAATAAAAATTGGGGTGAAAAGATCATTTTTGTGGAAAAAATATGATTTTTAAATTTTACGGCTCTACGTTATAAACTTGTGTGAAGCACTTGGGGGTTCAAATTGCTCATCAAAAATCTAGATAAGTTCCTTAGGGGGTCTAGTTTCCCAAATGGGGTCATTTGTGGGGGGTTCCACTGTTTAGGCACATCAGGGGCTCTCCAAATGCAACATGGCATCCAAACTCAATTCCAGCCAATTTTGGTTGGAAAAAGTCAAATGGTGCTCCTTCCATTCCGAGCTCTGCCGTGCACCCAAACAGTGGTTCCCCCCCACATATGGGGTATCAACGTACTCAGGACAAATTGTACAACAACATATGTGGTCCAATTTCTCCTGTTACCCTTGGGAAAATAAAAAATTAGTGACTAAAAGATAATTTTTGTGGGAAAAAAATAGGATTTTTTATTTTCATGCCCGGGCATTATAAACTTGTGTGAAGCACTTGGGGGTTCAAAGTGCTCACCAAAGATCTAGATAAGTTCCTTAGGGGGTCTAGTTTCCAAAATGGGGTCACTTGTGGGGGGTTTCCACTGTTTAGGCTCATCTGGGGCACTGCAAACGGAACATGACCCCCATTAACGTCTGCATTCCAAAACGTTACTACTTCCTTTCCAAGCCCTGCCGTGCGCCCAAACAGTTTCCCCCCCCACATATGGGTTATCAGCATACTCAGGACAAATTGGACAACAACTTTTGGGGTCTAATTTCCTTGGGAAAATTCAAAAATTTGGGACTAAAAAATCATTTTTGTGGAAAATTTATTTATTTTTTTTTCACACCCAGGCTTTATAAACTTTTGTGAAACACTTGAGGGTTCAAAGTGCTCACAACAGATCTAGATAAGTACCTTAGGGGGTCTAGTTTCCAAAATGGTGTCACTTGTGGGGGTTTCCACTGTTTAGGCGCATCAGGGGCTCTCCAAACGCGACATGGCATCCAATCTAAATTCCAGCCAATTTTAGTTTGAAAAAGTCAAACGTCGCTCCTTCCCTTACGAGCTCTGCCGTGTGCCCAAACAGTGGTTTTCCCCCACATATGGGGTATTGGCGTACTCAGGAGAAATTGCATAACAACCTTATCTGTCCATTTTCTCCTTTTACCCTTGTGAAAATAAAAAAAAAGTTTGTAAAAGATCATTTTTGTGGCTAAAAAGTAAAATATTCATTTTTTCCTTCCACGTTGCTTTAGTTACTGTGAAGCACCTGAAGGGTTAATAAACTTCTTGAATGTGGTTTTGAGTACCTTGAGGGGTGCAGTTTTTAGAATGGTGTCACTTTTGGGTATTTTCTGCCATGTAGACCCCTCAAAGTGACTTCAAATGTGAGGTGGTCCCTAAAAAAATGGCTTTGTAAATTTTGTTGTAAAAATGAGAAATCGCTGGTCAACTTTTAACCCTTATAATTTCCTAACAAAAAAACATTTTGGTTCCAATATTGTGCTGATGTAAAGTAGACATGTGGGAAATGTTATTTCTTAACTATTTTGTGTGATATATTTCTCTCTTTTAAGGGAATAAAAATTCAAAGTTTGAAAATTGCAAAATTTTAAAAATTTTCGCCATATTTGCGCTTTTTTCAAAAATAAACGCAAGTTATATCGAAGAAATTTTACCACTAACATGAAGTACAATATGTCACGAGAAAACAGTCTCAGAATCGCGAAGATCCGTTGAAGCGTTCCAGAGTTATAACCTCATAAAGAGACAGTGGTCAGAATTGTAAAAATTGGCCCGGTCATTACCGTGCAAACCACCCTTGGGGGTGAAGGGGTTAACGGGATATTTTTGAGCCAAGAAAAATGGTAAGAAAGGATGCATTTGTAAAATTGAGATTAGGGTTTGTACTAAGATAATGAACATGACTTCTTCATGGAGTGAAAGTCTGGAAGCAGAGGTCCCTATGTCGTTCCATGTTGGGATCTGCTTCTTGGAACCAATCAAGTGCTATGTAGGCTCTCTCTTTGCGGGAGTTATGGTTAGCCCATTAAAGGGAACCTGTCACCTGTATTGGCCGCTATAAGATGCGGCCACTGCCTTTCAGGGCTTATCTACAGCATTCTATAATGCTGTAGATAAGCCCCCGTTCTGGCCTGAAAGTTAAGAAAAATAAGTTTTATTATACTCACCTGGGTGCGGTCCGGGCTGATGAGTGTCGCAGGTCCGGGTTCCGCAACTCCGATCTTCTTGCGATGCCGCCATCCAGCTTGCTTCATGGCTCACCGGCATCGCGCTCCTGCGCAGGCATACTTATCTGCCCTGTTGAGGGCAGAGCAAATTCCTCCAGTGCGCAGGCGCTGGGCCTCTCTGACCTTTTACGGTGCCTGCGCACTGCAGTACTTTGCTCTGCCCTCAGCAGGGCAGAGAAGTACGCCTGCACAGGAACGCAATGCCAGGGAGCTAGGAAGCAAGCAGGAGGGTAGCGTCGCAAGAAGATGGGAGGCACCAGACCTGGACCTGCGACACCCATCGGACCGGCCCGCCCCCCGGGTGAGTGTAATAAAAGCATTATAGAATGCTGTAGATAAGCCCTGAAAGGCAGTGGTCGCATCTTATGTGTTGTATTCACACAAGGTTCTAAGGGGTAATGTTTCTCTTTGTGGATAGTGACATGCCAGGCCTGGCATGCCAGTGTAAGGAGACTTATAGGCCAAGCAATGCTACTTTTTGAAATTAAATATGCAAATTGCCTCTTCAGAGAGGAAGAAGACCGGGAACTTTAGGGACACTTCTTGGAAGTAGAATCGGAAAAGGGGTAATATTTACTTTTAGAACTGTTACAAAAGGAGGCACAAGAGTTCTAGTCTTCTTCCTCTCTGAAAAGGCTATTAGCGTATTCATAAAATGCACATGTAGATATTTTTTGGAACAAAACTTGGGTTGTATAAAACAGTATAAAGTTTCCTTTATTTTTAATTAAACACAATTTCTCCATTTTTGGTTTTAAAAACATGTTTATAAATTGCCGTTTGTAAACATATTTATTGGAGTCCCGCAGTAATTTTAGCTTTTTTCTTTACAGATCAGCATGAAAGAGATATGAATCCTTCTGAGCTGGGCAGTTCTGCAGTGCATACATCGAAACACTAAATCTGCTTTGAAGTAAATGTTCATCCTTGAACACCACTTTGTGCCTAAATAATTAAAAATCCGCTACTTAATTTCCTAACGTTCCTTTATTGAGGTCAGAAGTTTGTTTTTATCATACATGGCACCAATAATAATGTGGTAGAAACCTGAAGGGCCCACTCAGGAAGCTCACTGCATGCTGACATACACTGTACTCTACAATAAGGCCGGGGTCATACTTGCGAGTGTGATGTGAGAAACTCGCACATCAACACCCGGCATACCGCCACCACTTGGGACCGGAGTGTGCGGCTGCATAGAAATACATGCTGCTGCATGCTCCGGGCCGAGTGCTGGGAGTTGATGCGAGAGATTCGTGCGAATTTCTCGCATCACACTCGCAAGTGTGACCCGGCCTTAGAAAGTATTCATTAGGCTGTCACAGTCCCCCTAGCTGTGATCACTAGTAGCAAGGATGCTAGTTTTTGACTCTACTTATGCAGAGGTTATAGAGCAGTGAATTAGAACATTGAAGTTCTACCTGCTGTAATAATAGATTAAGAAATTAACCAGAACATTACAGTTAAAGGTGGAGATTTCCTTTAAAGAGAACCTGTCACCAGGATTTTATACCCCAAACTATGAATGTATGTAAAGGCGCTTTATTGCCCGAGTAAATCTTTATTTTTACTGAAGAAATCAATTTTGTTGTTTTAGAGAAATCCTTAATAAAAATTACAAGCTAATGATCTGTAAGTGTGTCACGCTGTATAGCAGATATATATATATATATGTGATGTCGGTAATCTATATCAAAAGGGCAACATACTATATAACATGCGCATAGATATATGATAACATAGAATTACCTGACAGAATGTCCAGTGGGTCAATACTGAATCCGTTATACGCTGTCTCCGGCTAGAGGGTGACCGGGGTCTATGCTGACCCTAAACTGGGGTCCTAACTAATCCCTCTACCTGGAGGTACTGTTAAAGGTACAGAGGTCCAGGCCACCAGCGTAAACCTGTCTCCTATCAATCCCTGCCAACTGTAATCTAGTCCTAAGAAGGACCCTGATTACCACCAAAGGGAATGAACAGGTAACGGTTAATGAACAGAAAGACATACAAGAAAGACAAGAAATAAAGTAAATAAAGTCTTACATACAACACTCACACACAGTAGGAACACCTAAGGTCTCAGAGATAAACTATAAGCTATAAGAGTAAAAACAACTAAGGAGCTCTTAGCTTAAGTATTCTCAGAACCGATCCAGTCTGCTAGACTACATAAAGGCTTTCACCGGCCTCTAACAAGCAGACTGGCAGGTATATGAAGGAATCTAATTAGAACATAATCAAAAGCAGCCGGGCGAGGCTGGACCTAGTCTTAGCAAAGAGCTAGGTAAAATTAACTCCCTCATTACCAAACACAAAGAAACAGCAACTCAGCTGTGAGAAGTCAGAGTGTGTAATCGCGACGATCCTCGTGACGATACACCCATGACAGTACCCCCCCCCTCTACGAGGGGACTCCGGACCCTCAGGGCCAGGTCTGCCCGGGTGAGTTGTGTGAAAGGTCCGAACCAATCGATCTGCGTTAACATCAGACGCAGGGACCCACGTCCTCTCCTCAGGACCATACCCCCTCCAATGAACCAAGTACTGAAGGGATCGGCGACTGAGACATGAGTCAATGATTTTCGACCCCTGAAATTCCACGTTATCATTGACCACCACTGAAGGAGGAGGTAGAGGTGACGGTATGACTGGTGTCACATACTTTTTAAGTAATGATTTGTGAAACACATTATGAATTTTAAACGTAGGAGGGAGGTCCAGACGAAATGCCACAGGATTAATTATGGAACTGATCCTGTACGGCCCGATGAATCTGGGACCCAACCTCCAGGAGGAAACTTTAAGTTTTATATTCCTGGTAGACAACCAAACCAGATCGTTCACCTTCAGATCTAGACCAGAAACTCTCCCCCTATCAGCCATCCGTTTGTAACGGTTCCCCGTAACCTTCAGTCTTAACCGATCTGGAACTATCAGTCTCCCTGGAAGTCCCACAGGGGCGTCCCCCTGAGCCCCCAATACCTCCCCCTCAAGCTCAGAGCATACAGCTGACACTACAACTCCCTCCTGAGGAATAGGAACCGGATCATCCGTCTTCCCGGCCCTGGGAAAGTATGAGATAAGGCATCAGGAAGCAACTTTATTGAGCAGTCATATGCGCGATGAGGAGGTAACTCTTTACACCCCTCCTCTGAGAACATCTCCCCAAAGTCCTCCAGAAAAGGAGACAAAGTCCTAGGCACAACCGCACCGATGACCGTGCTCATGCAGTTATTCCTGCAAAATTCACCCCACTGGCTTATCTTTCTGGATTGCCAATCAATCACTGGGTTATGTTTAGCCAACCAAGGAAGTCCCAACACAATAGGAGTAGGTAGACCCTCCAACACATAACAAGACAATTGCTCTTTATGTATTGCCCCTACTCGAAGATCTATGTTATGAACAGCTTGTACCAAGCTACCTTGACCGAGAGGTCTAGAATCAATAGAGACTATAGGGACCGGTTTGGCCAATACACTCAGTTGCATACCATGCACCTGGGCAAACCGAGCGTCCACCAGATTAGCCCCGGACCCACTATCAAGAAAAACAGAAATCCTCTCAGTTCTAGTACCAATCACCACCTCCGCAGGCACGAGAAACTGAGAGGGATTTGGGGACGAAATACACACTCCCAGGTTAACTCCTTTGCTCAAAGAGGCCCGGGATGGACACCCCCCAACAAAATGTCCCTCACTCCCGCAAAAGAAACACCTTCTAGTCTTGCGGCGCACCGCCGATTCCCTCCTACAAAAAGATGTCCCTCCCAACTGCATGGGTTCCTCAGAACAGACCAGGGGAACCTCAGTATAAGGGACTTTAGTAGTAGGTGGAGTCATCACAGGAGGCGGAGTTACCTCGCGTCTTCCCGAATTCGTCTATCAATGCGAATAGCGAGGGCCATAGCAGCCTCCAGTGATGGAGGAGAATCATACTGAGCCAACACATCTTTTAATTTGTCAGACAACCCTTGACAAAACTGGCTCCTAAGAGCTGGGTCATTCCACTGAGTATCTGTTGCCCATCTACGGAACTCAGAAGAATATTCCTCCGCTGGACGATTTCCTTGCCGTATATTACGTAACTTTGTTTCAGCAAGGGAAACTCGATCCGGATCATCATATACCAGACCCAGGGCAGTAAAAAATCGATCCACTGACTGGAGATCTGGGGAGCCTGGAGGAATAGAGAACGCCCAAGATTGAGGGTCCCCTTGTAAGAGCGAGATAACAATTCCCACCCTCTGCTCTTCACTCCCAGATGACCGAGGCCGCAGCCGAAAGTACAATTTACATGCCTCCCGGAAAGTAAAAAATTTGTCCCGCCCACCAGTGAACCTGTCGGGAGAGCAACCTTAGGTTCAGATCTGGTTTGCTCCGGGGGAACAAAACCTTGGACTTAATGTCTGCAAACTTCATGGACAACCCCTGCAACTGCCGGGCCAGCTGGGCTACTGGATCCATGACAGCTGGGGAGAATCTTTAGTATGGGCCGGTGAAAATGTCACGCTGTATAGCAGATATATATATATATGTGATGTCGGTAATCTATATCAAAAGGGCAACATACTATATAACATGCGCATAGATATATGATAACATAGAATTACCTGACAGAATGTCCAGTGGGTCAATACGGAATCCGTTATACGCTGTCTCCGGCTAGAGGGTGACCGGGGTCTATGCTGACCCTAAACTGGGGTCCTAACTAATCCCTCTACCTGGAGGTACTGTTAAAGGTACAGAGGTCCAGGCCACCAGCGTAAACCCTGTCTCCTATCAATCCCTGCCAATGTAAGGTTCTATGTATATATTCCTGAAACTCAGTTTGTTCGTCAGCCATTTTACTTTCTGTCTTGCTGCAGCTATCTTGCCCTCAGTCAAAATGGAGTTTCCAGCTTGCATGTTCCCGCCCTGATTCTCTCCTTTGCTTCTTAAGCAGCCACAGCTGAGCAATCAGTGCTTCAGAATCTAGCCTGCAGTGAACCTGTGACTTGACTCCTGTAAGCCTTGGACCTTGTACTCCAGCTATTCCTACTGAGGAGCTCTGAAGCACTTGTGGACTCTGAACCCTGCTCTTTGAAAGACCCACGTTTGCATGGACTTACGGTAACAGAGAAGAAGATCCTGAATCTGTATTGGAGAGTGATTGCTGAGCTTGGATTACTCTGGCCTGCTGTGTCTCCTGTTTCTGTGTCTGCAAACTGTGTGACTATTTCTGCCAACTTGTATGAAGTAATACAGGACTTTTCTATATCAAACCTGTGGACTCCTGTGTTTTCATCGCACCCAAGCACAAGACGCTATATGAACTGTACTACATACATTACAAGATTCTGAAGCCAAAACGTTAGTGTCTGCTGGGTCTGGAAGGCTGTGTCTGCTGTACTGTGGATATCAGACGTCTGGTTGTACTTTCTGTGATGACAGTGGTTGTGACTTCTCACAACCATTCCAGGTGAGCAATTCCCTTAAGTTTTTTCTTTTTGCAGTGTTACCACAGGTAAACACTATTGTTTTTTTTTTTTTTCCTTTCTTTTCTCTTTTTTGTCTGCTGTAACTCTGGATATCAGATGTCTGGTTGAAACTTTCTGTGATGATAGTGGTTGTGACTCCTCACAACCATTCCAGGTGAGCAGTTCCCTTAATTTTTTTTTCTCTCTGCAGTGTTGCCACAGGTGAACACTATTGTTTTTTTTTTTCTCTCCTCTTCTTCCAGTAATCCTGTCTTAAAAGATCTGGAAAATGGAGGCCCGCATAAAGGAACTTTGCGGAGTGACTGATAATATCCTTGCAGATTTGCAGAATATAAAGACCCGTTTTACAAATCTACAGGACCTCATTAATCACAATTTGCAAGTGGTTGGACAGACTACCCAGGATTTGCGAGCCAGGATTGAGGTTCTAGAGGGCGAGTCCAGGCTCCTGCCGTAGCCCCGAGTGCTGGGATTCCCAAGTTGCCCCCTTTTCGTTTTGGCGGTGAACGTGAGAAATTCAGGGGATTTATTAATCAATGCAATTTTTTTTTTCTGCACATGCTTCACAATTTCCCACTGAACGATCTAAGGTGCTTACTATAATTATGTTGCTTACCAACAAGGCTTTAATGTGGGCAAACCCTCTGATTGAGACTGAGGATGATTGTTTGAATCACCTTGATGATTTTATTTCAGCCATGGGGCAGGTGTTTGATGACCCCAATCGAGGTGCAACAGCTGAAGCAGCCATGTTAGCTTTGCGCCAAGGTAAGCACTCGGTAGCTGAATATGCCTTGGATTTCAGGAGATGGGCCCTTGATACCACCTGGGACAGTTCCGCCAAAAAATCTATTTTTCGAAAGGGGTTATCTCCACTGATTAAGGATGAACTTGCTCGTGCCGACCCTCCCACTGCGTTAGGTGACTTTATTAACTACTGCATCCGTATTGATACTCGTCTGACTGAACGCAGGCAAGAGAGATGGTTCGAAAGCAATCGTACTAACCTTTTTCTACCTTCCTCTCCAGCTAAGGAACCTTTGAGTAGGATTACACGGGAACCTGAACCTGAACCCATGCAGGTAGACTCTTTACAACGACGGGTTAGTGATGCACGCAAGGGACATCGTTTTAAGGAGAATCTATGTTTCTATTGTGGTAAGTCAGGGCACTTCATTATAAACTGCCCCAGCCGTTCTCGTAAGACAACTGCAGCACTCATTCATTGTGAGTGTTGCGAGAGGGGATCTGTCAGGTCCGAGCCTCAGGCTCCAGAGAGATCTGCAGCAACAGATCTTGATTTCTCGGACTTAAACTCCGTTACCTCTGAGGACGTTGACTGTGTAAACGCTGCCATTTTTCAAGTTTCCTCAGCGGTTGTCCCAGCCGAGTTGTAAGAAAAACAATTCTCATTGCTTTCTTTCCATCAAACTCTGGGTTGACTCAGCTTGGGTGTCTAGCTCTGCTATGATCGACTCAGGGGCAAGTGGAAATTTTATGGATGTCTCCTTTGCTCTGAAACAGGGAATACGTTCAGTGAAGAAGGCTACTCCAGTACAGATGGAAACTGTGGATGGCTCCCTGCTGACCTCTGGACCAGTGGATCAGGAAACAGAGCCTTTGAGGGTTCTTATGGGTAAAGATCATCAAGAGAAACTGTCCTTTATGCTTATCTCTTCTCCCCACTTTCCCATTATTCTAGGGCTACCATGGCTGCAGGCTCAGAATCCTACCATTAACTGGGAGACCAAGGAATTACACTTTCCAGAGAAACAGATGAGCCCAAAAGTTTCAGCTTGCTCTGTTCCTAAAGGAATCATGTCAGTCCTGAACTACCAGCTGTATACCAGGACTATGTGGATTTATGTGACAAGAAGAACGCTGACCAGCTTCCTCCTCACCGTCCATATGATTGTCCAATTGAATTATTGCCTGGAGCAGAGATACCTTTTGGTAAGATCTACCCCCTGGCGGGGCCCGAGCTAAAGGCTTTAAAGGATTACATAGATGAAAATCTAGCCAAGGGCTTCATACGCCCCTCTTCATCTCCTGCAGGTGCACCCATCTTCTTTGTAAAGAAGAAAGATGGATCTCTGAGACCATGCATAGACTATAGGGAACTCAATAAGGTTACTATTAGAAACCGTTATCCATTGCCTTTAATCCCTGAGTTATTGGAGAGAGTGCGACATGCCAAAATTTTTTCTAAACTAGATCTTCGTGGGGCCTATAACTTAGTCCGTATTAGACCTGGGGATGAATGGAAGACTGCATTCAGGTCACGCTATGGACACTTTGAATATCTAGTTATGCCTTTTGGTCTGAGTACCGCCCCAGCCACTTTCCAACACTTGGTGAATGACATCTTCAGGGATCTCCTAGATACATTCGTGGTAATTTATTTGGATGATATTCTAATTTTTTCTAACTCCACAGAGGAACATCATGGACATGTGAGAATGGTCTTGGAACATCTAAGACAAAATCATCTTTACATCAAACTTGAAAAGTGTGAATTCCATAGGACCGAAATTCAATTTCTGGGGTATGTACTGTCTACACAAGGAATTAGTATGGATGGAAGCAAAACCCAAGCCATCAAGGATTGGCCAAGTCCTAGAAATGTGAAGGAGGTACAGCGCTTCATCGGGTTTGCCAACTTCTATAGACGTTTCATTAGAAATTTCTCTGAGGTAGTGTCACCTATCACTCAACTTACCGGAAAGAGTCTAGGTTCTCCTGGACTCCCCAAGCCCAGGAAGCATTTTCCCGTCTAAAAGATAAATTTACCACTGCACCTATCCTAGTACATCCCAACCCCGAGCTTGCCTTCATAATAGAGGTGGATGCTTCAGACTGTGCCGTTGGAGCTATACTCTCTCAGAGAACAGGTGAGAAGAATGTCTTGCATCCCTGTGCCTTCTTTTCCCAGCAGTTGTCTTCGGCTGAGAGGAACTACGATGTGGGCAATAGAGAGTTGTTGGCCATTATTGCCGCCTTCAAAGAATGGAGACACCTTCTTCAGGGAGCTGCACAGCAAATAGTCGTCCTGACAGACCATCGTAACCTTGAGTTTATCAGGTCGGCTAAGTGCCTGACTCCTCGCCAGGCTCGCTGGAATCTTTTCTTAAACCAATTTAATTTTATCATCTCTTATAGACCAGGATCGCGCAATGGAAAGGCTGATGCACTCTCTAGGATTTACTCAGCAGAGACACGTCCAATTACTCCTCCTAAGACTATTCTTCCTGACTCTAGATTCTTAGGAGTAATTCATAATCAAGACCTACTTAAGGACATCAAGGAAGCATACCATGCGGATTCCTTTTTGGCACAACCTCCAAGGGACGTAAGTCTTGTCTTTAAGAATGGTGTGTGGATTCAGGGACAACGTCTGTATATTCCTGAAACAGTCAGATTAAGAGTATTGCAATTCATTCACGATTCCAAGATAGCTGGGCATAGAGGAATTCTAAAGACACAGGAATTTCTTTCTCGTTTCTTTTGGTGGCCCACTTGCAGGAAGGATGTTTTGAATTATGTCACTTCATGTGAGGTCTGTGCAAGATGCAAAACACCTCGCTCCTCACCAACTGGTCTGTTACAGCCTCTTCCCACCCCGTCCCGCCCGTGGGGATCCATTTCTATGGACTTCATTGTGGAGTTACCAACCTCTCAGGGGAAGAACACCATTCTAGTGGTGGTTGACCGTCTAACAAAGGCAGCTCATTTTATCCCTTGTGTCGGCTTACCCACTGCAAAACAGACATCAGATTTGATGATTAAAGATGTGTTTCGCTTACATGGAGTACCGGATGAGGTTATTTCGGATCGAGGGGTGCAATTCACTTCTAGGTTTTGGCAAAATTTCTGTGCAGCATTGGACATTAAAGTAAACCTTTCTTCTGCTTTTCATCCCCAGACTAATGGACAGACCGAACGAACCAATCAAACCCTGGAGCAGTATCTCCGCTGCTTTATCTGCCACCTACAGGATGATTGGGTGGATCTACTTCCATTAGCTGAGTTCTCGTATAACAACTCTCAGAGTGCCTCCACTAAACAGTCTCCTTTTTACTCTAATCTAGGTTATCATCCTAACATTCTACCACGATTTCCCATAGAAACGCCTTTACCAGCAGTGGCTGAAAGAATCACGTCTTTACAGAAGAATATGGATCTTCTAAAGGAAAATCTGGAATCGGCTCAAGAAAGGTACAAGAAAGCAGCAGATAAATTTCGTAAACCTGCACCAGCTTTCAAGGTAGGAGACTTGGTCTGGCTGTCAACCAGAAATCTTAAGTTAAGGATTCCATCGTCTAAGTTGGGACATAAGTACATTGGACCCTATAAAATCAGTAAAATTATAAGTGCCGTTGCTTGTCGTCTTCAACTGCCCAGAACTATGAGAATCCACCCTGTCTTTCATGTATCCTACTAAAGGCTGCGACACCCAATACGTTTCCTGGACGTTCCTCTCCTTGCCCTGACCCAGTGCTAGTCGATGGTCAGGAAGAATTTGTGGTGGAAAGGATTTTAGATTCCAGGTTGTATAGAAATCAGTTACAATATCTGATTAAATGGCAGGGCTACCAGTGGAGGACAACTCATGGGAACCGGTCAATAACGTTAATGCTCCTCGCTTGCTCCGTCAGTTTCATCAGAGGTACCCACACAAGCCTGGTCTGAGGTCATCCGGAGGTTGTCCTTAAGGGGGGAGTAATGTAAGGTTCTATGTATATATTCCTGAAACTCAGTTTGTTCGTCAGCCATTTTACTTTCTGTCTTGCTGCAGCTATCTTGCCCTCAGTCAAAATGGAGTTTCCAGCTTGCATGTTCCCGCCCTGATTCTCTCCTTTGCTTCTTAAGCAGCCACAGCTGAGCAATCAGTGCTTCAGAATCTAGCCTGCAGTGAACCTGTGACTTGACTCCTGTAAGCCTTGGACCTTGTACTCCAGCTATTCCTACTGAGGAGCTCTGAAGCACTTGTGGACTCTGAACCCTGCTCTTTGAAAGACCCACGTTTGCATGGACTTACAGTAACAGAGAAGAAGATCCTGAATCTGTATTGGAGAGTGATTGCTGAGCTTGGATTACTCTGGCCTGCTGTGTCTCCTGTTTCTGTGTCTGCAAACTGTGTGACTATTTCTGCCAACTTGTATGAAGTAATACAGGACTTTTCTATATCAAACCTGTGACTCCTGTGTTTTCATCGCACCCAAGCATAAGACGCTATTTGAACTGTACTACATACATTACAGCCAACTGTAATCTAGTCCTAAGAAGGACCCTGATTACCACCAAAGGGAATGAACAGGTAACGGTTAATGAACAGAAAGACATACAAGAAAGACAAGAAATAAAGTAAATAAAGTCTTACATACAACACTCACACACAGTAGGAACACCTAAGGTCTCAGAGATAAACTATAAGCTATAAGAGTAAAAACAACTAAGGAGCTCTTAGCTTAAGTATTCTCAGAACCGATCCAGTCTGCTAGACTACATAAAGGCTTTCACCGGCCTCTAACAAGCAGACTGGCAGGTATATGAAGGAATCTAATTAGAACATAATCAAAAGCAGCCGGGCGAGGCTGGACCTAGTCTTAGCAAAGAGCTAGGTAAAATTAACTCCCTCATTACCAAACACAAAGAAACAGCAAATCAGCTGTGAGAAGTCAGAGTGTGTAATCGCGACGATCCTCGTGACGATATACCCATGACAGTGTGCAGTGGGAAAACACTGCACTTACACCTCACCTATCTCCTTCCCTATTCCCCTCCCACTGTCTGCCTCCGGACACTGACTGACAGGTCACTAAAACATGAGTGCATACATCCTGTATCTGATACATGTTTCCCACGAATAGGGCACCATATCAGATATGTCAGATATATCAGAATATCTTTAACAGGAACCTGTCACCCCCCAGGGCCTTTTTAAGTAAAAGAGCCACCTTCAGCAGCACTAAGGCTGCATTCTGGGAAGGTGGCTCTTATGTTTCTGACCGCTAGGAACGATGAAATATACACTTTTATAATCTGTACGATATACCTCTATTGTGTCAGGGAGGTATGTCTTCTCCCCCTGTGTCAATGTCCTCAGCGGTGTCAATCATCCCCTCTTGTTTCCGGCCCCCGCCTCCTCTCCTTGCGACGTCACCGGCGGCGCTTTGTGTAGCGGCGGCCCTAGATCCCGCTGGGAATCTGGCGCCTGCGCTGTGAGGATCTCTGCGCCTGTCACTCATCTCCCTTCACCGCTTTCCTTTAACATTTTCCTTTAACATCAGCATAGAAGAAACATAAGTAAATTTTAATCCTCACAACACAGAATAGGTAGACAACTGATACTTAACTTTAATTCATGACTGCCCCGTGATCATACATAAAGTTATTGCAAAGCTAGGTTTGTCATGTATAATTTGTGTATTTGGATTACACAATATTTGTAGGTTGTTGTCACCACCGATGGGATCCCTCTGATCCAAGGAACAAGATTTTGCAGTTTTAAGTGCGCAATGACAGCACATGCGCATCACTGCTCCATACACTGTATAAGTCACAGTTGCTGAGCTTAAGTTATCTCTGCCAGTCCTATGAATACAGTAGAGGTGCACATGTGAAAAGGAGTGGAGAAGTTGTCGGCACAACACCTCTAAGATATTATGGCTACATAATGCATTATGCCACTTTTACAGACTGCCAATAAAGCATACAAAACTACCATTAGGATGGATTTGATTGGAAAATATGTTAAGAAACATTCTTTCCAGAATAATGACTTGTATATAAAACGCTTCTCCACACCTCTGTTCACCCCCAGTGTTTATGCAGTGAAACGGTGAAAAAAACATTCAACGGAAAAAGTAGTTTTATCGTTTTAAGACCTTATCTGGCCATATGGTGTGTGAGACATGATCAAACACATCCTGTTTAATTTATGAAGGAGGGACTCTGAAAGTCACAATTTTTTTTCAATGCCATAAGATGGTTATGACTATTTGTAAAGTGCCCTTTCTATTGTTAGAGGGCCATCAGGCGGGCCTCACTATTGTCAGAGGGCCATCAGGCAGCTCTCATCCTAATTTTAGAGGGCCAGCAGCCAGCCCTCACTTAACATTTTTGGAGAGCCAGCAGACACCTATGCTTTGCATAGCTGTATATTGCTACAGCAATATAATTTATACATCTGAGGTGGGCAAATTTTATTTTACGTATTAATACTTTAAACTTTGAAACTTGTACGGCCTGCTGATGGCCCTGACAATTTATAGAGGGCCAACAGGTGGCCCTCACTATTTTTAGAGGGTCAGCAGGCATCTTGTGGACATATAAGACCAAGAACAAGTTTTTTGTTAAAGCACATCATTCTACTGTTTACTGTAAATAGAATGAGGCCTACAAATAAAAGAACACAGCAGTTACCATCAAATATGGTGGAGGTTCAAAGAAATGTGGGGGTTGTTTTACTGCCTCTGGCCCTGGGTGCCTTGACTGTGTGCAAGAAATGAAATATGAAGATTCCCAAGGATTCTGGGTCACAATGTAATGCCCAGGGTCAGAAAGCTGGCTTTGCATCATGGGTCTTCCAGCAGGACAATGGCCACAAACATACTTCAAGAACCACCCAGAAATAGATGGAGAAAAAGCATTGGAGAGTTCAGAAGTGGTAATTCCAGCTCCATAAGCGTAAAGTCTCCCACCCCTAACTCTTACACACATATGCTAATGGACATATTAAATCAGTTAATTTTGCCTTCTTTGATGAATTTCTGAGTACAGGAGATATACCTACTGTTATAACTCACCCTGCACGAATTGCAGATAAGAGAGATATTATTATAGAATATGGAAAGGATTTGAACCAGCCCTGAAAAGATTTGTTGTTGTACAGCAGCAAACTCTGGAGAAACATAGGTAACATTGCAGCTTTGATGAATTTCTGAGTACAGATTACCGCAAAAAAACATGAATCGGTCAATGATTGCATGAAAAAAAAACAGCAGCGAGGTTTAGAATTTATAAGGCAATAATCCCTGACTAGATTCCTGTCATACGCTATACCTACTGACACACCTCACTCTACATGAATTGCAGACAAGAGCTGTATTATTGTAGAATATAAAAGGGATTTGAACTGGTCATGAAAACATTTTTTCTTGTACATGGCAGCAACAAACTATGGAGGAACTCAAGTAACACTGCCAGCTTTGATGAATTTCTGAGTACAGATCACTGTAAAAAACATGAATCTGTCAATGAGTGCACGGAAAAAGCAGCAACAGGCTTAGAATTTACAAGACAATAATCCCTGACCAGATACTCGTAATACGCTATCCTTACTGCCACACCTCACTGTAGATGAAGTGCAAATGAGAGAGGTATTATTATAACAGAATAGAATCTATTTGAATTAGCCCTGAAAAAAGCAATTAGTTTAATGTGGCAGCATCAAGGACTGTTATCAACCCTGCTGGGGAATATAGTGGAGTGTTTCCTATCTATGTCTCTATGTCTCTATACTCTCTATGTGACCACCACCTGACAGCCCACAACAAGGCACTGGATGATATGGATCATATATTATTAACAGAACCCACTGGCTTTTTTGGTTTTAAAAATGTTCCCTCAACTAAAAGGTGGAGTGTCAGAAATTTTTTTTTCCCATTACTAAGGAGTGGGTCTCCTTAACTGTAAAGCGTATGCACTATGTGCAAGAGATGTAAAAAATTAGAAGGAGGCAGTCTAATACCTCTTTGAAGAGATGTAGTGGAGGGCCTCTGAAAACATTTTTTTCTCATTATTAAGGAGTGGGTTTACTAGTCTGGTAATGCCCATATACAAAGTGCATGGGCTGAAAAACATTTACCCCCGGGGGTGCACGCATATATAAAAGAATTTTCGAGGTAGACCTATAAAAACTATTAATGCAGACATCATAAATAAACTTAAAAAATTATATCAAGGGTAGCATGATCACCCTGTTGATATGGTGGAGGAGGAGGACGAGACAAAACAGACTAAATCCTGAAATGTATATCAATGTTTGGGTGGGAAGGGGTGCATTGGAATAGACCAGAAAAAATAAAAACCACTGGATATGAGTTTAAGTTCCACTGCTGTCGTCTGGTTGTGTAGAATAGTCTGGCCCAATCCAGCCCTTGTTCATTTTGATAATAGTCAGCCTGTCAGCATTTTCAGTTGACAGGCGGATGGTCCTATCGGTTATAAGACCCTCGGTGGCACTAAAAACCCGCTTTGACAAAACGCTATCAGCAGGGCAGGCCAGGAACTCCAAGGAGTTGACAGTTCATGCCATGTGTCTAGCTTGGATACCCAATAGTTGTACGGTAAAGAGCAATCAAAGAGGAATCATGGAGGATACTGGTATGGTCAGCAAGGTACTCCTTCAGCATCTTACAAAACTGTTCGCTCCTTTTCAGTGTACCCCTCACATCAGTGCTTGGGCCATGGGAGGATCTGAGATAACTGTCCCAGACCTTTAAGAGTGTTCCCCTGCCTCTGATGCATCTGGCATTTGTCTTAATCATCTCCACTCCTTGGTTGTCCAAGGAACTGTGACTTCTGCCACCAGCGTTGTCAAATGGGAATTTTTTTAAAATAATTCTTAAACTAGGAACTTCTGGCACTTCAACATTTTATTAAACCTCTCCACCACAGGAAGGAGAGATGTAAAGTTTTCATTGTAGTGTGGGTCTAGAAGAGTAAACAACCAGCAATTAGTGTGGGCTGGAATGCGTACAACATGAGGGTAACGGGAAAGGCAGCGGAACATAAACTCAGCCATGTGTGCCAGACTGCTAACAGCCAAGATATCCTTGCCCCTAGCAAGAGGATGACTGTCCATATTGTCCTCCTCATACTCTCTCTCCTCTTCATCTTTAGGCCATCCATGCTGAACAGATAGGATGAAGTTGGAGTAGGTAGTACCGTCTGTAGCGCAGGCAACTAGCTCCTGTTCCTCCCCCTCCTCCTCATTACCACCCAATCTTTGTTGAGAAGATGAGATGAGGCTGGGCTGTGTAGCATCACCCAGTGTTGTTTCTTGCTCCATCTCAACTTGCTCCACCTACGAAGCCTTCTCTTTAATTGTGAGTAGTGAGTGTTTCAGTAGGCAGAGAAGTGGGATGGTGACTTTGATTATGGCATCATCGCCGCTCACCATCTTGGTCGAGTCCTCAAAGTTTTGGAGAATGGCACAGGTGTCAGACATCCATGCCCACTCATCAGCTCTTATGTGTGAAGGCTGACCAGAATACGGATGTGCATAGTGTACCTGATATTCAACTACTGCCTTCTGCTGATCACAAAGGCTTGCCAACATATGTAATGTTGAGTTCCAACACCTGGTGACATCGCATACCAGTCATTGACCTGGAAGTTGCAAATGCTGCTGCAGCTCTGACAGGGTGGTGGCAGTGGTAGCTTACTTCGGGGGCACACTTGTGGCGTACTTTCACAAGTAGCTCAGGCAGATCTGGGTAGGCTTTGAGAAGCCATTGAACCACTAAGTTGAGCATGTGGGCCAAGCATGGTATGTATGCGAAGTTACCAAGTTTCAGGGCAGCCACCAGGTTACAGCCATTGTCAAATATGACCATGCCTGGGTGTTGGTTCAGGGGTGAGAGCCACAGATCAGTCTGGTCTTTTAAACCTTTCAGCAACTCTGTGGCAGTGTGCGGTTTGTCATCTAAGCAGATTAGTTTCAGTAGAGATTGTTGCCACTTGGCCGAGGCAGTGCTGCAGTGCTTCCAGCTTGCGACTGATATTGACATTCCAGAAATGGAGGGTGAGGAGGAGGTGCTGAAACTGTTGTGTAAGGTGGGGGAAACCCTGATGGAACCAGGGCCCGCAGTCCTCTGTGTCGATAGCACATGCTCTGACCAAGGGTCTGACTGGATCAAGGCTTCCAAAATGTTCACCCAGTGTGTCATCAGGAAAATGCAGCATCCCTGGCCACAAGCACTTCTCCCAGTGTCTATGGTTAAGTGGATCTTCCCAGTAACAACATTGATCAGGTCACGGCTGATGTTATGGGACACGTGCTTGTGTAAGGCGGGGATAGCACACCAACAAATAGTGGCAGCTGGGGACTGAGTACCAAGCGACAGCCACTGCCATGAGGTTGCATAAAGCTTCCATCTTCACAAGCCTAAATGGCAACATTTCTAGGGCAAGCAGTCCTGAAATGTGGCTGTTTAGTACTGTGGCCTGTGGGTGGCTGCGTATTTATGCTTGCGCTCTAAGGACTGAAGTAGAGACAACTGAACGCTGTGCTGGGACAAGGACATGGACGCTGACGGTGGTTACAAGTGTGCAACGACAAGTGCAGGGTGGGAGGCATCTTCACCAGCATCATGGACAGGGGATTGGTGTGGATGTACACAGGGGAAGACACAAATCGTGCCACCCGCAGACACTGTTTGTGTACCCTGGCATTTGGTGCAGCTAGTCAGGTGCTTTGCTGTCATGTGCCTGAGCATGCTGGTCAGGCTGGTAGATTTGCTGCCACTGCTGATGCTGGTATGGCAGATTTCACAAATGGCCATTTTTGGCTTAACAAGACTGTCTGTAAAAACGTGCCATACTCGGGAACATATAAACCTTGCTCTGGCAACTTCACCCATATTGTTACTCTGGAGAAGACTTGTCCACCTTGTGTCTCTGGCCACCCCACTACTTCTTCCTGACTGTTGTGGTGCTGCAGATCTCTACTACTGTGCACTGCTGTCCTCGCTTTGCATGTCACCTTCCCAAGTTGGGTCAGTGACTTCATTGTCCACCACCTCGTCTTCGACTTCCGCACTCTGGTCCTCCTCCTGACTTCCTAATGTGACAACACTACTTGTTGGCAATTGTGTCTTATCATTATCCACCTCTTGCGACAGTAATTGCATTTTCCAATCATCGCCTTTTGTGAGCGTGACTGCTCAAATATTTGGGCATTGCTGCATGCGATCTCCTCATTTCCCACTTGAAACAGGCAGGGCAAGATGCCAGAATTTATAAATGGAAATTTGAACAGCGCCTCATAGTGTCCAAGTGTGGAATCACTTGTTTCCATAAACTCAGCATGGTGCGATGAAGGAAGATTAGTGTGAGGATTATATGGTCGGAATTACTGATATTGAGACTGAATCGTGTGGAAAACAGGGTGGATCTGGCAAAGTAACTGGAAGCATTTTCTGCTATCCATCCAATAACCTTTTCCCACTGGTTTGGCTTCAATAGTGGTGTACTGCACTTCCCCTATAAAGTGGGACAGAAAGCTAGATTGACATAATGTGTGTGTTTGTTTTGCTCCCATAGCAGGCACAGTTTCACCATCACGTCCACTTCCCCATCCCTTACCACGCACCTTGCCCATTTTAAATTAAGTATGATATATCACTGTTGAGAAAATGTTATATTACTCTTGCAGGAAAATTTACCCACTTCAGATGGACTTCTTAAACTGCGGTATCAATATATTGATGCTGTTTGTAACTAAACAATTTTTTTTATGTTGAAGCAAAACAGCAGCACAATAAATGCCGTATAAAATTACACTGCTGGAAAAAATTGCAGCATTATTATTGCAGGAAAATGTGCACACCTCAGATGGACTAGTTACACTGTATCGGAAAGATGTATATCTTTGTACAGTATATAGAAAAATATTTAGACTTGAGAGTCCTCAGTGGTTGATACCTTTTAATGGCTAACTGAAAAGATGGTAACAAATTGCAAGCTTTCGAGACTACTCAGGTCTCTTCATCAGGCAAAGACTAATACAAAATATGTGATTCTTCAGATTTTGTATTAGTCTTGGCCTGATGAAGAGATCTGAGTAGTCTTGAAAGCTTGCAATTTGTTACCATCTTTTCAGTTAGCCATTAAAAGGTATCAACCACTGAGGACTCTCAATTCTAAATATTTTTCTGGTTATACTATAGCAATATTATAGTGATGTTATTGAGATCCAACCAAGTCTGGCTGTATGCTTTTTACGCACAACTGCTGCAGTAAAAATGGTGTATAAATTTTCCCTGCTCAGAACAATTTGCAGGATTGAGAGCAAAAATAATATTATGAGCCCTGAAAAGAGGCTTTGGTATGAGTTTCAGGCTGCAGCATAAAGGACGTGCAATTCACCCGAGCCCTTTAGCATAATCTATCCTTAAGTGCTGCTAACAGCAGTATGAACATTGGTTATAATTACCCTAAGAAGGGCTGTTGTGGTACTTGAAAGAAATATAAATGTGGTTGAATCCCTGACTAATAGGCATCTACAATTCTGTCCCTCTCTCACCAGCACCTCTCCTTACGCTGCCTCTTTCCCCGGTACAGTGTGACGAGCATGACGTCACGGGTCTTATATAAACCTCATGACATTATGTGGCCAGCCAATCACAGTAATGCCACAACCAATATGGCTACGGAATTACAGTGACTGTCAGGCAATCCCCACAAGTTCATTGGCTATCTAAAAAGCGTCAACTTGAGCACTCGAGCATTCAAAAATTACCCGCCAAGTAGCGAGCATCTCAAGCACACTGATGCTCGAGCAAGTAACAAGTAGTGACGAGCATGCTCGCTCATCACTAGTAATACGGAGCAGCTGCGGTTTTCCGCATGATCCAGCCACTGCAGCTGAAAACAAGAGACTTTTTCAGCAAAGAATGATTAGCATTTAGATCTTGACAAGCACTTTGCCGTCTGAATAGCAATTCCTAAGTGACTGTTGTCACCATGGAAAGTTGAAGCTTTTATTGTTTATGTTGTATCGGAAGGTTTCACTTCTGCTTTTACTGGAACTACTTGATCTGATGCTTAGCCTCTTCACATATAAATGTGCTGTGAGGGCCATCTTTGCTAATTTACCTACATTACCAAAATGCACATCCTGACTTCTGTTGTTCTGATACACTTAATAATGCTTTATTTTATTGTCTACTTTGGAAGCTCATAAACATGCAGATTGTGGAACAGTTTCTGCTTGAGTGTAAAGTGGTCCCTTTTCCATTTCAGTAGAATAATGAGCAACCAGGTTTTGGAGAGCCATGCCAGCCTGAAGCTTTTATTTCACACAGAATTTACCATTAAGTCAAGTTTAAACCAGATTTCACGCTACAAACTGTTTACATTAATATTTCGATGTTGTAGACCAAATGAGGTTGGTGCACTTATTTTCAAAAGTAATATCAGAATGGCTACCGAATCTTGATATTAACATAAAGGCTTTATGAATCCAGCTATAGAATGTGAATGCTCATGAGTCATCCAAGAGTATTCAGGTTACTCCTACTCAGCCTGACTAAGAGCTGCAGCTTGCACTGAGCAGTGTAAGATCTCAGCAGAAGGAGAGGCACTGAAGAGCAGCCCATCAATTATATGGAGACTGAATTTACATTTTCAGTAAGTATTAAATAATCATTGCGATATGTATTTTAAAAATTGGAAATCCAGTCTTATCAGGTGCAAGAGATCTACTTGATAATGTACACAGTATGTATTGTAGCCTTTTGGGGTTTTTACTAGCATGTAGCAAACATGCATTAAATGCAGTTGTGTGAAAAAGTGTTTTGCCCCTTCCCTGATTTCCTATTCTTTTGCTTGCTCGTCATACTTAAATGTTTCAGGTCACCAAACTAATTTAAATATTAGACAAAGATAACGCAAGTAAGCACAAAATGCAGTTTTTATATGAAGGTCTTTATTATTAAGGGAAAAAGAATCATTGTTACCTTGTGACAGTAGGAGGGACCCTATACTGTCCATTAATCAAGGAAGGCCCTAGTCGATCCCTAACCTCAGGGTTAACCTTGGAAGGTAGAGATATCCGAGTGTCCTACTTCTTTGCTCGCCTATGAAATCCTGGCAACTCCACCCTCCCCCCAGAGAGGAATGGGGAAGGATTAAAAGGGTATCACTGGCTGGACATACTGGGGGAAACCAAGTTACAATTAAACAACAGAAACACAGGATAAAATACAAAGATAAAATGGGTACACAGTAAAGAGGCAGAAAAGCAACATGAAAGAATGCCAGAAGGTGAAGGTAGAGGTATTCACCAGCAAATCGCATGCAGCAATCTAAAGACAAGGGATGGTCGGACTCGTGGATGTTCAGAGAACCTGAACATCCAGCTGTTCCCCCGCTGTCATCTGTGTGACAGCACGGGAAACACGGGTTCTGATCGGAGGTAACCTTACTGATGTTATTGCCGGTTACATCTGTCAGGGCACTGTTGCAGGATATCCCAGGGTAATAGGTTCCCTTCGTATTCCTAAAGCTAGGAGCTTCCTTGTTATGTATGCTCCTCGGATTACCCCGGGAATGGAGGTGGTGATGATGGTTCAGAGGAAGAAATGTATCTTTTGAGTAAAACACATTATGAATGCTAAAAGTGGGTGGCAAAGCAAGGCGGAATTCTACATAATTCCTACTAAAAGAGCCGAAATGAGGATGAAACACATATGCTCTGAAGAACGAGTACTTACCAGTGGCAAGTAAGGAAAGCTGTGGTGGCTTTACTACCAGGATGTCCAGCCAAGACCAAATCATAATGTTCACATAAACTGTATGATGGAGATTCACATGTACAGTTTACCTAATGGTCAGGCAGCAGGGGCATCCCCTGAGCGACTACCATCTCCTTCTCGAATTTAGAACATATAGATGCTATAACCACCTTCTGTAGTATAGGAACAAATTTACAAATATCTCCTCCCCCAGGAAGGCAATGAGATAAGGCATCCACCTTAATGGTCTTATTTCCAAGCCTACATGTCTCAAAAAGTTGAATCTAGTGAACAACAATGACCATCTTGCCAGTTTAGGTGTCAGACGCTTAGCAGATTCTAAATATAAAATATTTTTATGATCAGTGATTACCATGACCGGATGAACTGCCCCCTCTAAAAAATGTTGCTACTCTTCAAAAGCCAATTTAATTGCCAAGAGTTCCCTATTACCAGCGTCATAGTTTTTCTCACCAGACAACAGTTTCTTAGAACAATATGCACATGTATGGCATATACTAGGAGATGCATCCTCCGACAATACAGCCCCACCTCAGATGCTTCAACTTCTACAATAAATGGCTGAGTGATGTCAGACTGTATAAGTATTGGGGCAATTGCAAAACATTTCTTCAAAGTATCAAATGCCTCCTTGGCCAGACTGGACCATTTGGAAAAGTCCATCCTCTTCCTGGTCATATCCGTCAGAGGTGCGGCCACCACTGAAAGTTTTTGATGAACTTATGGTAGTAGTTAGCGAAACCCAAAAACCTTTGTAACGCTCTTAAGCCCTCAGAACAATACCAATTCAATACTGCCCAAACTTACTCTGGATCCATGCAAAAAACAGTGGATGATAAGACATAACCCAGGAAAGGGATCTCCTGAACCGAGAACATATATATCTCTGGTTTGACAAATAATTTATTATCTCTGAGTATCTGTAAGACCTGCCTGACATGTACCTGATGTGACTCGAGGTCAGGTGAATAAATAAATATGCCATCAAGATGTAACTAATAGGTTGAAGGACATTTTAACAATGGGTTTGGTCAAATTTATTCTTTAGTTACAAAGTTTCAAGACTGGATTTGTAAGGTTTGTATTTTTGTAGCTGCAAAATCATGAAATGTTACATTAGTGGAATCCTAGCATAGCCTTAGAAAAGCCAATCTTTCATGATCTTAGTCAGTAATTTATTCTTGTCCTAAGCACAAAGAAAAATGGACACCTACTGCTTGTTTAGGTCATGAAGCGCCAACCTGAACTATTTTCCTGCTGTGCCTGTGCGGCTCATGACAAATCTTATCTTTATTCTTATGTAGAATGATAGTGGAAATAAGCCACATGCAAAGGTCAGGCAGTAACCTATTATCGCCTTTAATTTACACACTTCTCCATTATTACATTCCAAAGATCAGGTTCTCCTACGTAAGCAAACACATGAATGAAAATAACTAATGCTGCTAGGAAATATGATTGATGCTGATTTCCTAAGTAATCTGCAAGGCTTTTGAAGGCTTCTGACAGAAAACACAATTACCAATGTATTGCCTCTTAACAGTACCAAGACATGGAGCATAATAGATGAGCTGGAGATGACACGGAAATAAATCTAATGACTTTCTCAGCCGACACTTGCTTTATGTTATTACCAAAGTCCTATAATGTATTTTTCTAAATAACGATAAATCAGTCAACCCCGATCATCTCATGTATGGTAAACACATAAAATGACAAATGTCCGGAAGTTCTCCACCGAAAACTTCAGCACCCAGAGATAAGACCTTCTAGAGTCTCTCTGTTTATCGGAATTGTTTTCCGCTGTTATTAGTCAATCACAGGAAGCTGTAATATTTTCCTGTAAATGCCAATTTTTCAAAGTTTGCATTGGAGCATATTTCAGGCACAGGTTCATATTCTATAGAGTGGCATATGCCATGGGTAAATAAAGCTTACAGTAGCTGTATAGGTGAGGGCAATGGGGGTATGTGCCCTAGTTGTTCGATGCTCAGGAATGCAAAAAAAGCTACATTGCCTTGGCCTTGTATGAAGATATGGGACTAGTACTGTGAATTAATCTTTTGCCCAGGATAAAGGAAAGCCTAATTGCTGTAATGGAGGTCATTATTTTTCATTATCACAAAGACACTCAAAACTGATTAAATGTGTATGAATGTGCAGAACTAGTTGGAGCTAAAATGCTTTCCTCCATGATTGTACTATATCTTGTACTTGACATGTACCACCTACTGAAACAGACAAATACATCTGTTCTGGACAGTGTTATTTCCTTCCCTTAGTGCCCTCCTTCAGAAGTATAATGCCCAAGTCACATTGTAATATTTGTTAAAAACCATTTGAAGTGTTGATTAAGGTCGGGATCACATTGTGCAATTGCTACATGCAGGATGATGGGTGGTCTTTTTTGGCCAACTCAAATTCGTTGCACACAGAAAGATCATTAATAAGATTGTTTTGTGTATAAGGTTCCCAGGACGGTAGCCATGGGCGAGCTGCTCCTTCATAACTCCTTGGCACTTTACAAATTGTGTCAGAGTCCATAAGGGTTGTGCTATGAACATTGTGTTGTACTCAATTGTAGACCAGCCATACACATCAGCGGACACCAGGTTAGTTATAGCAAGTTCAACTTTACTGGACAGTTCAAGTACATCAATCTTTAGCATGCAGTTTAGGGTACAACACCCTCCAGTTCTTGTTCCATCAACAGAGTACATTTCAATCCTTTTGTTAAATTCAGCTTGGACAATTCCTACTTTAACAGGTCCTGTTAGCCCTAGAGATACCCTATCCGGTACCGCAGTATTCTCGAGATTCACTATGTTTCCCCAACAGGGTTGCACGTTCATGTTCAACTGTACAGAAGGATTGTTGATGCTCTCCATAGCCTCTGACTTGAGCTTTGAGGGCTTTACATCACTGGAATGTCTGCTGAAAGTATTATTTGATGACACAGACCAAGAATGATTTGCCACCACTGTGCTTTCAGCCAACTGCCAATGAACTTGACCTTGCCTCTAACGAACACTATCACTAACTTTCACTAACTCCCTCTAACAAGGAAGTTGTTCATTTTTCTACTTGCTCTAGCCCCTCCCAATATGGGCTAGTCCCAAAATATTAACTGTATATTGCCCTACTCTACCTACAATAGCTATCTATTTCTGTCCTAATCACTAAACTATATCCTATACATTCCTTATACCTGAACTGAGTGTACCTGAGGTATTACATTTGCAGTAACCACACAGATGCATCAATACCTTATAACATTATACATTAGCTACATTACATTTTATACATTTTACATTTCACAAGTCACCATAAAACGCAGCAGAAATGCTGGACAGTATTCATGCTACACAATTGTTGTTTTCAGGGGCAGGAACACAGCAGTTTCTTTCATACCCTTATATTCCTCCCCTCTTTGAACATAGTTGTCCTCGACATAATGAAGCCTGCAAGACAACAATGCAGATTAAAAATGCATAAAGAACACTTTCACATAAAATTAATGCTTTCTCTGCTCAGGGGCAATGAAGTGTCTTTTGCCGATCAGTACTAATCCCACTCCCACTCAGTCAAAACAGCTTCTCAAAAGTTTATGGTCATAGTCACTTTTTCTTCAACCCAACAGGAACAACAGGTTATCCATTTTTTGGCCAACACAACCACGGCTCTAGCAGTCAAGGAGCACAATACTTACAGTCCTGACCCGGCTTCATTATCGGGTCTTCAGCATGACAGCATGGCAAACATTGGATGTTCGGGCCCCCCATTCTGGCTGTGTTATTTTTACAATCTAACTAGGTGGTTAGTAATGTGAGTGTCTAATAGATGTCAGAAGACATAAAACAGCTGACATCTACCTCACAAATATTATCCCAATTGACACCGCACCAGGACAAGTGGGAAGAGCAGGGTAAAGTGCCAGAATTGGAGCCTTTTCTGGGGTAGCTTCGGGCTGCTATTTTTAGGCTGAGGGGGCAATATCCATGGCCCCTTACCAGTCTGAGAATACCAGATACTCCCACCAGCGGTGCCTGCTCTCGCTGTTATCAGTGAAAGTCATAATCTCTTATCAGCCGACACCTGTTACCCAAGGTTACATTTTTTATCACCCATCACAGCTGCTGGCTCACACTCTGACAGCGTGGGAACAGCAGCTCTCTGACCGGTGGTAATTATCTTACCACCGGTCAGAGCACGTTTGTCACTTTGTCATGCAGATGACAGTGTGGCAAAAAACAGATGTTCGGGCCCCCCATTTGGTCCAGGTTCAGGTGCCGTTCTAGTACCCAAACCAAACCTTTTTTTAGATGTTCGGCCGAACCCGCTTGACCTGAACGGGTCCACGGGTTTTCCCATCACTAAAGACCAATTCATTAAGACTGACATAGCACAAACTCAGACCAAGCCAGTGTTGCTGGGGAACAAGGAGCAACATTCATTAAGTGGCGCACTCTGCTGAATGAATTTGTTTCATCTTCTCTGTACACCACACTAAAAATGCTATTCAAGCTACAAACTGATAAACATTTTTGGATTACAGAACACTGGCACTTTTAATGAAGCGGGTGGGAGGGTGTGACCCCACATCTCAACTCCTGCTCAGCTCTGTCCAATTCGGTGGAGCTGATTCCTGAAAATGGCAAAAGTTGCAAAATTTTAGTGCAACTCCACGGTGCGTAAAAAATTAGCGGCTTTTCAAATCCTTTACGCCAGTTTCCTGGTGTAAAAATTTGATGATTCTGACCATTGTCTTTATCTTGCATTTTAGAAGAAGGTTGTGAAATGTGAGTTTTAATGGAATCATAAAAGATATTGCTTGTATTTTTGACAATGCTTCGTCTAAACCTATTTTTATTATTACTTTCAAAGCAAAAATAATTGCTGTACAACCAAGGTAAGGGAAATTCTCCTAAGCACACAACAGTTTCTTATTAACATGTGCGTTTTCTTTGTGAGTTCTGTAATTGTTTTTTGCAGCACTGCTGTGCACGGCTCTACTTTGCTACTTGCCCGCAAAGGACCTATGTCAAACATTCCTATAGATTTCCCTATAGCCTCTGCACTTTTTTGACAGTTCTGTCTTATACTGCACAGTATCAAGGAAATTTCCCAAACACTTAAAGGCCCTGAAGCAGTCAGGACTCAATCCTGAATTCTAATGTGCTAATCTGCCAGGGGTGACATAGAGCTACTGAGCTAAGAGGCAAACTTAAGCATAATAGTTTAAAATGGCATAAGTATATTTTCTAGGCACAGCGGAATACATTTCTATACAATTAAAATAGCAAAGTAGGAAAATTGGTACAATACCTGCATTATTAAAAAAATAGGTTATCCCCGCAGCAGTGTTTACACAGAGACAATATACATATCTTCCATATGCACTAATTTTATCAGCAACCAAAGTGGGTAAAATACAGGTTATTATCCTCATAAACTCTTCTCTTAAGGGATTTATGCCTCAAAGCCAATGCTAGGTACCATGCCCATAACATTAGCAACTACATCTTCAAATTCTGATTTGTTCAGACGAAATCTAATTTATTTAAAAACTTAAAGCGAACCTGTCATCAGGATTTTGCGAAGTAAACTACAGGCATTGTTAGGTTGGTGCCATTACACTGATTAAAATGATACCTGGGTTGATGAAATCCCTCTTGTGGTTTTTGTTTAATCTTTGTTTGCTGGTTTCATTTATTGAGATTCTTGTGCTCCAGGGCGGCCTGTGGGTGGAGCATTGGTTGGGATGTGGGTGGGGCTTTATTTGGTACTTTGTCCTTATCATCATTCTTGTGAGCTTAACTGACAGGTCACTGATCCTTCAGTCACTTGCCTCCTATTTTAAATACTGCGCTTACCCAGTTAATATTGTGGTCTTTAAAAAAAATGTAACTACATCAAA
This sequence comes from Oophaga sylvatica, assembly GCA_033576555.1. Classification (NCBI taxonomy): domain Eukaryota; kingdom Metazoa; phylum Chordata; class Amphibia; order Anura; family Dendrobatidae; genus Oophaga; species Oophaga sylvatica. Next base: position 26,057,028 of record JARQOD010000010.1, on the reverse strand, counting down.
ATGGCGAAGGCGGCTGTGCTTGCGCAGTATCATCTACCACTTGCCGATAGATGCTACTCCGCAAGTGGAGCTGCCGCCATTTTTCTGAAGCCAATATTTTTTTTTTCTCCAACAAAATTGCTCAGTATTTAAAATAGGAGGCAGGTTCACTGAAGGTACAGCGACCTGTCATTTAAGCCCACAAGGATGATGATGAGGCCAGAGCACCAAAAAAGACCTACCCACATGCCCATCCCAAAGCACAAAAATCTCATTAAATGAAAACTACAGCAGAAATTAAACAACAAGATGGATTTCATCAACCAAGGTATCATTTTAATCAGTGTAACAGAGCCAACCTGACACTGTCTGTAGTTTACTTAGCAAAATCCTGAAGAAAGGTTCGCTTTAAACAAGCACTTCCATTAGCATTTTTATGCTGTTAATTTATTTCAATCATTACATTATAAATCACTGTGTACTTACAATTTCTCATTTTGTCCTTCTACCGAGCTAATTCTTCTCTTTTCTCTGCTCTATATTGAAACAGGAAGTCTCTTTTTCCCTGCATGAGTCATCCCTCTCTTCAACTCCTGAGCCAGCTGCTCCCTCACAGATCAGAGGTGTTGATGCAGCAGTAAGGAAGGCATGTGAGGAGTGAAGACTTGGCATACTGGAGACTCCAGGAGGACAGGTATAGAATAAGCTGGCAAATCTGAGGCAGCAATCAAGGGAGGTAGAGACACGTAGCAGGAAAAAAGGCTCAAAGCGAATAGAGTACAAAACAGCACAGAAGTAAAATGCAACTAAGGAGTAAAACCAGAAGGTGGATAGCAGAGGGTCGACCAACAAAGCAGAAGTGATGCAGGGCTGCATAGGTCCAGCAAATACAGTAAGAGCTGAAGGTGGAGCATACCAAACAAGCTGAACACACAAGTCTCAATCCTTAGACACAGGTCTTAAATAGGCATAAACAGATAACATCATCGAGCCATGCAACTTGCAAAAACCTGACGTGGAGTACAACAGAGGCCAACGGACCAAGTGGAAGGAAGTGGAGCCCAGGATTCCAAGGACAGGTGCACAACAATAGGTCATCAATTTTATAGCAGTGGGAAATTCCTTTCAGTGGGATTTCCAGTTTCTTTTTTTCACGATTCCCAAGACCAGCACTAAGTCTCCATTGCTGTTCCCGGTATCTATTATTGCCTAAGGTGATTAAAATCTTGTCAACAATGCTGCAGACAATCACTAAGCTCAGCAATTTTGCAGCTCTGCCCTGGTAGCTGGCACCAGTCCTTCAAATTCCCTTAGTTTACTGATTGGCTGCAGCAGGATTGATGTGATGTCAGCACTGCAGACAATAGCAGACATCTAGAACAGTGCGCTTGACCTGGGAATGGTGAAAAAAGAAACATTTGTATTTTTTAAGCAAACTGTGGCAAGGAGTAAGTGATTTTCCTGAAACTGGAAATCTCATTGAAAGGAATTTCCCTCTGCTATAAAATTGATGACCTTTTGTTACGCACCTGTCCCTGGTATCCCGGGCTCCACTTCCTTCCCCTTGATCCATTGCCCTCTGTTGTGCTCCACGTCAGGTTTTGGTCAAGGTGAGTAAAGCACAATTTTCTTTTTTTAAAACAAACTCCAGCAAGGGACAGTTGTTTTCCAAAACTGAAATAAAAATATTTTAAGGCAAAAAATTCTTATTAGGCAGTAGTGTTGATCGATACGATACTGCAAATATCGATTATCGGCCGATATTAGCTGTATCGGGCTTTCGATTCCGAGTACCGATATTTTCGTCATATCGGATACCGGAATCGGATTTGTCACTGTCACTGTGAGTGTCCGTCGGTCGGGTCTGTCAGGAGTCAGCGGCACTTACCTGGCAGAAGATCTCCGGCGGTCACGTCCTGGACTGCTTGATGGCCGCCATTATCTTCTCCCTGGCGGTCACATGCAGTTTTTCGCGATAACTGCAGTGACTGCTGGGTAATCCCGGCCGTAAAGCAGTCAGTCCGATGACGTCACCGCCGGGGAAGCAGGTAATCAGCTGTGCTGCGCCGGGATGACAGCCTCTGCCTGCCTGCCTGCCTCTGATGTCATTCTGATGTAGCAGAGCTGGATCGTCGTGGGACACTCGTTACTATGGACTGCGTCGGACAGGTGGTATACTGCTGTTTTTTTTTTTTCATTTTTTTACAGGAGATCGATGGCGTCGCAGGATGAGACTGTAATAAAAGTAATGAAAACTGTGTTGTTTTTTTTATTAAATTAAAAAACTTTTTTATGAACATTCACCCGTCCGGGTACATCAACAATTTAACTATTTACATACAGGGACCCTGTCCGGGTTATTTATAATTCTTTGGCAGGGGTGTTCCAGGTACCACCTGGTACTCTTCTGATGCTTGCCAAACATCCGAGACACCAAGGACCACCAGGACCTGATGACGTCGTGTGGCCTGTACAGTCAAGTCGTGACCCGCTATCTGTGTCTGTGTGGCCACCTCTTTCATCTCCCTCCGGGTCTGGAGCCCTATGTCCCGGACTGAACGAACCCCAGGGGGCCTAACAGGCGCCGGGTACGGGCCAGATATCATTATCATGTCCATAGCTGGGGCTGCTGAGGAGACCACTGAGGGAGGCTGGGGAGATTTACAGCGTGGGGTGGGCACTTGTGCAGAGGCCTGGATGTGGGAGGCTGAAGGCTCCGAGGGTCTCACAGGTTCCTGACACTCTGGGGACCAGGGGTCGCACCTGGTGACATTTAGGGCATACCATCCATTGTAACCCCAGTGTCGGGTGTAAGTTACCAAGTCTCCTGGCAACAGGTCCCTCCCCGGGTGTCCTTCTGGGAGGTGAGTCTCCACGTCCCGCCGGGTCACAAACACTTCTAAATAAAGTCCAGGCTCCTGGATGAAGCCCCAACCAGCTTTCAATTTAAAGCTCCGTACTGCACCCTTACGCCGCGGCTCCATCAGGGTTCCTTTATCTTTTCTCATCCGGTCCTTATCTGCCCGGTCCTTCTCGATGTGACGTTGGCGAAGCTTCAGGGATTCGCGCTGCTCCCTTTGTCGCTCGACTTCTCTCTCCCGACGTCTCCACTCTTCCTCCTGACGCCGGTTGTAATTCTCCTCCACCAGCATCTCCATGTCTCCACCATCAAACTGCAGCTTACGATGTCCGGTTTGCGGCAGCTCTCCTGGCGCCCGACAGTCCTGGCGGCGCTCACCTGCGGAGGAAGCAGCCGGCTCTGGAACAGATGACAGTCGGGGCTCCGGTACAGACAGGTAGACCTCTGGTGCCTGCGCGGCCTCCTCCATGAGGACGGGTGTCGCTTCTTCTGTCTCAGCGACGGGGGCAGACAGCGGGATCTGGGGTGCTGCCGGTGCAGCGTTTTTTGCAGGAACGGGTGCCTCCACTGCGACAACGTCAACCGGATCACATTGCAAGGGCTGGGATGCCCGCACGGACTCCTCTACTAGAACGGGTGCCTCACCATCCGGTACAGACACTTCAGGTAAGAGGGATTGGCGCCGCTCCAAGTTTAGTTTTAGGGCACGCCAGCTGGCTTCCATCCTGGCTACCTCCTCCCGGTGCCGGGCCAGGCCTTTAGGGTATCCTCCGCTTCTTGCAGCGTAGGAGGGTTTCCAGGCCGGGTGCCCAACGGTGGTTCCGTGGTGATCGGGTCGCTTCCGTGGGGGGAGAGCTCTGACTGCTCCATCCCTGACTTCTGCTCGTGTCCATTAGCCATCTCTGCCAAGTCACATGTGTCATTAGCATCTGGAAAGGGCCCCTCTTTTGTAGTGAGGCGGGACCTTCGTGTTAGTTTCCGCACACTGAGGAGGATGAGGAGGCTGAATTCAAGAGCTGTGGGGCACGATCATACATTGCAGTACCATTTAGAGTGGTCGGCCATTGTTTTTGCGCCACTGAGTGAGTGTACACCCATGAAGAGCACGCCCTTCTTCTTCACCAGTGCCTCATCGTGACGCAGATATGGCGGAAAAATGGCAAATACATTCTCTGATGATTTTAGCAATTCTCAAGCACAAAACCAGTTAAATTCAGGCACACAGGACTCGCTTATAGCGAGCTATAGAATCCTGTTCGTGACGCCCAAGTTGAGTCGCACAGAGCCAGAGGTTTTGGGGGTACTCGGCACCGAGCCCGTCGACTTCTATGGGGTATGTCACGGCTTTACCCGGCAATTGAATCAGAGTCTATTTTACTATGTAGAAGTGTATAAACTATAAATATATGTATATATATATGTCACAATGACATGTATATATATATTATATATATGTATTCTATGTGTGTATATTTTGTGTTTACAACGAAAGAAAGTGTTTTTTTAGTTGCGATATTTTGTTCCCATAGACTTACATGGAACTTCCGGTATCGGAATCGGATATCGACGATATTTAGTGATATCGGCGATACCATCCCGATCCGATATTTTTAGATATCGAGCAGTATCGCTCAACACTATTAGGCAGGTTAATTTTGGGGCACCATCAATTATTATCCACATATGTATTCATATTTTTTGTAACTTTCCAAGAAAGCCTTTAATATATTCCTACATCCATCTTTAAAATGCACATTTTCATTTGGACTTTACTATTCCAAATATAAAGGAATATTTCAACACTTATTTGCATGGGAATATTCTGAAGCCTATAAATAATACACTTTTTATTGCAAGGGAGGAATTACAAAGCCAGAGATATATTTATTTATAAATGGCCGGCACAGACATGATATAGACACATTCTTCTCATTTCTAAGGACTCAGCAACTTTCTAGTGGTAAGTATTTGACTTTCAAATGATAAGTATAAGTGTACTACAAGTCCAGGATACATAAAAAACTGATTAAAGATTGCACCGGCGGAATATTTAATAACTGCCTTCTTTATTATTTGATTTATACAACACAATTTATTACACAAATCTGATTTATATTGTATTATATCATGCAAAAAAATCAAGTTGCTGTATATTTTTGAGTGTCAGGGAGAAAATAATTTTCTGTTATATAATTTATTTTAAAAAGATTTAAAAATGCAGTAAAAGGTCTAAAGAATCTAGAATTACTGCAGCATCATTACCATATGCAAGATAGACACTTTATTTTTGCAAGTATTGGACATTTTTGGAACATCTCGAAAACTTTAGTGTATGTATCAGAACACCGAATCTGTTTTTCGTTTTTTCTAATCGGCGGCGGTCCAACACTGTGCAGACCCCGGTTGATCAGCTGTTTGAAGGTCCAGTATACAGTCATGGCCAAAAGTTTTGAGAATGACACAAATATTATATTTTCACATGATCTGCTGCCCTCTGGTTTTTATGTGTGTTTGACAGATGTTTTTATCACAGACAGAAATATAATTGCAAACATATGAGTAACAAAAGCTTATATTGACAGTTAGAATGAGTTAATGCAGCAAGTCAATATTTGCAGTGTTGACCCTTCTTCTTCAGGACCTCTGCAATTCTCCCTGGCATGCTCTCAATCAACTTCTGGACCAAATCCTGACTGATAGCAGTCCATTCTTGCACAATCAATGCTTTCATTTTGTCAGAATTTTTAGGTTTTTGTTTGTCCACCGTCTCTTGATGATTGACCACAAGTTCTCAATGGGATTAAGATCTGGGGAGTTTCCAGGCCATGGACCCGAAATCTCTATGTTTTGTTCCGTGAGCCATTTAGTTATCACCTTTGCTTTATGGCAAGGTGCTCCATCATGCTGGAAAAGGCATTGTTGATCGCCAAACTGCTCTTGGAGGGTTGGGAGAAGTTGCTCTTGGAGGACATTCTGGTACCATTCTTTATTCATGGCTGTGTTTTTAGGCAAGACTGTGAGAGAGCCGATTCCCTTGGCTGAGAAGCAACCCCACACATGAATGGTTTCAGGATGCTTAACAGTTGGCATGAGACAAGACTGGTGGTAGCTCTCACCTTGTCTTCTCCGAATCAGGCATTTTCCTGATGTCCCAAACAATCGAAAAGGGGATTCATCAGAGAAAATAACTTTACCCCAGTCCTCAGCAGTCCACTGCCTGTACCTTTTGCAGAATATCAGTCTGTCCCAGATGTTTTTTCTGGAGAGAAGTGGCTTCTTTTCTGCCCTCCTTGAAACCAGGCCTTGCTCCAAGAGTCTCCGCCTCACAGTGCGTGCAGATGCACTCACACCTGCCTGCTGCCATTCTGAGCAAGCTCTGCACTGCTGGTAGCCCGATCCCGCAGCTGAAACACTTTTAAGAGACGGTCCTGTCGCTTGCTGGTCTTTCTTGGGCGCCCTGGAGCCTTTTTGGCAACAATGGAACCTCTCTCCTTGAAGTTCTTGATGATGCGATAGATTGTTGACTGAGGTGCAATCTTTCTAGCTGCGATACTCTTCCCTGTTAGGCCATTTTTGTGCATTGCAATGATGACTGCACGTGTTTCTTTAGAGATAACCATGGTTAACAGAAGAGAAACAATGATGCCAAGCACCAGCCTCCTTTTAAAGTGTCCAGTGGTGTCATTCTTACTTAATCATCACAGATTGATCTCCAGCCATGTCCTCATCAACACCCACACCTGTGTTAATGGAGCAATCACTGAAAAGAGGTTAGCTGGTCCTTTTAAGGCAGGGCTGCAATGATGTTGAAATGTGTTTTGGGGGATAAAGTTCATTTTCTAGCCAAATATTGACTTTGCAAGTAATTGCTGTTAAGCTGATCACTCTTTATAACATTCTGGAGTATATGCAAATTGCCATTAGAAAAAGTGAAGCAGTAGACTTTGTAAAAATTAATATTTGTGTCATTCTCAAAACTTTTGGCCATGACTGTACAAAGGCAAAACGGCACTGCTCTGTATGTGGTATGCTGGCTCATTCTCAGTTATTTCAAGTCAGTTGCTATTGAAAAGGAATCCATCAGCATGTTTTTATATATGTAATCTGAGAGCAGCATGATATAGAGGCTAAAGGTACTGCCACACTAAACAATCCCGCTAGCGATCACGATAACGACGCATACTAATGCGATCGCTAGAGGAATTGTTTCTATATCGCTAGTAGCAGCCTAATTTAAGGACGCTATCGCGGTTAGCGATCTCCTTAACGACTTTAGCGGTACAAAAGTACCGCTAAATCGCTAACAAAAGGTGCTACACTCAGCGATATATACTTACCAGCGGGGCGCCGACAATAAAAATAGGGTCCGGAACGATGAGAACGACGACCGAGATCACAGCAGGATCTCAGCAGGGGCCACGTCGCTGGTAGATGCCGCACACAACAACATCGCTAACGGGATCGCTAAAATAGTGACGTTTTTTAGTGATCCCGTTAGCGATGTTGTTTAGTGTGGCATACCCCTTAAGACCCCGATTCTAGCGATGTATTGCTTAGTTACAGTTTGGATAAAAGCTCTGTTTTATCTGCTGCAGGTCCAACAGAGCTCGGAATGCTGAGCTGTGCATAACCCCGCCCACCACACTGATTAGCAGCTTTCTGTCTACACTGCACATTGACAGAGTGCTGCTAATCAGTGGTGAGGGCGTGATTTCACAAATTAGCAGGACTAGGTGGCATGAGGCCATCAAAATTAGATCAGGGATGGGCTAACTCTCAGCGTTTTGCTTGGGGCTGCAGAAGAACATTGTCCTCATTTTTTTGGACGTCACCTTAACTTTTTAGTAGTCACCATACTTGGTATGGTAGATTTGCTTTGCTTTTTGAATGCTAGGCTATTTGCTTTAAAACCTGGACGATCCCTTGAAGGGAAATATGGTTTTCCCTTATATTTATCCATGGGAGTTTTAACTTCAAACAATGACTTCTCTCAGCCATGTCTCCGATAGATTGTAGCCAGGATTTTGTACATTTCTTGTACCATAGAATTGCGATGGTGAAGACGAAAATGACAGCCATCAAAATAGTACAACGAGGACTGATGTCAAAGGCCAAGAGAAAAAGATATAAACAGGAGTTCACTCACAGAGACCGCTAGAGTCTGTCAAACAGTTGTAGTTGGACCCTTATGATTCTACTCTTTAGAAGGTTAATCCCTATTATCACTTCC
>JARQOD010000010.1:25937759-26048859 GCA_033576555.1 Oophaga sylvatica | reverse complement strand
ATTTCCATGCAGAAATTTCCTCAAGAAAAAAATTCTATGCAACCAAAAATAAAAATTTTTTCAAATGAAAAAAACCCAAAAGAAACACATGCAAAGTCCATTTTCAATAAGTCAACTTTTTCCTTTCCTCCTTTCCGTTCTGTTGCTTAAACAACAAACTCATAAAGTCCCCCCCGCAAAAGGTCATCTTCAACTAGAAAAAAAAACATAAAAAGAGTAGGGGTCGAGGAAAGAAAAAAACATTAAGGGGCAAAAAATGTATTTTACGCCGAAAAAAGGCGAAAATAACCCTAATGCACTCACCTTTCCTCATAAAAAACTTTATTTCTATCGAGGGTGGAAAATGTGCTTTGATAGCCCTTTTGTTTTCCCCCTAGGCTTAGCTTTGAGAAACCAAAGGGAATATTCCACATTGTATATATGTTACACTAATCCTTACAGCCATAAAGTTATTGTTTTACTGTAGAAAAAAAAATATTGTGCATAGAAATTCAGTAACTAGTTTTAAAAAGGAATATACCAGCAAATAATGTGTGGTTTAATTGGACGGCAAATGTAATGAAGAAATAAAGTATAATAGCTATTATTAGAAATATTCTACACTTTTTTAGCATTTTAGTTACAGTGTCACTGGCCCTGTGGCAAGGTTTACAGAAAATATTTAAAAATGGCAAGTGAGGGGACTCAGAGAAAAAAAAGCAAATTTGAGGGCACTCCTGTTTTTTGTTTTTGTTATTTTTTTTTTAACATTTTCTATAAGTTATACCTAATCCACACACCAATCAGGTACCGTATATATACGTGTATAAGCCGACCCAAGTATAAGCCGAGGCACCTAATTTGCTACAATAAAACTGGGAAAACGTATTCATTTGAGTATAAGCTGGATATACATGGTCTCCTCATCCCTATCCTGGTATGCATGGTTCCTCATCCCCATCCTTGTATGCATGGTCCCCTCATCCCCATCCTTATTTGCATGGCCCCTTGGCATCCCCATCCTTGTATGCATGGCTTCTCATACTCATACCATTGTGCAAGGCCCATAAATATTAAATTCAAAAAATACTACTATAAAGTGCCCGAATTAGACTGCCCACTCTGATGTCTCGCCCCCCCCCAGAGCTGAACCCCTAGCTACTCCTCTGGGTAGGATAATGATGGAGGTGATGGGTGAGGGCAATGATGGGGGTGGTGCAGAGGGCAAGGATGGGGGGTGGGGAGAACAATGATTGGGGGTGGTGGAGAGGGCAATGTTTGGGATGGTGGAGAAGGCAATGATGGAGGTGATGGAGAGGGCAATGATGAGGGTGGTGGAGAGGACAATGATGTATGCAGGGGGAAGGAGGACAATGAGGGATGTGGGGGATTGTGATGGGAGGAAGGTGGACTTACAGTAGACTTATGAACAGAGGGAAGAGGACATTAGATATGGATGTAAAATAAATTGGGTGGTGGAGGAGGGTGCTAAGCACTTGAAAGCGTCCTCCCCATCTCACAATTCATTGTGATGCTATTGGGGACTTAACATTTATTGGGGAGTGGAAGAGGAGGTGATAAGATGCATAGGACACTTTATAATGAATTGAAAGGTAGGAGAAGGCACTGTCAGGGACTTGTAATGAATTGGGAGGTGGCGGAGGATGCTCAGTACCTGATAGCGTCTTCCCCCACCCCCAAATTCATTATGATGCTATCAAGGACTTATGGTGAATGATGGGGACACAGGACAGGGACTAAGGCTATGTGCACACGTTCAGGATTTGCAGGAGAAAATTTTGCTGCAATTTCTAATGTGTTGGCAGGAAGAAATTTGCATAAAATACATTTAATTTTTTTCCACATTTTTCCAATGCTTTACGTATTTTCCCCCATTTCTCATTAGTACTGGTGAAATATGCTGGAAGAATTGACATTATGCAGATTTTAATCAGCTGCAAATCTGCAAGTAAAAAATAAGCAGCGTATGCATGAGACGTCAGGGATGTCATTCACTTTGTAGTGTAAAACCTTGCATATATTCTGTGTGCGCATGGCCTTACAGGTAATTGGGGAGAGTCACAAACTGAATATTTTAAATTATTGGGTGGCAGAGATTATAGTTAATAGGGGGCACAATGCTGCTTATGACTTTATATTTTTAATGGTGGGGTACATATTTGTATTCAGGGGAGAAACATGTATTTATACAATGAATGTGACCTTGTTATTTTCAGGGCTGCGACGATCATTGTGACAAGATGAGCCGTGGCTGGGAGATGTCGACATGAAGGTCTGACCAGATGGAGAAGAAACAGGAGAAAGCTGCTCTAATCAGATGAGACGTCAGCCGTAAGATCCTGGCTGTAAATATTATTCTTTATCTGTTCTGTGTGATTTGGAGTGATAACGTTATCTGTAAATTCCTTATTCAACATTCTCACATTTGTGTGAAATGTCTGTGTGCTTCCGGGTTTTTTTATCGGATGACACACGAGCTTGTAGAGTTTTATAGGTCCATTCACACATACATGAAAATCATTGATCTGAGAATAAGATCCGTGAGGGTCAGAGAATTTTCTGTTCTGATTTCGATCTTGAGAATTAGAATAGACATGCTCAATGCGTCTGTAAAAGATTGCAGTACACTGCGACTGCACACAGATACAAAAGACAAAAAAACCTGACTGGCACTTCCAGACTAATGTGAACTAGGTGCAAACCAAGGGAAGCTACCCCCATGTAAAACATACAAAAAAAGGCTGCACTCAAGCATACTAAAGCATGACAACATAGAATACATGAAATTTAGAATAGCAATATGGCTTTGGAGTATAAGGAAAAATTTGAGACGCTTAGTATAAACATTTGGCCAAACATTTTAAAGCCCACCAACCATCGTCAAGGTGGTCTCAATTTTGGTGAGTCCCTGACCTAATGTGAACATACCTCTATTAGGCTGATATCTGAATTTCTTGGTGAATATGCACCTCTGTCAGTAATGCCTGCATTTATGGGTAAAGTAGGGACCTGGTGTAATTAAAATCACCACCTGGTGGGAGCGGAGTGCTCGGTCAGCAAGCTAACATTCAATAGACAAAAAAACCTGACTGGCACTTCCAGACTAATGTGAACTAGGTGCAAACCAAAGGGAGCTACCCCATGTAAAACATACAAAAAAAGGCTGCACTCAAGCATACTAAAGCATGACAACATAGAATACATGAAATTTAGAATAGCAATATGGCTTTGGAGTATAAGGAAAAATTTGAGACGCTTAGTATAAACATTTGGCCAAACATTTTAAAGCCCACCAACCATCGTCAAGGTGGTCTCAATTTTGGTGAGTCCCTGACCTAATGTGAACATACCTCTATTAGGCTGATATCTGAATTTCTTGGTGAATATGCACCTCTGTCAGTAATGCCTGCATTTATGGGTAAAGTAGGGACCTGGTGTAATTAAAATCACCACCTGGTGGGGGCGGAGTGCTCGGTCAGTAAGCTAACATTCAAAAGACAAAAAAACCTGACTGGCACTTCCAGACTAAAATTTTTCCTTATACTCCAAAGCCATATTGCTATTCTAAATTTCATGTATTCTATGTTGTCATGCTTTAGTATGCTTGAGTGCAGCCTTTTTTTGTATGCACACAGATACAGGAATGTAGCCTTATTATGTACAGCAGTCTCTTAGTATATAGTGTACTCACTTATTATGTATACCACAGTTCCTTATTATATAGTGTACTCACTTATTATGTATAGCACAGTCACTTAGTTTATAGTGTACTCACTTATTATGTATAACACATTTCCTTATTATATAGTGTACTCACTTATTATGTACAGCACAGTCACTTAGTATATAGTGTACTCACTTATGAATAGCAAGTCCCTTAGTATACAGTGTATTCACTTATTATGTATGGCAGAGTCCCTTAGTATATAGTGTACTCATTAATTATCTAAGACAGAGTCCCTTAGTATATAGTGTACTCACTTATTATGTATACCACAGTTCCTTATTATATAGTGTACTCACTTATTATGTATAGCACAGTCACTTAGTTTATAGTGTACTCACTTATTATGTATAACACAGTTCCTTATTATATAGTGTACTCACTTATTATGTACAGCACAGTCACTTAGTATATAGTGTACTCACTTATGAATAGCAAGTCCCTTAGTATACAGTGTATTCACTTATTATGTATGGCAGAGTCCCTTAGTATATAGTGTACTCATTAATTATCTAAGACAGAGTCCCTTAGTATATAGTGTACTCACTTATTATGTATACCACAGTTCCTTATTATATAGTGTACTCACTTATTATGTATAACACAGTTCCTTATTATATAGTGTACTCACTTATTATGTACAGCACAGTCACTTAGTATATAGTGTACTCACTTATGAAAAGCAAGTCCCTTAGTATACAGTGTATTCACTTATTATGTATGGCAGAGTCCCTTAGTATATAGTGTACTCATTAATTATCTAGAACAGAGTCCCTTAGTATATAGTGTACTCAATTATTATGTATAGCAGCGTCCCTTAGTATATAGTGTACTCACTTATGTATAGCACAGTCTCTTAGTATATAGTGTACTCACTTATTAGGTATAGGACAGTCACTTAGTATATAGTGTACTCACTTATTATGTATAGCACAGTTCATTAGTATATAGTGCATTCACTTATTATGTATAGCACAGTCCCTTAATATATATTGTACTCACTTATGTATAGCACAGTCCCTTAGTATACAGTGTACTCACTTACGATGTATAGCTCAGTCCCTTAGTATACAGTGTACTCACTTACTATGTATAGCACAGTTACTTAAAAGATAGTGTACTCACTTATGTATAGCACAGTCCCTTAGTATACAGTGTACTCACTTATTATGTATAGCAGGGTCCCTTAGTATATAGTGCAATCATTTATTATGTATAGCACAGTCTGCTAGAATATAGTGTACTAATTTATAACATATAGTAGAGTCCCTAAGTATATAGTATACTCATTTATTATGTATAGCAGAGATCCTTATTCTGTAATGTACTCCTTTTTACGCATAACACCGTCCTTAGTTACATAGTTTCCTCTTATTATGTATAACATCGTCTCTTATTACGTATCATCCTCTCTCTATATTATATAGCTTTCTCTGCTGTTATGTACAGTGCTATCTCTTACATACTGTATTCTTGTTAATTTTTTTATTCACAGTGCCCTCTTATAACATAGTCCACTCTCTTGTGATATATAAAATGACTGCTGATGGAGCAGCTGGTAGTCAGACGACTAGTCCATCAGCTCCTCCATTAGAAAAGAAGCTTTCCTATGCTCCATAAACCGTCATTGCATTATATATCTAGCAAGACATGATGGTATGTAACAAAGATAGGGGGCACTATAAATAATCCAATATGTAAGGGACGGTGCTCTACATAAAAGAGGGAGAGTGTAATAAAGGACAGCAATATACATCATAAAGGAGGCTATGTAAGATATATTTGCATATATATATCTGTAGCTTTGTCCCCATAAAAGGAGAGGGCCAGACACATTTCTTGCATAGAGGCCCCAAGCTGTCTGTGTCCGCTCCTGCTCTTGATTAGCCCTAGCCAATAGCTGGGAGGCATATAGTACTTAAAGCACACTTGCCTGTAGAGAGGTACCCATACAACATCCTCTTTAGTGTTTAGCTTGAGATTATACCCTCTAGTTTGTTATCAGGTCCCTGAACCTATTCCTGAACCTGTCCCAGTCTGAACCCAAAACCACCGCGGTGTTACCTGAACCTAAAACTGCTCCGATGGTACCTGAGCCTGAAACTGCTCTGGTGATGCCTGAACTTGAAACCGCTCCAGCGGTATATAAACCTAAAACTGCTTCAGCGGTAGCAGAGTATAAAACTGCTCCGGAGGTACCTGAACCTGAAACCGCTCCAGCAGTACCCCAACCTGAAACACTCAGGCGGTACCTGAATCTGAAATAGTAATGGTGGTAACTGAAAAAGAAATTTCTCCGGTGGTACCTGAACTATAAACTGCTCCAGTGGTACCTTAACCTGAAAACACTGCAACAGTACCTTAACCTGTAACTGCTGCAGCGGCACCTGAACAAGCACCAGTTTCCGTCCTGTCTAGTGTTCCAGCATTCGCACTGTCTGAACCAATGCCAGTGTCTGTCTTGTCTTATGTTACAGAATCCGCACTGTCTTAACCATTAACAGTGTCCGTCCTGTCTAGGACTCCGAGGCTGTGTCCGTGACAGCAATCCTGTCCCTGGGGTCAGCTGCTGCAGTGCCTTGGACTAGCTTTGTAGTGGTAACTGCAGCACAAGCCGAACTCTACCATCAAGAGTTCTAGTGAAAACCATGTAGCCGTTTAGCCACGCCCTTCCAGGGTAAGCCCGGCACAGGGCAGAGTGGATCCTGATCGGCAAGCTTGACAAAAATTCAGAAATTTTTATCCGTGTACCTGCATCGATCCCAACTTTGTTCATTTTTTTTCCCACATGAGCGATCGGGTTGATCAGAGCTCTGTAGAACTACAGACTGCTGTTGTGAGCTGTCTACTTTTTTCAAGAGAGAGCAGTTCCCTCAAAACACACCAGAGTCTCAACTATCAATGGGATAATTTTGCAGCATTAGTTGTATTCAAATGAATGAGACAGGCAGACAATTTTAGCTATAAGTAGAAGATGTAGTTAAAGGCGTATGCCGCTTCATACACGTTCTGTATTTTTAATAGTCCAAAAGGAATGATCATCCATAGATTTCTAAAAAAATAATGCACCATTCCATTGATGAGAATGCCAAAAACTTGCCGAATTTTAGCATAGCCTCGAGTTGCTCCAAAATTGTGCAACTTTCCCAAGCTTTTAAGAATTGTGTGTAAAAATCTCGAGAAACTGAGCCCTGTTTCTCCAATGGAAATGAGCAAAGCAGTGATAAAAGTCGCACATTTTTATTTTGCTGCTAAATGTCTCACAAAACAAAAACCTAAAAAAAATTACCATAAACTTGAAACACTCCATAAGGCTGTTTATATATATATATATATATATGTAGATCTTTTAAATTTTATTACTTGTATTGCTAAACTTTAATATTAAACTGTAAACTTAATTGCAGGTAATGTATTGTAACATTTAGATTGCAATATTAAGTTATAAAATGCCTTGCAGATATATTGCCGAACCATTCACAGGGCTCCCTATAGGCTGCGATCTGTCAGGACTGGCTTATCTATTCATTGTATTAAATAACTAAAACAGTTTAGTCAGATATATAGTTGTCATCTGATGCAAATTAATTTAAATACAGTCTGAAAAAACCTGAAGCGGCTCTTCTGGTTGACAGTAAGACAAGATCATCAGTATATCACTAAAGATTCACATAGTCCTGAAAAATAGGTATTAGGCAAAAAGATACTAATGCAGCCGTTGGATTACAATGCTGAATTTAAACTAAATCTGGGGAACAGACTTAAAATATCATCTTATAACTTTTTATTAAGCATAAAATCAAATAATTTAGGGGTCATACTTATGGAAGAGTGAACTAGAAAAAGCATTTTCTTTTAAAAATAAATACACATATAATAAGATATATCAACGACTATTAAATGTGACAACGAGGGCAAAGTACCAGTTCAAGGTTGGATTATAAAGATGACAACTGGTGCAATAACCCGAGAGCCTCACCCACTCATATGGCTCACAGGAGTTAGATATGCGGAAATAAAATGTATAACAACAATATTAAAATGAATCAGTAAATAAAAAAGATAAACATTTTACGAATATTCAGAACAGGAAAAAATATCAAATTATATATAATATTTTACCTGTTATGATTATTATATATCAAATAAGTTTCTGTTTTCTTTTAGATTGTTTGATAGTTTCAAAGTTTCATTAAAAATTGCTATGTTTTATCCTCTTTTTCCTCATGGTCATTAATATATAGGAAATATAAAGTTTTGGTTCCTCATGGGCGGGACTAAAAGCAGAATTTGAAAAGTAGTGTTTGATTTTATACCCTTTATATTATTTAAAGGTTTTGTTTATTTGTTTTACATATTAAAAGACTATAGAGTCATAAGAGACTCAAAGAAGCCATTTTGGGGGCTGACATATTAGTCTGCTTAGATCCTGCAGCTTCTATATCGACCCAGCTAGAGGCAACCACAAGATAGACAAAACCGGAATTGAAAGCTCCATTGGTACAGGTAAATTTGTACATTCGGTGCTTTTTAAATTCTGTGTATTTGACAATCGAGAAGGCAGAAACTGTATTAAAGGAAACCTGTCACCAGGTTTGGCCGATACGAGTTAAGGTCACCGCCTTTAAGGGCTTAGTTACATCATTCTATAATGCTGTATATAAGCCCCCAACCCGACCTAGAAGAACTGAAAAATAACTTTTATTATACTCACATGCATAGTTGTCAGGTCCGAGTGGTGTCGCTCTTCTTAGTCCGGCGCCTACAATCTTCTTGCCACGCTGTCCTCCTGCTAGCTTCTTGTGGATGACGCGTCCCTGCGTCACCCACATAGGCTCCCTGGCATTGCGCTCCTGCGCAGGCGTACTTGTCTGCCCTGAACAAAAAAATCACCATGGCAGTACTCATGATGACGATTCAAAACGTGAAGAAAGAAGAAAAAGATTTTTTTTAAAAGGTAAAGTTTTATTAATGATCAATTTAAAACAATGCACTATTAAAAAGACAGGGGAATTTTGGTCTCCAACACAAAGGGGATAATTAACACCAGCAAAAAAGATATAATGAATAGGATCCTTCAAACCTCAGTAAAGTGCGTTAGTGCTTAAATAGTCAGAACAGGAATACACCTAAAAGTCCAAAATGTAAATAAACCCTTTCTAAAATGGCTAATACTCAGGCAGTAATTGCAATAAATTGCTGAATTAACTGAGCAGAGTGCCAAAAGCACTACAGAGATATTGCCTTTTTCAAATGTAAGGCCGGCGTCACACTAGCGAGTTTGATGCGAGTTAGTCGCACGACTTACTCGCATCAACTCCCGGCACGGCCGCCCGCTCTCGGACCAGAGAGCGCTGCTGCATGTATTTCTATGCCGCCGCGCACTCTGGTCCGAGAGCGGGCGGCCGTGCCGGGTGTTGATGCGAGTAAGTCGTGCGACTAACTCGCATCAAACTCGCTAGTGTGACGCCGGCCTAAGGGAAAAGAGAGACCAAAAAATAGCATCATGGAAATTAGTGGGATAAATTTCAATTGTCCCATAAGTAAAGTTCAGGATTACCTGTTGCTGGTAAATGGAGCACAGAACCGCTGTAGGAGGACTTGTGCACACTGACTTATACGCTGGGGGTAGTTATCCCTGGCCGGGGTGCTATTTTTTGGTCCCTCTTTTCCCTTACATTTGAAATAATCAACGTCTCTGTAGTGCTTGGGGCACTCTGCTCAGTTAATTTGACCGTGACGACATCTCACGTTTCTACTGTTACTTCACTTATATGTAAGGGAATACCCACATGTGTCTTGCAGCCTCAAATCATGCAGCTGCGTCAATACAAACTAAATCTCCGAGCACGCCCAAATACTCGGAGGACACCCGAGCATGCTTGGGAAAACCCGAGCAACGAGTATACTCTCTCATCACTAGTAGGGACGCGTCATCCACACGAACCAAGAAGGACGGCATCGCAAGAAGATGGGAGGTGCCGGACCAAGAAGAGCCACACCCCTCAGACCGGACCGCCCTGCTGGTGAGTATAATAAAAATTATTTTTCTTCTCATACAGGTCTGATAGGGGCAGATATACATCATTATAGAATGCTGTAGATAAGTCCTGAAAGGCGGTGGCCTTAACTCGTATCGGCCAAACCTGGTGACAGGTTTCCTTTAAAACCACTACCGTTCTAGGGAGTGTGGCTATTTTTCATAAATTTCTCTGCTTACTTATATTAGGACCAGCAGTGGTCTAAAATAAGGCATAAAAAGCTGGAAAGCTGGTCCTCTGTATGGCATTGATCTCGAGCCATGGCAAAGTGATAGATGAGCAATCTGTAGGAAGATTGACATTGTGCAAGCCTAGAAAGGTCCACCAGGGTCTTCTCCAACGTTATCTTGATAGTATCAAGTCATCAGGTTGCTGGTCTTGCTCTTCGCCTTGTTCCTTTTATTCTTCCAACCATGATGTTTTCCTTCAGTGATTGTTCTCTTTGTATGAGGTATCCAAAGTAGGCATGCCATAGCTTGGTGATCCTTGCTTCGAGTGACACATCTGGCTTGATTTGTTTGAAGATTAATTTATTTGTTCTTCTTGCCATCCATGGTATTGATAACATCCTTCTTCAGCACCACATTTTGAAGGCGTCAATTCTTCTTCTGTCTTGTTTCTTTATCGATCAGGTTTCGCATGCTTTGACCAAAAAAAAAACAGACTATGTACGAGCCGTGTCTTCATCGGAAAGTAAAATGTTCCTCAATTCCTCTGCCACCTTTATAAGTACCAAATGCCACCCAGCTGCTTAAAAATTTGTTTTTATTTAGGCAATCTACATCACGTTGAGTTTAAAGAAGTCCTATTACCTTCCAGAAAATTCCAAAAAAGTAAAAGAAAATCAAAAGATTAAAATTAAGTATCTAAGTGTATATAATTAGGAACATTAACAAATAAACCTCTAATCTATATATATAAAAATGAGAGTATGTGTGTGTATGTGTGTGTATCAGCACCCAATCACTAAGCATCTTTTATTTCAGCAGAGCTGTTTAAAAGAAGCTGAGCTGGGATTGGTTGTTATGAGCCAACCTGACAATGCCTGGATCACTGTAAACTTATTTATACAGCTACAACTAATGCCAAATTAGTCCTTTACAATTTCTAACTAAATGGTTATACACTCAGGGGACAGAGCCACCGCTCTGAAATGCTCTGTGTTGCGGGAACACTGCGCCTCCAGTGTGTACAGACGGGAGGGAACCTGGAGATGACATACAGGTATATACTATATACTGGTGGAGGTGACACACAGGTATATACTATATACAGGAGGAGATGACATACAGGTATATTACTATATACTGGGGGAGGTGACACACAGGTATATACTATATACAGGGGGAGATGACATACAGGTATATACTACATACTGGGGAGGTGACACACAGGTATATACTATATACAGGGAGAGATGACATACAGGTATATATTATATACAGGAGGAGATGACATACAGGTATATACTATATACAGGGGAGATGACATACAGGTATATATTATATACAGAGGAGATGACATACAGGTATATACTATATACAGGAGGAGATGACATACAGGTATATACTATATACAGGGGGAGATGACACACAGGTATATACTATATACAGAGGAGATGACATACATGTATATACTATATACAGGGGGAGATGACATACAGGTATATACTATATACAGGAGGAGATGACATACAGGTATATACTATATACAGGCGGAGATGACATACAGGTATATATTATATACAGAGGAGATGACACACAGGTATATACTATATACAGGGGAGGTGACATACAGGTATATACTATATACAGGGGAGATGACATACAGGTATATACTATATACAGGGGGAGATGACACACAGGTATATACTATATACAGAGGAGATGACATACATGTATATACTATATACAGGGGGAGATGACATACAGGTATATACTATATACAGGAGGAGATGACATACAGGTTTATACTATATACAGGAGGAGATGACATACATGTATATACTATATACAGGGGGAGATGACATACAGGTATATACTATATACAGGAGGAGATGACATACAGGTATATACTATATACAGGCGGAGATGAAACACAGGTATATACTATATACAGGGGAGATGACACACAGGTATATACTATATACAGAGGAGATGACATACATGTATATACTATATACAGGCGGAGATGAAACACAGGTATATACTATATACAGGGGGAGATGACACACAGGTATATACTATATACAGAGGAGATGACATACATGTATACACTATATACAGGGAGAGATGACACACAGGTATATACTATATACAGGAGGAGATGACATACAGGTATATACTATATACAGAGGAGATGACATACATGTATATACTATATACAGGAGGAGATGACACACAGGTATATACTATATACAGTGGGAGATGACACACAGGTATATACTATATACAGAGGAGATGACATACAGGTATATACTATATACAGGGAGAGATGACACACAGGTATATACTATATACAGGAGGAGATGACATACAGGATATACTATATTCAGGAGGAGATGACATACAGGTATATACTATATACAGGGGAGATGACATACAGGTATATACTATATACAGAGGAGATGACACACAGGTATATACTATATACAGGAGGAGATGACACACAGGTATATACTATATACAGGAGGAGATGACATACATGTATATACTATATACAGGGGAGATGACACACAGGTATATACTATATACAGGGGGAGATGACATACAGGTATATACTATATACAGGAGGAGATGACATACAGTGACAATTTATGCGCAATATAATCATTATAATTTGTTATAACTAGCCACAGTTAGTTACTATACCCGGGCAATGCTGGGCTCTTCAGCTAGTTTAGAAATAAAACCTCTCACTTTTTAAGAAATGAAGACTAAAGTCAACTGAATTTGGGCTCTCCTCTGTCTCACTATATTGAAAGTTTTGTGAGAATTCCTGCTTCTAAGCAATGAGATATCAATGTTCGGTGTGAATCATCATTATCTGGGAGGAGACTAAGTGTACAGCATGTAAGCACAGGGGAAACATCTGCTGTTCTCCTACTACAAAGTTAGATTCCAGAGTATTATGGAGCATCATGGACAAGGGGTGCTGCTAGGGTTAGAAAACATCAGGGGCCCAAGCCCCGAGACATAAGCTTTGCATCCTACCCTCCCCCAAGTAATAAAATGTAACACCACTGATAACATAACGATAGTTCTCTGACTACACAGGGCCGCCATCAGGGCCTTAGGCCGGGGTCACACACACCGACTAAAAAATCTGACCGTTTTAGTCGGTCGATTATCGCAGCAAAATGTCATGAACAGTCATCCGTCTGGCATCCGATTTTCCTGGAAAGATGTGATTTAGTCGCATCTGACCATAGTTGTAACATCCGATTTTCATCCGACTTGCGAGATTTCCTCACAGGCTTGCAAATCCGACATATAATGGATCCAAATGAATAGTATTTAAATCACAAAAGAAAGAATAGATATATACACATAGAACACATACATATATACATGTCATTGTGACATGTATATATACATATATTTATAGTTCATAGACTTCTACATACTGTAATAGCCACTAATTCAATTGCCGGCTTTTGTGAAAAAAAGTGTGAAACAACTGAAAATATGTCTTATATTCTAGGTTCTTCAAAGTAGCCACCTTTTGCTTTGATTACTGCTTTGCACGCAGAAAAGGTGAACGGATGGACTCTACATGCCTGGTTCCCACCGTGAAGCATGGAGGAGGTGGTGTGATGGTGTGGGGTGCTTTGCTGGTGACACTGTTGGGGATTATTCAAAATTGAAGGCATAGTGAACCAGCATGGCTACCACAGCATCTTGCAGCGGCATGCTAATCCATCCGGTTTGCGTTTAGTTGGACCATCATTTATTTTTCAACAGGACAATGACCCCAAACACCTCCAGACTGTGTAAGGGCTATTTGACCAAGAAGGATAGTGTTGGGGTGCTACACCAGATGACCTGGCCTCCACAGTCACCAGACCTGAACCCAATCGAGATGGTTTGGGGTGAGCTGGACCACTCACCGCTGCAATTTTGAATAAATCCCCAACATTGTCACCAGCAAAGCACCCCCACACCATCACACCACCTCCTCCATGCTTCACGGTGTGAACCAAGCATGTAGAGTCCATCCGTTCACCTTTTCTGCGTGCAAAGCAGTAATCAAAGCAAAAGGTGGCTACTGTGAAGAACCTAGAATATAAGACATATTTTCAGTTGTTTCACACTTTTTTGTAAAGTGTAATGTATAATTCCACATGTGTTAATTCATAGTTTTGATGCCTTCAGTGTGATTCTACAATTTTCATAGTCATGAAAATACAGAAAAATCTTTGAATGAGAAGGTGTGTTCAAACTTTTGGTCTGTACTGTACATATATATATATATATATATATGTTCTATGTGTGTACATGTATTGATTCTATTCTTTATTAAAGCTGTCAGTGTGATTTTACAGTATAGCCGGGATGAATTGCCGGCTTTTCTATAGGACACCGGTGCGATTTTCTTGCAAGTCACACGTGCGGTCCGTTTGTAATCCGATTTTTCATCGCTCCCATAGACTTGCATTGGCGATAGTTGACCCACAATCGGTGACAATCGCAGCATGCTGCGATTGCACTCGGACGTTTAAAACGGACCACAAAAAATCTGATACTGGGAGCTGCTCCATAGATTAACATTGGTCCGACTGCAATGCGATATTTAATCGCATTGCAGTCATCCGATTTTGTCGCCAGTGTGACCCCGGCCTTACTGGTGTACCGGGCCCCCCATGTTCTGCTCACTGGGTCCAATAGGCAGCCAATGCAGTAACTGAACATACGTCGAAGACGCAGGTTCAGTTAAAATCTATTGCTGTGCTGACCTCCCTGACAACAGTTAAAAGCCACCAGTGAATCACAGGCTGAAAGCTGATGTCAGCGCGCACGTCACTGGCACATGACATCATTGTCATTGACCGGCGAGTCTGCGTTTGAAATGGCTGTAGGGACGTCACTGCTGGCCTGCAGCCAGGTAAGGAGAAAGTGTTTTCTCCTTTTTTTTTATTGAAAATGGCAAGCCATAGTATGTTTGGGCAGCAGGATAGAGACATATGGACATGTGCAGGATCATGGGGCAGGATGGAGACAGATGGGGCAGGATCATGGGGCAGGTTGGAGACAGATGGGACAAGATAGAGAGAGAGATGGGGCAGGATCATGGGGCCAGATGGACACAGATGGGGCATGATCATGGGACAGGATGGAGACAGGTGGGGCAGAATAATGGGTCAGAATGAAGACAGATGGGCAGGAAAATGGGACAGGATGGAGACATGTGGGACAGGATGGAGACACAGGGTGCAAGATCATGGGGCAGGATGGAGACAGATGGGGCTGGATGGAGACAGATGGGGCAGGAACATGGTGCAGGATTATGGGCCAAGATGGCGATACAGTGTGCAGGATCATGTGGCTGGATGGAGGCATATAGTGCAAGATCATGAGGCAAGAAGGAGACACATGGTGCAGGATCATGGGGCAGGATGGAGAGAGATAGGGCAGGAACATGGAGCAACATGGAGACAGATGGGGCAGGATAGAGACAGATGGGGCAGTAACATGGGGCAGGATGGAGACACATGGGGCAGGATGGATATGATGGAGACACATGGGGTAGTACCATAGGACACATTGGGCAGAATCATGTGACAGAGGGGGCATATTCATGGGACAGAATGGGAGATCATATGGAGCAGGATGAGAGATCATATGGGGCAGGATGGAACATCACATGGGGCAGACTGGAGACACATGAGGTCAGGATGGGAGAACATATGGCTGAAGCCAGGAATGAGACGCAAGGGGGCTAGAATGCAGGAAATTATTATTACTGTAGGGGATAATGAAGAGATATTATTGCTGCAGTAATGTATTTTATTTTTGAGGATACTGTTTTCAATGGGGGGTGCTGGTACTGCGCAGGGTGACACTATGTTGCCTTTTATTCTTCATCTGGTGTAGTGTAGAAGTTGGGAAAAATTAAATAATGTGCTCTGCAAGAAATGCTCTAGATAACTATGTTATTTCCTGCAGAGATGAGTCCTGGCTGGACGAAGTCATGGTGGTCTGTGCTGGATGAAGATGAAAAGCGAAGATGAAAGACTTCATCTAGAGACATCACTGGTGAGTCAGTGTATTGCCTGTACATTGACACTATACACTATGTACTATTTGGTATATACAGAGATCCAGTGTATAATGTTATCATATACTCCCCGTAGGTGTGACTGTGCAGTCGCTCTGCAGTTTCCACCACCCTTTAGAAATAGAAATCAATGAACTGATTGGTTAGATGTATTGGGCAGCTATGTCTATTTTTCCTGTCCTTACTATAGGTTCCGGGAGTCATATTCAAGACTTACATAGAGTTTAGTGCTCAGGCAGCATGATGGTCCAGTGGTTAGCATACCTGATGTCCAATGCTGCTTCCCTGGGTTCTACTCTAACTGGGGACATTGAGATTCTACCACTCAGGTGTATTTTAGAAATTGCAAATGGGACATGCTCTAGTTTTTCCTGACCTTCCCATAGATGCTGGGAGTCATATAGATGACTTACCCAGAGTCAGCAGTTGGGCAGCATGATGGTGCAGTTTTTAGTGCTGCTGTTGTCCTGGGTTCAATTCTGATTGAGAATGATGAGATTCCTCCTCTCAGGTGTGTTTTAGAAATCGTAGTCAGTGGTTGTAATAGTACCTGTTCTTCTTTTTTCTGACCTTCCCATAAAGGCTGAGAGTCCTATTGATGATCCCGCCAGAAATAAACTCTCAGGCAGCACAGTGGCTCAGTGGTTACCTCCATTGCTGTCCTTCACTTGAGTCCTTAGTTTAACTCTGACTGAGCTTAATGAGATTTCTCCTCTCAGACGCATCTTAGAAAATGAAATCAGAGGCCTCAAATGAAACCGGCTCTTGCTTTTCATGACCTGTCGGTGCGTACTGATAGGCATATTGATGACCTAGCCATCATGTAATGCCATGGTGGCTCAGTGATTTGCTCCCTTACCTTTTGATGTTTGGGTCCTTAGTTCTATTCTGACTGAGGTTGGTGTAATTGCAAATGAACTCGCTCTAGTTTTTCATGACCTGTCGGTGTGTACTGATAGAGAAAAAAAGACCTGGCACTCAACTTAATGATGGTGATGAAAAATTTATTTGTAGTACTAAATAAACGTTTTGGTCAAGGGGACCTTTGTCAGTAAGGCTGTGTTTCCATGGTCCGGAAACACAGCGCTTTGGACGGAGCTGAAAGTCCGCTCCACCCAAAGCCCCGCCCCCTTCTGAACGCACGGTCATTCTGGATGTGTTCATGGAACACATCCGGAATGACCGCAGGGCTACATAGCCCTGTGTTATTTCCCTTGCGGCGACGCAGCTTCGCTGCAAGGGAATAGGACATGCTGCGGTCTAAAAAGACGCGCCCCATGTCCGGAAACGCAGCCTTCCGCCAACGCACAGCGTCAAACACGCAGCTAATCCTGACTGTTTCCTGACCGTGGAAACATACCCTTATGGTCAAAGGTGTAATCTTATTAATCAGAGTGGACAAGAGCTGTACAAAGCGCAGGAGTCTGTGTCCAGACGTGGCATCCACTGCTTGTTTTTTTTTCTCTATATTTATGGTGTGGGAACCTACCTGTGCACCTCCAATAGTAGTGCTCATTGGCCTCTCCTGGTGTGTACTGATAGACATGATGATGACCTAGCCATGAGGTAATGCTCATGTGTAGACAGATGACCTTTCCGGTTGCAGCGATAACAGATGATCTCCCGACGAGGAGGGTGTTGATCAGAGGTCGCTCCTGGGGGTGGCGTTGTCCTCCTCCGGGGGGGCGACGTCTTCTTTCTTCTCCGGTGCATCCACGGGACGTCTTCTGGGCAGTCAGCTAACAAGATCTTTCCTTCCTCCTCTTTCCGCAGCTGCAGGGCACTCATTACAGCAGCCAGATTTTTAGTCAGCTGGCGCACCTCTGAGCGCAGACAGTCCAATTCACTAGGAGGTGTCTCCGGCGTCCTGGCTTCGGCCACTAGCGGGGAAAAGGGGTTTTCTGCCGGTTCCAGAGTGACTTCACCCCGATGATGTTGGGTTGCCACCTCAGGTTTGCCCAGGGGCCGCAGCCCTTTTATTGCCATGTCCTTTAGGGCATCAAAGGTAGCATCTGGATGATCTAAGGACCACCAATTTACAGCTCTGCGTTCCTCTTGGGATCTCAATCCCTGTATAAATTGCTCTTTCAACATTTTATTCTCATCGATAGCATTTAAATTGTTAATCTGCTTGAGGGCTCTCAGGGCTCCCTGTAGTCGGCAAGCGTAGTCCCGGATGCTGTCACCTGGCTGTTGTGAACAGTGATAGAAGGCCATCCGGAGATCCGTTTCTGTGCGGTCTTCAAATATGGCATGTAGCTTAAGGAAGATCGCAGGTACCGACTCCTGATCAACGGTATCCCAAGTCTCCACTTCCCTCTCAGCAGCGCCAGTTAGCTGCCCTATTAGCACAGCAGCTTTTTGTCTCTCAGGCATGGAGTACATTTCTAGGATGCTGCATAACTTCCGCTTGAAGCCTGCTAATGTGCCTGGCTCACCGCTGTATTGGGGAAGCCATTTCGCCCCAGGCATATATGGGAGCGTTAGTGGCATGATCGGGACTACCGGACTGGGTGCAGGGCCTGCGCCCCCATCTGGCGCTACAATACCAGACGGTGCGGGATTGGGGCCTCCGGCCGGGGCCGCACTGTCAGCCGGTTGTTGTGACATCTTAGCGCCCCCTTGGTTAAACGGAGCCTACCGGTTTCAGACGCTGCTATTTCACAGGCACCGCAGTGGGAACAGGACCTTCGTCGCAGGCGCTCTGATGTCAGAGCGTTCACTTCCTGTTGCAGGACCTGCCGATGAGTCAGAGCCGGGGGCGTGTCCAAGACTCTGCGCACTCTTTCAGGTACGCCCACCTTCTTCTCCAGCGCCTGAGGGCGCGAATATGGCGACAAAGATGGCGATTTTGGCGCCAAAAGTGCAAACAGTCCTTTTTCACAAAAACACTCCACAGGCACACAGGGCTCGCAATGCTGCAAGTTTCGTATCCTGTTCGTGACGCCAAGTTTTTGTCTCGACCCGCCACCACAATTGTGGATTACCAGGGCAATGGGGTACTCAGAGCCGAGCCCATGGAAGTCTATGGGGTTTTTGTCACAGGTAGCTGTGGCTCGGTCTGTGGCCCTGGCGGTCTGGCGTATGTTGGGGGAATATTTACAGGGGATAGATTTATATACAGTTCGTGACGCCACCTGTAGTATTCTGGTAATTTGTACCAGCGCTGCTGTAGATCTCTGAGGGGATGGTGAGGCAGCTAGATGTCGGGTCCCCTACAGGTGGGACTCTTCCCTCTAGTCGGTAGTTAGGTAGGGATTGTGCAGGCATGCAAATCAATAACTCAGTCTCACACGGTCAGCGTCTTTCCATACCTTTACTTGCAAGATGGTAAGGCAGGTCCCAGGGAGGCTGATGGGGTTGATGGAGGATGAGCTTTGAGGCAACGGCTAAGCAAGTTAGGGGCCTCCTTTACTGTCCAATAATGATGAGTACAACCAGCCTGCAGCGTAGTTCCCTCTATAACTCCAGCTAATCCATAGCTGTACTGCCCAGTCAGTTTTGTGGTAGGAGCCTTCCAATTGATGAAACTAGGTTCTTGCTTTTGTCTGCGCTTGACTCAAAGTCCCTATTCCACCTGACTCCGGTTACGTACTGACTATATGGGGCTGTTTGCCGCGACCTAAAGTCCGGTAAATCTCTGGTTTTCTTACCACTATGCTTGTAGCTAATAGTGATCCTTCGGTCCCCAGTGACCGGTAGCAATGTGCAGGACTTTTCCAAGCCAAAAGCACTTTTCCAATAATCTTCCTTCCACTTTGCCCTTCGATTTGCTCGACTCTTAATAGATAGCTCAGTCTGTCTTCCAGTGGGGCACAGCTCTGACTAGGCTGAGGTGAACTAGACCACCTGTACTAGCCTCCACTTTCTGAACTGCTAACAGGCTCAAAACTGGACAGGTCCACTCTGTCCAAGGACAGGAAACTGACTGACTAAATCACTCCCTTCCACACCCCTGCTGGGTGTGTCAGAAGTGTACGAGATGTATGAAGAGCCCTTAACTGTTACCTCTCCACTCATCCTCCTGGTATTGTGTACCAGGGCTACACACTCATATAGCAAAGTGGCTCAGTGCTTAGCTTGATTGCCTTTCAAAGCTTGGGTCCTTAGTTCAATTATGGCTAAGGTTGGAGTAATTCTACCTCTGAGTTGTACTTTAGAAACTGCAAATTGACCTGCTCTAGTTTTTTCTGATCTTTCCATAGGTGCTGGTAGTAATATCAATGACTTTGCCAAAGGACATCTTCTGCACAGCATGGTGGTTAAGTGGAAAGCGCTGGTGCTTTGCAGCAAACGAGTCCAGGGTACAAATCTCACCATGGATGACATCTTCAAGTGGCTTGTGTTTCTGATCTTCCCATAGGTGCTGGTAGTAATATCAATGACTTTGCTAATGGTGGCTCAGCGGAAATCACTGGTGCTTTGCAGAATGGGAGTCTAGGGTTTGAGTCCCATCAAGGAGGACTTGCAAATGTCCATCTCTAGTTTTTCCTGATCTTCCCTTTGGTGCTCGTAGTAATCTTAATGACTTTGTGAAAGGCTGTCTTTTAAGTGGCACAGTAGCCCAGTGGAAAACACTGGTGCTTTGCAGCATGGGTTTGAGTCCCATGATGGATGACATCAGCAAGGAGTTTGTACTCTGATTTTCCCATAACTGCTGGTAGTAATATCAATGACTTTGGCAAAAGTTGCTTTCTAAGCGGCACGGTAGGCCAGTGGAAAGCACTGGTGCTTTGCAGCATGAGAGTCCAGGGTTTGAATCCCATCACAGATAACATCTGCAAGGAGAACTTGCAAATGGCCCTCCTCAAGTTTTTCCTGATCTTCCCTTTGGTGCTCATAGTAATATCAATGACTTTGCCAAAGGGTAATGTCTTTGCAGCATGGTAGCTCGGTGGAAAGCACAGGTGCTTTACAGCATGAGAGTCTAGAGTTTGAGTCCCATGTTGGATGACATCTGCAAGCAGTTTGTACTCTAGTTTTTCCTGATCTTCCCTTGGTGCTCGTAGTAATCTCCATGACTTTGCCAAAAGTCGTTGTATGAGCAGCATGATAGCTCAGTGGAAACCACTGGTGCTTTGCAGCACAGATGTCAAGTGTTCAAATCCCACCACTGGTGACATCTGCAAGGATTTTGTATTTTCCCCCTGTGCTCAGGTGGCCTGCCACCCATGCTCCAAAGACATACAGCGGCTAATGACAGTGTTACCTGTGCAGCATCCAGCGGGGCTGCTGCCTTGTCCATTTAATTGGGCAAGTAGCCTCAGTCTTTATTGGATGAATTCCCTGATACAAGAAATTGACTTTTCATATATTCAGCTCAGATAAAACTGAGCTGTGAAAAGTCCTTTTTGGACTTAGCAAAAATTTTCATACTTTTATTCCTCTCACCTCTGCTCCATTCAAGAATGGGATGGATCTAGGACACTTGTGCACCGAGCTCTGGAGACCATATCAGGGATAGTATTATGTCATGTCTTCTATTACATGTATGTTTCAGAAATGTTCCACAGTGAACGGCCGCCCTCGCCGGTATCTTGTTTGAGAACACAGAGACTAAAAGCCTTTTGTTCCCATCTCATATATCGGTGCACAGCCTGCTGTTGCTGGTGGTTAAGCACACATGGGGCAGCATGGTAATACTGTTGCTTTCTTTTTCTTGTTGCTGTTTTCATTGGTTCACCTCTGACCAAGAACAATGAAATTCCTCCTCTCAGACTTATCTCAAAAAATGAAATCAGTGACCAAAAGGGAACCTGCTCTTCCTTTTCATGATTGACCTGTCGGTGGGTACTGATAGGCATATTGATGATCTTGCCATCAATAATTCTTTGGTGGCTCAGTGGTTAGCACTATTACTTTTCAATGCTTTGGTCCTTAGTTCAATTCTGGCTGAGGTCTGAGTAATTCTACCTCTCAGTTGTACTTTAGAAATTGCAAATGGACTTCTCTAGTTTTTTCTAATCTTCCCAGAGGTGCTGGTAGTAATATCAATGACTTTGCCAAAATACATTTTCTGAGCAACATGGTAGCTCAGTGGAAAGCGCTGGTGCTTTGCAGCATGAGAGGCCAGGGTTCGTAGTTCCCTTGTCGGATGACATCTGCAAGGAGTTTGTACTTGAGTTTTTCCTGGTCTTCCCTTTGGTGCTCGTAGTCATCTCAATGACTTTGACAAAGATTATTGCATGAGCTGTGTGGTAGCTCAGTGGAAAGCGCTGGTGCTTTGCAGCATGAGAGTCCTGGGTTCGATTCCCTTGTTGACATCTGCAAACAGTTTGTACTCTCTTTTTTTTTCCTGAGCTTCCCTTTACTGCTTGTATTCAGCTCAACGACTTTACCAAAGGTTATAGTGTGAGCAGTGTGGTAGCTCAGTGGAAAGCACTGGTGCTTTGCAGCATAAGAGTCCAGGGTTTGATTCCCTTGTTGACACCTGCAACAGATTGTACTCTAGTTTTTCCTGAGTTTCCCTTCAGTGCTTGTTTTCATCTCAATGACTTTACCAAAAGTTATAGTATGAGCAGTGTGGTAGCTCAGTGGATAGCACTGGTGCTTTGCAGCTTGGGAGTCCAGGGTTTGAGTCCCATGTCATGTTTTTCCTGATCTGCCCTTTGATGCTTGTATTCATCTCAATGACTTTGCCAAAGGTTACAGTATGAGCAGTGTGGTAGCTCAGTGGATAAAATGGGAGCTTTGCAGTGTGAGAGTCATAGGTTTGATTCCCTTTTCGAATGACATCTGTTTGTATTCTAGGTTTTCCAGATCTTCCCTTTAGTGCTTGTATTCATCTCAATGACTTTCCCAAGGGTTATAGTATGAGCAGTTTGGTAGCTCAGTGGATAATATGGGTGCTTTGCAGTGTGAGAATCATGGGTTCAAATCCCACATGGACAACATCTGCAAGGCCTTTGTGTGTTATCACTGTGCTCAGGTGGGTGGCCACCTATGCTCTAAAGATATACATGTTGGGTGGATGATAGTGTTACTACCTGTGCAGCATCCAGGAGGGCTGCTTGCCCCCCTTCCTTGGGCAAGTAGCCTCAGCCCCTTTGGGTGAATGTGCTTGTCTACAAGTGATTGGCTTGTATATAGTGCAGCTCAGCTGTGGCCGAAGCTGAGCTGTTACTCTTTAAACCTTTTTGTGGGACTTATTTATTCTAAGTCCCACAAAAAGGTTTAAAGAGTAACAGCTCAGCTTCGGCCACAGCTGAGCTGCACTATATACAAGCCAATCACTTGTAGACAAGCACATTCACCCAAAGGGGCTGAGGCTACTTGCCCAAGGAAGGGGGGCAAGCAGCCCTCCTGGATGCTGCACAGGTAGTAACACTATCATCCACCCAACATGTATATCTTTAGAGCATAGGTGGCCACCCACCTGAGCACAGTGATAACACACAAAGGCCTTGCAGATGTTGTCCATGGGGGATTTGAACCCATGATTCTCACACTGCAAAGCACCCATGTTATCCACTGAGCTACCAAACTGCTCATACTATAACCCTTGGGAAAGTCATTGAGATGAATACAAGCACTAAAGGGAAGATCAGGAAAACCTAGAATACAAACAGATGTCATTCGAGAAGGGAATCAAACCTATGACTCTCACACTGCAAAGCACCCATTTTATCCACTGAGCTACCACACTGCTCATACTGTAACCTTTGGCAAAGTCATTGAGATGAATACAAGCATCAAAGGGCAGATCAGGAAAAACATGACATGGGACTCAAACCCTGGACTCCCAAGCAGCAAAGCACCAGTGCTATCCACTGAGCTACAATGCCACTCATAGTATAACTTTTGGCAAAGTCATTGAGATGACTACAAGCACCAAAGGGAAGATCAGGAAAAACTCAAGTACAAATTGCTTGCAGATGTCATTCCACAAGGGTTTTTCCTGATCTTCCCTTTGGTGCTGGTAGTCTCTTCAATGACTTTTCCAAAGGTTATGGTATGAGCAGTGTGGTAGCTCAGTGGATAGCACTGGTGCTTTGCAGTGTGAGCATCCAGGGTTCGAGTCCCACCACGGATGACATTTGCAAGGAGCTTGTACTCTAGTTTTTACTGATGTTCCATTTGGTGCTCGTAGTCACCTCAATGACTTTGCCAAAGGTTATCATATGAGCAGTGTGATAGCTCAGTGGAAAACACTGGTGCTTTGCAGAATGAGAGTCCAGGGTTTGAGTACCATGTCTTGTTTTTCCTGATCATCCCTTTGGTGCTTGTATTCATCTCAATGACTTTACCAAAGTTTATAGTATGAGCAGTGTGGTAGCTCAGTGGATAACACGGGTGCTTTGCAGTGTGAGAGTCATGGATTCAAATCCACCATGGACAACATCTGCAAGGCCCTTGTGTGTTCTCCCTGTGCTCAGGTGGGTGGCCACCTATGCTCTAAAGATATACATGTGGGGTGGATACCTGTGCAGCATCCAGGAGGGCTGTTTGCCTCCTTCCTTGGGTGAAAGAGATTGTCTTGTATATAATGCAGCTCAGCTGTGGCTGATGATGGTTTTTTAATTTTTTTTTTTGCTAAGTCCCAAAAAAGCTTTAAAGAGTAACAGCTCTGCTGTGGCCACAGTGCACAAACCTATCACTTGTAGACAAGCACATTCATCACAAGCTTGTAACTGGATGCTGCACAGGTAACACCATCATCATCCACCCCAGATGTATATCTGTAGAGCATAGGTGGCCACCCACCTGAGCACAGGGATAACACACAAGGGCCTCACAGATGTTGTCCATGGGGGATTTGAACCCATGACTCTCACACTGCAAAGCACCCATGTTATCCACTGAGCTACCACACTGCTCATTATGTAACATTTGGTAAAGTCATTGAGATGAATACAAGCACTAAAGGGAAGCTCAGGAAAATGTAGAGTACAAACTGCTTGCAGATGTCAACAAGGGAATCGAACCCTGGACTCTCATGCTGCAAAGCACCAAAGCTTTCCACTGAGCTACCACACTGCTCATACTATAATCTTTGGTAAAGTCATTGAGATGAATACAAGCACTAAAGGGAAGCTCAGGAAAAACATGACATGGGTTTGAAACATGACATGGGACTCAAACCCTTGACTCCCATGCCGCAAAGCACCAGTGCTATCCACTGAGCTACCACACTGCTCATGCAATAACCTTTGTCAAAGTCATTGAGATTACGACGAGCACCAAAGGGAAGATCAGGAAAAACTCAAATACAAACTCCTTGCAGATGACATCCAAGCAGTTAGTACTCTAGTTTTTCCTGATCTTCCCTTTGGTGCTCGTAGTAATCTCCATGACTTTGACAAATGTTATTGTATAAGCAGCGTGATAGCTCAGTGGAGAGCACTGGTGCTTTGTAGCATGAGAGTCCAGGGTTTGAGACCCATGTTGGATGACATCTGCAAGGAGTTTGTACTTGAGTTTTTCCTGATCTTCCCTTTGGTGCTCGTAGTAATCTCAATGACTTTGACAAAGGTTATTGCATGAGCAGTGTGGTAGCTCAGTGGAAAGCACATCCAACAAGGGACTCAAACCCTGGACTCTCATGCTGCAAAGCACTAGAGCTTTCCACTGAGCTACCATGTTGCTCAGAAAATGTATTTTGGCAAAGTCATTGATATTACTACCAGCACCCCTGGGAAGATTAGAAAAAACTAGAGAAGTCCATTTGCAATTTCTTAAGTACAACTAGAGAGGTAGAATTACTCAGACCTCAGCCAGAATTGAACTAAGGACCAAAGCATAGAAAGGTAATAGTGCTAACCACTGAGCCACCATAGAATTACCTGACGGTAAGATCATCAATATGCCTATCAGTACCCACTGACAGGTCAATCATGAAAAGGAACAGCAGGTTCCCTTTTGGTCACTGATTTCATTTTCTGAGATGAGTCTGAGAGGAGGAATCTCAATGTTCTTGGTCAGAGATGAACCAATGAAAACAGCAACAAGAAAAAGAAAGTAACAGTGTTACCATGCTGCCCCATGGGTGTTTACCCACCTGCAATAGCAGGCTGTGCACACATCTATGAGATGGGAACAAAAGGCTTTTAGTCTCTGTGTTCTCAGACAAGAGATTGGCGAGGGCAGCTGTTCACTGTGGAACATTTCTGAAACATACATGTAATAGAAGACATGACATAATAATCTCCATGACACGGTCTCCAGAGCTCGGGGTGCACAAGTGTCCTAGATCCATCCCATTCTAGAATGGAGCAGAGGTGAGAGGAATAAAAGTATGAACATTTTTGCTAAGTCCAAAAAGGACTTTTCACAGCTCAGTTTTATCTGAGCTGAATATATGAAAAGTCAATTTCTTGTATCAGGGAATTCATCCAATAAAGACAGAGGCTACTTGCCCAATTAGATGGACAAGGCAGCAGCCCCGCTGGATGCTGCACAGGTAACACTGTCATTAGCCCCTGTATGTCTTTGGAGCATGGGTGTCAGGCCACCTGAGCACAGGGGGAAAACACAAACTCCTTGCAGTTGTCACCCGTGGTGGGATTTGAACATTTGCTGCAAAGCAACAGTGGTTTCCACTGGGCTACTGTGCTGCTTGGATGTTAAAGTTTGCCAAAGTTATTGATATTACTAACAGCACCTATGGGAAGATCAGGAAAAACTATATTAGGTTAATTTGCAATTTCTCCTTGTAGATTTCTATGGTGGGATTCAAACTCAAGACTCCCAAGATGCAAAGCACCAGTGCTTTCCTCTGAGCTAACATGATGCTCAGAAGCTGTCCTTTGGTAAAGTCATTGATATTAATACCAGCACCTATGGGAAGATCAGGAAAAACTAGAACACAAACTTCTTGCAGCTGTCATCCATGGTGGGATTTGAGCCATGGTCTTCCATGCTGCTAAGCACCAGTGTTTTCCACTGAGCCACATTGCTGCTCAGAAGATGTCCTTTGGCAAAGTCTACCAGCACCTATGGGACAATCAGAAAAAAACTAGAGAAGGTTCATTTGCAATTTCTAAAGTATAATTGAGAGGTAGAATTACACCAACCTTAGCCATAATTGAACTAAGGACCCAAGCACTGAAAGGTAATTGAGCTAACCACAAAGCCACCATTGAATCACCTGATAAATACATCATCAATATGTCTATCAGTACCCACAGACAGGTCATGAAAAGGAAGAGCAGGCTCCCTTGTATTCACTGATTTCATTTTCTGAGATGTGTCTGAGAGGAGGAATCTCATTGTTCTTGGTAAGAGCTAAACCAATGAAAAACAACAAACAAGAAAAAGAAAGCAACAGTGCTACCATGCTGCCCCATGGGTGCTTAACCACCAGTAACAGCAGGCTGTGCACCCATCTATGAGATGGGAACAAAAGACTTTTAGTCTCAGTGTTCTCAGACAAGAGACTGGCGAGGGCGGCTGTTCACTGTGGAACATTTCTGACACATCCATGTACTAGAAAACATCACAAAATTGTCTCCAGAGCTTGGTGCTCAAGTGTCCTAAATCCATCCCATTCTTGAATGGAGCAGAGGTGAGAGGAATAAAAGTATGAAAATTTTTGCTAAGTCCAAAAATGACTTTTCACAGCTCAGTTTTAACTGAGCTGAATATATAAAACGTCAATTTCTTGTATCAGGGAATTCATCCAATAAAGACTGAGGCTACTTGCCCGATGAAATGGACAAGGCAGCAGCCCTCCTGGATGCTGCACAGGTAACACCGTCATTAGCCCCTGTATGTCTTTGGAGCATGGGTGCTAAGTCCAAAAATGCCTTTTTATACATTGATTTGATATATCAAATCAATATCTTGATACTTGTATCAGTACATTCACCCGATAAGGACTGAGGCTACTTGCCCAATGAAGGGGACAGGCAAGCGGCCCTCCTGGATGCTGCATAGGTAAAATCATCATTAGCTTTCACCTGTGTGCTTTTGTATCATGGGTGGCAGCACACAGAGAACATAAAATCTCCTTATAGATGTTGTCCATGGTGGGTTTCAAAGCCTGGACTCTCATGCTGCAAAGCACCAGTGCTTTCCACCAAGCCACCCTGCTTCTCAGAAGATGCCATTTGTCAAATTCATAGATATTACTACCAGCACCTATGGGACAATCAAGAAAAACTAGAGAATGTCCATTTGCAATATCTGAAGTAAAACTGAGAGGTAGAATTTGTTGAAAATACTTATTTTAGTATATTTTTTCTAGGACTTGTTACCAGATGCAATAATCTAAAGAAAATGTCACAATGTTTCTTATAAAAAAAATGTAGTGGTTTATTGGACTGTCCACCAAAAAACATCATTGCAGCAAAACATGAAATGGGTGAAATAGTTACAAAGAGATTGTCCATTTGTACATAGCAAATTTTGTAAGCTTCTTTCCTTAGATCCTGAATGGTAAATTACATCTGTCTCTGTCATGAGCATCTTTGGAAGCAACGCGTGGTTAGCTTAACTTACATAACAGCTGTTCATTCAACGTATTGTCAGAGTAAAATGTCCATGGAGTGTCTTGAAGAGAGTGAAGAAGAGAGAGCCCCCTCCCTTTGTGTAGCCATCTATATATACGTCCCTCAGAGCTCGTGGTCTCTATATATGGGGTTGACATTTTGCCATACAGAAATAAAATATGTAATGTCAGCGAAAGTCAATGTGCTCTGTACAGAATTGAGTGTATAAAGAATAAATCCATAACCAATAATTAATATTTAACAAAGGGGGAACCTTTTGAGGATGACACACATTAATTGGAACCATCAAAAGTAAAGAAGTTCATCTTTAGGATAATAAGATCTTCTTTCTTCTTTTCTTCGTTGGCAAAATAATTAAATTTCCATAATAATAATAATAATATTATTATCAGATTATAGTTATACACACTCAATAACAATTATGTGAATTCATGTTATGGTAAGCCGTGACCAATATTCATATAAAATATATAATTATACTTCCCTAAACCTAAATCGAAGCATCTGGGGTCCAGTCATCATCATCTGATGTCATTTGGTCTTTATTTTGATGTCTTCTGTCTTCTTCTTGGTTCTTTTAAAACACAGTCTTTATATGATAATTCCTTTGAAATGACATATAGATATGGTAGAGGCCGTGTGTCATGTGTCAATCAAAGTCCATAAATTCAAATGTTGATAAGAAAACATAGTCCATAGATGAAATGACGCTTTAATATCTTTGCAGTGACCCCCAAAAAAATATATATATATATGTGTACATGCCGCTAATTCATCCACCCATATTCGGGCTTAATTCAGAACGATCGCTATATAGCGATCCCATAGTGGTTGGCATAGTAACCTTTTCTCTGTGACGCTGGCCGGGGGGGGGTGCCGGTCTCTATGGACGCGTCGGCGTCACTTCCGGTGGACGGGCGTCACTGGAGGGCAGGCACTGGCCGACATAGACAGAGAAAAGGTTACTATGCCAACCACTATGGGATCGCTATATAGCGATCGTTCTGAATTAAGCCCGAATATGGGTGGATGAATTAGCGGCATGTACACATATATATATATATTTTTTTTTTGGGGTGATTTATTGTATATGTATAGTATTTCTCAAGCTGAATTGTATTTCCTCAATTGCCTGGGCAACGCATTGAATCACTTCCTGGGGGCGGTACCTCACATAATTGTATGTTTAACACTACTGATTGGGTATTGGTGGATCTTTAGGAACTGTGGATATATAAGACTCCATAATGTGGATTTATTTGTGCCCCCTGACGAAGGCTGAGGCCGAAACACGCGTTGGGGAGGGTGGGCTTGCCCTCCTGGTCACCGCTCCTCTTTTCATACCTGAGAGCCGCTGCTGCCATTTGGTAAATATTGTGACACATGTTAAAATTGTTTAATCATGATGTGTAGTGGAGTAGTTTGGAGATTTTTCTAACTAAAGACACTTATGATAGGCACCCTAATAATGGTGTTCTTAGCGCAGGCATTCTGTGTATTTTGGCAGCTATACATAGTTTGATATCATTAAAACATTTTTGGCTCTACAAATTTCAGGACATGGGGAGGTGTTCCAGGGAGCATGACACCTTTTTTATCCTTACAAATTTTCCCATTGTTTCTTATATGATATATGTCTTGATTGATATCTGTTCATCTGCATATTTGTGTGATAAACTCTCTTAAAATTGCTATAAATAAAGTTTGTACTTTTTATACATATATTCTCTGGACTGGTACACATTTTTGCTGCTCATGCAGTATTTCTAGCCCTGATTGATTTTGTGTATCCAACACACTTCCTGCACACATATATATACAATAATGCGAATTTTTCAATTTTTTCAATGTGTGTGGTTGTGGAATATGTTTAATCGTTTTAACAACATAAACTTTGTAAACCATTCTATAGATGGAAGGACTCATAAGACTCATAAGAAAATTAGGTATGAGTGGTATAGCTGTACTTGGTAGTTGTATAGCTGTACTTGGTACAAGGGTTTGTAACTGTAACTGAACGCTGAAACTTGGGCCTAAAAAAAAATTCCTCTGGCTTGTAAAAGTTGAGATCTCTCAAAAATTCTTTTCACTGAAGCTACAAGCGCTTTAAGTTACAAAAACTGAAACAGGGGTATGGTATCCTAATTATTATAACAGTTTATATGTCATCTGTGTGACTATCATGCCATGCAGTAAGGACATATTAACATGCAAATACAAAAATGCAAAATGTTAGCAACACACAAAAACTAAATTCAGATTCAGTTAATTACATATTATTTCTTTTAAGTGTTAAATATATAAAATCATGCAGTTATTACAACTTCCTGTGTAAATAAAGGCATAAATCCATGTAAGAGAATTTTTTCCAATTGAGTCCTACTTTGAAATGAAAATTCTAAGGAAAAATAAAAGATAAGGTTAAATATCATATTCATACAGAAACAAAACATTTGTAATATCTTATACATATATGTATTGGCTTTAATGCAATTCTAAATATTATTACTGGAGTACATTTTATTTATCACTATACATATAAAAATAGTTATACAATCTCTACTTATGCAAGTATACTATATATACTCTATGACTATAGATATATATCTACGAAAACTGTCTAACTACAGAATTATATTTTATACAATAATTAAAATAACTGAAAAATATATTGTATAACACTTTTACACAACATATAGTCAGTAACAACATCAGCATAAGGTTCCACACAGTTCACATCATAGCTTCCTCTGCACTCTTCTCTACGTCTTTCAGTACATCACGGGGATGGACCGCCTCTTGCAAGTAACACAGTAGTCCAGACTCACTACATTTTGGGTTTTCCTTGTCCGTTTTGCCCCAGATCGGAGGGCATCAGCCCATACAATTATCTGCCACATGATGAGTGACTTGCTTCCCTATACTGATGTAGGAACCCTTCTCAAGCTTCTGCTCCCAACTGCGTTCGTACTGCTGCTGTCATGCTCACGCCCTGACTGGTGGATGTGAGCCAGGGGTTGTGGCTCCACTGTGCCACAAACCAGACTACCCTGGAAGGGCGTGACTAGGACAGCTGCCTTGTTCTTCATTGGAGCCTCTGATGGTGACATCAGGCTTGTGCGGTAGGCAGCTGCCATGTGCCACTCCAGGGTGTTGTCTGGTTGTGGCTCCTGATCCCACTTGGGGAGACAGTGGCATGGCTGAGACACTGGCAGACAGGCACGGCTGGGACACAGGGCAGGCAGGCACGGATGAGACACAGCGCAGGCAGAACCACCAGAGTGTGGACAAGAGGCAGAAAGATTCAGAGAGACCACAAGGCAAGACACAGCAGGGAAGGAAACCACAGACAAGGAGACTAAGAGACAGAGGTAGGATATAGTTCAGACAAGGAAATGACACGAGACAAGGTTCAGGAACAAAGACACAGGGACCAGGATATTCTGCCTCATGGAGGGCGGCAAGGACAAGTACAAGATAAGGTAAGAAGCAAGAGCACAGAGACCAGGATATTCTGCCTCCTGGAGGGCGGACAAACAGGTACAAGGCAAGGCTAGGAGTGAAGCCTCCAAAGATGGAGGAACACAGAGGAAGACCTGGCAGCTCAGTAGCAAGATACTAACTGCGTAAACACATTGCACAGGCAAGATCCACAGGGTGGAGCTGCCCTAAATACTAGAGGGCTAATGGTAATTGGTCAGGGGCATATTAAACAGATGCACCCTGACTCCATAAGAACCTGAGTTCTGGCACGGCCCCCCTATGTTCACAGTCAGGAAACATGCACAGAACAGATAGAAGATAAGAGGCACAAAGCAGCAGACAGAAATCACAGCATGAGCATGAATACCACCACAAAGATAATAAATATAAAAAATAGCTTTATTTATATCATGTACAAGATAATAGATCATGAAAAAACAATACTAAGACGTCATTGCAGAGTTTCAATAGGACAAGGACTAAGATGCAGCAAAAAACACATGTAGCACAACAGAAAAAAGATATCTCAATAAGATGACAGTGCAAATATTAAATCACCATAATAAGATACTCAAGAAATGTGTACCTGTGTGCACATTTTTTCATGAGATCTCAGCCGCCTGACGAAGACCACGCGAAACGCGCGTAGGGGCCACACGTGTGACAAGCAGTATTATTATGGGGAAGAAACATTGAGATTTTTCATTTAGTATGTGTACCGTGCAGTACCTTTACTATATTTGATATTATTACGTTTGGTTACTACTGCAGTTATGTACACGGGTACACATTTCTTGACTATCTTATTATGGTGATTTAATATTTGCACTGTCATCTTATTGGGATATGGTGATCCTATTACAGACTCTATACCCATTTTTTCTGTTGTGCTACATGTGTTTTTGCTGCATCTGAGTCCTGCTGCAAAGCACTGTACAGCAGAAGAAAGGCACCCAGAAAACAAAACCAGCTGAAACATCACAGCAGCCTTTGAGGTCCTTCCTCCAGGCTTGATCAATATAGAATGCTCTATCACCGACAGTCAGCTGCATCAGTTGACTATTTAAAGGATGGTGGGAGTGGTCACCACTCACATCAGCTGACCTAGCCACTCTGCAGTTGCAGCAGGGTTCCAGCAAGGGAAAATCACTGAGAAAAGAGGCAGAGATGCTTACCTGCCTGTGGCTCAAAACAATTGCACTATCAGGGTGCAGTGGACCCAACTAATTATGGCAACAACACAGGTGCAGCAATACCAATATAACAATCACTCTCAGCCTACCAAGCCATGGAGAGGGTGATTGTTCAGTATACTAGTGCACACAAAAAATGTTCCAATCTGTCACGCAAGTAATGCAGAGCATACGGCTTACAGCCTATTACAAACGCCCATACTTTTAGATCAGGCGGCCTGCCCAGTGCCTTCCAAATGCATCCTGTGTGAACAGAGCCATATGGGCCCACTGCACCCTGAAATATAAAGTGCACAAAAACATATCTATATGTAAGGTATTAGTTGATATTATGTCCACAATACGTAAGCTTGCAATCCACTTCACGGATCCTTACTTCTTGCAAGTCCTAACGCTAAAAATAAATAAAAAAATCACTGACACTAAAAGGATTTTTTGAGAAAAAAATCCTCCAAAAAACATTAGAAAATCACTCAGAAGAGAGGCAAGGATGCTTACCTGCCTATGGCTCAAAACAATTGCACTTTCAGGGTGCAGTGGACCCAACTAATTATGGCAACAACACAGGTGCAGCAATACCAATATAACAATCACTCTCAGCCTACCAAGCCATGGAGGGGGTAATTGTTCAGTATACTAGTGCACACAAAAAATGTTCCAATCTGTCTGCGGCATAACTGATTTTAACCCTCGTTGGTAGTGTTGAGCATTCCGATACTGCAAATATCGGGTATCGGCCGATATTAGCTGTATCGGAATTCCGATTCCGAGTTCCGATATTTTCGTCTTATCGGATACCGGAATCGGGATGTCACTGTCACTGTCAGTGTCCGTCTGTCGGGTCTGTCAGGAGTCAGCGGCACTTACCTGGCAGAAGATCTCCGGCGGTCACGTCCTGGACTGCTTCATGGCCGCCATCCCTTCTCTCCCGGCGGTCACATGCAGTTTCTCGCGATAACTGCAGTGACTGCTGGGTAATCCCGGCCGTAAAGCAGTCAGTCCGATGACGTCACCGCCGGGGAAGCAGGTAATCAGCTGTGCTGCGTCGCGATGACAGCCTCTGCCTGTCATTCCGATGTAGCAGAGCTGGATCGTCGTGGGACAGTCGTTACTATGGACTGCGTCGGACAGGTGGTATACTGTTGGTTTGTTTTTTTTCTTTTTTACAGGAGATCGATGGCGTCGCAGGAATGAGTGTATAATAAAAGAAATGAAAACTGTGTTGTCTCTTTTATTTCATTAAAATACTTTTTTCTTGCTGTGTCTTTTTTTTACACATTTAAAAACTTTGGGATTAATAATGGATCGGTGTCTTATTGACACCTCTCCATTATTAACCGGGCTTATTGTCACCGTGCAATCAATGGTGACATTAACCCCTTATTACCCCGCTTGCCACCGCTACAGGGCAGTGGGAAGAGCCGGGTAAAGTGCCACAATTGGCACATCTTTTGATGCGCCAAATGTGGGGCTGCTGTAGCCTGGTATTATCAGGCTGTTGAGGGCCAAAATCCATGGGCCTTGACAGTCTTTTAATACCAGGCCGCAGCAGTCTGCATTTTACTTGGCTGGTTAACAAAAATAGGGGGGATCCCCACGCCGTTTTTTTTTCGAGGGGATCCCCTATTTTTGTTAATCAGCCAAGCTAAGCAGACTGCTGTGGCCTGGTATTATCAGGCTTGCAAGGTCCATGGATATTGGATCCTTACCAGCCTGAAAAACCAGGCCTCAGCGGTCTGCTTCATCTGGCTGGTTAACAAAAATAGGGGGACCCCACGCTAATTTTTTTCGAGGGGATCCCCTATTTTTGTTAATCAGCCAAGATATGCAGACTGCTGTGGCCTGGTATTATCAGGCTGGCAAGGTCCATGGATCTTGGCTCCTTAACAGCCTGAAAATCCAGGCCTCAGCGGTCTGCTTCATCTGCCTGGTTAACAAAAATAGGGGGGACCCCACGCCAATTTTTTTCGAGGGGATCCCCTATTTTTGTTAATCAGCCAAGATATGCAGACTGCTGTGGCCTGGTATTATCAGGCTGGCAAGGTCCATGGATCTTGGCTCCTTAACAGCCTGAAAATCCAGGCCTCAGCGGTCTGCTTCATCTGGCTGGTTAACAAAAATAGGGGGACCCCACGCCAATTTTTTTCGAGGGGATCCCCTATTTTTGTTAATCAGCCAAGATATGCAGACTGCTGTGGCCTGGTATTATCAGGCTGGCAAGGTCCATGGATCTTGGCTCCTTAACAGCCTGAAAATCCAGGCCTCAGCGGTCTGCTTCATCTGGCTGGTTAACAAAAATAGGGGGACCCCACGCCAATTTTTTTCGAGGGGATCCCCTATTTTTGTTAATCAGCCAAGATATGCAGACTGCTGTGGCCTGGTATTATCAGGCTGGCAAGGTCCATGGATCTTGGCTCCTTAACAGCCTGAAAATCCAGGCCTCAGCGGTCTGCTTCATCTGGCTGGTTAACAAAAATAGGGGGACCCCACGCCATTTTTTTTTCGAAGGGAACCCCTATTTTTGTTAATCAGTTCCCTCTGACGTCACTGATTGTGTCCCTGGCTGACCTGAAGTGAAAGTGGAAAGCAATCAATTAAGCTTTCCACTTAAGGGCCCGTCTCACATAGCGATATCGCTACCGAGATCGCTGCTGAGTCACTAGTTTTGTGACGCAGCAGCGAGCTCACCAGCGATATCGCTGTGTGTGACATTCAGCGACGATCAGCCCCCCTGCCGGGTATCGCTGATCGTCGCTGAAATGTCAGGACCTTTGATCGCTGGTTTCCCGCCTGTCACACGCAGCGATGCGTGCCTGTCAGAGGGAAACCAGCGATCAAAAAAAGGTCCTGACATTTCTGCGACGATCAGCGATACCCGGCAGGGGGCTGATCGTCGCTGAATGTCACACACAGCGATATCGCTGGTGAGCTCGCTGCTGCGTCACAAAACTAGTGACTCAGCAGCGATCTCGGTAGCGATATCGCTATGTGAGACGGGCCCTTAAGCGATGTTACCCGCAGTGTCGCTGTCCCAGATCGCTGCCTGAGCTGCCTGTTTGGCAGCTCAGCAGCGATCATGTAGCGATACACCAGCGATCCTGACAAGTGCATATCGTTGTCGGGATCGCTGGTGTATCGTTATGTGACACCCAGCCTTTACTCTCCTGTCAGGCAGGAGAGGAACTCATTCATTTGGGGTTTACTGTGAGGCTGCAGCATTAGCTGCGGTCCCT
This sequence comes from Oophaga sylvatica, assembly GCA_033576555.1. Classification (NCBI taxonomy): domain Eukaryota; kingdom Metazoa; phylum Chordata; class Amphibia; order Anura; family Dendrobatidae; genus Oophaga; species Oophaga sylvatica. The sequence continues at coordinate 26,012,460 of JARQOD010000010.1, read as the reverse complement.
GCAGTAAACATTAACCCTTTCTGAAGGATTACACCGTGGGACCTGACTGTGCATGGGATAGGTAAGAATAATTTTGCTTTTTTATTTTATTTTTATTACAGGAAATGGTTTTTGCAGTAAAATAAAAGATGGTCAAAAACATGTGTCTTTATTTCATTAAAATGATTTTTAATTAAAGTGTATGTGTTTTATTTTTATTTCATGCAATAGGATTAATAATTGATAGTTGTCTAATTGACAGCTCTCAATTATTAACCTGGCTTAAGGTCACCTTTCAATAGCAAGGTGGCTTTAACCCCATATTAACCCATTCGCCACCGCTACAGGGCAATGGGAATAGACGGGCAAAGTGCCAGAAAGGGCGAATCTAATTATAGATTTGTCTTTCCTGGGGTGTCTGGGGGCAGATGTTAGTAGCCGGGGGGGGGCAAAAATAATGGTCCCTCTCTGGGCTATTATTATCTGCCCCCACTCACTGGCTTTGTCTGTCTGGTTGCGAAAATAGGGCGGGAGCCCACGCATTTTTTTTCAGCAATTTTACACCTCATATATATAATATACATGTCATTGAATTTGTGACACATATATATATATATTTATATTTGTAGTTCATACACTTCTACATAGTATAATAGCCGCTAATTCAATTGCCGGCTTTTGTGAAAATGCAGAACCCGACATGAAATGACACTTGGTGTACATAGGGTTAACCATGTTTTTTCATGTCCTTTGCTATCTAATTTGCACAAACAATTAAATCAGACTATGTGTGCAAAATTTCACACCTCTAGGGGTTAATTAAAGGTGTAAATTCGTAGCAAAAAAGTCCGTTTTTTTTACAACGAATTTACACCTTTAATTAACCCCTAGAGGTGTGAAATTTTGCACACATAGTCTGATTTAATTGTTTGTGCAAATTAGATAGCAAAGGACATGAAAAGAAATGTTTAACCCTATGTACACCAAGTGTCATTTCATGTCGGGTGACCCGACATGAAATGACACTTGGTGTACATAGGGTTAACCATGTCTTTTCATGTCCTTTGCTATCTAATTTGCACAAACAATTAAATCAGACTATGTGTGCAAAATTTCACACCTCTAGGGGTTAATTAAAGGTGTAAATTCGTAGCAAAAAAGTCCGTTTTTTTTACAACGAATTTACACCTTTAATTAACCCCTAGAGGTGTGAAATTTTGCACACATAGTCTGATTTAATTGTTTGTGCAAATTAGATAGCAAAGGACATGAAAAGAAATGTTTAACCCTATGTACACCAAGTGTCATTTCATGTCGGGTGCTTCTGTCTTTTCACTGAAGCCGGCTTTACCCGGCAATTGAATCAAAGGATATTTTACTATGTAGAAGTGTATAAACTATACATATATGTATATATATATATGTCACAATGACATGTATATATATATATATATATGTATTCTATGTGTGTATATTTAGTGTTTACAAGGAAAGAATGGGGTTTTTTTAGTTGCGATATTTTGTTCCCATAGACTTACATGGGACTTCCGGTATCGGTATCGGGTATCGCCGATATTTTAGTGATATCGGCGATACCATTCCGATTCCGATACTTTAGCATATCGGAAAGTATCGCTCAACTCTACTCGTTGGTCCTGAAAGGAAAAAAACTCCATTTAATTCAAAGTGGAACCAGGGCTGCCACAAATCTAAAAATGCATCGTGACACCATTTATTCTTCACTCAGGGTTATTGTCACTAATGGATGATGAGAACTAGATGAACATCCAGCCAGAAAGAGGAGAACCCCAAATTTCAGTATCATTATCATACATCCAAAGAATCAGTGTGTAATTATTCTGTTCCGTAATTGTCAGCATCATTACTCCCTATTCAAGGTATCAGTGTCATTACCCTGTACCCAAAGTGTTAGTGTCATTATGCTGTAACCCAAGTGTCAGTGTCATTATGTACTGTGTGGAGGATGGAAAATGAAGCATACACTGAAAGGAACACCGTGCCTACAGTGAAGCATGGCGGGGGGCTTGGTGATGTCTACAGTGAAGCATAGTGGGAGCTTATTGATTTCTACAGTGATACATGGTGGTGGCTTGGTGATGCTTATAGTGTAGCACAGTGGCAGTTACCGGGTAATACAGTGGCTGTTGCCAGCTTGTACGGTGGCTCAGTGGTTAGTACTGGAGTGGCATCTAGCTTTCTCTTTTTGATCTTGCCATTGCTGCTGGTAGTCATATTGATAACCTGCCTATAAATAATCTCCCGGTCATCATGGTGGCTCAGTGGTTAGTAATGTTGTTGAAGTCATGGGTTCAACTCGGACAGAGCACGCTGAGATTCCACCTCTCAGGCAAACTTTAAAAATTGAAGTGAGTGGCTGTAATGGGAACTAGTTTCTCTTTTCACAACCTTCTCATAGGTGTTGGAAGTCATTTTCATGACTTAGCCAGTAAACAGCTCTTGGACAGCACGGCAGCTGGGTGGTTATGTTGTCAGTGGATTAATCTGTGTACAGTCCAGCTGTTCAACAGTGAAGATGTATTATTCATGACCAAAGATAACACAGCTTACAACTGGTATTTCTTACAGCTCGGGATCTTAGCATCTCGTCCTCCAGCTTGTAAAGTGAAAGCAGAATGTGCTCCAGCTACACACAGTGTGAACAGTGAGCGGGAACGTCCTTGTACTCTTTTTTTTTTGAGACAGTGTATTATTGACAATATAACACTATTGGTGGAGACAGAAACTCATGCACCAATAAACAGTAGAACATAGTAGTTGTAATATAAACCAAGGACAATCTAACCAAGGACAATTATTTTCCAATGTCTGCACATAGATTGATCCACTTCTCTGACTTGAGAGAAGAACCTGTGGGGAAGAGGAGCTTTGGGGCCACTCTACAGGGGGGGTGTCAGGCTAACCCTGTGTGTTTAATTAGTTCTAAAAAAAATAAAAAAAACTACAGAGAGATACAGGGCAGAACACTTATGATCCGGGGCCCAAGCGCCAAATCTAAGTACCTAGAGATACCCCTGATCATGGGGAGGAATCTAAAAGTAGCAACAAAAGAGGTAAACATAGCCATAACCTTCTCTTCAGTATGACTGCTGCTGGCTCTGATTGTAAAAGAATAGTAAGACTTTCTCAGTTTTTTCTTCTTTTTTTTCTATTCTCTAGATACAATTTTCATGACCTATCCATCAGGGGATGAAGAAAGGGCGAAACGTGCGTTGGGGTGGAGGGAAGTCACCTTACCAGAATTTACTTGTAAGCACCTGTTTGCCCCACACCTAATTAACTCTACCTTTTTGCACAACTATTGTTAGATGTTGCCTGCACAACATGCATGGTATTACTATGTTACTAATGGTCTATATAACTAGTTTGAGTCCATTGCATTGGGATGACTAAATTATCTGGAACATAGCTAGAAGGAAAATGATGAAGATGAAATGATTCAATACAGAGTAAAGATAAGAGGTTAAACTGAGAGGGGAAAAAAATTCTTGTAAGTTATACACACCCATTCAAAGTTGTTTGCAGTGAAAGGATAAAAACGTAAAGGTTTTCTATCTGTCTGACACAGAACTTCACTTATGGAAGATCAAAGTGTCTTTCTGATCTGGGGCATGTATAATCCTCTATGAAATGGATTTTGCTACGTGCGATACTTTTCAATCTTTATTAGAAGACTTTGATTATAAATATTGTAATAGCCGCTTTTTTAATGTGTACACAATGTTTTAGGCAAGATAAAATACCTATTAACCCTTCGCCAAAGCATTTTAATGTTTTTTTTATTTAAAAATTTTAGCCAGGATGTTTAAAACATGTCAATCTAATGCAGAAAGTTTATCACGTAGGCAGTATGTGGTCTTCTGATGATAACATATTCCGTCAATCAAATGGAATGCTCCCATGTTAGTGAAAGTTTATGGAGACTTTGGAAAACGTGGATTATCTTTTCATTTATTCGCTTCCTTTTTTATGGCATTAACTCATGAATTTATTGTATTGCATGCTCCGGTGTACACTGACCTTAGGGCAGGTGCAGAAGGCGGTATTATTGGTACGAGTACCATCCGACAAAACATTGTATCACCTCCGGAGCATTGTCAGTCTATGGGGACGTGCATATGTCCGACTTTTTCTTTGGACAGATACTATATGAGGAAAAAAAATTGCTACGTGTCTGAGTTTGAGCCGATATTTGGATTGCAAGTTAATGAGTACATGGAAATCATCGGCTTGCATTGTATGACAGCCGAGTACAGTCCGATTTCCGCACACTGACACAATGGAGGTGATGGAGAAATTTTGTCCTCCATCTTCTACTCTAATTGTGCTCCAATTCTCACATCTATGAGAATCATATCACACTAGGCTGACACTCTTATTAAGCTCTGATCACTAACAGAGGTTGTCCACTACTTTAGGGCTGATGACATATCGTTAGGATGGGTGATCAATATCTCATCGGCCAGGGTCCAATACCCGGCACCCCTGCCAATCAGCAAGTGAGGTCGGAAGTACTCATTTGCAAAGCTCGTCATCTTCCGATAGTGGCGGCGGCAGGGTACTACACATCCGCCTCTTATTGAGTTGAATAGGAGGCATATGTGCTGTACCAAGCCTTGACAGCTACCGGAAATGTCCAGCTCCAGCCGCCAACCCGACACTGATAACAGCTGATCGGTGGTGGTGTTGAGTATCAGACCCTGGCAGATCAGGCATTGATAACCTATCTAAGGATAGTGGACAACCTCTTTAAATATTAAAGTTGTCCATAAAAGGGACCTCTGTCTTCAATCCAGGGTTCTTTGGAAGAACTGAAAGTGACAACATCATGTTCTCCAGTCACCTGATTGCTGAGGCCAATGATTGGCGGCCAAAATGAATTGACAAGAATGGGAAGTCAAATGCAGCAGACCACTAGCCCAACCGGTAAAAGTTACACAATAGACCAAAAAATCAAAAAGTGAAAACAAAGAGTGTACGCCTGTTCATCCATATACAAAATTCATTAAAACATAAAAGCAAGGATCTTCACTCCAAAATCTAAGCCTCAAATAATTTCGGCAATTCACGTGAAAAAATACTGAAATCGATGAACCATTTTTAAAATGAGGAAAAACCCTTATCCCTCCCAAAAATGTAAATTTAGGTCAATATAAAAAATATCAAAAGCTTACTTACATTTGCTACATCCATGGTCTATTGATGAGGACCTTGAAAACCAACCAAGAACTGAAGAAACATTCTGAGTTAATTATTCACGGTAATGGAAAAGATAAAAAACTTAAAATAGATGAAATTAATATTCAGTGAAGCATAGTATGGAGATGGCAAATTATCAACTGTGCATTAAGTATTGCAATATTTTCCAACAACTATTAAGAGGAATTGAACAACCAATAGGTGGAAATCATGGGCAGCATGAAATCGTACTGGAAATTCTAATAAAAGCAAGCACAAAACAAAGCAGTTAAAAAAATCAAGGACTTTTAGGTCAATTTAAAAAAAATTAATGTACATACCATATAAGTAGATCATGAGTTTGCAATATGAGCCTTGGAGAAACAAGATACAACCTTAGTCAATCCCAAGCTACTATATAGTAAGAACCTGTGCAGGACTCCACTCAAGATGATTTTTGTTATGCATTTATCTCCAACATTTCTGTGCAGGGTCTTAAAAAGGGTTATGCGGTATAATTATCACCAAACCCTTGTGTGCCAGGTGATAAATAATGGCATTTTAAACATTGTGTATGGTATACCATCTCTTCCATGTAAGCCACTTCAAAAATCACTAGGTAATATCTTTAGTAAGTCATTCATGAGGCTTTCCATTGATTTGGACGTGACATGACAACAATCAACTGTTGTCGAAACCATTTTCTCGAAGTAGAATTCCGCCATAAGTCCACAAATATTCACACAATGTTCCCAATAAAATAGGATCTTTTATTTCTTGACCTACAATTTAAAACAATGGAATAACCAAGAAGAAGTTGAAAAACACACAGGTAATAACCAAAAAGAAGTTGAAAAACACCCAGGGACTGATGTGTTTCTGTCTATGCAATTCTTACACATAGTCCACAGTGGACTACGAGAGAGGACCTCATGGTCCAAAACGTTAGGTTCAGTTTACAGGGCTTTTGAAAAAACTGTCCTATTGGTAAAAAATGTGATAAAAATAAAAAATTGTCCTCTAAATCTCTTGCCACCCTAAGACTTCCTACCTACCCTACCTTTGTTTAATAATCCAGCAGCGATTATGTCACGTTCAGCCACTGAAGCCAATCAATATCCTCAATGTACTAGTACAATAAATCACTGCTAAGTCCAGTAATTGCCTATCTAAGCCATTTGAATGTATGGCTTGTCATCGCAGCAGCTTAGTAAATAAATACAGAAGGGGAGTGGACCACTTAAAGAGGATTTGTCACTGGTGGGAATACTATTTTTTAAGGCATATTTGGGTATGGCAGATTTTTAAAGAAATGCTTCTTTTTAGTTTGGTTTCCACTTTTATAAAAAAGGGCTTGGTTCGGAAGACGAAGCCTAACCCCCGGGTTCTCCCAACATGGCCTAACTGCTTTATACACAGCTGCAGCAGGAAGTCACTAAAGGTCCCTTTGTCCTCTATCATTGGACTACAATATTCCGTATTTTTTTAAACTGTAAAAAAATTTTTAAAAAAATTGTGGGTATCCCAAAATCATGCTAATTTTTAGCTTATCCTACAAATGTTTTAAACCACGCAGCTCAAATACCTGATAAATAAATATTTAATAATAAGAATTAATTAATGATAATTATAAGTCCGCATACAACTATGCAAAAAAAAAAACAAATTTAAAAATACATGGATCTTGGAAGATAGAGAGGAAAAAATGAAAAAAAAATTGATTGCAGAGAGAAGGGGGTTAAAACTTTGGGTCACGTATATAACTACTTCTTTGTATAAAATATGGCCATCGACACTCAGCTTTAAAATGTTGCCACCATAGAAATGTTTGCAAACCCCCCAAAATGTAACATCCAGTACCAGCTTTTTATCACCAGAAAAACATCTTTAGTGTTCATTCTGTCGACACTGCTAGAATCTATTCTTCAGTGAACCGTAGTTTTTCAGTGACAGAATGCCACTACTAAAATCAATGTGTTTCAATGGAAAATGTGCAATATCAATCTCTCTTAAGCTCCTTAATGAAGATTGCTCCATCTGCTTCTAAGAAAGTGGGGTACATGTAACCAAAAGTCATTTAAAGTTGATGCTTTTAATAGTTGACTAGGGTGAAAATCATTGTAAGTTTCCAGGCAATAAAAACACATAAATGTGATAAGAGGTTAAATAGACCTTTTACAGGAACACTGTTCTACGAGTACGGCGCTGTCTTGTAATGCTGCAATGTGAGCTTAATATCACAATGCTAGCATTAGAAAAGGGTCTAAGAGTCCACATTCCATGTCCAAACCCAAGCCTGTATAAGGATAGATAGATGTAAGTAAAATTGTGCTATATTTTGATTAATGCACTAAAACGGGTGATTTTGAACACTGCACGATTCACTTTGTGCAAAAAAAAACCCTGTTATTATTTTACACATTGCTGATCAGCAAGGGAAGGGTGAAATAACCTCCGTAGGCTTCCATATGATGTCACGAATCTTAAACATCACGTTGTATAAAACAGTCAATCAAGAAGTTTTTTCATAATCTGTATAAAAGCAGAAGAAGGGAATGCAGCAGCCATATTGTGAAGAATCTGGATAGTGAGAGGACGTCAGAGCTTAGACACAGGGGAAGGAAAGAAAGCCATTAGACACTGTAGAAACTGTGCAGATTATGTGTGAAGGCACAGCAGTGCATAAGATTAGAGTATGAAGAAAATAAATTAATGTTATACATGTTTTACTTGGCAATTAGATTTGGAGTAGTTCTGATTTGTTGCGAATCAAATTTCCTGAAAAAATTTTGTGAATCTGGAAAATTTGAATTTCAAAGGACTTGATACAGCTAAATCTGCCATACCAGTGTCATACTTTTTTCATGTACAAAAACAATTGATAGAGATTTTCCAAGCTTCTCTTAGCAACCAGTCATTGGTAAGTGAAAAACTAGTACGAAATGAGGATCCACTACAAATGGCATCTGTTTGCTGTCTGATTTTTGCATAGAAACATTTACTTGAATGGGTAAGATTTGTCCACTAATCAAACCAAACTCAGACATGTTGGTTTGCAGACAAAACAAATATGTGGAAAAGGCCAAAGATTACGTGTTTGTGTGCTATCCATGGTAGGCATATTAGCAGTAGATACAGTGTACAGGTTAGGATACAGTTAATATGTTTGGGACCAGCCCAGTATGGGATGGTCAGACAAAAGAGGAAGCATTTCCTGATTTAAATTAGATAGTGATAGACAGAGAAGAAGCTGAAGTTCAAAGGCAGTGGTCAGGAAGCCCAAGAAGTACCTATTGTTCTCACAATATGGGATCATTGGAAATTCCTTGCAAACATCCTGTCAACAGGCTAAGCCTCGGGCTCGAGTCAGTGGCGCTGACAACCCTTCCATAACATGGAAGTTGGACGTGGAACCATGTGAGGGGAACATAATAAATTTGTGAGTACTGTGAAGCCAGACGGGAAATCCAGGAGGCTGAAGGAAAAAGTAAGTGCAGGATAGCTCAGGTTGAAGAAATGGAGAGCATGAAAGTGTGCTGTGATATAGACTTAATAGGAAAAGAAGGTTGTGCCCAATACTGCATGTTGTCATCTATTGAACTTAGACTGCTAAGTAAAGTAGAATTGGTTAAGCTGAACTGGGTGACCCTTAATTTATGTGCGGCTGTTCCTGGATCCTTTAGCATGGAGACAGCTGAGACCTGTGGCCAAAACGTGAGTTTTCTGCCCAGTTCACACGGCACATTTTACTTGTAAGGAGCCAGTGTGACCTTCGACCATGACAACTGCCCTTCGCCCCTTACATTATGACCACGTGTATTTGATTGATATACTTGTGATCATGTGACAAATAGATTCTCATTTCTTTCTTTCAATGTTCTAAAAAAAGGAAAAAATTTTAGTAGTAACTATCAATGAATCAACTTAAAAAATTGTCTGGTCATATGAACATGTCCATCACAAAAATGTCATTGTGCTAAAGCTTGTTATATTTGCATATTCGTATTTTTTATATGCTTGTGTAAATGTTTGTACTATGTACATGTGTGTGTAATGTGCCAATACATATGTAATGTTTAGTGTATATGTTATGATACTGTAGCAACTCAAACTGGAAAATAGTCAACACACTAAAAACTACAACTGACCCTGCAGGTTCCCATACAGACTATGGATCTGGACCCCTCAGTCCCTAGTGGTTCCTGCTTGAGCTGAGACAGCCCTAACCACAGACTAGACAATGGCAAGTCGAACCGATGCTGCCTTAAGCCCGTCAAACACCTCACGTTCTTCCTAATGAACTGGAATGCAGAGCAGAGTGCAAATTACCTACAGAAGGGAATGTGTGCTGAAATAGAAAGAGATCCAACAATGAGTAAAACAAACCACAAAATGCAAAATAGAGGATTAAGTACATACTCTTAGAGAATATTCCACCTATTTCCTAAAAAGAAACAGAAAATAGTTACAGAGTAAAGAACATGAACAGCAGAGAGATAAACCCTAGCTGGTCTTTCACTGACTGGCAGAAACTACAGTGGTATGGATAGACATCCAGATGAGACTATAACCAGCAAATTGAAAGTATATAAAGCCGCACACAAAATGTGATAGGGCAGACAAATGAGTAAATGAAAACACCTATTATCCTGAAAGGAATGAAGCAAGGATAGAAAACTAAACACCAGGAGAAAAGGTGAATCTGCTGTGACTCAGCGGACAGAAAAGCCAACCACAAAGCACAGACTCAAGGGTTTATACCCAGACGCATGACAATATGAATGTGCCTTTTGGAGTAAGATGACGCAGACACAAGTCTTTAATTGTCTATGTCCATCTCTGGTTTTGCAAAAAAGGGGGGGAGGCAAAAGAGCGCAATAGGGTGTCATCCATGTTGCACAGGAGAGAAGATACCATAAAATTTGCTCACCTGATGAGGATGAGAAAATAGCATATAGCAGCTGCTGCTGATCCACAGGTCTTCAACGACCAGAGAAAGTACTGTATTCAAAGGGAATTAGTAGTTCAATTTCCACACTGCCGCTGGGATGAACTTCAAGAGAAAGTAGTGATTCACAGTGGTTTTATTCAACGCATTTCAGGGGTCATATGCCCCCTTCATATGACCCCTGAAACGCGTTGAATAAAACCACTGTGAATCACTACTTTCTCCTGAAGTTCATCCCAGCGGCAGCGTGGAAATTGAACTACGAATTCCCTTTCAATACATCTCTGGTTTTGACATGCATTATCCAGGAGTATAATAAAATAATGGAGGCCATATTGTTCATAGTATGCTCATTATATCAGCTCTCTTGGGCAGAGTGGTCCAAAAGCTTCTTAACCCATTCTTCTATTAATACACAGCCTTGGACTAGTGCCGCTTTCCAAGTTTGTTAAATCTCCAAAGTGTATAAGGAGAAAATTAAATGTTATTGATCACCACTGATCATGCTAGAGCCATCTTTACTGGCAGCAAAATCAATTCATTTGATCGACATTTACATTTACACATAGATCTTGTGTCAGCCAATGATGCTGTCAATTGGTGGCAAGGATCATCCTGATAGGAATGTCCTTTAGATCAAAGCAATAATTTTTCCAACCACCAATCGATTAGCAGCGTGAAACATCTTTGGAAGGGTGAAAATCTTATCAAAGTAAACTTGAGCTTTAAAGGAGATGTTTGAAGTTGGATGGATCTCTTGTAAAGCTAAATGTTGATTCATTGCCCTGGGAGATCAATAAGGTTTTCTCGAGACAAAACATGAAATATACACCATCATGTTGGAATTAAGAATACAAATAAAATTAAATTCAGATAGAATCACTTTAATTTGGTCAGAAGATTAAATTCAGTCCAAAGACACAAGGTGAGGGAACATTTGGCTTAGTAAATCGGGGTTTCTTTCCTTGTGGCGTTCAGGAAACACAGCGCTTTGGACGGAGTGGAAAGTTCGCTCCGCCCAAAGTCCCGCCCCCTTTTGAACGCGCGGTCATTCCGGATGTGTTCATGGAACACATCCGGAACACAACCGGAATGACCGCAGGGCTACATAGCCCTGTGTTATTTCCCTTGCGGCGACGCAGCGTCGCTGCAAGGGAATAGGACATGCTGCGGTCTAAAAAGACGCGCCGCATGTCCGGAAATGCAGGTCTTCTGCCTGTGTGTTTGTAAGCATAGTGGAGATGGGATTTCTTGAAATCCCCTCCACTATGCTGTAACATCTGGACGCTGCGTGTTTGACGCTGCGCCAACGCACAGCATCAAACACGCAGCTAATCCGGACTGTTTCTTGAACGTGGAAACATTCCCTTATATATCGCCAGCCTGATCTAATAGTGTAGGTGTCACTAAAACGTTAGTGATATTACGGCACATTACTGCTTGATACCAACCGACAAATCCAACATTGTCATTAAAAGTCTTTCGTACCCTGACTATAACCATAAGATGGAGAATATATATATTTTGCGCAATGAAGACCATTTTGTGCATTCACATTGTACACCTGGATCATTATCATATACCTTACATTCATCTCTGTAATATGAAGTTGCTATGATGCTCAGATCAATTATACTAAAAGGTTCCTTGGAGAGTTAATAATTGAAATTTAGTGTATTTGAAGTCAGACAAAATGACCGTTTGAATCTATGAATGAATTTCACCCGATCGGATAACATCCAACTTTTGCTGTTCCCAAAAGTGTCTACAAAATCAATAGGTTTCTTGGCTGAGTTCTGCATTCTAATAAAACATCCTGAAAAGTATATTTTTTGCCAGGGAAATGTGAAGAACTTAAGTTAGAAATGAGTGGAAGCATTAAAATATTGGAAGACTTGTGATACTCTATCAGTTATAGAGAATACATTGTGCAATTTAGATTTTACTATTTTGCAAATTGATTTTTTACAAAAAATATTAATATAAAACATATTGATCGCCACTAAAAATTGAATTACCAATATGTATAAGATATTGTATTCGAGACATGTAAAACACTTACCTAGATCAGAATTCCTATTTTTTCTTCATTCAAAATAACCATCTCTAAGCATGGGCTGGTCTTTGCTATATCAGAACCCCATTTTCCTTTCACCTTTTTAGAAGGGTAAATAACTCTGTGCTTGTTCATGGGATTTTGAGCTCTGTATCAGAATTTCAAAGTATTGAGTATACTTCTGTAATGTTATAGTCTCTAAGCATGGGTGAGAATTTCATGGATTAGAACACCACTTTTCCTTTTACTCAGCATAACCAATCTAAGCATGGGCTGGTCTTTGCTACATCAGAACCCCATTTTCCTTTCACCTTTTTAGAAGGGTAAATAACTCTTTGCTTGTTCATGGGATTTTGAGCTCTGTATCAGAATTTCAGAGCATTGAGCATACTTCTGCAATGTTATAGTCTCTAAGCATGGGTGGGAATTTCCTGGCTTAGAACACCACTTTTCCTTTCACTCAATGTAACTATCTCTAAGCATAGGCTGGTCTTTTCTACAGCAGTAAGTGTTAAGGGTCTGCGGAACGCACCAAATATATAAAGTAGAGAGGTGCGTTCGCAGCCCGGGGTCCACCGTGCAAGCGGAGCCTGCTGCTAGTAGAAATGGCGCGAGAAGCAAACTCTGTTATCCCGCAGAGTCGCCAACATAAACGCCGTAATGCGCTGTGGCAATAAGTGCGAACTCTGTTACTCCACAGAGCCGCTAGAAGGAGTGCCGCAGCGCTATATGGCGATGTGTGCGCACTCACTAGACACAACTGAGTGGCAAAGAAAACACGCTAGGGCGCTGTCTAGCGTTGAAAGCGAACCTTGTTACGTCACAGGGCCGCTGAGAAAAAGCACTGTGTCCTGTCAGGCTCTCAGGTACACAGTTAAGTGCTACGAGTTCATAAAGCGTGATCATGTGCTAATGTCCTCTCGGGAGTCACCCGCAATCTATGGCGTCTGAACGCCATACCCTGAATACGGCAATCAAAACTCCTCACCGGTTACGCCGGTAATCTAGGGCATCTAGGACACCGACCCTGACCAGCTAGCACACCAAACTCCTCACCGATTAAGTCGGTATTCTAGTGGCTTATTTCAGCCGGGTCCCTATCCACACACATGCATGACCACACTGGCGCATAGCATACAATGATTGATATTAGCGCATGGCGGTCCAGCCATGCTACCCTTTTATAGCAACAGCTACAGGACCTTCCAGGAACAAGGACCAATGAGAAGCTGTTACAAAACAAACGTAGCTACATGACCTTCCTGGCGGACCAATAGGAGCCGCTGCAGCAGCTGAACATGTGACCCCTGATCTCCAATGAGAGATCTCACTCTGGGCATGCTCAGATGGGAAAACGCAGGACTTTGTCTCAAAGACGACTGCTCCAGCACTGGCAATAATAGCAGATCCAGGAAAGGCAGCAGCAAGTCACTGCACAGTAGAGGAGTGGGCAAGACGCCTGGACCGACGTCTCTGCTGAGCAGGCTCCACTGCGGCCGGAGATGAATGGGAGACCGCAGCGGGACGGGTTCGAGACTCCCCTTGTGCAGCAGCGGGAAATCGAACCCTAACAGTATGCCATTTATCCCTTTAGCCAATGTAACGTTTTCTAAGCATAGACTAGTCTTTTCTCTTTCTCAAAGCATAGGCTGGCCTTTCCTACATCAGTATTCCACTCTTCCTTTCACTCATTATAACCATCTCTAAGCAAAGGCCAGTCTTTCCTACCTCTAAACTCCATTTTTGCTTTCATTCAAATTAGTATATCTAAGCATGAACCAGTTTTTTTCTGAATGCTTTGGAATACCATTTCACTTTTCACTCAATATAACCATCTCCAAGTACAGGCTGGTCTTTCCCACATAAGAATTCTATTTATTCCTTCATTCAATGTAACCCTATTAAAGAATGGACCTGTGTTTTGTAGATCAGAACATCACTTTCCATTTCACTTGATGTAACCATCTCTAAGCATGGGCGGGTCTTTCATATATCAGAACACCACTTTTTTTCACTCAATGTAACTACTATCTCTAAGCATAGCCCGGTCTTTCCTACCTCAGAAGTCCATTTTCCATTTCATTCAATATAGCCATGTCTTAAGCACAGGCCGGTCTTTTCTAGATCAGAATATCACTTTCCCTTTCACTCAATATAATCAACTTTAAGCGTGGGATGGTCTTTCACATTTCAGACCACCACTTTTCTTTTCTTTTTAATCAATGTAACTATCTCTAAGCATAGCCCGGTCTTTCCTACCTCAGCACTCCATTTTTCATCTCATTCATTGTATCCATGTCTTAAGCATAGGCCGGTCTTTTCTAGATCAAAACACCACTTTCCCGTTCCCCTAATACCACCATCTCTACTCATGAGCTGGTCTTTCTTCAAACTCCACTCCCATATTTTTTACCTCCTTATATAAAAAGCAAAGTTTAAACCCAACTATTCACTATTAAATGTGGCCTGTAGTGCTTTGCCTTTTTCTTTCGACACCAATGCCAATACCGACAAGGAACCTTGAACCGTAGAAGAAAAAATATAGGACTTTTCACGATAACAATTTACATATACATAAGATATATAAGATGAAATGTTCAACCTATGTAGGGTAAAAAAAAGTGGAGAATTTACATAATAAGAAAAGTGTAAAATAACTATGTCAATGGATTAGTCTCTGCTAGTACAATCTACTTTTTATATTTCCGCAATGTTTCAAAAATATCAGTTTCGCAATTCATTCCTTTCATGTAGTAGAAGAGACACTCGTTGACACTTGATATCATTATGTGTATATCCTTAGAGTCAATATACAGCAAGACGTTGTATTTTTACAGTCTTATATTCTAAGTTTTAGTGTTCCTGAAACATTGTCAACTTCAAGAATATATTGTATTCACTGTTAAAAATATACAGTAATATCCTGTTAGTGTCTTCTCTCTGGGTAGTGACAACTTGCTAGTCTTACTGTTGACAGCTGTTGACAGCTCTTATATATACTGCTGGCCGCTCGAATTATAGTTTAATAACAAAAAATGTCTCACACTACTTTTATAACACGAAGTCAGAGCATTTACTAAGACTATACAGTATTCAGCTTGCATGCTTCCAGCCCTACCTTTACTAGCTTACTTAGAACTTGCATAGTCATCTTTTTGCGCGAGTCAAATCACTATTATGGAGTCATATACTGTAAAATAATGATGACTGAGCTACAGTATGGATTATAATTCCAGAATATAGTCCTCAAGATGGATGAAAAATGAAAAATTTGTCAGAGGTGAGTTTTTATTGATCTGCGTACGTCTGGATCATGGGATTAAAGAGATTGTCTGCAGTCATTCTGTTTGACTGTAGACTTGAAAATCCTCCCAGGGTGCGCATCACACGCTGTCAGGATTTACCAGGGCCGGGAGCGGGCAGTGATGTGACCGTAAGTATGCAATATGCATACTCCTGTCCACATTCCGACTAGACGTGCCCGATTTCGCTCAATACAAGTGAATTGAGTGAGGTCGGCCATGTCTAGTTGTGATGCGGTCGTAAGTATGCAATATGCATATTCGCTCAATACAAGTGAATTGAGTGAAGCCAGCCATGTCTAGTTTTGATGTGACCATAAGTATGCAGTATGCATACTCCTGTCCATATTCCGACTAGACGTGCCCGATTTCGCTCAATACAAGTGAATTGAGTGAAGCCAGCCATGTCTAGTTTTGATGTGACCATAAATATGCAGTTGCATACACCTGTCCACATTCCGACTAGACGTGCCCGATTTCGCTCAATACAAGTGAATTGAATGAAGCCAACCATGTCTAGTTGTGATGTGACCATAAGTATGCAATATGCATACTCCTGTCCACATTCCGACTAGACGTGCCCGATTTCGTTCAATACAAGTGAATTGAGTGAGGTCAGCCATGTCTAGTTGTGATGTGACCATAAGTATGCAATATGCATACCACTGTCCACATTCCGACTAGACGTGCCCGATTTCGCTCAATACAAGTGAATTGAGTAAGGTCAATCATGTCTACCTTTAATATGGATGGAAGGCTACAAATATGCATATCCCATAAGTGCGGTCTTATCTCTGCCTGGTCTCACCACTGACACCAGAAAATCAAGACAATGCGTAAGGTGAGGTTTCACAAGTCTGCCATCACTTAGAGGGACTTTCATGTCAAACCAGGACAACCCCTTTATTTACGAAGGCAGAAGACATAACAGCTTTTATGGGACCAACCACTGGTGGTGGTAGGTGGTTATTTCCTCTCAGTCAAAAAATGTAGTAATTGATGTAAATTATAGAAGGGATTGAAAAGAATTGAATGAGACGCCATGTTACTGTATATTTTTTACAGTAATACTTTTTGCATTATTCATACAGTTTTGTACCACTGATCTTTTTTTCTGAGATATCATGTGCATATTATACCTCAATGTAATATAATTACCTATATATGATTTTGTTTCTATGCTGTGATGTCACTATCAATACAATGTGAAGCTATTTTGGAGCTGTAATATGGTGGTCTACATTATTCCTGTGCCGTGTCACCATTGTGTACAATATTCCTGTTCTGTGACATAATTGTGTATATTACTTGCTATGCTGTGACATCACTGTCTTCATTATTGTTGTGCGGTTTCATCGTTGTACATTACTCCTGTGCGGGATCATTACTGTGTATTATATTCCTGAGACATGACAGGGTTCCTTATTCTTCTGCTGTAATATTACTGTGCACTAGTGATGAGCGAGTATGCTCGTTGCTCGGGTTTTCCCGAGCATGCTCGGGTGTCCTCCGAGTATTTAGGTGTGCTCGGAGACTGAGTTTGTGTCGATGCAGCTGCATGATTTGCGGCCACTAGACAGCCTGAATACATGTGAGGAATGCCTGTTTGTTAGAGAATCCCAACATGTATTCAGGCTGTCTAGCAGTCACAAATCATGCAGCTGCGTCGACACAAACTAAATCTCTGAGCACTTCTAAATACTCGGAGATCACCCGAGCAATGAATATACTCACTCATCACTACTGTGCACTATATTCTTGTGACATCAAGGTCTGTAACATAATTGTGTACAATATTCCTATGCTGTACACCCAGCACAAAATAATTCACTCAATAGTAAAAGTGAATTTTATTGACCTATATTATTGATAAAGTGTTATTTCACCTTAATTCTTCTTCAAGGTCGCCAGTGCCCATCCTTCATAACACCATAGCCTCTTTCTCAGCCCTGGCAGGGATGCTGGCCAATGTCCTGCACTTTGCACCTGGCCACCCATCTAGGATGGCTTTTGGACAATTGGAAATTTGATTGACCCATCAAGTGAGAAGTCACATGGCTGGTTGGACGCAAAAAACAGACTAATGCAGTTAATAAAAGTTAAAGGGTGAAAACTAGGAAGCTTCTTAAGACCCCATACACATTAGATGGTTGTGGGCCAAACAATGCCTTGGTCCATCATTCAGCAGACTCTCCAATACTCAGGATCATTTATTTGCTCTATACGAAGGACGACATCTAACATATCAGCCAGCCGCTTAACTCTGGGAAAAAAACAATAAGCAGTAAAAAATGCCTGATTGATTGTCGGGAAAGATGTCAGTCAGCCGGCACATTCATACACATACTTGCTGAACCAATTGATATAAATTGTTTTATTCGACATTAGCTTAATGTATGTGGGGTTTTTATAGACTGCTAAACAGAGTGGAGAGATCAATCCCAGGTCTCTATTGCATCTGTTATAACAGTAGAACCTACTGTTTTTTGTACTGTTTTTTTTGTTACAAAAATAGAAGCCTTTATAAGTTGTAAAACAAAATTATCATGAAGGGCGCAAATTCTTCCCTGGGTCTCTTCCGTGTGTTTTCCTTGGAACAACCCTAGAAACCCTGTTTCTCGTTGTAATTTTTACAAATATTATAATAGGGTATTTTGTATTTAGGAAGTTGTGCTTCTATAGAAACAGTAAGGAAGACAAAAAATATAGATTTGAAGGGTGTGAAGGATGGGGGGTTTTATTGACAGCTTACAATCCTCCTGAAAACATCTAGTTGTAATAGGACACCTCACTCAATATGGTGGGCACAGCTATTTGGCTTCAAAGAAGGAATTCACACCCTTACCAACCAGCTCCTACAGAAAGACCTCCTGCTGGATCCAGACCATGTGGTCTCACTGCTTTGTTGAGTCAGCTATGATTTCATAAGGAGAATATGGACATACCATATGTCCTGCCCACATTCCGTTTATATTTCCAAGATCCTCAGAACATGGCATACGCTCGCCTGGGTCTCGACCCGTTCTAGCATGCAGGGGTATGGAGTTACATAGAACAGCCAGTCGAAACCAGAAATCAAAGCTGTGTTTGATCTTAATGTGTAGCAGGGGCCTGGCCTGAATCAATGGCGCGAAAACAAACTCCCTAGGTCCGTCTATTAAGGAATTATGACCCATCATAAGTTTTGGAATGTTTAGCTGCTAAGAGGCAGGGGGAGAAGATTAATGTTCAGCCCAGAGGGCAGGATGGGAGTGACCTAAAGGGCATAAAGGCAAGTGTAAAGCCATGGTTAGGGATGGGTGAATCCAAACAGTAAAAATCGGAGTCTGTACCGAACACCTACTGTTCAGGAATAGACTTCACCAGAAAATCTGTGTTACTGTTCAGGTCTGGCACCCCGAACATAGGGTGCACCTTGCGTTGTCATCTGCATGACAGTGCGAGAAACACTGGAGGCTCTGATCTGAAGTAAGATTTTGTCAGATGACAGCGTCAGCCTACAGCTGTGACCAAAGGTAAAAAGAATACATACGGTCACTGGCATCGGCTTATGTGACTACCACTCCCATCAGCCTACGCCTGATCAGCCTACACTACATCACCTGGCCCTTGTGCTCTAAATAAATAATTTAAAAAACCTGTGGGTTTCCCCTGTATTTTTGATAATCAGCCAAGTGAAACTGACAGCTGTGAGCTGCAACCCTCAGTTGTCAGCTTTATCAAGAATATAGGGGTCACCTTGCCGTTTTTTAAAATTATCAAAATAAATAATTTAAAAAAATGGCATGGGGTCCCTCCCATTTTTGACAACCAGCCAAGCTAATGCAGGCATCTGGAGGCTGGTATTCTCAGGCTGGTAAGGGTCCATTGATATTGCACCCCAGCCCAAAAGTCGCAGCCCGCTGCTGCCCCAGAAAAGACGCTCTTTTTAGATGTGTCAATTCTGGCGCTTTGCCAGGCTATTCCCACTTGGCCTTTTGTGGTGGCAAGTGGAGTTTATGTTTGTGGGGTTGATGTCACCTTTGTATTGTCTGGTGACATCAAGCCCACAGGTTCGTAATGGAGAAGCATCTATAAGATGCCTCTCCATTACTAATCCTATAGTTATATTGTAAATAAACACATAGTAATAAAGTCCTTGTCACAAGGCAGTAGTGGGAAAACAGAGGATGAGAAACCTGGGCCCCTGAGCTGACCCTCAGGCTAAGGGGGTGACCTGTCTTTCCTAAACTTGAGGTACCCTTGAAGGTAGGGAGGCCCAAGTCACCAACCTGTCCCTATCTCCTGTTTAGCCTTGAGCTAAATCCCCCAACCCCCTCCCCAGGAGGTGAGACAGTAAATAAAGTGAACTGCACCAATATAACAAAAGAAAGAAAAGACAGAACACCTTGGGTGTACAAGGCAGCTAAAAAACAAAACATAGCTTTGTCTGCTGCAATGCACCGCACAGCAGAGTAAGGTAATAGCTGAAGTACCACTGCACTCAGCAAGCTCTTGACTCCAGATTGGATGGTCTCCAAAGAGGAAGTGTATCACCAACAGTCAGCTGATGCATCAGGCGACCTTTTAAAGGACCTGCATCAACAATCTCAGCAGCAATGCAATTACACCAGCGGCCACCAGGGGAAAAGACTGACATTAACCCCCGATTGCCTGAAAGGAAAAAAGTTTTAATATGAAAAGCTAAATCTGCCACAGATCCAAAAATGGATCGTGACAGTCCTTTAATTGAAAGAATGACACAGACTCCTTTAATAAATCTAAATTAAACCATTTTCACATCATCACCATTCCTTTGAAGCCATAGTCTCCTGCAATAAAACAAAGATAAAAAAATAAACATATCCCTCACTTGTCAGTCGTTCTGTTCCACACCATAATTCATGTATGGGGAAAAACAGTTTTCAACCTGGACAGTGTCAAGATGCGACCATCCAGGCTGAGAATCACTGAGGAATGAGCTGCTGTGAGCGCAGTCTCAGTGACTAGCGGTGATGTCATCAAAGTTACCACAGATCACTGAGGCTGTGTTCCCAGCTGGGCCAATTCCACTAATTAATTTTAAAGAAAACCAGAAAATCCTCTTAGAACACAGCACTTCCATTAACCTTAGGATATTTACTTGGTCAACTACATGGTTGCCATCTCTCTTCTCTAATTAACTGCAAAAAAGATCCCTTTCTCCTTTAAGGATAGCTTGTGTAATGGCATATTGTTAAAAATAGCTTTGAATTGCCTGATGTGAAGATATGAATATGCAGGTGGCAGATGATTATGATAAGATATTTATCCAGTAACACAAAGCACAGAACACTAATAAAAGTCGGGCACGGATCTGCATAACTATTCCGATGACCTCTCTAGATCTGATGGTTAAAGGTAACAATATTAAAAATGCAATAACATTCCTTCAGAGAGTGTAATTTAACAATAGACTCGATGAACTTTTAGCAAAAAAAAAAACTAAAAACAATTCTCTCACTGAAGATAGATTAAAACAAGGCTTCCCAACGTACCTCTTGCTAATATATATGCAAATTCCTCCGCTTCCATTTACGGAAACCTTCCATTAAAAAAAAAAGAAATACAATATTATCCAATATCAGAAGGTTGGCATAGAAATGGCATGACAATGAGAATGTCAAGGTAATTTCTGACATTTCAGCCCATCGCGCTAAGTGCTCATTGAAAATCCCTTTGACATCATTAGTTAATGTCGTCTATATATCCAATCTGTTTCCCGGGTTCTTGAAACAATGATCAAGTTTGATGGCATTTCAGTGTCCTGTGCAACAGAAGTCATTTTATTTATTTTTGTGTTTTTTTATTATTATTATCATTGTCAAGACAATCGTAAGGATTATGTGAAAAAGTACTTATTTACTCCGCCACTTAAGAATAAAAAAAAATAATAATGTCGTTGGCATGGAAACTAGCTTGTAAAAGTCCCGAGTCTTCCACCACTAAAAGCTTTTATAAATGTTTTCAGAACTATAGGTAAGGCATGCCATTTAATTTCTAATTGCACCCAAGGTATATTGAGACGGCTCAGCTAATTCTTGCATTTGCGCAGAAGGGGAAAAGGCTAATAATGTATTAGTTACAATCTACTCCCATGACATGAAATGCAAAGCAAAAAAAAAAGAAGAGATCCTTAAAGGCAAACTTGAGAGGATGTACATTTATAAATATGAATCGTGAACATCTGTAGACACTTTTTAATCTCCATCTTACCCTGTCGGAACGAGGTCTTGGTCCACATATGTTGCGCTATTGAATATGCTAATGAGATGCTGCATAACCATTTTTCCTGCTAGACGTTACCTGCTGATGCCCTGATTAGATTAAAGCTACCTACTATTCTTCCGTTCCATTACAGTCCTCGTACGTCCCAATACACAGAGCGGAATAATAATGTTGCCTAGTGTGTATTGTTTATACTGCCGGTTGGAAATTCATGGGAACTCAGCTTCACGACTGGGCTTTTATTTCTTACTCTGAGAATGCACATACTTAATATGCAGAAATAATTTGAAGCACTGGGTTGAAGAATTTTTTTTTAGGTAATTTATTCCTTTCTGGAATTTACACAGGAGAAATGAAAAAAAAAAAGAAAAAAAAATAGGATTACAAAAATAGTTCCAAAAAAGAAAAAAGAGAAAAACTGAATGAAAGAAAACAAAGATTTAGAGAAAAAAAGAAAAAAAATGAAAGTGTGATGTAGATTTGTATATACTAGTTGAAGATTTTTTTTAGGTGATAATTTATTCCTTTAAGGAGTTTACACAGGAGAGTTAAAATAAAAAATTGGATTACAAAAATATTTCCAAAAAAGAGAAAAAAAAGAATACAAAGATTTAGAAAAACAATAAAAAAATGAAAGGGTGATGTAGATTTGTATATACTAGTTGGAGATTTTTTTTTTAGGTTATAATTTATTCCTTTAAGGAATTTACACAGGAGAATAAAAAAATGGATTACAAAAATATTTCCAAATAAGAAAAAAGAGAAAAAAAAGAATTAAAGAAAACAAAGATTTAGAAAAAAAAAAAGAAAAAAATGAAAGTGTGATGTAGATTTGAATACAGCAGTTGAAGATTTCTTTTTAGGTGATAACTTATTCCTTTCTGGAATTTACACAGGAGAATTAAAAAAAAGAAAAAAAAATAGGATTACAAAACTACCGTATGTACCCATGTATAAGCCGAGATTTTCAGCCCATTTTTTAGGGCTGAAAGTCCCCCTCTCGGCTTATACATGGGTCATATACGGGGGGTCAGCGGGGGAGGGGGAGCGGGGGTGTCGGATCATACTTACCCCTCCGCCGGCGCGGTCTCTGCAGCCCCCCTGCTTCTCCCACGATCTCCGGCTCCTTCCTGCAGCGGTCACATGGCACCGCTCATTAAAGTCATGAATATGCACATATTCATGACTTTAATGAGCGGTACCACGTGACCGCTGCAGGACTGAAGCGCTGCAGAGAGCGCCGGGAGAAGAGGATAGGCTGCAGGGACGTGCGGCGGAGGGGTGAGTATAGCTATATTTACCTGTTCCTCAGTCCACAGCAGCGCACTGCTCCCTCGGTCTGACTCCTCTGTGTGTGAATGATCAGGCAGAGGGCGCGATGATGTCGTTAGTGCGTGCCACGCCCCCTGCCAGATCATTCACACACAGAGGAGTCAGACCGAGGGAGCAGTGCGCTGCGGTGGACCGAGGGACAGGTAAGTATCTCAGGTGCCGGGGTCCTGAGCGAGCCGTGACACCGGCACCAGTCCCCCATAGCGCACCGCTGTCACCGCCTGCTTAGGACACTGGCACCTGGCCCCCAGCAACGAGAGGTGAGTATGTCATTTTTTTTTGCAGCAGCAGCAGCATATGAGGCCTATACTATGGGGCATAATTGTGCAGCATATGGGGGCATAATCTGGAGCATATGGGGGCATAATATGGAGCATATGGGGGCATAATATGGAGCATATGGGGGCATAAGCTGTGGAACATATGGGGCATAATCTGGAGCATATGGGGGCATAATCTGGAGCATATGGGGGCATAATATGGAGCATATTGGGGCATAATATGGAGCATATGGGGGCATAAGATGTGGAACATATGGGGCATAATCTGGAGCATATGGGGGCATAAGCTGTGGAACATATGGGGCATAATCTGGAGCATATGGGGCATAATCTGGAGCATATGGGGGCATAATATGGAGCATATGGGGGCATAAGCTGTGGAACATATGGGGCATAATCTGGAGCATATGGGGGCATAATATGGAGCATATGGGGGCATAAACTGTGGAACATATGGGGCATAATCTGGAGCATATGGGGGCATAATCTGTGGAACATATGGGGGCATAATCTGTGGAACATATGGGGGCATAATCTGTGGAACATATGGGGCATACACTGTGTTCCAAATTATTATGCAAATAATATTTTCTCAGATTTTCCCAAATTACCTATATGAATTGCAGTCATTGTAATTTTCCAGTCAAATAACTATTAGAGTACAATTGAAAGGTTTTTGTACAAACTGCCTATGATAACAGTATATTTTTTTAAAAAATAAAACACTCAAACTGCACTCAAAATGCATGTTCCAAATTATTATGCACAGCAGAGTTTTCAACCTTTTAATTTTAATAAAGAACAAAAAAAATGGTCATTTGTGAAATTATAAGCATTAGCAGGTTCTTACAAACTGAAATCAAACAGTTTTCAACTCAAAACTTTATTCTAGGTGATGTTACATTTGCACATAGGACCCCTTGTTCGAAAGGAGCTTCTGAACTCTCTCGTCCATTGAATTTGTCAGGTTTTGGATGGTTTCTGCTTCAATTGTTTTGCATGAGGACAGAATACCCTCCCAGAGCTGTTGCTTAGATGTGAACTGCCTCCCGCCATCATAGACACTCCTTTTGATGATGCTCCAGAGGTTCTCAATGGGGTTGAGGTCAGGAGAGCATGGGGGCCACACCATAAGTTTGTCCCTTTTATGCCCATAGCAGCCAGAGATGCAGATGTGTTATGTGCAGCATAAGACGGTGCATTATCATGCATGAAAATGATCTTGCTGCGGAATGCACGGTTCTTCTTCTTGAACCATGGCAGGAAGTGCTGTTTGAGAAACTCAACATACACTATGGAGTTCATCTTTACCCCTTCAGGGATCCTAAAGGGGCCGACAATCTCTTTCCCCATGATTCCAGCCCAAAACATTACTCCACCTCCTCCTTGTTGGCGCTGTAGCCGTGTTTGCATGGGGTGTCCATCAACCAGCCATCGTCCACTCCATTCATCTGGACCATCGAGAGTTGCACGGCACTCATCGGTGAACAAAACAGTTTTGAAGTCAGTCTTCATGTATTGTTTGGCCCACTGGAGCCGTTTCTGCTTGTATGCAGTGGATAGAGGAGGTCGACAGGATAGCTTACGCACAGCTGCAAACCTCTGAAGTACCCTGCATCTTGTTGTTCGGGAGACGTTGGAGGCACCAGCAGCTTCAAAAATTTGTCTGCTGCTATGACAAGGCTTTTTTGCCGCTGCTCTTTTAACCTGACGTAATTGCCTGTAGGAAAGAGTCCTCAATTTTCCCTTATCAGCACGCACACGTGTGTACTGTGAATCAGCTACATACTTCTTGATTGTGCGATGATCACGATGAAGTGTCTTGGCAATGTTGATTGTAGTCATGCCTTGACCTAAACACTCCACAATTTGTTGCTTCTCAGCAGCCGACACATCCTTTTTCTTTCCCATTTTGGCAGAAAATGTAAGCTGCTTAATAATGTGGGACAGCCTTCTTAAGTAGTTTTGCCTTTCATTGGACACACCTGCCAAACTAATTAGCACAGGTGTCTGCAATTGCTTACAGTGATATAAAGAGCCCTGACACACATCACCATAAATGAGTTTAACTGACAAACAAAAAGTTCTTACCTTATCACTCCTAAACAATTTTTGCATAATAATTTGGAACACAGTGTAATCTGGAGCATATGGGGGCATAATCTGTGGAACATATGGGGCATAATCTGGAGCATATGGGGCATAATCTGGAGCATATGGGGGCATAATATGGAGCATATGGGGGCATAAGCTGTGGAACATATGGGGCATAATCTGGAGCATATGGGGGCATAATATGGAGCATATGGGGGCATAAGATGTGGAACATATGGGGCATAATCTGGAGCATATGGGGGCATAATCTGTGGAACATATGGGGGCATAATCTGTGGAACATATAGGGGCATAATCTGTGGAACATATGGGGCATAATCTGGAGCATATAGGGGCATAATCTGTGGAACATATGGGGCATAATCTGGAGCATATGGGGGCATAATCTGTGGATCATACAGGGGCATAATCTGTGGAATATATGGGGGCATAATCTGTGGAGCATATTGGGCATAATCTGTGGAGCATATGGGGGCATAATCTGTGGAGCATCATATGGGGCATAATCATTTTTCACCCTAGGCTTATACGCGAGTCAATACGTTTTCCCAGTTTTTTGTGGCAAAATTAGGGGGGGTTGACTTATACACGGGTCGGCTTATACATGAGTATATACGGTATTTCCTAAAAAGTAAAAAAAGAGAAAAATAATTAAGGAAAACAAAGATTTAGAAAAAAAAGAAAAAAAATGAAAGGGTGATGTAGATTTGTGTACAGCAGTGCATATTGTGTTTCTCTGGTGGTCTAGCATTTACTTTAAATTGAGTAAAAACACATACAATGTTGATTTTAATCCTTAAATGTTTTGATGAAAGTTAGACTGAATATTTTAACTTCTTTCCTACATATGATGAACAGATGCCTTTCCTGGCAGATGATGGCTGAATTATTCAGCTATCATGTGCCTCAAACAGCAGGTTGAACGAAGCTCACGGCTGTTAACTTTTTAAATACCACAGTCAATCTATGACAGTGACATTTTACATATAATAGCATGGAGTCGCATCATTCCACAAGCCCATTGGTGTGCTCTTGATGTAAACACGAGGCACTGATTGGTTGCCATGAGAGCCAGGGGTCTGCTGAACACCTGCATCATCATCATCATGACGATTCTCCTGTAAAAAACAGTGTTTAGCTGGAATTCATAAGAGACCATGATTTTCAGCAATACACATCAGTGCTCATGCACTGCTATGCGTAGCACAAGCGATCACATGATTGCCGGTTAGGGACTGCTGGAAAATTCAAAAACAGCGCCATAGGGAATGAGCGGAGCTGCTGTCAATGAAACTGCTCCATACTGCTGATCAGTGTTGATCCTATTGGTCAGGCCCCATTGGTCAAGAAGTTTTCACCTATCCTGTGCATAGGTGTTAACTAGTGATGAGTGAGTATACTCGTTGCTTGGGTTTTGCCGAGCATGCTCGGGTGATCTCCGAGTATTTGGGCGTGCTCGGAGATTTAGTTTCTGTAGACGCTGCTGCATTAATTATGGCTGCTGGACAAGCATGAATACATGTGAGGAATGCCTGTTGGTTAGGGAATCCCCACATTTATTCAGGCTGTCCAGCAGTCATAAATCATGCAGCTGCGTGGACAGAAACTAAATCTCTGAGCTCACCAAAATACTCGGAGATCACCCGAGCGTGCTCATCAGGTATACTCGCTCATCACTGGTGTTAACTTGTTTTCACTAGACAACATATTTTACCCCTTCCCAACATTTGATAAAACAATCCCTCACACAGACCCATAGCACGATATTTGAAAACATTTCAGATCACCGCAAATGGCCACAATTACAAATTTTTATTTGTATAAAATTTTCCCCCAAAATTTCATCACTTTAACATAAAAAAACTAACATCTTAGGTATTTCAAATAGAGGAATCAGAGCATCTAGCCCAGCAAATGGTACAAAATTAGGCAAAATTTCTATAAAAGAAATAATTTTATTAGAAAAAATACACATATAAAAACGTTCACAAAGACATGTAATACTGATGAAGTATAATGGTGACTAGAACAAAATTGAAACACCTGGGTAACATTGAGTGGTGCACTATTTATGCTTGCTCACCCTAATGTAGCCCAGTAAAATAAAAGAGCTACTAATGAAAAAATGCCACAATAAAGAAAAAATGTAAACAAATGGGCATCTCAGACAATAAATGAGTCCAGAACAACGACATCATGGCAGCATGAGGGATAATGGTGTAGTACCATGAAACAAGACAGTCAGCCTCCCTACAGATGCCATCTAGAGTGATATATATATAGTATACTGCCGTGTACAAGAACACATTACAAGAAAAGGGGGAGAGATTGAAAAGCATTCACAAAAAGAGGAATGCTGCCTAACTGAGGCCATAGTAAGTGCAAGATCTAGTGCAGCCAAGCTTACCCATGTGGGACAATGTAGCAGGTACATGCCCCAACGCACGTTTCGCTGTATTGAGCTTCCTCGGGGGGCGGTGTGGAATGAGGTGCTGACAGGCTATATGAGACATGATGGCCAGGTGGGGATAATTCCTCAATCAGGCAATGCGCATGCGGGCGCCGTCACAGCGGCAGCGTCCGCGCCGCTTCCGGCTCTCCGATGACGGTGGGGTCAAGGAAAAACTTCCTGTGACGTCAGTGACCCCACCGCCATCTTGGTGGAGGCCTTAGACGGAGCGGACCGCCGATGTCACGCGCATGCGCAGCCAGACGGGAAAAAGCACAGTTGCTCAGTAATGGAGAAGACAGGGGAATGTAAGTTAATGTTAGAGACATGGGGTTAATTAAGTGATATGGCGGACTAAGGGGGTACAATGGACCTCATAAAGTGACATGAATAAATCATATATTATGAACAAAATAAATAGATGGTGAACAACCAATAAGAAAAAGTAAAGAAAATAGAAAAAGAAATAAAACAAAAAATATATAAAATAAACAGTGGCAAAAAAAGAAAAAATGATGACATATAATAGCAAAAAATAATAAATAAAACTACATATCATAAACAAAATCAACTATAGCAAAATAATGTATAAAATCAAAAGTAGAAAAATAATAAAAAACACATAAAAAGCAAGAAATTAATACGAGTCATGTCAAAGTCCATAGAGCACCGCCAGCTGAGTCATATTGTATGACAGATATTCAGATAAGTCCCCATGTAGTCTTCATCCATCTCATGAACATCATTTGAGTCCCCAGCTGGAACCACCACGGCAATACAATCAGATGCACGGAAAAGAAGTGTATTACATCATTTCTGTGAACATAACAACCAATGAATTAAAAAACAGCACAATAAAAACAAAGAAAAAGGAGGCGAACCCGAAACGGCAGACTGACAGACTATTTATAGAAAGCACGCAAAAGAGTGTTTCTCATTTAATCCCCTAGGGGTCATTGTGTCCAAGGATGTAATCCACCGACATTCGAGCTGCGCCAGGGTGCGTTTTAGATCACCGCCCCTGATACCAGTGCGAACCCGGTCGATACCAATAAATTTGAAACTGGTGGGGTTACATCTGTGACACAGCCTGAAGTGTCGGGGGATTGTTTACAGGGCTCCAATGTCCAGTGCTCCCTTAGCAGCATTAATGTCACGGATGTGCTCCCTCACCCTTATCCGAAATTCAAGCAAAGTCAATCCTACATAGTTGAGGCCGCAAGGGCAGGTGGCTAAGTATACAACATAGCTTGTACTGCAGGAAATATAGTGTCTAATCCGGTAGTTCCCACCTCCGTCCGTGTCTCCAAAGGAAAGTGCGCGACAGATGTTTTTGCATGCCAGACATGAGCCGCAGGGAAAACAGCCCTGTCTCTGTACACCAGCACCAAAATGGTCAGGAGGATTAGCCACATAGTGGCTTTTAACCAGAAGGTCTTTTAAATTCGGTGACCTCCTAGCTGTCAGAAGAGGACGGTCAGGTAGAATATCCCTCAGAATGGGATCTGAACGGAGTACTGGCCAATGCTTAGACAGAATTTGCCTCATCTGTGACCATTTGTTGTTGAAAGTAGATATAAATCTGATAGGTGGGTTCGAGTCTCTCGTTTTACAATTGGTTCCCAATAGAAGATTCCGCGATGTATTCTTAGCCCTCAGGTACCCTCTTTTGATAGTTCTTCTGCTATACCCTCGGTCACGGAACCGCTGTGAGAGGTCCCTAGACTGCCCCTCAAAAAACTCATCGGTCGCACAAATGCGTTTCATCCTCAGAAATTGGCCAGTAGGAATGGCCCGAATAGTAGATGATGTATGTGCAGAGGATGCATGTAATAGTGCATTAACAGATATCTCCTTACGGAAGACATCCGTGAGCACCGCGCCATTCTCAGCAACAATAATTCTAATATCTAAAAATTCAATGTTAGTCCGTGATGATTGATATGTTAATTTGATGTTTAAATTGTTAATATTAAGTGCCCCGATGAATTCATGAAGGGCAGGCTCGGGACCCTGCCAAATGAACAGGATATCATCAATATACCTGTACCAGCCAATGACGTGAGAGGAGGCGGCATGTGCGCCACCGCCAAACACCTCCCTCTCCCAGTGACCCAGAAAGAGGTTGGCATACGAAGGCGCACATGCCTCCCCCATTGCGGTTGCCCTGTTCCTGATTGGAACTATGCTTAATCGTGTTACCCATGGTTTGGGTTTAAGTAACAAATTCATCTTAGGTATTTGCATTATTGTACTGACCTGGAGAATCATATTGCCAGGTCAGTTTTACTTTACAGTAAAAAAAAAAGACAAAAAAACAAGAGGAACAAAACAAGTAAAATAACAAAAAAACAACTGTTGAATTCCACTTTTTGTTGAAATTTCAAAGGACTTGGAATTCTTTTTCCCTCTTTCCAGTTTACAGTCATGGCCAAAAGTTTTGAGAATGACACAAATATTATATTTTCACATGATCTGCTGCCCTCTGGTTTTTATGTGTGTTTGACAGATGTTTTCATCACAGACAGAAATATAATTGCAAACATATGAGTAACAAAAGCTTATATTGACAGTTAGAATGAGTTAATGCAGCAAGTCAATATTTGCAGTGTTGAGTTGACCCTTCTTCTTCAGGACCTCTGCAATTCTCCCTGGCATGCTCTCAATCAACTTCTGGACCAAATCCTGACTGATAGCAGTCCATTCTTGCACAATCAATGCTTTCATTTTGTCAGAATTTTTAGGTTTTTGTTTGTCCACCCGTCTCTTGATGATTGACCACAAGTTCTCAATGGGATTAAGATCTGGGGAGTTTCCAGACCATGGACCCAAAATCCCTATGTTTTGTTCCCTGAGCCATTTAGTTATCACCTTTGCTTTATGGCAAGGTGCTCCATCATGCTGGAAAAGGCATTGTTGATCGCCAAACTGCTCTTGGAGGGTTGGGAGAAGTTGCTCTTGGAGGACATTCTGGTACCATTCTTTATTCATGGCTGTGTTTTTAGGCAAGACTGTGAGAGAGCCGATTCCCTTGGCTGAGAAGCAACCCCACACATGAATGGTTTCAGGATGCTTAACAGTTGGCATGAGACAAGACTGGTGGTAGCGCTCACCTTGTCTTCTCCGAATGAGGCGTTTTCCTGATGTCCCAAACAATCGAAAAGGGGATTCATCAGAGAAAATAACTTTACCCCAGTCCTCAGCAGTCCACTGCCTGTACCTTTTGCAGAATATCAGTCTGTCCATGATGTTTTTTCTGGAGAGAAGTGGCTTCTTTGCTGCCCTCCTTGAGACTAGGCCTTGCTCTAAGAGTCTCCGCCTCACAGTACGTGCAGATGCACTCACACCTGCCTGCTGCCATTCCTGAGCAAGCTCTGCACTCCTGGTAGCCCGATCCCGCAGCTGAAACACTTTTAAGAGACGGTCCTGGCGCTTGCTGGTCTTTCTTGGGCGCCCTGGAGCCTTTTTGGCAACAATGGAACCTCTCTCCTTGAAGTTCTTGATGATGCGATAGATTGTTGACTGAGGTGCAATCTTTCTAGCTGCGATACTCTTCCCTGTTAGGCCATTTTTGTGCATTGCAATGATGACTGCACGTGTTTCTTTAGAGATAACCATGGTTAACAGAAGAGAAACAATGATGCCAAGCACCAGCCTCCTTTTAAAGTGTCCAGTGGTGTCATTCTTACTTAATCATGACAGATTGATCTCCAGCCATGTCCTCATCAACACCCACACCTGTGTTAATGGAGCAATCACTGAAAAGAGGTTAGCTGGTCCTTTTAAGGCAGGGCTGCAATGATGTTGAAATGTGTTTTGGGGGGTAAAGTTCATTTTCTAGCCAAATATTGACTTTGCAAGTAATTGCTGTTAAGCTGATCACTCTTTATAACATTCTGGAGTATATGCAAATTGTCATTAGAAAAAGTGAAGCAGTAGACTTTGTAAAAATTAATATTTGTGTCATTCTCAAAACTTTTGGCCATGACTGTAATACATGATAAAAAGTACAAAAACAAGCCCTCATATAGGGGACAGAATAATAAAAAATTATGACTCTTGGAAATGAAGAGGAAAAAAACGAAAATGAAAAAAAATTGAAATTGGCTATTTCTAAAACAGGTAATATAAGTATTTTTTCTTAAAAACTTTTCGTTTCTACATTCGTTTGTAAACAGGTTTTACTTCCTGGTTTGGAAAATGCTTGTAGTTTTAGCCTGAAGAGGAAAACTAAAATTTCCAGCATGCAACTCTTAAGGAGTGTTCCTCAGGGCAAACACCTCCCATTTGATAATAGACTTGTAGCTCCACCCATGCATAATAATTGGGCTGAATAATATCATTGGGTTGAATACTATCATCCGCGCATGCGCAAGGTGCTGCCAGCCACAAGACATTTTAGCCTCCTATCCATATTTTAGAGAATGGATGTACATCCTCTTGGACGCACATCGATGGCTTCAATTATTCTCGATGGGGCAGCCAGAAAAAGCTGAGTTATGTACTTAGCAGCCCCACAGAGAATGAATGGTTCGTCAGTCGAGCATGCGCCCAGCTGCTCCATCTAACACGAATAAAAGTTGCCCATTCTGCCAAGCGGTGTGAGTCCCAGAGGTCGGACCGCCATTGATCCACAAGTTATCATTTTTAACTAGAAACTGTGAAACTTTTGTTTAAAGGCTGTAAAATTTATGGATAGAATAAAGGTTATTTTTCGAGTAGCTACTAAAGACTGGGGAAAGGGGAAACAACAGTCCCAACAACCCCAAACTTATTAATAAAGTTATTTTGACTAATTTAAACTAAAAAAAAGCACAAACTAATAAACATATACAAAAGGGAATGTAAATGTACAGTTAACATGATTCATATCATCGGCAACAAAAAATAATATAAAGGTTATTATAGCCCAATTTGATAAATTTTGCATATTCTTCATCTTAATTAGTGAGTAAAAATCATGATTTTTTTTATTTTTCCAAAATGGTAAATCACATTCTATCACGATGTTTCCTTTCCATATATGTGACATTTCTAAAGGTCGTCTATGGCTTCTGGACAAAACTTCATCTTCCACCTGTAGATTTTAATAGAAGGATGCAAAAACAGGACCAGATTCTTCACATTAGAGCAACAAAATATGAATTAGGGATAATATGAAAATAAAAATCATTTTGCCATATAAGTATATGTCCACATTGCCACCTGCATTACTAATAGTGTAAGGTGAAGATCCACAAAATGTTCTACTCTTTGTTTTCTCCCAGAATTGTCCTAAATTAGATTTAATAAGAATACAGTGGTTGCAAATTTCACATCAGTGACTAGAAACTAGATAATAAAGATCCCCAAACTTCCCAAACTACCCTCCCAGTTTTATCAGCAGCTGATTATCGCCAAAGGACTAGTATTCCTAATGCCAGGAAGTCCAACCATGCCCTCAGCACTGATTAGTTGCTTTCTGCCTATGCACAGTGTACACTGAAAACTCCTAATCAGTGGTGTGGACGGGGTTATACAGAGCTCAGCATTCAGAGAACTGGCAGCAGTAAAACAGATTTTAATCAAAACTGAAGCACACAGTTAAGTAAGTGATACATTTCTGGAATCAGTGTATCTACCCCTATATCATACTGCTCTTGTCACAACTCATTTTTAGAGTTGTGACAGCTCTGGTTCTGCATTAATTTAAACATGGTTTTAACTTTTGGGCTAGCAAGGGTTAATGTCACTTTCTTTGCTGGCAGCTGTTGTGTTGTTGGTCAGCTGATGAACACTCCCACCATCCTTTAAATAGCCACATAGCACATTAGTTGACTGTTGGCAATAGAGTTTTCTATGTAGACTAGCCTTGGAGCTGCAGCTATCTGGTGTCAGTGCTGAATCCGCTACGTCTGTGGAGTTCGGGGTCCTGTTTCTGTATCCTCTGTGGTGTGGAGCTTGGCAGCAGAGCCAGGAGCTAAGATACTTGTGTACAGGGTAGAGCCATGTATATGGATACGCCTACATAAAATGGGAATGGTTGGTTATATCAACTTCCTGTTTGTGGCACATTAGTATATTGGAGGGGGTAAACTTTTCAAGATGAGTGTTGACCATGGTCGCCATTTTGAAGCCAGCCATTTTGGATCTAACTTTTTTTTTTCAATGGGAAGAGTGTAACGTGCTGCTATAGTGCATAACAGTGTAACCTCCAACAGGGGGTGCTAGTGAGAGAAGAGAGGTTACACACACACAGAGTAATGACACAGAGCAGCCGCACAGGTTCCACAGATAATGAAAGAGTGGTCAGACTAGCCAAAGTCATCTACTGTCAGGAGCAGAAGTACCAAAGGAGACAGCAAGTGCATAGTAAGGGCTAAGAAAGAAGTCAGGACCTACTGGGAATGTGGTATCAGAAATGTAAGACATAAGACGTAGTCAGGGTACAAGCCTGAGGGTCAAAAAGCCAGTCGGGAAGCGTGGCATCAGAAATGGAAAAACAGAAGCAGAGTCCAGAGATCAAGCCGAGTCATACACAAGTCCAGGTAGTCAGGGGCAGAAGAAACACTAAACGAATACAGGTCAGAGGCACTAGCTTGGAAGCTTGCAGGATAGCTTACGCTGTCACGCAGGCTGCGGAGGACTGAAATAGCGCAGCCAGCTTCGGAATGAGGCAGAGGGGATTAACCCCCGCATGACCAGTCCAAAGAGAAGACAGCAGAAAACAAACTCTGGACTGGATCATGACAAAGAGTATCATGTGACACATCAAACTTATTGAGAATTTCACAAAAAGAACAATGATGTGCTTGGTTTTAATGTAACTTTATTTATTCATGAGTGTTTTACAAGTTTCTCTTTGTTTTTTGTCGCAGAGATTAACACATGAGGAGCGGATAGAAATTTTGTTGATGTCTGGTGAACGCAGTATGCGGGTCATTGCAGCAGATTTCAATGCAAGACACCCTATGCTAGAAAACTTTCACCGTTCCTATTTCATTTAGGTCTGTCCATACAAATGGCCCACCCATAAATGTTTGCCTCATCACTGAACATAATATTCTGTGTAAACTAAGGCTCCTGTTCCAATTTTTGTTTTGCCCATTCTGCAAATTCAGCACGCCGATCTGGGTCATCCTCGTTGAGATGCTGCAGCAGTTGGATTTTGTAAGGTTGCCATTTGTGTGTAGCTAATATCTGCCGAAGGGATGTTTGACTGATGCCAGATCAGCACGCTGAATTTGCAGAATGAGCAAAACAAAAATTGGAACAGGACCCTCAGTTTACACAGAACATTATGTTCAATGATGAGGCAAACTTTTTGGGTGGGTCATTTATATGGACACACCTAAATGAAATGGGAATGGTGACAGTTTTCTTGCGTAGGGTGTCTTGCATTGAAATCTGCTGCAATGACCTGGGTACTGCGTTCAACAGACATCAACACAATTTCTATCCGCTCCTCATGTGTTAATCTCTGCGACAAAAAACAAAGAGAAACTTGTAAAACACTCATGAAAAAATAAAGTTACGTTAAAACCAAGCACACCATTGTTTTTCTTGTGAAATTCTTAATAAGTTTGATGTGTCACATGACCCTCTTCCCATTGGAAAAAATAAAGTTGGATCCAAAATGGCCGACTTCAAAATGGCTGCCATGGTCACTACCCATCTTGAAAAGTTTTCCCCTTTCATATACTAATGTTCCACAAACAGGAAGTTGATATCACCAACCATTCCCATTTTATTTAGGTGCATCCATATACATGGCCCACCCTGTACTTACCTTGTCTATCTCGAGCTTGTCACTATCCCTGTGTTTGCAACATCTGCAGTGGTGAGGCTAGCATCCTTGATGGCCAGTGCACTAGCCAGGGTATTGTGAGGTGACAGGGACTAGGCACGTGATGGCAGAGAAGGGGAAGGACCCGCATAGAGCGTCAGGGGAGCGTAGGGATAGGCACAGGTTCTTGTTTAGGAGGTGCCCCATCCCTCAATCCCTATTGTTAGGGCCTTCCTCTACCCTTTACCATCCCACTGTGTGTGTGCTGTGCCATCCGCTATACCAACCCCTGTTGAGTCGTGACAGTTATAATGTGGGGTAGCAAAAACCTGGTGACAGATTCCCTTTAAATGGCTTAGCAAGCATCTGGGTCCAGAAATAATTAGCTGCAATTTGTTGGGAAGACGAGAAGAAAGTGTTTATTTTCTCTGCACTGCCTCCTCAGGAGGTATGGAGTATTACATAATGTCATTGAAATCAATTGGTCTGCTAGAGTAATGGAGAAACAAGTGGAGTCCTCCAGGGTGAAATGTTATTTGTACTGTTCTCCAGTTTTAAAATTAAACATCCCTTTAACTAAAAATTTTTGGAAAATAATGTATTATAGAAGTTTTAAAAAACAATATGAAGACTTTTTTTTACTAACAAATCACAAACTACTACATAAGAGAAATAATTTCTAAGTAGCATAAACCATGCATCATTTTGCTTCTTGTGAATCTGCAGAACTTAAGAAGTGACTAAACAAACTAAGAAGCAATTTGCATTTTCCATTTGTGACTCCTGATGGTGCTGTAAAATATGGTAGAACGAACGTCGGAAAGAAACGCATTTTGGTAATCAATCAATACATGCTCTATAAGAAAAAAAATCACTCAAATGATTAAATAAAACAATGCTCCAAAATTATAATGTGTGATCTCAGAAAATGTCAGATGCCATATGTGATTTAATTAAAAAATAAAATCCATTTGCATTTTAAGTGCTTGATTCATCATGATTTATGATGAGATAAATCTGGTGAAATCCCATTATGAAACTGATTTATGATTTAACAAAATTAAGCAAAAAAACTCAACATACTGTATAAATCAGGTCATAGATAGGTCAAGTGGTAGAGAGATCGGTGGTACAAGTAGCAGAAGTCAGTAGATCCAATGTTGTATGTGTGAAGATGATAGTCAGGACTCGGAAGGGTACAGTATATACTCATGTATAAGCCGACCCGTGTATAAGCCGACCCCCCTAATTTTGCCACAAAAAACTTGGAAAACGTATTGACTCGCGTATAAGCCGGGTGTATAAGTTGCCGTCCTGCTCTGTGCTCCACCATCCAGCTCTGTGCGCCCCCATTCTCCTCTGTGCTCCCCTCCTCCTGCTCCATTATCCTGTCCTGCTCCGTGCTTTCCATCCTCCCCCATCCTGCTCCGTGCTCCCCCATCCAGCTCTGCACTCCCCCATTCTCCTCTGTTCCCACCCCCGTCCTGCTCCGTGCTCTCCGTCCTCCCCCCATTCTGCTCCGTGCTCTCCGTCCTCCCCCCGTTCTGCTCCGTGCTCTCCGTCCTCCCCCGTTCTGCTCCGTGCTCTCCGTCCTCCCCCGTTCTGCTCCGTGCTCTCCGTCCTCCCCCCGTTCTGCTCCGTGCTCTCCGTCCTCCCCGTTCTGCTCCGTGCTCTCCGTCCTCCCCCCGTCCTGCTCCGTGCTCTCCGTCCTCCCCCGTCCTGCTCCGTGCTTTCCGTCCTCCCCTGTCCTGCTCCGTGCTCTCCGTCCTCCCCCCAGTTCTGCTCTATGCTCTCCGTCCTCCCCCGTCCTGCTCCGTGCTCTCCGTCCTCCCCCGTTCTGCTCCGTGCTCTCCGTCCTCCCCCCGTCCTGCTCCGTTCTCCTTGTCCTCCTCCATGCTCCCCCCATCCTCCTCCATCATACTCACCTCCCCGTGCCATTGCTGAACGTCCCGGCCGGCAATCCTGCGTTCTCCCCGGCTTCCTGCAGCTCTCTAGCACTGAGCGGTGACGTAATACCGCTCATTAAGGCCATGAATATGGAGGCCACGCCTATGGGAGTGGCGTCGCGTCCATATTACATGACCTTAATGAGCGGGTATTACGTCACCGCTCAGCACAGGAGAGCTGCAGGAAGCCGGGAGAACGCAGGATTGCAGGGACGTTCAGCGATGGCACGGGGAGGGTGAGCATTATGTCCCAGCCACCGGCTCCTGCCGCCGCATCCCCTTCCCCGCTGGTTTCTGCCCTATGACTCGTGTATAAGCCGAGGGGGTATTTTCAGCACAAAAAAAGGTGCTAAAAATCTCGGCTTATACACGAGTATATATGGTATCTGAAATTTGGGTGAAAAAGATAGGAAGGTGGATGGATAGAAGGTGAAAGAGAGCGAGTATAAATGAAAGAAAGAAAAAGAGAAGAAGGAAGGAAAGTAGAAAAGTAAAAAAGGACAGAAAGAAGAATAAAAGGAGGAAGAACTGAAAGGAAAAATGAGAGAAAGGTGGAAAGAAGAAAAAAGTAGGAAATAAAGAGGAAAAAAGAAAGAAAGTTGGAAAGAAAGTTGGAAAGAAAGAAGGAAGAAAAAAGTAGGAAAAAGGTGGAAATAGAGGAAAAGGGAAAGAAAAATAGAAAGAAAGAAAAACTAAAGGAAGAAAGAGAAGGAAAGACAGAAAAAGGAGAGAAAAAAGAATTGTCAAAATTGGTCACTGCATAGAAAGATTAGTAGAAATAAATTTATCAATAGAAGTTTTATAGCTTGATAGATAATAGATAGATAGATGATAGATAGAAGATACATTAATGGGTGGATGGATAGATAGAGAGATAAATAGAAAATAGGTAGATGATTGATAGATAGATAGATAGATAGATAGATAGATAGATAGATAGATAGATAGATAGATAGATAGATATAATTAGATAGATAGATAGATAGATAGATAGATGATAGATACATAATAGATGGATAGATAGATAGATAGATGCTGATAGGTAGATAGATCGATAGATAATAGATAGATAGACAATAGATATAAACAATAGATAGATATATAGATAGATAGATAGATAGATAGATAGATAGATAGATAGATAGATAATGCTCTCTCCTGGTTCTCTTCCTATCTCTCTGACCGCTCCTTCATTGTTTCGTTCTCTGGCTCCACGTCATCTCCTCTTCTTTTCGCTGTCGGTGTACCCCAGGGCTCAGTCCTTGGCCCCCTTCTCTTCTCTCTCTACACGGCCCCAATTGGACAGACCATCAGCAGATTTGGCTTTCAGTACCATCTTTATGCTGATGACACACAACTATACACGTCATCCCCCGACCTTACCCTCGCTGTACTACAGAACGCCAGTGACTGTCTGTCCGCAGTCTCCAACATCATGTCCGCTCTCTATCTGAAACTTAACCTCTCCAAAACTGAACTCCTTCTGCTCCCGCCGTCTACTAACCTCTCTAAATCTGACATTGCCCTCTCCGTGGGCGGCACCATAATAACAGCAGGCTCGCTCTCTGGGTGTTATGTTTGACATCAATCTCTCCTTCACATCCCATATACAATCTCTTGCCCGCTCTTGATGCTTACACCTAAAGAACATTTCTAGAATCCGCCCTTTTCTCACCATGGAAACAACAAAACTCCTGGAGGAGATCAGCCTGTGGCACTGCTGAGGGGTTATGGAAGCCCAGGTTGCTTTGATAGCCGCCTTCAGCTCGTCTGCATTGTTGTTTGTAAACCAGGTATTGTTACTTTTGGCAGTGTGGACAGGTGACAAGTCCTGCTGGAGAATGAAATTTCCATCTCCAAAAAGCTTGTCGGCAGAGGTAGATAGACAATAGATAGATAGATAATAGATAAATTGATGGATAGATAGATAGGCAGGTAGAGTTTCTATTTATCTGCCCTTAGGAATGTTTTTTCTTGTCATAACCTATAGTAAAATGTTCTGACTTGTATAAATAGTATAAATTCATTTATGTATATCCAGGTACCTTTGCTCCATTAGCGATGATGTTATAGTTTTCTGAAACCATGGATGTGCTGTATTATTAACAGTTCCATGCACAGCTTCCTCTTTAAATTATTGCTGTCTCGCCACCTGTCACTTTATATCCATATTGTTTCAGTAATTGTGGCTTGACTTTATAGGTTCACCTTTTCCATGCAATTATGTCCACATTACCGGCACCATGGCCACATCCGCTTGTGCTGCTCTTATACAGATATTCATGGCCACTGAGAAAATGTATTTTATAGGAATAATGACATGGTCTAATTGGGAATCTATCCAGATGGATATGCAATAGGAAATATAGAGTATTACGTTCCTTTTTACAGGTGATTAACTTTTTTATTTATTCCTGATCATCACAGCCTAATCTTTTATTAATCCCTTATCGAACAGGGGTATTTTTCGTTTTGCATTTTCATTTTCTTGCTCCCCTTCTTCCCAGAGTCATAACTTTTTTTTATTTTTTGGTCAATATGGCCACATGAGGGCTTGTTTTTTTGTGGGACAAGTTGTACTTTTGAACGACACTATTGGTTTTAACATATCATGTACTGGAAAACAAGAACAAATTCCAAGTGTGGTGAAATTGCAAAATAAGTACAATCCCACACTTGTTTTTTGTTTGGCTTATTTACTATATTCACTAAATGCTATAACTGAGCTGCCATTATGATTCTCCAGGTCATTACGAGTTCATAGACACTAAACATGTCTAGGTTCTTTTTTATCTAAGTGGCAAAAAAAATTCCAAACTTTGTTAAAAAAAAATTGCGCCATTTTCCGAGACCCATAGCGTCTCCATTTTTTGTGATCTCATGTTGGGTGAGGGCTTATTTTTTGTGCACCGAGGTAACTTTTTAATGATACCATCTTGGTGTAGATACAATCTTTTGATCGTCAGTTATTGCATTTTAATGCAATGTCGTCGCGACCAAAAAAACGTAATTCTGGCATTTTTTTTTTTTTTCTCGCTACGCCATTTAGAGATCGGGTTAATCCTTTTTTTATTGATAGATCGGGTGATTCTAAATGCGGCGATATCAAATATGTGCATGTTTGTTTTTTTATTTTATTTTGAATGTGGCGAAAGGGGGGGTGATTTGAACTTTTATATTTTTTTAATTTTTTTCATATTTTTAAAACCTTTTTTTTTTAACTTTTGGAATGCTTCAATAGTCTCTTTGGGAGACTAGAAGCTGCCATAACCTGATCGGCTCTGCTACATACAGGCGATGATCAGATCACCTGTATGTAGAAGAATTACTCACTTGCTATGATATAGGAAAGATGTGTATCTTCGTACCGTGTTATCCAGTAGATAGAAAAATATTCAGAACTGAGAGTCCTCAGTGGTTGACAGTAGATAGAAAAATATTCAGAACTGGACTCTCAGTTCTGAATATTTCACTTGCTATGAGCGCCGGCCGGGAGGTATAATGGAGACAAAGTCCATGGGACACAGCTATGATGGGGTAACTCTCTTGGGACACAGCTATGATGGGGAAACTCTCATGGGACACAGCTGTGATGAGGTAAATCTCATGGGACACAGCTATGATGGGGAAACTCTCATGGGACACAGCTGTGATGGGGTAACTCTCATGGGACACAGCTATGATGGGGAAACTCTCATGGGACACAGCTGTGATGGGGTAACTCTCATGGGACACAGCTATGATGGGGAAACTCTTATGGGACACAGCTATGATGGGGATTACTCTCATGGGACACAGCTATGATGGGGTAACTCTCATGGGACACAGCTGTGATGGGGTAACTCTCATGGGACACAGCTATGATGGGGAAACTCTCATGGGACACAGCTATAATGTGGTAACTCTCATGGGACACAGCTATGATGGGGAAACTCTCATGGGACACAGCTATGATGGGGAAACTCTCATGGGACACAGCTATGATGGGGTAACTCTCATGGGACACAGCTATGATGGGGAAACTCTCATGGGACACAGCTATGATGGGGAAACTCTTATGGGACACAGCTATGATGGGGATTACTCTCATGGGACACAGCTATGATGGGGTAATTCTCATGGGACACAGCTGTGATGGGGAAACTCTCATGGGACACAGCTGTGATGGGGAAACTCTCATGGGACACAGCTATGATGGGGAAACTCTCATGGGACACAGCTATGATGGCGAAACTCTCATGGGACACAGCTGTGATGGGGTAACTCTCATGGGACACAGCTATGATGGGGAAACTCTCATGGGACACAGCTGTGATGGGGTAACTCTAATGGGACACAGCTGTGATGGGGAAACTCTCATGGGACACAGCTATGATGGGGAAACTCTCATGGGACACAGCTATGATGGGGAAACTCTCATGGGACACAGCTGTGATGGGGTAACTCTCATGGGACACAGCTATGATGGGGAAACTCTCATGGGACACAGCTATGATGGGGTAACTCTCATTGGACACAGCTATGATGGGGAAACTCTCATGGGACACAGCTATGATGGGGAAACTCTCATGGGACACAGCTATGATGGGGAAACTCTTATGGGACATAGCTATGATGGGGATTACTCAAATGGGACACAGCTATGATGGGGAAACTCTCATGGGACACAGCTATGATGGGGTAACTCTCATGGGACACAACTATGATGGGGAAACTCTCATGGGACACAGCTATGATGGGGAAACTCTCATGGGACACAGCTATGATGGGGAAACTCTTATGGGACACAGCTATGATGGGGATTACTCTCATGGGACACAGCTATGATGGGGTAACTCTCATGGGACACAGCTGTGATGGGGTAACTCTCATGGGACACAGCTATGATGGGGAAACTCTCATGGGACACAGCTATGATGGGGAAACTCTCATGGGACACAGCTATGATGGGGAAACTCTCATGGGACACAGCTATGATGGGGTAACTCTCATGGGACACAGCTATGATGGGGAAACTCTCATGGGACACAGCTATGATGGGGAAACTCTTATGGGACACAGCTATGATGGGGATTACTCTCATGGGACACAGCTATGATGGGGTAACTCTCATGGGACACAGCTGTGATGGGGAAACTCTCATGGGACACAGCTGTGATGGGGTAACTCTCATGGGACACAGCTATGATGGGGAAACTCTTATGGGACACAGCTGTGATGGCGAAACTCTCATGGGACACAGCTATGATGGGGAAACTCTCATGGGACACAGCTATGATGGGGAAACTCTCATGGGACACAGCTGTGATGGGGTAACTCTCATGGGACACAGCTATGATGGGGAAACTCTCATGGGACACAGCTATGATGGGGTAACTCTCATTGGACACAGCTATGATGGGGAAACTCTCATGGGACACAGCTATGATGGGGAAACTCTTATGGGACATAGCTATGATGGGGATTACTCAAATGGGACACAGCTATGATGGGGTAACTCTCATGGGACACAGCTGTGATGGGGTAACTCTCATGGGACACAGCTATGATGGGGAAACTCTCATGGGACACAGCTATGATGGGGTAACTCTCATGGGACACAGCTATGATGGGGGAACTCTCATGGGACACAGCTATGATGGGGAAACTCTCATGGGACACAGCTATGATGGGGTAACTCTCATGGGACACAGCTATGATGGGGAAACTCTTATGGGACACAGCTATGATGGGGATTACTCTCATGGGACACAGCTATGATGGGGATTACTCTCATGGGACACAGCTGTGATGGGGAAACTCTCATGGGACACAGCTATGATGGGGAAACTCTCATGGGACACAGCTATGATGGGGAAACTCTCATGGGACACAGCTGTGATGGGGTAACTCTCATGGGACACAGCTATGATGGGGAAACTCTCATGGGACACAGCTATGATGGGGTAACTCTCATGGGACACAACTATGATGGGGAAACTCTCATGGGACACAGCTATGATGGGGAAACTCTCATGGGACACAGCTATGATGGGGAAACTCTTATGGGACACAGCTATGATGGGGATTACTCTCATGGGACACAGCTATGATGGGGTAACTCTCATGGGACACAGCTGTGATGGGGTAACTCTCATGGGACACAGCTATGATGGGGAAACTCTCATGGGACACAGCTATGATGGGGTAACTCTCATGGGACACAGCTATGATGGGGAAACTCTCATGGGACACAGCTATGATGGGGAAACTCTCATGGGACACAGCTATGATGGGGTAACTCTCATGGGACACAGCTATGATGGGGAAACTCTTATGGGACACAGCTATGATGGGGATTACTCTCATGGGACACAGCTATGATGGGGCCATCACTATCTCCTCAGGCAAGGAATTCCAGATTCACACTGCCCTAACAGTAAAGAATCATCTTCTATGTCGGTGGAAAAACCTTCTCTCATC
Source organism: Oophaga sylvatica (assembly GCA_033576555.1). Taxonomy (NCBI): domain Eukaryota; kingdom Metazoa; phylum Chordata; class Amphibia; order Anura; family Dendrobatidae; genus Oophaga; species Oophaga sylvatica. The sequence goes on along the minus strand of JARQOD010000010.1, from coordinate 25,968,362 downwards.
TAGACGAAAGAGATTCCCCCTTGTGACCGTCACCTTCCTTGGTATAAACAGATCCTAGGAGAGATATTTGTATTGTCCCCTTATATACTTATACATGGTTATTAGATCGCCCCTCAGTCATCTACTTTCTAGACGAAGTAATCCTAATTTTGCTAATCTCTCTAGGTATTGCAGTTCCCCCATCCCCTTTATTAATTTTGTTGCCCTCCTTTGTACTCACTCTAGTTCCATTAATTCCTTTCTGAGCACCAGTGTCCAAAACTGTACACAGTACTCCATGTGCGGTCTAACCAGGGATTTATACAGAGACAATATAATGCTCTCATCATGTGTATCCAGACCTCTTTTAATGTACCCCATGATCCTGTTTGCTGGCACTGGCTGCTCCAGGTAAGTTTATCACTAACTTCGATCCCCAAGTCCTTCTCAATGTCAGGAGAAAATTTATGTCTACCGATTTTAAAAATTTACTATGTGGGGGGGGCACCTTTTGCTGAGGCTAGGTTCACTCCTGGCTGGGGCCCTGAGTTCAAATCCAATCAAGGACAACATCTGCAAAGTACTTTTATGTTCTCCCTGTGTCTGGGTTTTCTCCGGGTTCTCCAGTTTCCTCCCACACTCCAAAGGCAAATTGATAGGAAATTTAGATTGTGAGCCTCAATGGGGACATTGATAATGATGTCTGTAAAGCGATGTGGAATATGATGGCACTATGTAAGCATGACATACATTAAATAACAACTTTAGGCAATCTGTTTCCATATTATTTAATAAATAGTGTTTTATTCAATATGCAAATGAGGCTGAAATGCTCTGTGCATGATCAGAGCAGTTCCCGAGTCTCTGCATCTTCGGCTCTATTCTCTGATTAGTGACATCTTCTTATTATTGACTGACAGCACTCTAGTTTAACTGTATAGCTGTTAGTCAAGCAGAAAAAAAGTTGCACTAGGCAGAGAATAGAGACAGAGTCTTGCAAAGTGCTCCAATCATGGATAGAGCACTTCGGCAAAATCAATTTTTTTTCCAGTAATGAAGCAATAAATTCCTTAAAGAGGTTACCCTTTACTTTTAAAATGATGTCCTATCAATAGGATAGGGCATCAGTGTCTGATCGTCTGGGACCCGACACACAGCAGCCCCGCCGATCAGCTGTTATTGGTGTCAACGGCAGCGGCTGCCTGTAACAAGGTGACATGGGGTGGTAGTGGTGGGCGAGTTCATTAAGCAACAGTCGGTGAGCACCCCGGAACCTTGCACATGAAGAGATAGGTACTCACTGTGTCTACTGAAATTCTAGTCCCATGAAGCACCACAGAATCGCAGTCTTTGTTCCAATGATTAAACTTTACTATCTGGCAAGATATTCATCACATCCAGGGGTACAGTTCACATAGGTCAACTTTTCCTATGCTTTCCCGACTCTATGGACCTTTCGGGTCCCATCTGTATATCACATGGCACCAGCTTCCCTTTCTGGTCCAAGGTCCCCAATTCCTCCTGAGGATGGTCCTGCTAAGCTGGTGCCCACCCACAGTGCCCGCCAGCCTGGAGCAGATTCATTCCCATGACTGGGAAAACCCTCTATTCTCCCTGATGTGTGTGTCTCGCCCTGGGCAAGCCTGCCCGGGCACTGCCCTCAAGGCAGGAAATCCTTTCCCTATATCACTGAGGCTTTAACCCTGTTAACCCTTTTGTACCCCATTCTGTCACTAAGCTAAAGTGCATAGATGCAAATACATTTACATTACAGTAACAAGACATTAAGAGAACATCACACTATAGTACCGCACGTTACAACATACAAGAACATTAGAAAACCGCACATTACATTAATAAAATGTTAGTAAGCTGCTTGTGACATATGCACTCGGTATTCAGGAGAGAGAAGGCAGTTGAGGGTCCCCGCCACCTCCTTACATGCCGGCTGCAAGTACTTGCGGAGCTTGGCCGTCTCCTTGTAGTGGCCGTAACTTTTACTGCACATTAATTGAATAGGAGTAGGATGTGCAGAACCTGGCGGTGGCCACTACTAGTAGACAGCCAAGCTTCGCAAATAAGTACTTCAAGTCTGGCAGCATCAATAACAGCTGATTGGCGGGGGTGCCGAGTGTTGGACCCCGACCGATCAGACATTGATGCCCTATCCTTACCTCTTTAAGTAGAATCATAGAATGCTAAAAAGTTAGAGTTGGGAGAGACCTCCAGGGTCATCACGTCCAACCCCATGCTCAATGCAGGAGTCACTAAGCCATCTCAGATAGATATCTGTCCAGACTCAGTTTGAAGACTTCCATTGAAGGAGAACTCACCACCTCTCATGGCAGCCTGTTCCACTCATTGATCACCCTCAGTGTCAAAAAGTTTTTTCTAATATCTAACCAAAGGCAGATCGCCTTATGTTTCAAAGACCTAAATGCCCATGTAAACAGCTTTGATCACATTTATAGATTCTCGTTCAGCAGCAGCAAAAAAAAAAGGCAAAAGGGGCCAATTGTAGCTTTTTATGTCTTTATCCAAGTACGGATTTCATACTTCTGCAATTGAACATTTTTTCACCACTTCTAAATGAAAGCTTAAATTATGACTGAACCTTACCATTTGTATGGGAAAACTAAGATTATTACAGCAGTAAAATAAATTGAGCTTGTTCCGTATTTGCATTTTAATGAGGTCAGTAAAACCATCAGATACTTTAATTGCAATTTGTTCCCGAACTCTCTGGCAAAGAATGGGTCAACCTATGAACCAGATATCTTAATGAATAAAGTAACATTTAAGGAGCAGATCTGGTGATTTTTATAGCGTGTGATTTATGTATTTCGCATTGGAATTTCAGAAGTTGCGGCTCCTTCCAGATGTTAGCAGAACGTCTTCATCGTTATAAAAGAAAGTGCAATAAATGTAATATAAATAAGGAACGCAAAAAGGAACAGCGGAAATACAATTTTGAAAAAGATACAGATAAGAAATGTAGATGAAAATAAGCAAGCTACTAATTTAGTAAAATGATAATACTAATAATATTAATTATATAATACGATGAATATTATTTTTATAAAAAATATGAATAATGATGCAAAGGAAATTTGGTTAGGATAAATCTATCCCTGTGTGTGTGCTGCGGCTGCTCCCAAATTATCCTAAGTATTTTGAGTGCTCAAGAATGACAGAATAAAATTCCATCAAATACCGAGTACTTTACTTCAGTACATACATGTTTTATAGTTGAGTGTAGAAAATGGATGGTTAGTTAATTACCATATTGTTGAGCTTCAATGTTATTGGTTATCTAAATATATGGAATATTGTGATCAAGGCATATAAATGCTGATTAAGCAACTAAAGTGTAACTGTCGCCTTTTTCTGCAACCAGGACAAAAATTGAGACATCTACTTAGCACTCAGCACATCTGGTGTTGTTCCGCTTTTTTTGCCTGGAAAGTACTGAACAGTCTGTCTGGTTTGTGGCAGCCATTTTAAGCAATTGATTATAGTGTATATGTTAGCTGTGAGTATATATGAGTATATATCTATTTGAAATACACTGCTCAAAAAAATAAAGGGAACACTTAAACAACAGAATATAACTCCAAGTAAATCAAAGTTCTGTGAAATCAAACTGTCCACTTAGGAAGCAACACTGACTGACAATCAATTTCACATGCTGTTGTGCAAATGGAATAGACAAAAGATGGAAATTATTGGCAATTATCAAGACACACTCAATAAAGGAGTGGTTCTGCAGGTGGGGACCACAGACCACATCTCAGTACCAATGCTTTCTGGCTGATGTTTTGGTCACTTTTGAATGTTGGTTGTGCTTTCACACTCGTGGTAGCATGAGACGGACTCTACAACCCACACAAGTGGCTCAGGTAGTGCAGCTCATCCTGGATGGCACATCAATGCGAGCTGTGGCAAGAAGGTTTGCTGTGTCTGTCAGCGTAGTGTCCAGAGGCTGGAGGCACTACCAGGAGATGGGCCAATACACCAGGACACGTGGAGGGGGACGTAGGAGGGCAACAACCCAGGAGCAGGGCCGCTACCTCTGCCTTTGTGCAAAGAGGAATAGGAGGAGCACTGCCAGAGCCCTGCAAGGTGACCTCCAGCAGGCCACAAATGTGCATGTGTCTGCACAAACAGTTAGAAACCGACTCCATGAGGATGGTCTGAGTGCCCGACGTCCACAGATGGGGGTTGTGCTCACAGCCCAACAACGTTCAGGATGCTTGGCATTAGCCACAGAACACCAGGATCTGAAAATTCACCACTGGCGCCCTGTGCTCTTCACAGATGAAAGCAGGTTCACACTGAGCACATGTGACAGAAGTGACAGAGTCTGGAGATGCTGTGGAGAGCGATCTGCTGCCTGCAACATCCTTCAGCATGACTGGTTTGCCACTGGGTCAGTAATGGTGTGGGGTGGCATTTCTTTGGAGGGCCGCACAACCCTCCATGTGCTCACCAGAGTTAGCCTGACTGCCATTAGGTATCGAGATGAGACCCTCAGACCCCTTGTGAGACCATATGCTGGTGCGGTTGGCCCTGGGTTCCTCCTAATGCAGGACAATGCCAGACCTCATGTGGCTGGAGTGTGTCAGCAGTTCCTGCAAGATGAAGGCATTGAAGCTATGGACTGGCCCGCCCATTCCCCAGACCTGAATCCAATTGAGCACATCTGGGACATCATGCCTTCCTCCATCCACCAACATCACGTTGCACCACAGACTGTCCAGGAGTTGGCGGATGCTTTAGTCCAGGTCTGGGAGGAGATCCCTCAGGAAACCATCCGTCGCCTCATCAGGAGCATGCCCAGGCGTTGTAGGGAGGTCATACAGGCACAGGGAGATCATACAGGCACATGGAGGTCACACACACTACTGAGCATCATTTTGACTTGTTTTAAGGACATTACATTCCACTTTAATTTTGTGTGTGACTCCAAATCCAGGCCTCCATTGGTTAATAAATTTGATTTCCATTGATGATTTTTGTGTGATTTTGTTGTCAGCACATTCAACTTTGTACAGAACAAAGTATTCAATGAGAATATTTCATTCATTCAGATCTAGGATGTGTTATTTGAGTGTTCCCTTTATTTTTTTGAGCAGTGTATATATATTTCCTTCAAAATACTAATAGAAGAAGAATATAATTCTAAGTATTATAATAATAAATATAATAATGGAGATAAATATAATAATAGTAGTAATAATAATAATACAAGAAGACTATAATTATATTATAAGAATAAATATAATTATAGGGGTAAATATAATAATTATAATAATAATAGTAAAAAGAAAATAATTCTAAGTATTATAATAAATATAATGGCAGTAGATATAGTAATATTAACAATAATAATAATAATAATAATAATAATAATAAAACAAATATAATAATAATAAAAAGAAAATAATTCTAAGTATTATAATAAATATAATGGCAGTAGATATAGTAATATTAACAATAATAATAATAATAAATAATAATAATATAAACAAATATAATAATAATAATAAAAAGAAAATAATTCTAAGTATTATAATAAATATAATGGCAGTAGATATAGTAATATTAACAATAATAATAATAATAATAATAACATAAACAAATATAATAATAATAAAAAGAAAATAATTCTAAGTATTATAATAAATATAATGGCAGTAGATATAGTAATATTAACAATAATAATATAAAAAAATATAATAATAATAATGAAGGCAAATTATAATCATAAATATAATGGCAGTAGATATAATAATAGTAATGATAATAATAATAATAATAATAATAATATAAGAAGAATATAATTTATAATAATAAATATAATGGTGGTAAATCTAAAAATAAAAAGTAATAATAATGCTAATAATATAAGAAGAATATCATTATTGTATTAATCTAATTATTATACTGATACATTTAATAATGATGGAAATAAGAATATAAGAATAACATAATTATTGTAATAGCATATAATTATGATGGTAAATATAATAATGTAAGAAGAATATAATGATAAAAAATAGAATGATGGTAAATATATAGTAATAGTAATAATAATAATGATTATTATTATTATTAACACTCAGAAATATTAATCAGTGCTGACAACTTTCCAGTCTGCAGAGATAATGGAGCATTTACCTAATTAAAATCCAATAATTCTGTTAATTTGTTACTTTATTTGAAGCCTCCAAGTTTTTAAATAAATAATCAGATCATTCTAATGATGTATCATGTGACTATTTTAACTATTTCACGCCTCGTACTTCCAAATGCCAAAACAGCGGAGAAGGCAGCTGCTTACGAGCCGCGCTGATAACAGCCTAAAGCATTTCAGCAGGAAGTCGCTGCGAGATTCCTGGACGCACGCTTTGATGTTTTAAACTGATACAAGACATGATTAAGAAAGGTCTAATCTCAAATTTCTCTCTTTTTTCCTGCTGCAGGCGTACTATGGAAATTAGTCATTACTAAATAATATCTATGGAAAATCAAAATAAATTAAACAATTACGGCATAGCAGATTTCTTTCGGCTTTCATTTGGAGCTAATTAACCACGAGAACAAACAAGGTGGGGGGGATGGGAAAGCATCAAAGTTTTGTTCCACTAGACAATCTACTGTAGTTCTGGTTGGATACAGCGCTTCACTTTCATCACTTTCACATCATTTTCCAAAAAAATATTCAATTGCATTGACTCTACATTGACAGCTTAATCTTGGATAGTGACTACACTTTATTCGTATGGATGTGTCTCAAATCGAGAATAATATTTGCCATTTTATAATGTACAAGTGATAGGAAAAAGAATAAGAATATTTTGGAAAAACATTTAATAATAGATACTGTCCCCTATAAAAGCAGAGGCAAAGAATGCAGCGGCCATCTTATAGTGAATCTGGATAGTAAGAAAACGTCACAACTCACAGATTAGCCATAGAGATAGGAAGTTAAAGCCATAAAACACTGAAAAAACAGTACAGATAGTGTGTATGTGACCACAACAGGGAAGAAATTTAGTTTATGAAGTTCTTTGCATATACCCTGATTAGGATGGCATCATTGACTGTTAAATGATTGTTCCTAAAATTAAAACTTATTCCTTATCCATAGGATTGAGGATAACTTGCTGATTGCCGGGGGTCTGACCTAGTGGACCCCCACTAATTCCGAGATTGGGACTTTGTAACTGCAAGAAGGACGCTGGACAGCCCTATTTTGAATGGCGAAGAATACGTATACTCAGCCTTGGCTCTATTCATTTTCTATGAGACTGCGGGGAAAAGCCAAACACTCTATTCAGCAGACCCATAGACAATGATTTGAGTGAAGGCCTGTCACGGGTGTGTCGCTGCGAAGATCGTCGCGATTGCACACCCTGACTTCTCACAGCTGAGTTTCTGCTGCTGAGTGTTTTTCGGCAGTGAGAGAGTTAATTCTCCCTCTCTCTGTGCTGGACAATTCCAGCCTCGCTCAGCTGCAATTAATGTTGCGATAATTGGATTCCTTCAAATACCTGCCTGTCTGCTAGGGAAGTGTCGGTGAAAGCATTCATGCAGACCAGCAGAGCGGATCATATTGAGAAGTCTAAAGCTAAGATTACCTGTTGTGGTTTTCTCCTCTCCTCGCTTTATTATTTATCTCCTTACCCGTTGGTGTTCCCTCTGTAGTGGTAGTTTTGTATGCAAGGTGTCTTTTATTTTACCCCTTGTACTGTCTCGTTCGTCTTATACTGTGTGTAGGCAGTTACCTTCCCGTTCCCTGTGGTGGTAATCAGGGTCCTTCTCAGGACTAGATTACAGTGGTCAGGGATTCACAGGAGATAGGGTTACGCTGGCGGCCTGGACCTCTGTACCATCAACAGTACCCCAGGTAGAGGGATTAGTCAGGACCCCAGCTTAGGGTCAGCATAGACCCCGGTCCTCCTGTATGCAGAGACAGCGTGACAAGGCCATGCTTGATTTTTAGAAAATAACCCTTTAAGTTAAGAATGAGTGTAAATTTTAGTGAATAAGGTATCTTTTTCTATTAATTTTAAAAGGGTTTAATGATCATGTGAATAACAGAAACAGTTTGCTTTATGTGCAAACATACCATAGGGGCAGGCCATGGAAATACCAAGAGACCAATGGAGAAAGTGGCATAAGCAAAACTAGAGCCACTGCTTTTGCAATTGGGTGTCAAGTAGACATGAGCAGATCTTTTAAAATTTGACGTCACCGACTTTGCCAAACATTCCCCAAAAATTGGATTTGTGTCAAAATAAATTACAAAACTGGAAAAGCTTGTGTTTGGAAAATACATATGGGGAAAGTGGAGCGAGAACCCCTCTGACCATAAGAGCTTACATTTAACACATGAGAAAGAGAAAAATACTCCACTGACCATAAGAGCTGACACTCTACAGGAGAAAGAGAGAGGACCGCACTGACCATAAGAGCTTACACTCTACAGGAGAGAGAGAGGACCCCACTGACCATAAGAGCTTACACTCTACAGGAGAGAGGACCCCACTGACCATAAGAGCTTACACTCTACAGGAGAGAGAGGACCGCACTGACCATAAGAGCTTACACTGTACAGAAGAGAGAGGAACCTGCTGACCATAAGAACTTACACTCTAGAGGAGAGAGAGGACCCCACTGAACATAAGAGCTTACACTCTACAGGAGAGAGAGAGGACACCACTGACCATAAGAGTTTACACTCTACAGGAGAGAGAGAGAGGACCCCACTGACCATAAGAGATTACACTCTACAGGAGAGAGAGGACCTCAATGACCATAAGAGCTTATACTCTACAGGAGATAGAGAGGACCCCACTGACCATAAGAGCTTACACTCTACAGGAGAGAGAGAGGACCCCGCTGACCATAAGAGCTTACACTCTACAGGAGAGAGAGGACCCCGCTGACCATAAGAGCTTAAACTATACAGGAGAGAGGACCCTGCTGAACATAAGAGCTTACACTCTACAGGAGAGAGAGAAGACCCCACTGACCATAAGAGCTTACACTCTACAGGAGAGAGAGGACCCCACTGACCATAAGAGCTTAAACTATACAGGAGAGAGGACCCTGCTGAACATAAGAGCTTACACTCTACAGGAGAGAGAGGACCCCACTGACCATAAGAGCTTACACTCTACAGGAGAGAGAGAGGACCCCACTGACCATAAGAGCTTAAACTATACAGGAGAGAGGACCCTGCTGAACATAAGAGCTTACACTCTACAGGAGAGAGAGGACCCCACTGACCATAAGAGCTTACATTCTACAGGAGAGAGAAGACCCCACTGACCATAAGAGCTTACATTCTACAGGAGAGACAGAGGATCCCACTGACAATAAGAGCTTACATTCTACAGGAGATAGGACTCTGCTGACCATAAGAGATTACACACTACAGGAGAGAGAGAGAGGACCCCACTGACCATAAGAGCTTACAGTCTACAGGAGAGGACCCCACTGACCATAAGAGCTTACACTCTACAGGAGAGAGACAGGACCCTACTGACCATAAGAGCTTACATTCTACAGGAGAGAGAGGACCGCACTGATCATAAGAGCTTACACTCTACAGGAGAGAGAAGACCCCACTGACCATAAGAGCTTACACTCTACAGGAGAGAGAGAGGACCCCGCTGACCATAAGAGCCTATATTCTACAGGAGAGAGAGAGGACCCCACTGACCATAAGAGCTTACACTCTACAGGAGAGAGAGAGGATCCCGCTGACCATAAGAGCTTACACTCTACAGGGGAGAGAGGACCCCACTGACCATAAGAGATTACACTCTACAGGAGAGAGGACCCTGTTGACCATAAGAGCTTACACTCTACAGGAGAGAGGACCCTGCTGACCATAAGAGCTTACACTCTACAGGAGAGAGAGGACCCCGCTGACCATAAGAGCTTACACTCTACAGGAGAGAGAGAGGACCCCGCTGAACATAAGAGCTTACACTCTACAGGAGAGAGAGGACCCCACTGACCATAAGAGCTTACACTCTACAGGAGAGAGAGAGGACCACAATGACCATAAGAGCTTGCACTCTACAGGAGAGAGAGAGAGAGAGGACCCCACTGACCATAAGAGCTTACACTCTACAGGAGAGACAGAGGATCCCACTGACCATAAGAGCTTACACTCTACAGAAGAGAGAGAGGACCCTGCTGAACATAAGAGCTTACATTCTACAGGAGAGAGAGGACCCTGCTGACCATAAGAGCTTACACTCTACAGGAGAGAGGACCCTGCTGAACATAAGAGCTTAGACTCTACAGGAGAGAGAGGACCCCACTGACCATAAGAGCTTACACTCTACAGGAGAGAGAAAGGACCCCACTGACCATAAGAGCTTACACTCTACAGGAGAGAGATAGGACCCTACTGACCATTAGAGCTTACACTCTACAGGAGAGAGAGAGAGGACCCCACTGACCATTAGAGCTTACACTCTACAGGAGAGAGAGGACCCCACTGACCATAAGAGCTTACACTCTACAGGAGAGAAAGACTTACCACTGACTCTGGAGAAAACGACTCTGCTGTACAAATTTGGAACTGCTTATCTGTGATCACCCAGGTATTGATTACCAATGTACAAGGTATGATAATTTACTACATGTCAGAGCTGCAGGGCAATTTTTTTTTTCCGCGGATCGAATCTCAAAATGTTTGATACTACATGACCTTTCCCGACATTCGACCTGAAATCGATCCTCTGCGGTTCCATCTCTTGTGTCAAGAAATTTGTAGGTCTTCATTCTCCGCCGCATTAAAATTAGAAGATGGAGAAGAAACCTAAAGGCTGTAAAAAATGGACAACTTTATACCTGTTTGTTCTGGATGGTAAAAGGCCGTTTTTGTTTTCCTATTTCCTTCTCTCTTTTCTCTACGCCACTAGTGCCTGGCGTTAGATAGGTGAGCACTCTAGTAACTGCGCTGTAGCTGTACAATATTATCTTTCTTGAATAGCGCAGATAATAGATAACTATTATTTGTAGCCAGATCTTACATACATTATCCAATTTTGGCCTAGATTCACAAAACCCAACATAATAAACAATTTACACCACGAGGAAGCGAGGTTAAAATGTGTTCATGCATTCATGTATTCTACACAGTACGTCTGTACCTCGCGAAGGTCACAGATTTGACATGCGCTAATTACGTATGCTCAAATAAGGTTGAAATATTATTTGCTTTTTTTCCTTGCACCTTACTGACATCGTCTTTGAGTGACAGGTTCAGGGAGCTCAGGGGGCAAGAGGATTGTTGGATTATGTTTCATTTTGAAGTACTCCAGAGATTCACCTCTAAAATGTTAACAAACAAGGTCACCATTTTAGAAACACTGCAGTCATGGGTCTTTCAACTGTTCCTTTCAAAAGCTAATGTATATTTCTGGAATTTATTACTTTCTCAGTAGATTAGACGAGGAAACGGTGACAATGAAATGACATTCCGGAGAGTTATAGAAAAAAAAAAGGTGGATGTACTTTGTGCATATCACCTCCTCAGGGTTAAGCCAAACAGATTATTTTACTTTTCTATTTCTTTTCTTTTTGTTTTATTTTTTTTTTTCATTTCTATTTTCTTTTGTTTTTTCATTTTACCATTGTTGAATTCTAAGAACATTTTAAACATTAGAAAGCTCTATGTTATTTACTTTTTTTGCTACTGCCTAACAATTTATTTCGCTCCATATCGTATGGATGCCTATTTTCATTTTTTTTTCTATGCCTAAAATTTTTGCCAGGAAAATTTACGCAAATGATCAACAGCACACTTCCAATGATGGACAATGCTACATCTATATTTCTCTCACCAGGGAGACCATTCACATATAGAGACTTAATGTCAAGGCTCATTGCAAATTAAGCACAATTTAACTTTTTCCTGGAAGGAAAAAATATCCTTAGTGCCACCAATTCAGGTATCTGCCCAGTAAGTCAAGGACGGACTCTTCAAATAAACTTTTCAAACAAGATTAGGGAAATTAGTCAAGACAGCTGTGATTTCTTATATGACTCACGATTACATTGTTATTGTCCAGCCCAATGTGTATAGGACTAGGTGGATTTGTTGGCCTTTGTTTTAATCCCTTCATGTCGCAGCCAATTTTGCATTTCCATTTTTTCCCAGAGCCATAACTCTTTAATTTTTCTGCCCATATTCACACACAAAGACTTATTTTTGCTGGACGAGTTGTACTTTGAATGACACGATTCATTTTACCATTTAGCGTAATGAAAAATGGGAAACAAAATTCCAAGTGCGGTGCAATTGTGAAAAAAACAACAACCCACAATTCTAAAATTGTCTTTTGGGATTCGTTTTTAAGGTGTACATTTTGTGTTAAAGATTAACATGCAATAAAATTTTCTGCATTAACACAATTATGGCAATATATACGAGCGTGCCCAGTTTTGTTTTTATTGTTTTATTGATGAAAAAAAGAATCAGAAGTTTCTAAAAATAATATATATATATTTTGGGTTGTATAGCCATTCTTCGAGGCCCGTAACTTTTTTATTTTTCAGCCGATGAAACTGTGTGATAGCGTATTCTTTGCGGAGCAAGACTACGTTTTCATTTAGTACCATTTTGGCATAGAGGTGGCTTTTTAATCTCTTGTTACATCCTTTTTCTGGAATTGTCGCAAAGAAAAATTAATAATTTTAATGTTCTTTATTTTTTTCCGTTTGTGGTGTTTACTGATCATGTTAATTGTTTTAATATTTTGATATGTGTATTTTTTTATTTTAGGATTATTTGTAGTGAAGAGCAAGTATACTCGTTGCTCTGGTTTTCCCGAGCACGCTCGGGTGATCTCCAAGTATTTGGAAGTGCTCGGAGACTTAGTTTCTGTTGCCGTAGCTGCATGATTTGCGGCTATTTGACAGCCTGAATACATGTTGGGATTCCTTAACAAACAGTCAATCCTCACATGTATTCAGGCTGTCCAGCAGCCATAAATCATGCAGCTTCGGTAACAGAAACTAAATCCCAGAGCACTTCAAAATACTCGGAGACCACCCGAGCAACGAGTATACACACTTATCACTATTTATTTGGTTCTTTTTCATATTCTTTCAAATTTTTCTTTTTTTACTATTTACTGATCTTGCTAGCTCCCTTAGGGGCCTTGTAGATGCCATCATCGGATTGCTTGTACTGCATGAGTCAGCATCGTTGCATACAGCAGAAATCACAGTCTTATTTGAAGCCAGACCACAGACAGGGTTTCAAAGGAGCTTCTTATTGACATGCATAGGGGTCATCAGCAGACCCCGGTCTGTCATGACAACCCATTGGCAACCAGTAATCACTGCTCCAACAGTGATTGTTAGGGGCAGGTCATGGCTGTAATACACAACCATCACCGACCTGGTATGGGATGGGTTTGCTGCAATAGCCGACTCCATACAGCCGTTTCAACATGTGCCACACATCCAACATGTGCCTTCCATTTTATCTGTATTGGTTCCGAGTACATTAAAATTTTAAAACATAAAAAATATTATAATTGTTACTCATTAACCATGAATTGCCACTTGGCAGTTATGGTAAAAAATGCTCAGTGCCTGAACTTCCCCTGGAACATCCCATTACTCATACAATCTATTTTATTGTCATACATTCACCCTTTCAACTCATCATAAGGTTCCACCATACTTTGAAATCAGTTCTGTGTTGCCTTTGATGGGGATAAATTATCTGGCACTCCAAGCCATGCACCATCCACATTTATTAGTTTTCCCATTGAGCGTTCTCTAACTTTGAAGTTGATTTAGAGATCAAAACACAGAGTTTGTGCCTTATACAATTCATCACACCTCTGTAAAACCTGGTATGAGTTCATTTTCTTTGCCAGTGAAAGAAAATAACTTTGATGTGCATACTGTGCAGTAAAAGAACCATCTCTCAAAACGTTCGTCCTACAGGCATAGGCCTACTGTGCCACAAGATCAATCCAACCTTGGTTGATAGACTATACTCCTGTGGCTAAATGTTGACATTGGTTTTCGAGTCTATATCTATTATCTATCTATCTATTCACCTATATATCTCTAACATTTTTCTTCTTAAGACTAGGTGTAATCTTATATTACTACTATTTTCCTTGATTCTTGGTATATACTAGTGATAGTCTCTTCAGTGTCTCTACTCTATATCCTCTCTCCATTCTGAACCTTTCAAGACTGATCTTGTATTTCTCTCATATACTAACCTACCTAAACCTGACATTTCCATGGTATGAGGTACCAATGTAAATCGTAGGCAGGGATAATGTTTGATGTAGATATTTCCTTCATGATTTCTGCAGGTATTGTTTACCTGTACCTCAAAAATCACCAAAAAAACACCAAAAGCTTTTCTTGTTGCTCTAATCCCTTCCTCAAACCCTTCCCTTCTATCCATCCCCAGAGCAGCTCATCTTCCAGTCCAACTGCTATACCGATGCCTCGAAGCTGTGCAAGTCACTTTATTTACTATTTGCAACGTAATTTAATCTAAGATTATGTACCACTAGAGATCATAAAATTGATCCATGTAGGATCAAGTTAGAGATCATTTTTTTTTAAATTTGTGGCTCACATGAATTTGAATATTTTGAGATTCTATACGTGATTCCCATAAAAAAAAACCTTGCCTGTCACAATATTCCACACTGCTAAGGCATCAGAGAGTGGGCTAATGTAATTTTGTAGTACTGCGTGGGCCATCCATAATGTCCTGCAGCTAAGATAGCAAATTATCACACCTTTTACAGTGGTGGTCGGTACGTGGGTCATCACAGACCAGCGTTTCCCAGTGGAGCACAGTTTGTACAGCAGTCATTTTCCATCTCGAGTGTCTCTCTTTTGTAGTGTGTTATTTATTACAGCAAACAGGGTACTATCTCCAGCAGAGTGTCAGCTTTCTCTTTCTCTCTCTCCTGTAGAGTGTAAGCTCTTATGGTCAGTGGGGTCCTCTCTCTCTCCTGTAGAGTGTAAGCTCTTATGGTCAGTGGGGTCCTCTCTCTCTCCTGTAGACTGTAAGCTCTTATGGTCAGCAGGGTCCTGTCTCTCTCACTTCTGTAGAGTGTAAGCTCTTATGGTCAGCAGAGTCCTCTCTCTTCTGCAGAGTGTAAGCTCTTATGTTCAGCAGGGTTCTCTTTCTCCTGAAGAATGCAAGCACTTATGATCAGCAGGGTCCTGTCTCTCTCACTTCCATAGAGTGCAAGCTCTTATGGTCAGTGGGGTTTTTGCTCTCTTCTGTAGAGTGTAAGCTCTTTTGGTCAGCAGAGTCCTCTCTCTTCTGCAGAGTGTAAGCTCTTATGTTCAGCGGGGTTCTCTTTCTCCTGAAGAATGCAAGCACTTATGATCAGCAGGGTCCTGTCTCTCTCTCTTTCCTGTAGAGTGTAAGCTCTTATGTTCAGCAAAGTTTTATTTTTGTGCCCATGTGTATTTTCCGAGTAACTACAAGCTTTGCAATATTGAGATTTGCACTAATCTATTTGCCACAAATTGAATTTTTGTGGAAAATTCTGCAAATTTGAATTTCAAAATTTCCACTCATCTCTAATGTCTACCTTAATTTTCACATTTAGCTCTGACGTCCTCTCACTATCCAGACTTATTACAAAATAGCTGCTGTATTCCCTGCATCTGCTTTTATACAGTCACTGATGGTCATTAGTGATTGACTGTGCTGTACCATGTTTTGTGAGAGCTGCAAGGCAATAAGGGGAAGCCCTCATGGCCGTACCTGTCACGGGTTTAACGTGACAGAGAGGAGCAAGAAGACCAGCGTCTGATTTCTCCCACTCCTACACTGATTAGAAGCATTTCACCTTCATATTAAATGGTGTAAATTTATTTTAGCAGTGCAGGGGTTAATAAGCTCAGTTGAGAGCTCCTGAAAGCTTTCCTGCATCAAGGCTCAGCTGTACACTGTTAGCCATTCCCATCTCCTGTATAATCTGGGTCCTGGCTAGCAGTCATTGTCATTATTGCTTATGCTGCATGGTTGGAGGTTGTTGGTGGTTGTTATTGGAGAAGGATTTTGGTGGATTTATCTGTGACTGCTGCTAGGTTTTGAGTGTGTAATAATTCCCTTTCTTCTTCTACTTTGGTTTAACCCCATCCTCCACTCCTCGGTGTTTACCTCTGTTGTTTATGTGTGTATATTTGTGTGATTGGTATTTTCCTTTATCCCTGTTCATATTACCTTGTTAATCTGGTTGGTGTTTTACGGTACACTACTACTCCCTTCTTCCATGGGTGGGGAGAGGGTACAGACTGAGGGAAGTTTCAGAAGCTAAGGCAATGTACGTGGCCCCGGCGTCTTCACCATCAGAAGTAATCCGGGGAACAGGGCTAGCTAGCGTGCCCTTAGCATTAGGGACAAGGAAGGAGCCCCTGGTCCTGGGATACCTGACAACAGAGTCATGACAGTACCTAAGTTCATGTGAATCTTTTATTTATGCAATCATCTACTTTGTGTAAAATGGTATTGGGCACTTTTTTGGCTAATCGAGGATATTGAATTGCAAATTATTTGAATTTGCTTTGTTCAGTAAATTACTAAAATATTGCAATTAATTTGTCTGTAATCAAACCAATTCACTCATCTCAACTCTTTCTACCTGTACAAAATGTACTATACTGCTATTTAATGGTACTTCATGTACTCCACAACCATCTACCAGTATTTTATGTACTTTTTCTTCTGTCCTGCTGTCTGTTCACATTTCACGCAATCTGTGTCACAAAATACACATTGAAGATTAATAGTTAGTTACAGGTTTCAGTAACTCTTTCTGACTTTTATTTGTAAAAACTTAGTATAGCTGTAGTTTTCTTCCTATTTTTCTTTAACTTGCTGTAATTATTTTCTTATTTTAGGTAGACATTTTGAGGCTTTGTAAGAAATTATTAGAAATTATAGAATCTTTAAAGATTTGAATTCTCTAATTTTGCTAAATGTAACCAAATAATGTGATTTATGGTTAATAAATTTGTGCCAATCTCATTACCGGAAGACTTGCACTTGCTCCCCACTTGTACCATTGTGACGTTCCGCACCCCCTAGGAACATGTAAGGTCAGCTTGGCACAATTTTACACAGACACCCATCTGTCTGCATGGGCCTAGGGAGGCATGGGGAGTGAGAGAATGAGGCCCACGCAGTCACTGACATGGCACCACATTTGCCCACAACCCTGACAGGCTGAGAGGCCCCTTTCACTAGCACCAGTGAAACAAAACCTTATCAGCCTGTTAGGACTGCCACCATTTACTCATTCGATATACGCCTGGTCCATTAACAGGGTTATATCAAGCCAGAAACCAGCCCCAGTAGCATGTGAAATTAGACCGAGAAACAGACATGTGGATTCATGGATAGAGATAAAAGAGCAGCTCAATGTTAAGTTATGTATTTTTTGCCTTAAGGGCACACTGGATAATACACTATATACACACTGGTTATATATATATATAATGGTCAGCTATGCAAATATAATAGTGTTATGACAAAAGGTATAAGCAGAATATATAGTCAGTTACCAGTTAGATGAAAGGCCTGGCTTGTGGTGGAGGGGCTGCCACATGGGAGACTTGTGGTTCCCTCTGTGTGTGACTTCTCCTCACACAATGTGTTATTGTGCCCTCCCAGAGAAAAAGCAATAGAATATGCTTCACACAAGCATTTAACCTTCTGGGTCACGCCCCTCCTGCCCTCTGGCTGAAACTAAATCCCTTCTCCTGGAGGTTTGGAGATAAATCTTCCAAAACCTATGAAAGATCATAATTCCTTTCCTTTCTGGAAGGTCATAGGGCAGCGGTTCTGGCACCATCAGATCTGACTAGGCCCATGCTACTCAGAGATGCTAAACACAATTTTGCTACCTAGCTGCTACTGGCTGTTCTATGTATCTCCTTTCCCATGCATGCTAGAATGGCTCTAGACCCAGGCAGGCACTTGCATTGTTCTGGGGATCTTGAAAATATACACGATGTACAGCTAGGACGTATAGTATTTCCATAATTCCTTTATGAAATCCTAGATGCCTGAACAAAGGAGTTAGGCTGCATGGCTTTGATTCACAGGGGTCTTCCTGTAGAAGGTTGCATATCAGCTAGCTAGTGGGGTATGAATTTCTTTGGTTGAAGCTGTCCAGGTGTCATGTTACCACTGCACGTGCTGAAAGGTTTTTTTTTTATAATTCCATGCCTAATAGGATACAGATGATTGACATGGAATTATATCTCCAATATTCTTCACACTTACACTCTATAGGGGATAGAGAAAGAGAGATAGAAGCCCACTGATCATAAGAACTTATACTCTACAGGAGAAAGAGAGAGAGGACCCTGCTGATCACAGGAGTTTGCACTCTATGAGAGAGAGAGAAGACCCCGCTGACCATTAGAACTTATATTGTATACGATGCAATGAATGAGGAATATGGTGGTTCAAAGTCCACGCTGCCCAAGGTTCCAATAATGCAATCACACACGGAGGTGAAGCATGAATGCGGTTTATGCATTTCAAGGTTTCCAAACTTCTTCATCAGGACCAAACCACAATGATAAACGTTATCGTGGGGTTCGGTTCTGATGAAGAGGTTTTGAAACCTTGAAATGCATTAAACCGCATTCATGCTTCACCTCCGTGTGTAATTGCATTTTTGGAAACTTGGGTAGCGCGGACATTGAACCACTGTATTCCTCATTCATTGCATCTTATCACCTTAGTGGTCCTGCTACAACCTTTACATGCTTCTATAGGTGTTCTGACTGTCACAACCCTATCTTGTGAGCGTACCTATAATATCTTATGCCACTTGGCTATCAGATAGGATCCTATTTGCACTTTTTGTTTCTCCAGTTTTACTGTTTGTTTTTCATTCTGCAGGAGAGAAAGGACCCTGGTGATCATAAAACTTACACTTAACTGGGTAGAGAGAGGACCCCGCTGACCATAAGAGCTTACACTCTACAGGAGAGAGAGGACCCCACTGACCATAAGAACTTACACTCTACAGGAGAGAGAGGACCCCACTGACCATAAGAGCTTACACTCTACAGGAGAGAGCGTACCCCACTGACCATAAGAGCTAACACTCTACAGGAGAGAGAGGACCCCACTGACCATAAGAGCTTACACTCTACAGGAGAGAGAGAGGACCCCACTGACCATAAGAGCTTACACTCTACAGGAGAGAGAGCGTACCCCGCTGAGCATAAGAGCTTACACTCTACAGAAGAGAGAGAGAGGACCCAGCTGACCATAAGAGCTTACACTCTACAGGAGAGAGAGGACCCCACTGACCATAAGAGCTTACACTCTACAGGAGAGAGAGCGTACCCCACTGACCATAAGAGCTTACACTCTATAGAAGAGAGAGAGGATCCAGCTGACCATAAGAGCTTACACTCTACAGAAGAGAGAGAGAGGACTTCACTGACCATAAGAGCTTACACACTACAGGAGAGAGAGGACCCCACTGACCATAAGAGCTTACACTCTACAGAAGAGAGAGAGGACCCCACTGACCATAAGAGCTTACACTCTACAGGAGAGAGAGCGCACCCCACTGACCATAAGAGCTTACACTCTACAGAAGAGAGAGAGGACCCCACTGACCATAAGAGCTTACACTCTACAGGAGAGAGGACCCCACTGACCATAAGAGCTTACACTCTACAGGAGAGAGAGCGTACCCCACTGACCATAAGAGCTTACACTCTACAGAAGAGAGAGAGGACCCCACTGACCATAAGAGCTTACACTCTACAGGAGAGAGGACCCCACTGACCATAAGAGCTTACACTCTACAGAAGAGAGAGTGTACCCCACTGACCATAAGAGCTTACACTCTACAGAAGAGAGAGAGGATCCAGCTGGCCATAAGAGCTTACACTCTACAGAAGAGAGAGAGAGGACCCCACTGACCATAAGAGCTTACACTCTACAGGAGAGAGAGAGTACCCCGCTGAGCATAAGAGCTTACACTCTACAGAAGAGAGAGAGAGACCCAGCTGACCATAAGAGCTTACACTCTACAGGAGAGAGAGGACCCCACTGACCATAAGAGCTTACACTCTACAGGAGAGAGAGCGTACCCCGCTGAGCATAAGAGCTTACACTCTACAGAAGAGAGAGAGAGGACCCAGCTGACCATAAGAGCTTACACTCTACAGGAGAGAGAGGACCCCACTGACCATAAGAGCTTACACTCTACAGGAGAGAGAGCGTACCCCACTGACCATAAGAGCTTACACTCTATAGAAGAGAGAGAGGATCCAGCTGACCATAAGAGCTTACACTCTACAGAAGAGAGAGAGAGGACTTCACTGACCATAAGAGCTTACACACTACAGGAGAGAGAGGACCCCACTGACCATAAGAGCTTACACTCTACAGAAGAGAGAGAGGACCCCACTGACCATAAGAGCTTACACTCTACAGGAGAGAGAGCGCACCCCACTGACCATAAGAGCTTACACTCTACAGAAGAGAGAGAGGACCCCACTGACCATAAGAGCTTACACTCTACAGGAGAGAGGACCCCACTGACCATAAGAGCTTACACTCTACAGGAGAGAGAGCGTACCCCACTGACCATAAGAGCTTACACTCTACAGAAGAGAGAGAGGACCCCACTGACCATAAGAGCTTACACTCTACAGGAGAGAGGACCCCACTGACCATAAGAGCTTACACTCTACAGAAGAGAGAGTGTACCCCACTGACCATAAGAGCTTACACTCTACAGAAGAGAGAGAGGATCCAGCTGGCCATAAGAGCTTACACACTACAGGAGAGAGAGGACCCCACTGACCATAAGAGCTTACACTCTACAGAAGAGAGAGAGGACCCCACTGACCATAAGAGCTTACACTCTACAGGAGAGAGAGCGCACCCCACTGACCATAAGAGCTTACACTCTACAGAAGAGAGAGAGGACCCCACTGACCATAAGAGCTTACACTCTACAGGAGAGAGGACCCCACTGACCATAAGAGCTTACACTCTACAGGAGAGAGAGCGTACCCCACTGACCATAAGAGCTTACACTCTACAGAAGAGAGAGAGGACCCCACTGACCATAAGAGCTTACACTCTACAGGAGAGAGGACCCCACTGACCATAAGAGCTTACACTCTACAGAAGAGAGAGTGTACCCCACTGACCATAAGAGCTTACACTCTACAGAAGAGAGAGAGGATCCAGCTGGCCATAAGAGCTTACACTCTACAGAAGAGAGAGAGGACCCCACTGACCATAAGAGCTTACACTCTACAGGAGAGAGGACCCCACTGATCATAAGAGCTTATACTCTACAGGAGAGAGAGGACCCCGCTGACCATAAGAGCTTACACTCTACAGGAGAGAGTACCCCACTGACCATAAGAGCTTACACTCTACAGGAGAGAGGACCCCACTGACCATAAGAGCTTACACTCTACAGAGAGAGAGGACCCCACTCACCATAAGAGCTTACACTCTACAGGGAGAGAGGACCCCACTCACCATAAGAGCTTACACTCTACAGGAGAGAGAGGACCCCACTGACCATAAGAGCTTACACTCTACAGGAGAGAAAGTGGACCCCACTGACCATAAGAGCTTGCACTCTACAGGAGAGAGGACCCCACTGACCATAAGAGCTTACACTCTACAGGAGAGAGAGGACTCCGCTGACCTTAAGAGCTTACACTCTACAGGAAAGAGAAAGAGAGGATCCTGTTGACTATAATAAGAGCTTATACTCTATGGGAGAGAGGACAAAATCGACCATAGGAGCTTACACTCTACAGGCGAGAGCGACTTGCCCAGTGACTCTGAAGATGGAAATTGTCTTTGTCATATAACCTATGCTCCACTGGAAACCACTGATCTGTAATGGCCCAGGTACTGACCACCTTATTATCACAAGTTGATAATAAATATTTTATGATTACCACAAGGTGAGATAATCGTCTGCATGTCATAGCTGCAGGTGAAGTCACAAAAAGGACATTAGTACATTGTCTGATGCTTCAGTGGGTTTTTCATAAACCAGAAATTGAATCTCAAATTGTTTGAATTTGGGTGAAACAGTAAATTTCAGGAAATTCGATTGAATTTGATCCTTCGCTCATTCTATAAAGTATTCATTTTTCAGAAAGTTATGGTCTCAAGTTCAATTATTTTCCAATTACAGTGACTGTCCCTTAACAGGAATATGGTAACTTCAGGGAGTGTTGTGCTCTTTTAATTTATTTAAACTTGTTCAATCATTTACTGAATCCTTCTTAGATATGTTATCTAACGCGGCATACAGAAATTATGGCTTGTTTATTTCTTCAATAGTTCTTCAGTTTGATTACAGTTTTGACACATTTCACACTTCTTTGATGGATGTGATAAAATGAAACTTGATTGCCAACTGAAATATTGACTGCTTGACAGTGGGGGAGAACAGAGAGTTGATAGAGATTTCTTTCAGTTGAAAATTAGTCTTTGGCTCTTGTTATTTTTGCTTCCATTTTTCACCTTTTCTGTATGAATTAGTTTGACTTTAAAAATATTGTCTGAAACTTTTCGTTGTTTTTGCATTTTTTTTCAAATCCATCTGTAGGACATTCTTACATCAACATGTACTACTTCAATATGGAAGATACTTCTGATATGAGAAACGGTAAAAACCACCCATATGCATTTACTGTCTCTTAATTTTTACACAAAGTACCGTATATACTCGTGTATAAGCCGAGATTTTCAGCACCTTTTTTCGTGCTGAAAATGCCCCCTCGGCTTATACACGAGTCATAGGGCAGAAACCAGCGGGGTAGGGGTGCCGCGGCAGGAGCCGGTGGCTGGGATCATACTCACCCCTCCCCGTGCCATCGCTGAGGGTCCCTGCAATCCTGCGTTCTCCCCGGCTTCTTCAGCTCTCCAGCGCTGAGCAGTGATGTAATACCCGCTCATTAAGGTCATGTAATATGGACGCGACGCCACTCCCATAGGCATGGCGTTCATATTCATGGCCTTAATGAGCGGTATTACATCACCGCTCAGCGCTGGAGAGCCGAAGGAAGCCGGGGAGAGCTGCAGGATTGCAGGGACGCTCAGCGATGGCACGGGGAGGGGTGAGTATGATGGAGGAGAGGACAAGGAGCACGAGCAGGATGGGGGGGGAGGAATGGTGGACGGGGGAAGCATGGAGGAGGACGGGGAGGATAACGGAGGACGGGGAGGCATGGAGCAGGACAGGGGGGGGAGAACGGTGGACGGGGAAGCATGGAGGAGGACGGGGAGGATAACGGAGGACGGGGGAGGCATGGAGCAGGACGGGGGGGAGAACAGTGGATGGGGAAGCATGGAGGAGGACGGGGAGACGGGGGAAGCATGGAGCAGGAAAGGGGGGCACAGGAGGACGGAGAAGGAAAGGGGGAGCACAGCGGAGGACGGAGCAGGAGGGGTGGAGTACAGAGGAGAATAGGGAGCACAGAGCTGGATGGGGGAGCAAGGAGCAGGACGGGGGCAGCACAGAGCAGGAGGGCAGTTTATACACCCGGCTTATACACGAGTCAATAAGTTTTCCCAGTTTTTTGTGGCAAAATTAGGGGGGTCGGCTTATACACGAGTCGGCTTATACACGAGTATATACGGTAAGTGAAATACTTGGGAAAATGACTTAAATGAGATCTATGAAGCTTAGGGTGTACTCTACAGGAGGTCTACAGGGATCACAATTATTAGGACTTTGCTTGGACTTAAACAGGTTATGGGTTTAAGTTACAATGGGATTACAGATATCTATAAGATATATTCCAGTAAATATATATTATTTATGAATAATAGTGTTACATGGCTGCCTTCATGACATGTTCACCTAAGATGCTGTAACTCAGTAATCCTTGACAGTTTTCTGTGGCTAACACAGTAACATAGTTATTAAGGTTCAAAACTTTAAGTCCATCTAGTTCAACCCATAACTAGTGTTGAGCGATACAATACTGCAAATATCGGATATCGGCCGATATTAGCTATATCGGCCTTTCGATTCCGAATACCGATATTTTCGTCATATCGGATACCGGAATCGGATTTGTCACTGTCACTGTCAGTGTCCGTCGGTCGGGTCTGTCAGGAGTCAGCGGCACTTACCCGGCAGAAGATCTCCGGCGGTCACGTCATGGACTGCTTGATGGCCGCCATTATCTTCTCCCTGGCGGTCACATGCAGTTTTTTTCGCGATAACTGCAGTGACTGCTGGGTAATCCCGGCCGTAAAGCAGTCAGTCCGATGACGTCACCGCCGGGGAAGCAGGTAATCAGCTGTGCTGCGCCGGGATGACAGGCTCTGCCTGTCATTCTGATGTAGCAGAGCTGGATCGTCGTGGGACACTCGTTACTATGGACTGCGTCGGACAGGTGGTATACTGCTGGGTTTTTTTTTCATTTTTTTTACAGGAGATCGATGGCGTCGCAGGATGAGACTGTAATAAAAGTAATGAAAACTGTTGTTTTTTTATTAAATTAAAAAACTTTTATATGAACATTCACCCGTCCGGGTACATCAACAATTTAACTATTTACATACAGGGACCCTGTCCGGGTTATTTATAATTCTTTGGCAGGGGTGTTCCAGGTACCACCTGGTACTCTTCTGATGCTTGCCAAACATCCGAGACACCAAGGACCACCAGGACCTGATGACGTTGTGTGGCCTGTACAGTCAAGTCGTGACCCGCTATCTGTGTCTGTGTGGCCACCTCTTTCATCTCCCTCCGGGTCTGGAGCCCTATGTCACGGACTGAACGAACCCCAGGGGGCCTAACAGGCGCCGGGTACGGGCCAGCTATAGTTATCATGTCCATAGCTGGGGCTGCTGAGGAGACCACTGAGGGAGGCTGGGGAGATTTACGGCGTGGGGTGGGCACTTGTGCAGAGGCCTGGATGTGGGAGGCTGAAGGCTCCGAGGGTCTCACAGGTTCCTGACACTCTGGGGAGTAGGGGTCGCACCTGGTAACATTTAGGGCGTACCATCCATTGTAACCCCAGTGTCGGGTGTAAGTCACCAAGTCTCCTGGCAACAGGTCCCTCCCCGGGTGTCCTTCTGGGAGGTGAGCCTCCACGTCTCGCCGGGTCACAAAGACTTCTAAATAAAGTCCAGGCTCCTGGATGAAGCCCCAACCACCTTTCAATTTAAAGCTCCGTACTGCACCCTTACGCCGCGGCTCCCTCAGGGTTCCTTTATCTTTTCTCATCCGGTCCTTATCTGCCCGGTCCTTCTCCAGGTTACGTTGCCAAAGTTTTTGGGATTCTCGCTGCTCCCTTTGTCGCTCTGCTTCCCGCTCCCAACGTCTCCACTCTTCCTCCTGACGCCGGTTGAAATTCTCCTCCAGCTGCTCCATGTCTCCACCATCAAATGCCAGCTTACCATGTCCGGTTTGCGGCAGCTCTCCTGGCGCCCCCAGTCCTGGCGGCGCTCACCTGCGGAGGAAGCAGCCGGCTATGGAACAGATGACAGTCGGGGCTCCGGTACAGACAGGTACACCTCTGGTGCCTGCGCGGCCTCCTCCATGAGGACGGGTGTCGCTTCTTCTGTCTCAGCGACGGGGACAGACAGCGAGATCTGGGGTGCTGCCGGTGCAGAGTTTTTTGCAGGAACGGGTGCCTCCACTGCGACAACGTCAACTGGATCACATTGCAAATGCTGGGATGCCCGCACGGACTCCTCTACTAGAACGGGTGCCTCACCTTCCGGTACAGACACTTCAGGTAAGAGGGATTGGCGCCGCTCCAAGTTTAGTTTTAGGGCACGCCAGCTGGCTTCCATCCTGGCGACCTCCTCCCGGTGCCGGCCAGGCCTCTTAGGGTATCCTCCGCTTCTTGCAGCGTAGGAGGGTTTCCAGGCCGGGTGCCCAACGGTGGTTCCGTGGCGATCGGGTAGCTTCCGTGGGGGGAGAGCTCTGACTGCTCCATCCCTTCACACTTCTGCTCGTGTCCATTAGCCATCTCTGCCAAGTCACATGTGTCATTAGCATCTGGAGAGGGCCCCTCTTTTGTAGTGAGGCGGGACCTTCGTGTTAGTTTCCACACACTGAGGAGGATGAGGAGGCGGAACTCAAGAGCTGTGGGGCACGATCTTATATTGCAGTACCATTTAGAGTGGTCGGCCATCGTTTTCACGCCACTGAGTGAGTGTACACCCACGAAGAGCACGCCCTTCTTCTTCACCAGTGCCTCGTTGTGACGCAGATATGGCGGAAAAATGGCAAATACATTCTCTGATGATTTTAGCAATTCTCAAGCACAAAACCAGTTCAATTCAGGCACACAGGACTCGCTTATAGCGAGCTACAGAATCCTGTTCTTGACGCCCAAGAACAGTCGCACAGAGCCAGAGGTTTTGGGGGTACTCGGCACCGAGCCCGTCGACTTCTATGGGGTATGTCACGGCTTTACCCGCAATTGAATCAGAGTCTATTTTACTATGTAGAAGTGTATAAACTATAAATATATGTATATATATATGTCACAATGACATGTATATATATATATGTATTCTATGTGTGTATATTTTGTGTTTACAACGAAAGAAAGGGTTTTTTTTGTTGCGATTTTTTGTTCCCATAGATTTACATTGGACTTCCGGTATCGGAATTGGATATCGACGATATTTAGTGATATCGGCGATACCATTTCGATACGATATTTTTAGATATCGAGCAGTATCGCTCAACACTACCCATAACCTATCCTAACCTGCCCTAACATGTTGATCCAGAGGAAGGCAAAAAAACCCATGTGGGAAACAGTAAGCTTCACAGTGGGGAAAAAAAATTTAATCCCGACTCCACCTACGGCAATCAGACTAGCTCCCTGGATCAACGCAATATCTAGGAAACTGGTGTATATAACCTGACAATATCTTTTTCATACTTATTGCCTACTCCATAAATTAATGGCAGCTAAGACTTGTGCAAAATCACAGAAAGGCTTCCATTCACCTGAGTAAAGATTTAAACTGTTCTATGAAAAAAAGAGTGACTTGCTGTTGCCCTGATTAGCAATGCTTTGTTAGTGCCACCTTAGCTGTACCCATCTATTGTACATTAGGCTACTAGATTCCAAGAAATACTGGAGAAGTTGAAGATGAAGAATAGGAATATTCTGATCAATCGATTGGAAGTTTAGAGTTTGTTGACTGACTGTAGGAAGGTAAGAAGAATTATTATTAGCAGCCTTTGGCTTGATCTCGAGCCATGGCGACATGATGGATGGAACAATCTGTAGGAAGATCGATCTTGTGCAAGCCTTAGTCTTCTCTGCCATTTTCTTGACCGTATCAAGCCATTGGGTTTCTGGTCTTCCTCTTTGCCTTGTTCCTTCTATTCTTCTGACCATGATGTCCTTCTCCGGCGACTGCTCTCTTTATATGAAGTGTCCAAAGTAGGCAAGTCGTAGCTTACTGATTCTTGCTTCTAGTGACATGTCTGGCTTGATTTATTCAAAGATTAATTAGTTCTTCTTCCATCTTTGGTATAGTTAACATATTTTGCAACACCACATTTCAAAGGTGTCAATTCTTCTGTCTTGTTTCTATATTGTCTCAGTTTCGCATCCATATGTTACTACAGAAAAAAACAGACCATACGCAAGCTGTGTCTTCATCGCCAGTGAATGTTCCTTAATTTGAAGACCTTGTTCAATGACTTCATTGTTGAATTGCCCATAGCTACACTCCTATTGACTTTCGGTGTCGTCACTCGATCTTAAGTGATCATTGATCCGAGTAGGTTGAAGTCCTTTACAATTTCAGTTTCTAGTTTGTCGTAGTCCACCTCAAATGTTTAGGGGTAACGAAAAATATGAGGAAAGTTGAGTTGCCATCGGTGATGTATGTTACTATAGATTTCCCCTATGCTCTAAATAATTCTCTACTGTAGGTCATTAAAATAACAGAGAGTAAATCAGTTAAAAGTCACAAACACATATCAGAGCTATGTCATGGAAATGGTTCTGAAACATGTTTTACTGTAACACCTTCTGTGACTTTTAGGCTCCTCTTGAACCTCCGTTTGCTTATGACTTTGTCTTGTCCATGAGGCTTTATTTATTTACTATAAATTTGAAAACTAAATGAGCTCACCTATATTTTCAAATCATTCTGGTCAGGCACATACTATGTGCAGAACAGTTGGAGCACAGCAAGGTGAACATAGGAAAAGATAAGCTCCAGCTGTAGGACTCATGCCTTGTTAAAATGAATCCTCTTTATTGCATAGCAGAAAAACAACTAAGAATAAATCATACAAGAGTTAAAAGTAGCAAACGCATTTCAAAGCTACTTGCAGGACATAGCTCTGAAACGAATTAGCAACCTTCCATACATGGGACATGTTGACCTGCATGATATGGAAATATAGGTAAGCTGACTTTGTTTTCAAATTTTTGCTAAACAAATAAGACCTCATTCACAAAGCAAACTCGTAAGCAAACAAAGGTACAAGAAGGGCCTGCAACCAACAGACAGTAGTTCTGTTACTAAAGAATTTCAGAGAACACTGGAAAAGCCAAGAGTGGTGTGGCTAGTGTGATCCTCCTGTATGTAGTTGGTGCACTTTATGGGAGTCAGAGCGGTGGAGAAAAAGGTGTTGGTGGTAGGCAATAACGATAACAGCTTAGAAAGTAGAGTATATCCAGATAAAGAGTGCAGACGACTTTCTTTGGTCTGTGTATTGGATCAAAAAACACTATTTGGGTGTCTCACTTGGAGTGCTACTTCATTCTTTTCATCTTCCTGCGTATGTGTGCATAGAGAGAGAGCTGTCAATCAACTGGAATATGGTTGCTTTTCAGATTATTTCCTCTGAATCTCAGCAGCATTTCAAGATAAATCTCACTTGGTGCAATTTCAAAGCCAGGCTCTGATTCATGCTGGTTTCCTGTAAACACTATGCTATCCTAGACTTTATGGCATATTTAAAGTGATAATAACCAAGTCAACCATGTTGATAGATAAATGTGCTAAAACAGAAAAGCTGATAATTTAGGCAATAGTGTCATCGCAGTAATCATATCTTGAATATATAAGGTGTAAATATTCAAGACTATAGTTTCACCAATGTTCTGGTTTGCTCTTCAAAGGATAACAGGACAGTAGCTTGAAAATAATTTTTGGGGAATCTATTATTTTTCATTTACTGTTCGTCTGTTCTATCACCTTTCGGGTGCATCTTTAAATACATTTCCCTGCTTGTGTTTCCTGCTGGCGACAGACTTTGATGGATTCCTTCACTTTGCTGTATTTTGAGTTGGTTGCAGTAGCTTTTGTGTGTGATCCTTTTTCCTTAGGAATTTGCTACTCTTGTGATCCTATGAGCTGCTAAGGACATTTAGGGTAAGCAGCCATTGAGTGGGGGCACCATTATGTTATTTTAGGGTGCCTACCTTCATGGTCAGGCAGGGACAAATTTGGGTCAGTCAAGGGTTTTTCCTAGTCTGAATATGGACCTGTCAGGTTCAGTTATTTGTCTTCCTGGTTTGTAAGTTACTTGTGTAAATGTGCTTTGGCAGTCATAACACAACCTTTTGGCTTGACATATCACTAAATCAGTAGTGGAAGATTACTAGTTGTAAAAAAAATAAAAAATTTTTATATTGCATCTAAAAATGGTTACCATATAAGTGTCTATATGTGACCATCTAGTGATTGTGATGTGGATTGCAACCTAATTAGGGTTTTGCTAACATGTTGCAATAATATATTTAATTTTCATCTAAAAATATTTGAATGATTTTAAAAAAAAATTGTGGAAAGATAAGGGTAGACACGTGTATATTGTTAAAGGGGTTACCCAGGACTATATTATTTTTTTTTTTACCGTGGGCCTATGAATTAGTAGGCAGGTAGTCCTGTGCTGACAGAGATCTGCGCTGGGCAGAACAGGCAGGTAGTTAACAACTACATTCCCGTTCTGCCCAGCGCAGATATCTGTCGACACAAAGCGGTCACTGACAGTTCCTGCGGGTGATTTTCGGTCATGTCGGCAGAGCAGCGTTTTCTCTTCTGCTCTTCTCTGTTGGCGGAGTGTCACGCTGATTGACAGAGCTTTCCAAACGACGAAGAAGAGCTGCTTTGTTGATGTGAAGCAGTTGAGTCCATGGCTCCTCTGAGCTGGCGCCTATTAGATTTTTGGCTCATAGTAAAAAAAAAATATTTAGTCCTCGATCATCATTTTCATTAGAACCTGCAGGTTCTGTCATCTGTAGGATGTCAAATATGTGAACTGGAGTGCCAAAAAATAAAACAGTTGCTACATCAATATATCCTGACGCTCAACCTCATCATGCCTTAATTATTCAATAGGTCAAATATCTTTTACGTTACGCATCATGATTGCATTTTTTTGTAATGTTTTTAAGGTTAAATCATATAACAAGTATAGGTGATTCCCAAAAATGGTTTGCTAGCGCTCTTGATTTGCTCATGGTTATTGCTCAAGATAGAAGGCCCTTCTGCTTGGTTGCTAAGTCAACACAAATCAAACATAATCATACAAGTTTGTCCTTTATGTTTCAGTGCAC
>JARQOD010000010.1:25914150-25937659 GCA_033576555.1 Oophaga sylvatica | reverse complement strand
TGCAACACCACATTTCAAAGGTGTCAATTCTTCTGTCTTGTTTCTATATTGTCTCAGTTTCGCATCCATATGTTACTACAGAAAAAAACAGACCATACGCAAGCTGTGTCTTCATCGCCAGTGAATGTTCCTTAATTTGAAGACCTTGTTCAATGACTTCATTGTTGAATTGCCCATAGCTACACTCCTATTGACTTTCGGTGTCGTCACTCGATCTTAAGTGATCATTGATCCGAGTAGGTTGAAGTCCTTTACAATTTCAGTTTCTAGTTTGTCGTAGTCCACCTCAAATGTTTAGGGGTAACGAAAAATATGAGGAAAGTTGAGTTGCCATCGGTGATGTATGTTACTATAGATTTCCCCTATGCTCTAAATAATTCTCTACTGTAGGTCATTAAAATAACAGAGAGTAAATCAGTTAAAAGTCACAAACACATATCAGAGCTATGTCATGGAAATGGTTCTGAAACATGTTTTACTGTAACACCTTCTGTGACTTTTAGGCTCCTCTTGAACCTCCGTTTGCTTATGACTTTGTCTTGTCCATGAGGCTTTATTTATTTACTATAAATTTGAAAACTAAATGAGCTCACCTATATTTTCAAATCATTCTGGTCAGGCACATACTATGTGCAGAACAGTTGGAGCACAGCAAGGTGAACATAGGAAAAGATAAGCTCCAGCTGTAGGACTCATGCCTTGTTAAAATGAATCCTCTTTATTGCATAGCAGAAAAACAACTAAGAATAAATCATACAAGAGTTAAAAGTAGCAAACGCATTTCAAAGCTACTTGCAGGACATAGCTCTGAAACGAATTAGCAACCTTCCATACATGGGACATGTTGACCTGCATGATATGGAAATATAGGTAAGCTGACTTTGTTTTCAAATTTTTGCTAAACAAATAAGACCTCATTCACAAAGCAAACTCGTAAGCAAACAAAGGTACAAGAAGGGCCTGCAACCAACAGACAGTAGTTCTGTTACTAAAGAATTTCAGAGAACACTGGAAAAGCCAAGAGTGGTGTGGCTAGTGTGATCCTCCTGTATGTAGTTGGTGCACTTTATGGGAGTCAGAGCGGTGGAGAAAAAGGTGTTGGTGGTAGGCAATAACGATAACAGCTTAGAAAGTAGAGTATATCCAGATAAAGAGTGCAGACGACTTTCTTTGGTCTGTGTATTGGATCAAAAAACACTATTTGGGTGTCTCACTTGGAGTGCTACTTCATTCTTTTCATCTTCCTGCGTATGTGTGCATAGAGAGAGAGCTGTCAATCAACTGGAATATGGTTGCTTTTCAGATTATTTCCTCTGAATCTCAGCAGCATTTCAAGATAAATCTCACTTGGTGCAATTTCAAAGCCAGGCTCTGATTCATGCTGGTTTCCTGTAAACACTATGCTATCCTAGACTTTATGGCATATTTAAAGTGATAATAACCAAGTCAACCATGTTGATAGATAAATGTGCTAAAACAGAAAAGCTGATAATTTAGGCAATAGTGTCATCGCAGTAATCATATCTTGAATATATAAGGTGTAAATATTCAAGACTATAGTTTCACCAATGTTCTGGTTTGCTCTTCAAAGGATAACAGGACAGTAGCTTGAAAATAATTTTTGGGGAATCTATTATTTTTCATTTACTGTTCGTCTGTTCTATCACCTTTCGGGTGCATCTTTAAATACATTTCCCTGCTTGTGTTTCCTGCTGGCGACAGACTTTGATGGATTCCTTCACTTTGCTGTATTTTGAGTTGGTTGCAGTAGCTTTTGTGTGTGATCCTTTTTCCTTAGGAATTTGCTACTCTTGTGATCCTATGAGCTGCTAAGGACATTTAGGGTAAGCAGCCATTGAGTGGGGGCACCATTATGTTATTTTAGGGTGCCTACCTTCATGGTCAGGCAGGGACAAATTTGGGTCAGTCAAGGGTTTTTCCTAGTCTGAATATGGACCTGTCAGGTTCAGTTATTTGTCTTCCTGGTTTGTAAGTTACTTGTGTAAATGTGCTTTGGCAGTCATAACACAACCTTTTGGCTTGACATATCACTAAATCAGTAGTGGAAGATTACTAGTTGTAAAAAAAATAAAAAATTTTTATATTGCATCTAAAAATGGTTACCATATAAGTGTCTATATGTGACCATCTAGTGATTGTGATGTGGATTGCAACCTAATTAGGGTTTTGCTAACATGTTGCAATAATATATTTAATTTTCATCTAAAAATATTTGAATGATTTTAAAAAAAAATTGTGGAAAGATAAGGGTAGACACGTGTATATTGTTAAAGGGGTTACCCAGGACTATATTATTTTTTTTTTTACCGTGGGCCTATGAATTAGTAGGCAGGTAGTCCTGTGCTGACAGAGATCTGCGCTGGGCAGAACAGGCAGGTAGTTAACAACTACATTCCCGTTCTGCCCAGCGCAGATATCTGTCGACACAAAGCGGTCACTGACAGTTCCTGCGGGTGATTTTCGGTCATGTCGGCAGAGCAGCGTTTTCTCTTCTGCTCTTCTCTGTTGGCGGAGTGTCACGCTGATTGACAGAGCTTTCCAAACGACGAAGAAGAGCTGCTTTGTTGATGTGAAGCAGTTGAGTCCATGGCTCCTCTGAGCTGGCGCCTATTAGATTTTTGGCTCATAGTAAAAAAAAAATATTTAGTCCTCGATCATCATTTTCATTAGAACCTGCAGGTTCTGTCATCTGTAGGATGTCAAATATGTGAACTGGAGTGCCAAAAAATAAAACAGTTGCTACATCAATATATCCTGACGCTCAACCTCATCATGCCTTAATTATTCAATAGGTCAAATATCTTTTACGTTACGCATCATGATTGCATTTTTTTGTAATGTTTTTAAGGTTAAATCATATAACAAGTATAGGTGATTCCCAAAAATGGTTTGCTAGCGCTCTTGATTTGCTCATGGTTATTGCTCAAGATAGAAGGCCCTTCTGCTTGGTTGCTAAGTCAACACAAATCAAACATAATCATACAAGTTTGTCCTTTATGTTTCAGTGCACATGTTTCACACTAATACTCAATGTCCTTTTGCTAGAGCTGGAAGCTTTTTATCTTGGCAAGTAAGGCAGATTTTGGTCCTATACCTGATATTAAAGTCCAAACTAATCACAATGATGCACAGAGTAAAGGTCAGCCCAGCTTTTAAATGCTAATTGTTCTGCCAACAAACCTCATTTACAAGGCTTTTAAAGGCCACATATCTGTTTTATGTGATGCAATAGGCAGATATATTCCCTGAGACAAATTACAATTTATAGTCATTTAGGCCATATAATCTGGGGGAAAAACGTAAATATTGTACAAGTGTGAATATCCCAGAAGGAAGTGTCAAAATGCAATTTTCGCGGAGGTTTTATTTCTGCCTGGTCTGCTCTTCAAAGTTTGCTTCTGGTTTAATGTAAGACTTAAGATACTAGATATTTTGCAGAATTATACTAAACGAAATTCAAAATATTCACAAATTTTCCCATTTGCTTTAGATTTGTTTTTTTTGCCACCAATTTTGTTACACAATTGTCTCTAAAATAGAAATCAAAATGAAGAAAAATGTGTTACTAATACTGTGCTTACAGCTAGTATGCTAACCAATGTGTCTCCATGGCTACAGACTACAAACAAATATTATGTAGTCTGATCATAAAGCCATATGTTACTTACTTATTTTGCACTCCCCTACTTCGCTGTTTTTTGATGTCTCGAAGAAGAGGTAACTAGTAATTGTGCTCATTG
Organism: Oophaga sylvatica; assembly: GCA_033576555.1. Classification (NCBI taxonomy): domain Eukaryota; kingdom Metazoa; phylum Chordata; class Amphibia; order Anura; family Dendrobatidae; genus Oophaga; species Oophaga sylvatica. The sequence goes on along the minus strand of JARQOD010000010.1, from coordinate 25,933,898 downwards.
CTCGGGTTTTCCCGAGCATGCTCGGGTGGTCTCCAAGGATTTGGAAGTGCTCGGAGATTTAGTTTCTGTTGCCACAGCTGCATGATTTATGGCTGCTGGACAGCCTGAATACATGTGAGGATTGCTTGTTTGTTAAGGAATCCTCACATGTATTCAGGCTGTCAAATAGCCGCAAATCATGCAGCTACGGCAACAGAAACTAAATCTCCGAGCACTTCCAAATATTCGGAGATCACCTGAGCAACAAGTATACTCGCTCATCACTAGAGGTAATAGATTTGAGTGAAACATGACTGTTCGATCAGATTGAGCTCAAAGTGTTTGTAGTCTGCAATCATTGAGACATATAGGTTTGCATAAGAGCTGTAGACAAAAAAATTCTAGAATTAAAACAAGCTGGCAAAACTGTGAATAACCCTGGACTTATGATTTTTGTTGAATTTATAGAAGGGATTAAAGATGAGCTTAACCTGGTTCAGCGACAAGATCAGTTTTCTGTGCCACTAAGAACCGCCCATCTATTGCCGGGCCCCCCGGATCCTCCGGCTCAACACAACATTATCATGCCACAATGGTGACGTCTCACCAAATCAGCTAATCAAAAAAAGAGCTGGGGGAGTCAGCAGATAAGAGGAGGTTCCAGTAGCCACGGAACCCTGACCTCGTCACTGGACCAAGGTCCTGGGAATCGATTCAATCATCTCTAATAAGGATCCTGTGCCATGTTTTTCAATTTGAAAAATAAAAAGTTGTTTTGATTCACAAGGGTAAAAAATTCCATTTTATTTTCTTGTTTAAAATTCTATCTTTTGGGGAAAGGAATGTAGATAAATAAACCAACGTATTTCAAATGGAACAGGCTTTCTCAGTTTTGGCATGGATAAGAGCGCCTGTTGCATTTGAAAGGCAACATTTTTAATATTGCATCATTTTGCCGAAATGGTAGAATTTTAAACAAAATAAAACAGATATTTTACCCTTTTTGTGAGTCTTAACAACTTTTTTATTTTTCTATTATCGGGGATGTGTGGTCATTGCGAGTTCTGATGTACCGAGGAGTGGATCTCACAGATTGGAAGTGAGCTGGTTGTTTCCCCTTTTTTGTCGTTAAGATCACTTCTTTAAACATTTGTTCTTGGGTATAGTGATAAGGTTTGCAGATATAGTGGTCACATATAAGCCATGATGCATGTGGAACCAAAAAAGTCACTTTGCGTATAGCTCGAGAGGGTACTGGTTGTCATCAAAACTTGCAAAAATACTACAGATATTAGCCAACCTGAAAACCACCTATACACAGCTGTTTTGGGATACATACCGGTTTTTCTAATGAAGCTGGTAACCCAGTAGGTCACTCTTTGACTCTTTAAGAAGCCTTAAAACATGATTAGCTAAGCAAAAACCCATCTGTAGACAAAAGTTTGTAGGTACTTGACCCTCATCAGTACAAAGGAAAATTCTGCTTGGCTGTGGGAGATGCCTTTCTTAGGGCTCATGCGTCTGTGCAATGCAGTCTGATCACAGACCGCAATGAACGGACTGGCCACGGGAGTCCAGATCTGAGTATGACAGCTTCATATAATTCCATAGGGCTGTCACACTCAGGTCTGAATTCTCATGGCCAGTCCATTCATTACAGACAATGCATCAGCCCTTAAAGTTATTGATTCTCATTAGGGAGAAATCATAGAATCATAGAATGGTAGAGTTGGAAGGGACCTCCTGGGCCATCTGGTCCAACCCCCTGCTCAAAGCAGGATTCTCTAAATCATCCCAGACAGATGTCTGTCCAGCCTCTAGTAGAGATGTAGCTGAAGCATGGAGTCTTACCAGTTGTTACACACATATCCTGGGTATTCCAGTCATGACTCTTTCCCTTGGGTCTGCTACCTTCTGCTCTGCTCCACTTTGGGCTTCGCAAGTTGCCTAGCGCGGATCAATGACATCACCTCCATAGTACTATTTAAGGCTCATTGACACACCACTGTTGTCTTCAGATTATGTTGCAAGACTCTTGTTTGGTTGCCTCCACCTCATATGCACACCATGCTGACCTGCCTCTTTCCTCGCTGATTTAATTGCATCCATCCTGTTGCTCCCAATACTTCTGAGTATACCATGCTCTTGCTCCACGTATGCCATGCTGCCAGCTAAACTGATGCCTTGAACCATGTACCCATCCGTACCCGGGGCTTAGTGGGTCCACTTCACAAAGTGTAGAGAAAAATTTATTTATGGTGCTGCTGACGTGGCAAGTGATTTAGATGGGGTGAAGGTACACACACACTAGAGAAGCAGGGAGCAACACCAAGATGCCCGATTGAGTGCAAGCGAGAGGAGATATCACTTGACAAAGGTTCTGTTCCAAAACAAATAACTGGTTTGAATACTTCTAATAAAGGTATCTATGCTCACCTGCTGTGTCTCCACTATCATCCCTGGCAGCCCACCAGCATCACCTCATTTTACCGCTCACTTCACATAGTGAGCCTAACACCTCCAATGCTCAAAGAAGGCAGTTTGTAAATAATCTCTTCTTCAGGAGAAAGAAAACTATTAATGGTCACCTCATAACTTTAAAAAAACAATGTCTGACCTCTTAACTATTAATGGTCACCACTTTAAAAAAAAACAATGTCTGACCTCTTAATTGGCTTCGTGACATGACTTTGGAAGTTAGTCAACCAGAAACCCATCTGCAGACCGCTGTCTGTCCTAAAACAGCTGTGAATTGGTGGGGTTCTAGTTGGCTAATATCCCTTGATATTCCTTGATTGGACACTGAATCACATTGCAGCTACTTCCACAATTTTCTTCTTTCTCAAGGAGAACTAATCGATGTTGCGTTTTAGATAATTTCTTGTAGACTTATTTTAACTTGAGATTAAAGAAGAGCTCCCATAATTTTTTGTATCCTCTTAATATATTGCAGTCATCATACTACATAGCATTATGATCTTACATTGCTCATTTGGCCTTTCTACCTGTTTTCACTGAAGGTATATAGAAATCATTTCATCTTCAACTCCTCCCACCTACCAGGAATTTTTGCAATGTCTCATGATTCATACAGGGAAAATAGTCTTCCTTTTTCTACATGGAGTTTAGAAGGATTTAGCTAGTCTATTTTTAATTACGTGATGCCATAGACCTAATGGAAAAGAGAAGAATTAGCTGGATAGAAAGACAAAATGAGCAATTGTAAGTACACAGTGCTGTATAATATGATGATTATAAAATATTAAGGAGATAAAAACTTTGATGTGAGTGATTTTTTAATGAAAACCAGTGCCATCCAAAGCTGTATTTTGAATATACAATGGTTCTAAGCTTCATAAAAGAGATGACATAAGCGGTAATTAATCTATACTAGCCAAAATCTGTGGCAGCTCTTTACAAATAGCTATAATTGAATTGTTATTTACTCCCAAGGTGAAAAAAATCAACACAAAGAAAAAAATCTTTCAAATCCATAAATGGACTCTACGAAACATTAGTTACCAAAGCAGGACCACATTGTTCCACTCAGCGACTAAGGTGATTGTCATGTTTATATGCTGCTGACATTTTCATTTTCGAACAATGTAAAACAGTGGAAGCCAATATAATTATGTGTTTGAACAAAACAAACAGACTGTAATACAAAACTGATTGCTATTATTTAATGTCAATTTTTTTTTTACCCTCTCTCTCCTACGTCTGTGAATATATATAATTGACATTTGAAAGAGCAGGGCTTTTAACAGTGAGTGAGTATTGTGTGGAAGATCAAATGTTGCAAGTCTATCTTATGTAATGTAAATTAGACTTGATTTTCTGAGGGTTTTTCTTTGATTTTTGTCTTGTTTTGATTTCATTTTTTTTATTAGTTTTTGTTTTATTATAGCTCTATTATTCCAGACCTCTTCGAGAAATGACAGCAAAGTGGAAACAAATGCATTTTTGTGGTTCAATGTGTGGTTTAATTACAATGTTGAATCTAATGTTATTATTTATTCTTCGCTTTTCCACAAAACAGAAAACTGACGGGAATCTGCAGGTCAAATGTTCACTCTAAGGGCTTGTGCACATGACAGTATTTTCGGTTCGAGTGAGATCCGACAAAACATCGGCACGCAATCGAACCAATGTTATCCTATGGGTCCATGCACGTCAGATTTTTTTCCTCTAACAGAACCGGTCTAAGGAGAAAATCCCTGCATGCTCAAGATTGATTCGATTTTTGAAGTCAATGAGTCCATGAAAGAAAACTTTGAATGACATCTAAGTGCAGTCCGATTTCCATTGACTAACAGAACAGAGAAGATTGAGAAATTTGTTTTCACCATCTTCTCCTCTTCTGAAAGAATTTGATCACACTATGACCACACTCTGATCAAACTTTGATCAGAATTTTATCAGAGTTTGATTTGCAAAATTGACCCGATTCTCTCGGATAAGAGAAAATACTGTTGTGTGATCCTAGGCTAATTGTGTTGATATCCTTTCAAGCTGATGGTCTAAAAAGTGTTTCCCAACTTCAGTCCTCAAAAGCCACCAAACAGATCATGTTTTCAGGATTTCCTTAGTATAGCATAGGTGATGGAATTATTGCAAGTGCAGTTGATGCAATTACCACCTGGGCAATGCTAAGGAAATCCTGAAAACATGACCTACTGGTGGCTCTTGAGGAGTAGAGTTGAGGAACACTGGCACTCTCACGGCAATGTGTTTGTGACCTCAAATTTGGCCAAAATTGAAGAGTCAAGCCAAATGACTTTTACAGTATAGAATTGGCTACTATAGTCAAGTGTTGACACACGAAGTGAACAAAATTGATAAATTTGCAATACAGCAGGTTGTTCAAATTTACAGAGAAAATTTGACTTCCACAAAAGTTATTTCATTTTAATAGAATGTTTCTTTAATATACTCTGGTGTCCTGACCCTCCCAAAAAATATACTTATCCCGCCGCTCAATTTTCCTGCTGTTGCAGACCGTCATTAGGTACTCATCTTATTCGAATTATCCATCATGTCCATTTGGTGCCGAGACTTCCATTCAAGAGTTGTGAAGTCGAAAACCTATTCAGCGCCACTTTTGATGCCAAGTGAAGATGATGAAAGAGAGGACATGTGAATGATTCTTGTGTGCCAGGGCACTGGAGCAGCCAGGTTTGTTTTCTAGCTCCCTACAATGCAATATTTTACTAATTTTGCAAATAACCCCAAAAATTAGATTAAGGAGAATTGAATTTTTGGGTGAAATTCGAGGTGTATTCAATTCTATTAGAACAGTTTTGCTTCTCTTTAGTTGACACACGATATCATCTCTGTAGGGCAATGTAAAGAGATCGGGGGAGACCTGGCAAGCGTTGCCCAAGTAGTGCCAGCAGATTACTAGATGATTTTGAAAAATATTTAGAATTGAGAGTCCTCAGTGGTTGATACCTTTTAATGGCTAACTGAAAAGATGGTAACAAATTGCAAGCTTTCGAGACTACTCAGGTCTCTTCATCAGGCTAGACTAATACAAAATCTGAAGAATCACATATTTATATACGCAACAGGACACAGGAATAATGCAATAGGTAAGACAAGTGACGCGAAGCAGAACTGTCATTATGGCAGAGGGATGAACATAAATATTGGAACAGTTCATAGATAAGGAGAGAAAGTTTTATTGCCCTCTGATTGAAGTCTGCTATTGTGTTTTGATGCCCCTAGAAGGTCAGAGAAGCAGATTCCTTAATTGATATAGAAAGACATAAATCCATGTGACACGTTCATTCCAGCACTAAGAGTGTCAAAGGTCATCATAAGTTTATATTCCCAAACCTTTCTATCTTTCTCAGATTTGAAGTTAGATGTTAATACAAGTAATTCCATATTACATAGTAATTACAAAAAGATGCCCGATTACAATCCATATTTCCAGACCCCCCACTACTATGTTTTAGGCAGCCCCCAAATCTAAGAAGCATCATTGTCAGAAGCTCCCTGTCCTCCCCAACAGCTGCAGGAACCTTTCCTTGAAACCAGAAGAAATGTAAAACCTGTGCATCTATAATGACCACGGACAAGATAAAGATCCCCAACTCACATCAGGGCTACAAGATACCAGGTACTTTCAGCTGCATCACATCTAATGTGGTGTACCTCATTATATGTACTAAATGTCCAATTGGGGGTCTGTATGTGGGGGAGACCGGGCAAAAACTGAGAACAAGGATGAATTCTCATCGCCACACAATAAGAGAAAAAAAAAAAATGGATTTACCTGTGGCAAAACACTTTTGTATGCCCGGTCATAGCATGATGGATATGGAATTACTTGTATTAAAATCTAACTTCAAATCTGAGAAAGATAGAAAGGTTTGGGAATATAAACTTATGATGACCTTTGACACTCTTAGTGGTGGAATGAACGTGTCACATGGATTTATGTCTTTCTATATCAATTAAGGAATCTGCTTCTCTGACCTTCTAGGGGCATCAAAACACAATAGCAGACTTCAATCAGAGGGCAATAAAACTTTCTCTCCTTATCTATGAACTGTTCCAATATTTATGTCCATCCCTCTGCCATAATGACAGTTCTGTTTCACGTCACTTGTCTTACCTATTGCATTATTCCTGTGTCCTGTTGTGTATATAAATATGTGATTCTTCAGATTTTGTATTAGTCTATGCCTGATGAAGAGACCTGAGTAGTCTCGAAAGCTTGCAATTTGTTACCATCTTTTCAGTTAGCCATTAAAAGGTATCAACCACTGAGGACTCTCAAGTCTAAATATTTTTCTCTCTATTGGCTAACACGGTACAAAGATACACATCTTTCCTATATCTAGATGATTTTGATGATTCAACAGGTGCATCACAGGATAATCCACAATCATTGCAGTGTTCGAAGGGAACTAGTTGATTTCTCCATTCAATAGGTAAGTCAGACCATTTTTTTGTCTATTTGCTAGAGAAAGAGGCTTATTAAGCTATTGAAATAATTAGTTAGCCATTCCCTTCATATAAGACTCCAGTCCTGGGACAAGTCAAGAAATCCTGTTCGATGATCAGTGCAGTGGTAGAGACTAGTCCGGCTAACAGTAGAATGGGGTACCAAGGCCAATACAACTATTTTAATTATATAAACAACTTACTATGTACTATTTTAGTTTTTTTTTACTATTATTTTCATGATAGCTCACTTGAGAAAGAATTGGTTTAATTAAGATAATACCATTTTTTTCCATCTTTTTAATTTATGTATTATTGTTGACAAATTCATACCTACAGTGCAAACAGATGAGTAGATCATTGTGTTAATCAATATATTTCGGCAGGGGATTAGGCATTTATTTATTTGTTCACTAATTTATTTATTTAGTTTTTTATTCTCTTTCATTATTTATTTTGTATTGTTTTAGGCTAGCATTATTATAAGCTATAATTTAGACTTAGAATATTTAGATAGACAACCGAGATAAAAGTATACTATTAGATGAGTGACCTAATTTTTTAGAGTGGAGGTTAGACATTTGATTTTTTTTTTTGCTTTGTGTTCTCTCATTCTTTACTATGGCTGCTTTTATTATTGCACAATTTAGACCTCTTTTTACAAATGGCCTAAATAGAAATAAGAATATTTTTTTGTGAACTAATAAGAAGTTTAATTATAAGAATGGATATGTTTTTGCTTTTCAGTTTAAATTAATTATTGATATAATATAACTTCTAACTATGCAGGCGGGATTTCAAAAAATTGCATTATTTTTCGGATTCTGTCTAGTGTAATTCTCTTTTGTAGGGGAACACAAGCTCTGTAATTGCTGTAAGTGTTATATATTGATGCAGGATTATAGGAATACTGCTTTAGAATTAATACGGTTAGCTCTTGATGAGTTATTTAAGGATAAAGGCCAATCTAAGTCATGGCAAGCTGATCTCCAATCAATTAACTAATTTACAGTACTACTTGGTTAGTTAAGATTAATGTCACAAATAAGAAAATAAATGCTCGCTTGTAACTAGTCACGTTGTGAAGCAATGAACCAATCTCTAAGGGTATGAGAATAACATTTTCGAACTGTTAAACAAGTATACCCAAACAGTATAACTCATGCTACTTTGCCACCCAGACAACACCTTCTAAGGCAGTGTTTCTCAACTCCAGTCCTCAGGACCCACCAACAGGTCATGTTTTCAGGATTTCCTTAGTATTGCACAGGTGATAATTTTATCACCTGCTCAAGCATTAATTCCATCAGCTTTGCAATACTAAGGAAATCCTGGAAACATGACCTGTTGGTGGGTCCTGAGGACTGGAGTTGAGAAACACTGTTCTAAGGGGTCCAAAGAAAGCTGTTGGCAAAAGAATGGGTCGGCCAACAGTTCGCCCAGCTCTCCAAACTACTCCACGCGCAAGAAAATTTACCCTTCTGAGTGCACCTAACTTTTCTACGAGAAAGCTCCCGATTAACTTTTCTACGAGAGAGCTCCCGATTAACTTTTCTACGAGAGAGCTCCCGATTGACTTTTCTGAGTCTTGTTTGTCTTGCTGGGAATAAATGGGTCTGCTGCATGAAATCTGACATGCCCTATCCTTCCCTCTCCCGCCATCATTTGTTGGGGAAGAGTTGGGCAGCTCCCATGCACATTAGACTGTCAACTACAGCAAAAGTGATATCAAAGGGCTTAGTCAAACTTTTACTATTTTGTGTATGGGAGATTTAAGAATTAAAAGGGGTGGTCTGAAGACGAAATTACATTTTATCTAAATCCCTATATATTTCATGCCCTAATCTAAGCTATTTTCTAATATACTTGCTTTAAAAAGTCACTAACGTTCCCTAGCTGCAGTATTTAACTGCTAGTGTATCTTTTTTACTTCCTGTCTGACTATTCATTTCAGAAGCCCCAGTGAGTCCTGGGATAATAAAACAGGCCGTCATCAGAGCAGGGTCACAACCTCTGACCCCTCCCTTAAACTAAGTGTCATCAGTGACACTGATGTTGTGAGTCACTGTAATGCCATAGCCATCTTGGTTGTGGCATTACTGTGATTGGCTGGCCATCTGACATCATCAGGGATTATAAAAGGACAGGCGCTTCCCGACTCAGCACACGGACGCCATTGCACAGCTTTGTGACACTTCGTATTGACGGGAGAGAGTGTTTGCCCAGGCCTGTGTGCACAGTAAAATGATTCAGAGGCTTGTAGTGTTGATACTGGTGCTAAAGCTGAACCATCATAGTAACAGACTTTTTAAAGTCTAATAATTTGTCTAGGGAAGAGGAGAGTCACAGAAGCAGAAAGTGTGACAGAATCAAGTCTGTAGACAGGCATTAGGCCTGTGCAGTCTGTTGGCAAATATATAGCTGCAGTTTCTTTTGTGGGGGCTGAAAAAATTTAATATATTTTGATCCATCAAGTATTACATGTTTGAGGTCCTTTTTTGTGTTATATAACACACCCAAAAATCATTGAAACATTTTCTTGGGCTACATTTCTCAGACATACAGTGTTCCATGGTCTGTGAACATTTCTGTGATCTGTAAACCTACTAAAAAGCTTTTAAAAAAAATTGTAGGCTTCAATTTCTCAACCATACAGTGTTATGGGGTCTGTGAACATTTTTGTGATCTCTTAAACTGAGAAAAAGCAGTGAAACATTTTTCTGGATTGAATTTGATTCTCATCCATACACTTTTGCGTTCTTTCTGTTACATTATCTGTTACATTAAAGTGGATCAAAATTGCAAAAACCGCTTTGATTGCTGCAGGTCACCAATTTTTTCTCTTTTATTTAAAAAAACTTGTTTTCAAGAGACCTAGCAATTACGTGCGGCAAGTGTGATTACGCCTGTTGCTGGAGCACAAGAAACACGCCCATCCATTGTAAGGGTCTGCGGAACACACCAAATATTTGATGTAGAGAGGTGCGTTTGCAGCCCGGGGATCCACCATGCAGGCGGAGCCTGCTGCTGGTAAAATGGCGCAAGAAGCGAACTCTGTTATCCCGCAGAGTCGCCAAAATAGACGCCGTAACGCGCTGTGGCAATAAGTGCGAACTCTGTTATTCCACAGAGCCACTAGGAGTGCCGCAGCGCTATATGGCGATGTGTGCGAACTCACTAAACCCAACTGAGTCGCAAAGTAAACACGCTAGGGCGCTGTCTAGCGTTGAAAGCGAACCCTGTTACGTCACAGAGCCGCTGAGAAAAAGTTCTGTGTCCTGTCAGGCACCCAGGTACACAGTTAAGTGCTAAGCGAACATAGAACGTGATCATGCGCTAATGTCCTCTCGGGAGTTACCCGCAATCTATGGCGTCTGAACGCCAGGCCCTGAATACGGCAATCAAACTCCTCACCGGTTATGCCGGTAATCTAGGGCATCTAGGACACCGACCCTGACCTGCTAGCATACCAAACTCCTCACCGATTAAGTCGGTATTCTAGGGGCTTATTTCAGCCGGGGCCCTAACCACACACACGCATGACCACACTGGCGCAAAGCATATAATGGTTGATACTAGCGCATGGCGGCTCAGCATTGCCACCCTTTTATAATAACAGCTACAGGACCTGCCAGAAACAAGGACCAATGAAACTTGTTCCAGAACTCCAGTAGTCACAGGACCTTCCTGGCAAACCAATAGGAGCTGCTGAAGTACCTGAGCATGTGACCCCTGATCTCCAATGAGAGATCTCACCCTGGGCACGCTCAGAAGGGGAAACGCAGGACTTCGTCCCAAAGACGTCTGCTCCAGCACTGGCTATAATAGCAGATCCAGGAGAGGCAGCAGCAAGTCACTGCACAGTACTGGAATGGGCAAGACGCTGGGACCTACGCCTCCGCCGAGCAGGCTCCACTGCGGCCGGAGATGAATGGGGGACCGCAGTGGGACTGGCTCGAGACTCCCCTTGTGCAGCAGTGGGAACTCGAACACTAACATCCATGACACATAAGTTCCTGTCCCACTTTGCAGGGAAGCATGGTATTTCACTTCTGAAGCCTGAACAGGTGGTCAGTTGGATAGCAGATAATGCTTCCAGCAGGCTTGGCAGCATCACATAGTCTTCCACATGACCCAGTCTCACCAGCCTAAAGTCTGAATTACTTAATTGTCTCCCTGATTCTCCTTTCTCCCACCATGTTAAGTCCCAGGAGACTAGTGATCCCACACTAAGACACTTCGAGGAGTGCTTTATAACATAATTTCTTGATTGTGGCTTTTCAACTTGTATACTCCAAGAGGGACAGGAGGACATGCTGCTTAGTAATGCACAAACCTTAGAGAAGTCCCGGCCACAAGAACATGACGGTGGGAAACTGCAAATTTGGGATCAGGAAGAAGATGATGGTGAGACACAGTGTTGCCAATAATTCTTGGTGTTATTAAGTCACAAAGTCAGGAGGAACAGAGTATGGTGGTGGAAGACAAGGTAGTGGATAATGAAGTCACCAACCTAACCTGGAAAGCTGGCATGCAGAGCAAGGCCAGCAGCGTTAAGGGGGAGAGATTTGCAGCACTGAAATAAACAGGAATAGGCAGTAGGGTGACCTGAGGGAGAAGGCGGGCAAATGTTCTGCAGAGCACCAACTGTTCTGAATTTCTCAGTGTTAGGTGTTCCCCAGTCTGTGACTTGTACGAGCACGTGTCCAGGAACATCACCTGTGCCTTCACCAACGCACTTACTGGCACTGTCCACTTAATTATCGACAAGTGGACAAGCGCTTGTTGTAAGGGGCACTATATTTCATTGACTTCACACTGGGTGAACATTGTGGAGGCTATTGGTGAGTCACAATCTAGCACGGCACATGTGCTACCGATGAAGAGGATTGCTGGCCTTACGTCTATCAGGGTTTCCTCTATCTCCAACAGCAGTTGTTACACCCTCTCCTGCTCCTCCTCATTCTCCATCTCCGATGTGCTATCTCAGACCATGTTGTCCACCTCAGCCAGAAGCTGGAAGCTCTGCAGCACTACCTCAGCAAAGCGACAACTGACTCTGCTGAAGCTAATTTGTCTACAAGACAAACCACACACCATGGCAGAGTTACTTAAATGAATAACAGACCATACAGATATTTGTTTGTGTTTTTTTGCCGTTGAACCTCCGACCAGTCATGGTCATGTGTGATAATCCCATATCATGTTGAGCACATGTGCTCAACTTGGTAGATTAACGGTTTCTGAAAACATACTCAGATTTGCCAGAGCTTCTGGTCCAGGTATGCTGCATCAGTGCCATTTCTGCAAGTCGGTTACAGCTGCCGCCACTCTGATAGTCCTACAGCAACGCATGCAAGTGCCAGTTCACCGACTTGTGTCCAACGTCCCCCACACACAGGAACTCCACACTGCACATGCTTGCAAGGCTTTGTGAGCAGAAGGGACCAGTGGTTGAGTACTAGCTACAACAGACCCATCGGAATTCTGGTCAGCCTCCAAACATAGCAACTGAAGAGTGGGCATGGATGTCTGATATTTGTTTGGTTCTCCAAGACTTTGAGGACTCCACAAAAATGGTGAGCCATAGTCAGCGCAACTATCCTGCCTCTGTGCCTACTTAAACAATTGCTGTTCACAATTAAAAAATATATTTTTTTATGCAGACTAAAGGCACTGTCACACTTAGCAATCGCACTAGCGATCACGACAATGACACGACCTGGCGAGATCGCCAGTGCGATCGCTATGTGGTCGCTAGTTAGCTTCCAAACACAAAGATCTCGTCAGAGATCAGCGATCTGTATAACGACCTCTGCGGTCGTTGGGAAAACCTAGTCCCACCTGCGACGCTGGTAAAGTCGTTCATAAAGGGTGTCACACGCAACGATTCAGGCTCACCAGCGGGACACCAACGACCAAAAAACGGCTCAGAACGTTCATAAGCGATCAACGAGATCTCAGCAGGGGCCACATCACTGCTAAATGTCACACACAGTTGCGTCGCTAACGGGATCGCTACTGCATCATAAAATCGGTGACTCTTTAGCGATATCGTTAGCGATCTCGCTTAGTGTGACAGTACCTTAAGTGGAGATGGCAGAAAGAAATTGTAGCAAGCCCAGCCTAACCTCATCTGCTCAGTGCAAATTGAGAAACAATGAGGAGGGGCGCTGAGGAGAAGGAAGAGGAGAATCAGTAGCTGGCAGCTAGTGCAACAGAGACTAGGTGGATGGGCTCAGGATGGGAATGAGGATGTAAAGATGGAGGAGGAGGAGATCGAGAAGAGAGACGTCATCATGGTGGAGAAAAAGAGATGTTGGCTGTATGGAGCTAGGCACACATAGCCTACTTTATGTACCGCTGTCTGTCCCGTAACTCTTGCATAACATTCTTCTTGACCAAAAAAGAGTACTGTTTGTTTATCCTGCTAGACCCATGCTACAAGGAGAACTTTGAATCTCTTCTTCCTGAGGTGAAGAGGTCATCTAAAATGGTGCTATACCAGAAGGTCATTATGGAAAATATTTTGAAAAAATTCCTATCAGATAATGCTAGCGACAGGGGACAAGCTTCCTTGCCAACCAAGGAGGAGAGGCCAGGGAGAAATTAGTGGGGGTACACTGTCAAAGGCATGGGCCAATTTAATGACACTAACCCAGTGCCCAGGGCCTGATGGCTGGGTATTCTTTGCAAGATGGGAAACATTTTTAAAATTGCCAATACCTGCCAAACCAAACCAGCATGCTACCTAATTCCTCTGCGACTTTCAACTTTTGGGTCTCAAATCTGGACACCTGGCATGAGCTGTCCCTCTATGCCTTGAAGGTGTTGTGCTGCCCTGCCTAGATTTTTGTCTGAACAGGTTTTTAGTGCCACAGGGTTCTCATAACAGAAAGGTGTTTTTGCCTGTCTAGAGAGAATGCAGACAGGCTCAGTCTCATAAAAATGAACAAAGCCTGGATTAGCCCACACTTTTCCACACCACAAGATGACAGCAGCACATAAAGTGTTTGTAGTATTCAATATTTAATGCGGCCCGCCAGTTGTTGCCTTTCATAGGTTTATGGATGACCCTAATAGCAATGCCTCATCATTTTCTGCAAAGCCTTATGACTATATAGGTACATGAACTACACTTTCAAAATATTTTCATTCAAATTCAAAATCAATTCATTTTAACACGGTTATTGTTGTATTATGGTGGTATGTAAAACTTACAAATTGGATAGAAAAATATTTCAGGGTTAGATTAGTCATCCATACAGTGTTACATGCTTTGTGTCACATTTGGTGGTGCATAACAGTACAAAAAAAGTTTGAAAATGTTTGCTTATTTGTTCACATTTTTTACACATGCACTACTCTGTCTTCTGTGGTAAATTTTTGTTATATAGAACACTCAAAAAACAGTTTAAAAATGTTGCTGGGTCACATTTCCCAGCCATACTTTATTACGTGTTCTTGAGTATATTTCATTGGTATATTAATCTTAAAATAAATGCTCAAAATTTATTGGTGTTATAATGCTCACCTATAAACTCTTTTGTGGTCTGGCGTGCATTAAATAGGAATATAACCCTTAAAAGCTCATAGCCTTTGTGTCTAGGAGTTCCAAGACGTGACAATTTGAGCAGAATGTGTATGAGATCCTCCTTTATGTCTAATACAGTGTGTATTTGAGTCTCTCTGACTCCTTAATTTTTGGCAGTTCTATCTTCCTTCATAAATGGAATTGAAATTTCCAATTTTTTAATAAGAAAATCAATTTTGGTTTCCTTAAATTACATATTTGTTTAACCCTTTTTAAATTTTGCCTTATATACAAATCATTATACAAGAAAAAAATGCTTCTTAAAATTTTTTTTCCTGTAAAATGCATTTTCTTGCTGGTCTGGAATGTTTTATTGCCACTCCTTAAAGCGGAGTAAAAGTGTGACACCATTGTGGTCGGCAGCAATCTGGGAATCAGAGATGCTTCCAGGGGTCATCCCCACGCTGTTCTTCTTCCATTTAGAGCTTTACAATCCATTTGAACATTTTCACTGCCCTCCAGACCTCTTTGTAGGGTCTGCCGGAAAAAACTCGAAATTCATATTGACTCAATTTATACTCGTTACTCGAAACTTTAGGAATATTAGGAATTGCTCGTTTCGAGCAACGAGCACCCGATTAGTGCTCGCTCATCTCTGTTTCTATCATCTGCATCTATTAACACTGTAAAATAAACATTTCTTCCAAGCGTTATATTTTCATAAATCTAAAATGCAGATACATTTTGCCCCCGCATTTTTAGGAATTACTGTGTAGGTGTGTTACCCTATGTTCAAAATCGAGGAAAGTTCCATCATCCATTATTACAAAGCCAAATTAACTGTCTGCCATTATCTACTTATCTAATCAAGTTAATATCAAGAACATGCTTACCTTATGATTTTAATTAACTAGGAAGTCATAATTGACTGAAGGATTATATGTTTTTGTTTTCTTATCCCAAGGTAAGTGCTTTTTGCGCTCGGGAAGTCTGAAACTGCAGTTGAGGATGTGTAAACATCAAGCTTTTCAGCTAATTTCCTCCTCCTTTTACAGCATCAAAGCATTTCTACAGTTGTGTTACATTAGATAATCGCCCTCAAGAGAGAGATGATGTGAGTTATTAGTGGGGTGCTCCCTAGGAGGGTAATTATCTAATAGAAAACACACTTTTGCATCCCCCAAGGATAAAAGATCATGTCTTGGAATGGTTAGCTCGTATTTACATGGGGCTGATAACGCAGCACCGTTCAATATGTTTTGCAAGAGCAGCTCCCGTACGCTACGGCCACGGCACGGGCTCTTCGAACAGTTTTGCGGTTTACAAAAGAACAATGGTACAGATAGATTACGACCAGAGCTCGATAAATTGAAAGTGCTGCAATTTGTGAAGACCTGAAATAAAAGATGGTTGCACTTGATTCTTGAAAGGATTCGGCAACAAGGTTGCCTTAATGATACAAAGCCGCGGAGAGGAGCTCAATCCTCAAGGGCCACTAATGTTCCTCAGTTTCGGGATTTCTCTAATTAAGAGGTAATTAATTTGTTCCTCACATCACTAAGCTAAATGTTGAGCTGATTATTGTTCAGAAAACCTGCGCAGGGCTGTAACTTGGCAATTTTATTTCAAGAGCATCTGCTTTTAGGGACGTTTAGGTGAAGTTCTTCAATATTTTATGAAGAAATTAATGTTGATTTTTTTGTCTTTTTCTAAAAATTGGCATAGAAAGGTCATTGAGTTATCCTCTTGAGTTTTTTTTAATATGCTATTTATTTTGGTCTCTTTAACTTAAAACAGATGCTAAGTGACAACCTCTAATGACAGCCATTAGCAACAGTACCCATAGGGTTCTACCTGAACTTTATAGATTTCCATTATGTTGTAGAGTTAGAAATACCCCGTCAACCTTATGTTCAACAATACGTCTGATCTCCTCTACTCTGACTGTGTCAGTCATTACCGTAGTCCTAGAATTTAATTCATGATCTAGGCAGCTTTATAGTAGCAATTTCGTACAAGGCCAAAAACTACAACACAAAATTTGGGGACAATAAGGCAATAGTAACGTCACTGAAACCTATACTACAGGGATTTCAAGCTCAAATTCGCACAGGAAGTTTTTCCTTATCAAATATAGCGATGAACCTTTTCATATTGAAGCAACTTAAGGGGGTTGGCCTAAGAATAAAGTACTTTTTAATTAACAGAGGTTAGAATAAAATAAACACATAGTCACAAATGGGGCATACTAGAATAATATAATATGGTATGTAAGAGGAGTAAAAGCATATGGCCCAATGGCCTAATTTAAATATGTAATAACAAAGGATAAAAACCTTGAATAATACAAATAGAAAAGCTTGATGCCAACAAAGTGACTGCTGAACACAGTAAGATAGCCCCACAGTGAATTCTTCCACAGTACCCTCCAATTTACTGTACCCGCCCCTTATTCCCCCAGGCAAAGTATGGTGACCAAATCACAGTATGATCCTACATAGCCCTCCACACAGTATAATGAGCCCCACATAATCCTCCATAAAGTTTTGTGGCCTCACATAGTTCTCCATGCAGAATAATGGGCCCTGCATGTTAGGGCTGGCGGAACGCACCAAATAAATATAAATAATAGGTGCGTTCACAGCCCGGGGTCCACTGTGCAGGCAGAGCCTGCTGCTAGTAAGATGGCGGTAAAAGCGAATTCTGTTACTTCACAGAGTCGCAAACATAGATGCTGTGGCACTATATGGCGGTATAAGCGAACTCTGTTACACAACAGAATCGCTGAGGTAGAGACGCAGAGATAGAGACTGTGTCCTGTTAACACCACAGGGGTACACAGATAACTGCTGTGCGGATAGCAGTCCGTGGTCATGCAGTCAGCAAACAAGCAACTCCTCACCGGAGTAGCCGGTATTCTAGAGGCTATTTCAGCCAAGCCCTGAACACGTGCATACAAATCTCCTCACCAGAGGTGCCGGTATTCTAGGGGATTATTTCAGCCAAGCCCTAACCACATGTGTGCATGATCACACTGGCGCAAAGCACATAACACAATTGATACTAGCGCACGGCCGAACGGTCATGCGCACCTTTTATAGTAGCAGCTACAGGACCTTCCAGAAAAGGACCAATGAGAAACTGTTCCAGAACACAAGCAGTTTCAGGACCTTCCTGGCGGACCAATGGGAGTCAGTGCTGTAACCGAGCATGTGACCCCTGATCTCCAATGGGAGATCTTGCCCTGGGCATGCTCAGATGGAGAAATGCAGGACTTAGTCCCGAAGATGTCTGCTCGCCGCTGACCAGTACTGGCTACAATAGCAGAACCTGGAGAGGCAGCAGTAATCCTCTGCACAGTGTTAGACTGGGCGAGACGCTGGGACCGGTGACGGATGGGAGACCGCAGCAGGGATGGTTCGAGATTCCCCTTGTGCAGAAGAGGGAACTCGACCCCTAGCACTGCATTTCCTTCCATATTGTATAATGGCACCACATAGCCCTCCATACAGTAGAATAGGCTCTGCATAGTCTTCCATACACTATAATGGCCCCATATAGTCCTCCATACAAAACAATGAGCTCTACATTGCCTTTCATGCAGTATAATGGGCCCCACATAGCCTTTTATGTAGCATGATGGACCCCACATAGTCCCACAGGCAAAGTATGGTGACCACATTACAGTATGAGTAATTGTGATCACCACATAGCCCTTCACACAGTATAAGGAGGCCCACATAATCCTCCATACAGTTTAGTGTCCCCACATAGTCCTCCATGTACAAGAATGGGCCCTGCGTTGCTTTCCATACAGAATAATGGCCCCACATATTCCTCCATGCAGTATAATGGGCCCTGCATTGTCTTCCATACAGTATAATGGCCCCACACAGTACTCCATACAGAATAATGGCCCATGTAGTCTTCTATACAGTATAATGGGCTCTGCATTGCCTTCCATACAGTAAAATAGCCCCACTTAGTCCTCTGTACAGATCAATGACCCACGTAGTCTACCATATAGTATAATAGGCCCTGCATTGGCTTCCATACAGTATAATGGTGCCACATAGTTCTCTATATAGTATAATGGCCCACATAGTCATCCATGTAGTATAATGGGCCCTGCATTGGCTTCCATACAGTGTAATTGCATATATATTCATCCCTACAGGATAATGGACCATGCACTGCCATCCATACAATATAATGGGCCCCACATAGTCCTCCATACAGTACAATGGTCCTGCACTGCTTTCCATACAGTATAATGGCCCCACATAGTACTCCATACAGTATAATGGCCTCACATAGTGCTTCATATAGTATAATGGGCTACACATAGTGCCCCATAAAGTATAATAGCCCCACATAGTCCTCCATACAGTGTAATATGCCCAGATTGTCCTCAATACAGCATAATGGACTGTGCATTGCCTTCCATACAGTATAACATCCCCACATAGTCCTTCATGCATTATAATGTCCCTACCTTAACAAAAAAATAAATATCATGTCTCCTCAGTTCCTCACTGTTCTGGTATCAGCAATGAGCGCTCTGAACCTCTGCATTTTTCAACACAGTGGGAGCGTTGTAGTGATGTCTTCGTGCCCACTGGGCTGAATCGTCAGACACTGGGAGAGTATGATGGCAGAGGCAGCATCAACTGACAGCTTCCTCTTTCATCATTGCTTTCAACCTTATTGATGTTTAGGTGGCCAATGCAGTTGAAAATGTGATGCCAGCTGTATACTATATTGTATGGAAGACAGGAGTGAATGAGCAGAGAGGACAGACAGGAATGCAAGAACAGAGCGATAATGACCAAGCCCAATTTTTTTGCAATCTGTTTCAGAGTCTATGTCAATAAAGACGGATTACACGACATTACAATATATGGATGATTTTCATTTTTTAAATGGTTAACTTTATCCATTTTGAAACAGGTTCACTGTAGTGTATGGGAGAATCTCAGGGAAGGTACCCAAGATTTAAAGATACTTTTTTAAAAGCTAGAAAATGAAGATATAAATAAGGCATAACCTTGAGAAAATAGGATAAAAAAACACATTCTATATATACTGGAGACTTTGCTGAAAAAGAATAGCATTGTAAAGTAGTGAACATGGTAGAGACAGTTTACTTTATGTGGAGTTAGTGTGGTTTCAAGATTAAAATGCCTATTATTCTTCCATCTCTGAAATATATGTCCTCAAATAGTCATATATCTGTCAAATATCGCAATCCAGTTTGGTCTTATACACTGAAAAACGAAAG
>JARQOD010000010.1:25893026-25914050 GCA_033576555.1 Oophaga sylvatica | reverse complement strand
GGCAACTCAGGCTCTTGGTGGTTTGGTTACATTCTTTCTTGGTTAGATTCACCATTCAGTCAAGATGATCGTATGATTACTTATGTGAAAATATATTCAACTAAATGTTAGATGCAAGACATAATTTTTTTCGGTAAACGAAGGAAAATATCCTATGTGGTCTTCAATGACTAATAGACAGCAAGCACTGGAGGATATCTCATTTAATTACCTTTGATTGCTTGTTTAAAGAGTATTTAAATACAAATGGCCTTACTTTCTCTGAAACAGAAGTAATTTCAGCCATTGGAACTATTTAAAATTCATAGTAATTTGGAAGGTAATTGAAAATATAAAGTAGTGTGAAATTACCAATGTTAAAAAGTATAATCTGAAATACTTTGAATCAATAGCTCCTTCTGCTGTAATTAAGACGTATGTTAATTTAACATATGACTCAGCAGTTACACAATTATTAGCACACTCTATCATTACGGTATTTATCCAACTATTACAAATTATTAAGCCAGTCGAATGGAATGAAAACACACAGAATACATTTTAGGTGAGTTATTTTGGAAAATTAGGGTTTGTTCTATTTCTCAAAATATTAGGGCCGCTTCAATTGCTTCTTTCAAATTGGATGGCGATTCCGGTTTTATTTTTTCCTTGAAAAGAAATTTCAGAAATTAGGTTCCTCTTCAAAAATGGTTAAACTATTTTTGAGATGACTAGTAAAAAAAAAAATCACTTTTTCAAGTTTTCTATGAGCATAAATCAACAATTTTTTTAGGGAGAACTCTTTCATTGGTGTGCTTTTCGAGAAGTTTTTCAAGTCCAGAAAATTTCCTGAATAGATTTTGAAGAGTTATTGAAAAGATTTTGAAATTTTTTTTCGCGAATTTCTCAATTTGTTTTTTCAGCTTTTGGATTGGACAGTGCCTAGTTTGTAGTGTCCTCCATCAGAAGATGCGTCAAAGAACTCACGTACTCTTTGTTATGTCCTGCCAGATGGTGTTGAAAGCCTGAAACATTTCAAAAGATGTTCTAAAGTGTGAACATGTGAACAGCAAGTCATATTTCAAATGAAATGAACAAGAAGATTAGTTTTGTGCCTTTTTTGAGTGTTTTTTTTCTTGTGTTTTTAGGAGCAGACAAAAAACTGGAAAATGGTCAAGTGTAAACATACCCTTAGAAGACCCTACACTAAAATAGACTTCTGATACATGTATTTGTGAAATAGTCTTTAGAACAAGACTAGCTTCTCACTGTTGCCATATGCAAATTTTTCCAGTACTAGTCTGGAGGGCGTTAGTCTAGCTTCATATCTTGTAGTTACACTCAGGAGGGTGTGATAACATCACCTATACAGGCAACATCACCATCAAGGATCTGAAACTCCGACGTATGAATGCAATGTTCTCCTTTCCTGGTCATGTGCCACAAATCCAGGTATACTCTTACTGGCTTCATCAGTGCTACAAAGTAGGCTCTACAGTGGCTAGCAAAATTATTCATCTACCTTGGCTTTTTACCTATTTTGTTACATTACGACCTGTGCATAATTATTTTTGTAAACCGATTTGTGTGTGATGCATCAGCACTAAATAATCTGAGTTGGTGAAGTGAAGAGAGAAAAATTTAGGCAAAATTTGTTATAGGATAAAATAAATACAAATTGGAATGTGAATGTGTTTTCATCCTTTTTGCTATGAAGCCTCTAAAAATTTCAGGTGCAAGCGCTTACCGTCGTAAATAACATGCTTAGTTAAAGGAAAGCCATCTGTGTGCAATCTAAATGTCACATGGTGTGTCAATATATACACATCTTTTCAGAAAGGCCACAGAGGCAACAATACCATTTTTGTATTGTGCCTGTTAGTACCTGGAATATCTGAAAGTCTGGTAGTTACTCCCTTAGATGTTATTCTATCAAAATGGTCCTCACAAAAAATAAAGACCAATAAAAAGAGAAATTCCAATTTTTCACAATACAAATTCAATACATTATCAGAAAACCAAAAAAAATGAGCTGGAATATAAGTTGGTTTAAGTGTATTGTGTTGGTGTATGTTCACACTGTGACAGAGTAAGTAAACGGTCAGGAGGAGTGCTAGGAACACAAGGACAATGCTATGGTTTCTTTAGCCCACAACACGTTTCAACGGTAACCCGTCTTCATCAGGTGGCACTCTATTGTTAAATAGGTGACCAATCAAATGGACAAGACAATTAAACACATGTCTTGACCATTTGATTGGTTGCCTATTGTATATATACCCTTTCCTGTCTTTTAACAATAAACTGCCACCTGATGAAGACGGGTTACCGTCGAAACGCGTTGTGGGTTAAAAAAAAACTATAGCATTGTCCTTGTGTTTCTGGCGCTCCTCCTGACTGTTTACTTACTCTGTCCTAGCTACTGTCCTCCATTGGAGGTCTATGGCTGGAGCTGCGTTGAACCGCCCATTATCAATTCTCTGTTTCAACTTCTTCCTGGCGCTCCTTAGTGACCGCTAATCTTTTTGACTTCTATGTTCACACTGTGGCCATTTCATGGGCAAAACCTGTGATAAAAACAAAAATGAGGAAATACCCTTCAGTAAGCAAAAAAATGAATAGTAATAGTACATGTAAATAAATTACTGTATTTATAATATACTGCTATTAAAAATTCCCTATCATTTCCTAACTACATTATCTAACTGCATTTCTTTTATTTTCCATTACCTTTTTGATGATGTTTCATTTGAGAATCTCAGCGAAAGTGGCTTGCAGGGGCGGTTCTGGTCTCTGCACGCACACTAACAGTGCACTCTCCAGCCGGCTTTGAGTCAGTGCACTGTCATTGTGCACATTGTACAGTCCACATCCCTCAGGGATTAGCCTGGGATTCTCAAACAAAGCTTCATCAAAAAGAACGTCATTTTTTAACATTTTTTCTGTAGGTTTTATGTAGACCTATGTTATAGTCAGATCCTCCTTTCTTTCTCTTGACTCAGCGGCTTTAATTTTTATTTGTAATCTGTGACCTTAGAAACACAAAGGTCTGGATAAGAGCCCTACACATAAAACTGAACTTTTTTTTAATTAAGCCAATTTGCTTATTAGTGGCAAAGTTTACCATGGGATGAATTCTAGCAGCTGCTATGTTAATCTATCATAGACAAGCCAAACCTAAGAATATAAAAATGTAAAGACTTTTTATTTAATAGTTCATATTAACGTGATTTATGATGTCCTAAAGTATTTAAAGATGACATGTTCTAACTCTGTTCCTAACTAAAAAAAAAAATCTCAATTTGTAGCAAAAAATTAAATCAGGAGCAGAGAAGCGCATAAATAAGTGACGTTAGATGAATTTTTCAAGGAGATAACCCTTAGAATCTATAATTGGGGTATTTAACCTTGATGTGTATTATTTCCTCAAAATGACCTAATTATGTCTAATGTCATACTTCAGGCACCTTAAAGAAATGATATGAATTTTTTTTTCTCAAAAAGTTAATCTGGACCAGGAGCAACATAGTTGGACCATTATAATAATTGATAAAGAAGTAACAATTCAAGTAGTTACTTAGCAACAAGGTGAAGAAAGGTAGACAGCAATTACAATATTCGAGCCCTTGCTACTTTTCCCTGTATTGAATGCTGTCAATGAGCCACAATCATGACTCTATTAGCCTTTTCTATATCTGGTGAATTACAACAATTTTTTTTTTTTTACATGGAGATATATCTGATTAGTTTTCTTTCCGAATCGGTATTTTACAGCTACAGGTTTAATTTCATCTTGACACAAGGCAGATGTCACTTGCTGATAATAACTTTGCAGCATATGGTAACAAATGACAAATTTTTGAAAATCAATGTCAGTTCTCGGAAAGTATGTTACAAGTCATGCTCCAAAGGCTAATGCACAGGGCACTTCCATCTGTGTCATTTCTTATGCGCTCTTGTCCTGAAATTTAAAGATAAAATGAGAGAGCTGAGGAATATTAGAACAAGAGATTATTATTTTTTGTATCTTAAAGGGAACTTGTCATTACATTTTCCCTATATAAACTAAGCACTAAAAGTACCACTTTTGCGATCTCTTACACATCACTCTAGCAACGCAGATCCATGAAAATATCTTTTACAATTCTCCTGCGCTGTATGCTAATCAGTGCGGTTTGGTCCGATAGGTGTCAAAGTTTTGTGCTCTGCGCCTCTTTTAGGATAGTGGTGCTGTATGATGAGTGGGGGAGTCATATTTTAAGAGGGGAGGGAGTGTGTCAGCGAAGTGTAATTTTTTTTTCATTTCTTTTTCTTTAATGTGTCTACATTCCAGCAGCCAATCAGGGCACAGTAATCATCCACAATGTCATGACACAAGGTCTTCTGTGATTGCCTGTCAAAGTCATATTTCCCTCTCCATATAAAAAATGGACATTTTGTATTGCTGGCGCCATTTTCTCAGTGTAACAGCGCCAAAAGGCCACTAATGCTGCTGCTGCAAGTGAACTTATAATTTAGTTAGATAGGATCCTGTCCTGTGTGAAATTGATCTTCCAGCATCTAACTAGATTGTGCTAAATCTGTGTTACATTCAGGAGTCCCCATTTCCTAATCAAAATCGTTTAGGCTAAACCTGTGTTGGAGTGAGAAATCAGGCCACATTGGCTCATCAAAATCATTTGGTCTAAAATTGGGGTTCATCCAGGAAGCCCTATTTGCTAATCCAAATCATTTGGGCTAAAACTGTGTTGTAGTGAGGAATCAGGAGGCCCCCATTAGCTCATCAAAATCATTAGGCCTATTATTGGGGTTCAGCCAGGAGGCCCTATTTGCTAATCCAAATCGTTTGGGATAAAATTGTGTTACAGTGTCGAATCAGGAACCCCATTTGCTCATCAAAATCATTAGGTGTAATATTGGGTTTCAGCCAAGAGGCCCTATTTGGTAATCCAAATCATCCGGGATAAAACGGTGTTGCAGTGAGGAACAGGAGGCCCTGTTTGCTCATCAAAATCGTTAGTCCTAATATTGTGGTTCAGCCAGAAGGCCTTACTTGCTAATCCAAATTGTTTGGGCTAAAACTGTGTTGTAGTGATGAATCAGGAGGCCCTATTTGTTGATCAAAATCATTAGGTGTAATATTGGGGTTCAGCCAGGAGGCCCAACTTGCTAATTCAAATTGTTTGTGATAAAACTGTGTTGCAATTAGAAATCAGAAGGCCACATTTCCTCTTAAAAATTATTAGGTATAACAGTGTTGTTCAGGGACACTTTTTAAGAAAATAAACAGTGATTGTTCATTTAGTGACAGGTGACTGACAGGTGTGGGCCTAAGGTTGAGAAACAGCAGGGTATAAGAGGGGAAGGCTACTTACAACATGAGTGGGAAAAAGCGAGGTCGTGGTGGAAGGGGGAATAGGCTTGGTGTTCGACATGTACATGAGTTAGGTGTTAATGTTAATGAAAGCTCAACTAAACAAACACCATCTCGTCCTATTTAAATACCACTGACAACATCTGTTACTGGACGGGCTACCCCACTCCCTTTCCTTGGCAGCCGCACAGCAGTACGCCTTGTAGATGAAGGCCCAAAAGAGCATGTGCTCAAGTAGATGGCAAGCGCTGCATCAAGTGGCCTCTCCTCCTCTTACTCCACCTTAACATCACACACAGTACAATCCTCAGAGGTGGCACCACAATCACCCTTGTTTCCCCCTGCTTCACAAATTTACTAATGCACAACTGATTGTGGGGAACAACATATGGACCATTCTAAAGAGCTGTTCACAAAATCTATTGACTGGGCATCAGAGGGCTGCTCCATGATTCACAGAATCCAGAGGAGGAAAGCATCTGCACCGATGCCCAAAATTTTTTCCTGTTGGATCCAGGGCCGGACAAAGTAGGTCCAAGCAGAATCCAGACCCTCATCACCAGACGTTAACCCTTGGGGTGGAGGTGATCCTGCTGAGACTCAGATACCTGAGGCATGTGGACTGTACTGTGATGTCAGGGCAGAAAGAGGAGGAAGTTGACTCTCAGTTTGAAGAGCGAGAGAACAGAGAGGATGACAATGAGGTTGCAGATCCCACTTGGTGTGAACCAAGAGGCATGCAGCTCAGTAGCTCAGCAGAACAGGTGGTGGAGGAGGAAGACAAGGAGGTTCCGTTGCGGCTTGCCACACAATGAAGACAATTGTGTAAGCAGAGCGCACCACAGATATGTACACAATATCAATACTAAGAGGGTGGTACATAATGTAGTGGAACAATCATAACAATATAAGAAAGAAGAAAAAGACTACAAGACAAATGTGCACACCTGGGATAACATAAAAATTAATATGCTTGCTGCACAGACACAACATGCACTGCATCCTCAACCACATCTGTGGTTGTTGCCAACATCAGTCAGGAGTCTGCAGTTTCAGGAAAGGCAAGAGCTGCCCATTTTGGAATTTTTTTGTGACCGCAAAGGATGACCCAACTCACAATATCTGCCAAATTTGCAAAAAAAAGACTCAGTAGAGGCAAAAATTGTAATAATTTGACTACTACAAGCATGAACTGGCTCATGCGCTTTCAACAGGCTTTAGTCTGAGAATCTCACTGCACTAAAATGCGGACCAGCTGGCCTCGCCAACCACCGCAGTCCAATCAACCACATCTGCTGCTTCGTCCTCCTCCGTCATCGTGCCAAGTGTTCTCAAACAGGTTTTCAGCTGCAGAAACTCTACTTGTTTACCCCCTACAGTTGGAGTGAGTGAGAGCCCATCAGCTGTCATGGAAGTGGACATGCCTGATGTTTTTTTTGCACCAAGCATAACACATCTTTCTCAATCAAACATAAGATCTCTGCCTTCACCACACTCACAGTCTAGCAGTTTGTCCTGTTCATCATACTCCACTCTCTCTCAGCACATCGACTAACCCTCAGTCCCATAGTTGTGGTCGCATAAATTAATGTTTCCTCCTACACATTGCCAAAGTTAAGAGGTTGAACTCCACCATCTCCAATCTGTTGACTATAGAAATGTTGCCTTTCTACCTGGCAGATACAGACGGTTTCTGAAAGTTGATGGCCATTGCAGTTCCTCAGTACCTGTTGCCCAGTCACCATTACTTCTGTAAAAAAGCTGTGACTGCGCTACACCAGAATCTCACAGACAACATCACCTGTTCCCTGAAAAAAATGTATGTCTGCCAGGGTGCATTTTACCACTGTCACCTGGATGAGCAAACATGGGCAGGGGCGTTATATCTCGCTGACTTGGCATTGGATGACTCTGGTCGCTATGGGGGTAAGCAGTCAAGGGGCTGCTCCACAAGTCTTGGAATCCCTAAGGTTTGCAGGGCAAACCTCTGTATCTAACACTTCATCCACTGCTTCTCGCTCCTCCACTTCCTTTAGGGAATACATTTGCCCCCTCAACCTCTCCCTTAATCAGATTTGCGTTCCAACAGTGCAGAGAGAATCCACCCCTCCTCCGTACTGCGCAGCCAGGTCTCAACACAATCAGCCAGTGTTTAAATTAATATGCCTTGGAGATTGCAGTCACACGGCTCAAGAGTTGTGGACCGCTATCCAGGCCAAGTTAAAGCAATGGCTGTCTTCACTGACCCTGGAGCTAGGGAATGCCGTGTGCAATAACGGTGCAAACCTGGTGATGGCTCTAAGCTGGGGCAACCTCACACACATGGCTTGCATTGCTCATGTCCTAAACCTAGCGGTACAGCAATTGTTCCCCCACTATCCCAGCCTGGATGAGCTGCTGAATCCACCACAGACTTTCCTAGCTGTAGCACTCAGTCTCCCACCATCTAAATGTCTGATGAAGGTCTTGTATTGAACGAAACGTCTTTTTTCTTTTCTGAATATTCCACATTCAATAAAATATTCCTGTTTGAACACATTAAATTAGTGTCAAGTTTCTTTTGTGAGTTTACTAAAGAATTGGGATCCTAGTTGTGCACCTCCATATCCAGAAGTGCTGTGCTTTTCTTCACATTCTCTTAAATCCTACCAAGGTCAACATCTGCAAGGAGTTTTTATCTTCTTTCCGTGTTTGCGTGGGTTTCCTCCTGGTTCTCCGGTTTCCTCCCACACTACAAGACATACTGATAGAGAATCTAGATTGTGATCCACAATGGGGACAGTGATGTTAATGTCTGTAAAGCACTGTATATTTGATGGCACTATAAAATTGATTAAAGTGAATACTGTAGGTCTGAGGTTAAAAAAGGGCTAAGACCCTATAGGACCATATAAGTAGTTCAAATTGATGATCAAATCTTTCAAAACTTTTATACCCAAGAACACCGACAACTTGAAAATACCTTTTATTATTATTTAATATACCGGGAATCTATTCATAACAAGTTTCTAGTTCAGACTTATGACAGTTTAGATTGACTGATGCAAAGAGCCCGTAATAACATGAAACCTCATATCCATCTATCCATAGTCATGTTGCATGAAATTGTGTGATTTCCTTTTTAATCTTCTAAATTGGATCAGTAATCTTTTCCATCCATGTTTAAGGATTTCAACTAGAAGGCTGTTTAATCCGGTCCGTTATCTGCACAATTATATTGGAAGCCCACAGGTTTTGACAAAATTACAGCTATAAAGAGAAACTCATTGTAAAAAAAATATATATCATCATATTATCAATAAACGTCCTAAACAGTCTTAGTAATCAGAGTTCTCATGTTTGCCATTCACATTTGCATTATTTCATTTAAATAAAGGTTTTAGACTGATATCCTGTCCTCGGATTAATCTTTATCAAGATAGGGATGGTAAATTAATCCAAGTTTTTCAAATGTTCCTTGCATTCAGTTAGATATTTTTGCTAACATTTCCGATCTGAAAATAGAAATGGGTATGCCAATACAGGGGTGGACATACTGCCTGTTCAACCGATGCGGTTGCACCGGGGCCCGGAGATGGAGTGAGGTCCCTGCAGGATGGCTAATAATGAGGGCAATCTGGCCTGTTTATCCGGCCCTGAGGCTCTGGGGGGCACCTGGCCAGATTGCCCTCATGTGCAGCGGGCAGGGAGCGATCCCTGCAGCTCTGCTGCCCTCCGCTGCCTGCATGAGAAAATGGCAGAGGAGCAGAGCTGCAGGGATCCGTCCTGCTTCCTGCCCATGCTTTCCGTCTAACACAGCAACGGCTGAATTACATCATCATTCAGCGCTGCAGCTGTGTGAGATAGGAAGGAAGCTGCCAGCGATGCTTCAGCTGCATGATACCGTGCGCAGAGGTGAGGTGTGTGTGTGTTGTGTGTGTGTACATATGCAGAGAGGTGAATGGTGCTGTGTGTGTCTGTTTGTGTAGGTGGAGGAGAGGGCATGTGTGTGTGTGGATGCAGAGAGGTGAATGGTGCTGTGTGTGTGTGTAGGTGGAGGAGAAGGCAATGATGGGGTGATGGCAGAAGGCAATGATTGGGTTGATGGAGAGGGCAATAATAGGTGTGGTGGGGAGAAAGCAATGATGGGTGGTGGAAAGGTCAATAATGGGGGTGGTGGGGGAGGAGGAAATGATGGAAGTGGTGGAATGGACAATAATGGGAGTGGTGGGCAGGAGGAAATGATGGATGCAGTGTAATGGGCAATGATGGGGTGGTGGGGGGAAAACAATGATGGTGATGGAAAGGGCAATGATGGGGATGGTGGGGAAGAAGGAAATGATGGAGGTCTTGGAATAGGCAATGATGGGTGGTAGGGGAGGAGAGAATGATGATGGTGGTGGAAAGGACAATGATGGGGATGGTGGGGTCAGAGGAAATGATGGAGGTGGTGGAATGGGTAATGATGGGGTGGTGGAGGAGAAGGCAATGATGGTAGCAGTGGAAAGACAATGATGGGGTGATGGGGAGGAGGCAATAATGGAGGTGGTGGAATAGGCAATAATGGGGTGGTGGGGAGAAAGCAACGATGGAGGTGGTGAAGAGGGCAATCATGGGGGTGGTGGAGAGGACAACAATGGGATGCGGTGGGAGGATAACAATGAGGGTTGTGGGGGATTAGGATGGGAGGAAGGGGGATTTATAATGGATTTAGGAACAGGGGAGGTGGAGGAAGACATTATTATTGCTTATTATGTCTAACACAGTCCCTTAGTATAAAGTCTACTCACTTATTGTGTATAGCACAGTCCCTTAGCATATAGTGTACTCGCTTATTATGTATAGCGCCATCCCTCAGTATATAGTCTAGTCACTTTGTATGTATAGCACAGTCCCTTAGTATATAGTGTACTCACTTATGTATAGTACAGTCCCTTAGTGTATAGTGTACTCACTTATTATGTATAACACCATCCTTAGTTACAGTTTCCTCTTTTGTTATGTATAACACCGTCCTTATTACGTACCATCCTCTCTAGTTATATATGATGCCATCCCTTATTAT
The DNA here is from genome assembly GCA_033576555.1 of Oophaga sylvatica. Lineage (NCBI taxonomy): Eukaryota > Metazoa > Chordata > Amphibia > Anura > Dendrobatidae > Oophaga > Oophaga sylvatica. The sequence continues at coordinate 25,903,653 of JARQOD010000010.1, read as the reverse complement.
ATAGCTTCATCTGCTGTTATGTATAGTGCTGTCTCTTACATAGTGTATTCTTGTTATTTTTGTTATTCACAGTACCCTCTATTATTACATAGTCCCCTCTCTTGTTAGATATAAAATGACTGCTGATGGAGGAGCCGGTGACCAGACTAAAAGACCATCAGCTCCTCCTTTAGAAAAGAAGCTTTCCCTTGCTCCATCAGCCATCATTGCACTATACAGCTAACAAGATAGGACGGTATATAATAAAAAACGGGGCTCTATATAATCCGATATGTAAGTGATGGTGCTGTACATAACAAGAGAGGGCACTGTATAATAAGGGATGGCAATATACATAATAAAGGAGACTATGTAATATATACATGTGTGTGTGGCTATATATATACATATATATACACATATATAATATATATATATATTATATATATATATATAGCTTTGTCACCTTAAAAGGAGGGGGACCCAGACACATTTCCTGCATGAGGGCCCCAAGCTGTCAGTGTCCGTCCCTGTGTCAATATATAACCTTGGTTTGTCTTCTTTGATAAATGCTTTCATAACAACCTCTATCTATATGCTCTTTTTGATATATACATTTCAAATAGGGTCTTTTTGTTTGTGACACCCTTTGTCAAGGGTTTGCTGCGATAGAGACTGAGAGGAGCCAGAAGACTGCAGCGTCTGAGTTCTCGTACTCCTGCACTGATTAGAAGCCCTTCTCCCTCATATTAAAAGGTGCAGGTTTCTTTCAGCAGTTCAGAGATTAAACTGTTCAGCTTGGAGTCTCTGTAGAGTCCTGTGAGAATGATCTCAGCTGTGCAGTATCAGCCAATCCCCTCTCCTATGTATTCTCACTTCTGGCAATCTAGATTACCACTGTTAAATTTTGTACTGCCTGGTGAAGCAGTGGAGGATTCGGTGTTAGGTAAAGGCATTTTGGTGAGTTGTTCTGTGACTGGTGTTTCAGCTGTGTGCAATCCTCAATCCTCTCCTATTTAGTTTACCACCCAGTTCTCCCCAGTGTTCTCCTGTTGTCTGTAAATGCAAATGTGGCACCCCAGGAGTCCGGTTGCCACAGTGATTGTGAATGTAGCATACGAGAACACTTAGGACAGCATAGATTGCAGCATAAGGATAATAGGTTACCATGTAATATAGGAAATGGTTAAAGTTAGGATTAGCCCAGTGGATGAGAATTAGTGCTGGTAAGAAAAGGGTCATTTCCTGGTTAGAAGGAGTTCTGTGTCAGCCAGTGAAGTGTGGAGGAGAGTTTAAGTTCAGGTGGGATTGATTACTAGGGGCTGCATGGGCCAAAAGTTCAGGGCAGTGAGCGGCCAAATAGAGGCCCCTGATGGACATTTTAACCACGTCTAGTGCCTAGCTTGGGCCAGGTAATATGGAGGGGTCTCGTCTTCCGACATCACAAGGTCGGTGGACATGGAGTTACATGAGGGGCCGGAAACGAGTGCACTGCCAGAGTGGGCAACGAATCCCTGGGGCTGATAAAGTTGTGGTAAGGAGGAAGGAAATCTGCATTGCTGTGCCCTATCACACTTGTACTCACCTGATGAACTTGGACTGTTTATTAAAAGTTTGACAATTTCAAAGAACCTGATGTCCCATTCATTGTGTGTGTCGGCTCCTGAGGATGGAAGCCTATAGACAGAGTAGGCCTGCAGCCTTCAAGTGATTATGAAGCACCTAATGCCCTACAGCACACCAGGATTAGGACACCCATTGTCTGTAAAGTGGTAGAGTGCCACCGGACATCAGCTCTGTCATGATTTCTGCTCTTTACAGATAGAGATAAATATTTTTGCTTCTCCAGAACATTCCTGCCTCTGACTTAATTTCAGAAGTGTTTTTTTCATTAGTCATTAGATCAGCGAAGAATAGTACTGTTGTGAATCTCTGAATGGTTCTTAATAGCGAAAGCACCCAGACGAGGGTTGCCCATGCATGCTTGTAAGGTGACCTTCGCTACACCACTTTACAAAACTCATTTCCAACACTTACTATCGTAATTCTATCCACAGAGTTGAAGGACACCGCTCAGTGTAAGACAGAGCATTTTGCAGATCAGCAAGTCTAGATGCTGAACGAACACTTTCCTTTCACGCTCGCTCTTTTTTATTTGTTAAACAATATATCAACAGTCTGGAACTTGGAAATGGTTAAAATTTAAACTATTATTGCCTTTTTTCCCCTTTTTTTATCTCTGCATGCTGTACACTAGAAGAATGCTTTCATTGTGTACTGGAAAAAGCAGGAGAAAGCAGAAATGCTTTGAACTTCTCAATATGATTTTCTTGCCATTATGTAACTTTGATCTTATGAGAATGATCCTCCAGCCTCTGTTCAGTGCAGAGAAGCTGTCAACACCTTCTCTTCTACAGATGAGATGTTAATTTTATAGCATGAAAAATATAAAAATAAAAATATATATGTACGACGTGGGAATGAGATTTGGCTTAGAAACCTAGATGTGCCCATGAAGTTGTGTCTTGCAACATAACAATAATGTAAAACATCATGTGTATTGTAAAACATACAATATTGTATCACAGTTTTGTATTTTTCAGATACAGTAGTTAGTAAGAGCTTAAAAGTTGTATGATAATGTATTAAAGTACCAAGATTGAATTTGTTACAGAATTTTGTACTAAATACCGTACCTTTGCTCAGAATTTTTTTATTGTTTGTTTTCTTCCTAAATGTAAAGTTTAAGGGGTTGTCTACTGAAAATCTATTACTGGTAGGCATCCAATCATTGAGACCCACATTGATCGGCACAATGGGGAACTTTTTTCTCTGTAAAAATAGTATGGCACCACCACTGCTGCATTTATCTCCTTTGGGGCTGCTGAGGGCTGTGCTCGACTTTCTCTGGTAGCCCCATACCAGCAGTGGTTGTTGTGAATGAGCAGAGACTCCCTCTGGTGGTTACAGACAGTACTGAACCTTCCAGAGAGGAATGGCAATCTGGGATCATGGACTGGACTGATATAAGGGAGGTTCCCTCCCATGATGGTCACCGGTGATCAATTGTTCTGGTCTCAATTGTGGTTCCTGGTTCATTTGGAAGTTTGCTGGTGTCTTGCCTGCATCTGCTGCTTTCAGATAAGATATTTTCTGCTTTTCTTTTTGTGCTTGCTGTTTGCATTGTTTTCTGCACATTTGTGGAGGACAGCCAGGTCCCCTCCAGGGGCCTAAGCTCCTCACAGTTTGTCTGTAGCCACTGTTGTTTTTTCATTTGCTTTTTCCTGCTTTTTCAGCGGCTGCAGCTTGGTTTTGTTCACACTGAGATCTGATTTAGTGGGTGGCGAGATCGTGTGATCTCAGTATTTTTGTAATCAGAATTGTTGGATTTTTGTAGGGTTTTCTGGGTTGCAGAAAGTAATCTCTCCTGTCCTTTCCTATTTAGTCAGCTTGTGGCCCCAGCGTTTGCTCAATCTGTTTTCTGCCTGCGTTTGTGTTTTCATCTTGTCTAACCGCCATTATATGTTTGGGGGCTGCCTATTCCTTTGGGGCTCTACTCCAGGGCAGTTAGCTTTCCTGTTTCTATCTTTAGGTATAGCTAGCTCTCAGGCTGTGACGAGGCGTCTAGGATCAACGTAGGAACGCTCCACGGCTACCTCTAGTTGTGTGGTTAGTTCAGGTTTCTGCAACCCATTAGTTACCAACATCTCAGGTGTTCGGCTGCCCTGCTGTTGTTCCTGTCCCTCAGCTACCGCACATAACAAGTGGTCCAGCATAATGGAGATACTAGTACCACATACCACATAAAGGATAAAAATCCTATGTTCTGTTGATCAGTACAAATCCGATACGGTGGACTGACCAGTAAATGATTTCCTATTCTGTGGCTAGGAGATTAGTTTTCATCAAATAAACAACTCCTTTAAGTAACATTAAAAAATGTCTCCGATTTTACTGCTGAAGAGTGTTTCTAAGTCTACCTAGCTGAGTGATTTGCAAAAATGTTACAAATCTGCCAGAGCTCCTGATCGAGGTTCTAATAGCTCTCTCTGCTCTCCCTCCACTCTTTTAGTGTTAGAGAAAGCTGCAGTGAGCGATTCTACACATATTTCAACAATGTGGAAAGGGGAGAAACTTTCTGCAGACTCCAGGAAGGCAGAGAAAACAGGCTGTAGAAAAGGGGAAAGATCATGAACAGAAAAAGAGTGGAGGATAGAAGCAGTGATGATAAAAAAGTTGGCACTATCCGGATACACACAGTTCTTACATCCAGTCTTTATTTTTAGGAGAGACACTCCCAAAAGGAAAAAAATCTGAAAATTGCACCAGGCTGCAAACTGATTCCTGCTTATATCAGCACATGTAAGGGTATCCTCTTAAAGGGGAAAATCTCACAAAAGATATTTATCATCTATCCAAGGAATGAGTGATTACTGAGGAAAATATCAAACTGACTACCATTGATCATGAGAATAGAATATCTAGACCCCCTTTCCTCTTTAGTAGAGATGAGCGAACCCAAACTTTAAAGTTTGGGGTTCATACAGGACAGTTAGTGTCCGGTGCTAAACGCCAAACATGGACTTTCCCGAAGTGCGTTTACAATGTTCAGAGTTCCAAGGGAAGTCAGTTGCAATCAGAGAGAGGGAGAGAATATTCCAGCTCAAAAGTTTAGGGTCTCATTCTATGCTATTGGAATAAAGTTTAGGTAGGGGACCAGAACCCAAACCTTCATGGGTCCGCTCATCCCTACTCTTTAGTCTTTACAAGACTGCAAATGACTTGAGATCAGTAAACTTGGCTGTAAGGCACATATAATGCAAAGAACTAGATAATTACACATCAGTGTTGAGGCCAAGAGGTTGGTAAGTTACAATGTGATATTCTCTATCTCGGCAGTTTGAAGAATTTAATGGAGTGCAGATAATTCATGAGCCATCCCACTACATTTAATGTATATGTGGCTACCAAAACCAGCCAAAATCACTGCTGTGCTGGCCCTATCAGCCTCAGAGACTTTGAGTATAGTTGTGGTCATGTTATTGATTCAATGTATGCTTGGTTATTTCAGTAACTCTCTTAAAAATATTTTTGTAGCAGGAGATTTCATGGGTGACCATTCCGCCATTAAAACTACTTAATGCTGCATCTGCATGAAGGACACTTCAAATGCATGCTCTCAGCGATGGGCCACCATCCATCGTGGCACAACCCCTTCAAATCTCTGTAACTGCTTCAGTTGAGCTTTTTGCTTCCAGAGCTAAGTCTTTAAAGTCATAGCATCACAGATGAAACATTGCTATATCAAGATATATAATACTAGATAATGATCCAGGCTCTTCTTCTTTTGTTATTTCAGGACTTGATTAGGTCAAGGATGCAGCCTACAATCATAACAGCTAAACCATTATTTCAGTTGAAAGTCTACAAAAGGTTTTCCATGAAAGACGTTTATGGCATATCATCTAGTTTTTATCTTAAAACTGATTCCTCTTTGTTCACAAAAGTTCAAAATGTCAAGTAGACAGTAAATAGATTTTGATGCTTTAGTTCTGAGTACACTTTTTTTTCCCAATTCTGCATCAAGCACAATATACTAAGCGCAAACATGTTCCGAGTTTTGAATTTCTACTGTCCTCATGCTTATTTTTCTTCATTATGGAGAGGACTCACTGTTTTGACTTTATATAGAAGACCTTGCAAGGATGAGGACTACCAAGGCTGACAACTGTCTGTAAATTCCTTGAGATAAATAATAACAATTGGACAGTTTTTTCAGCGTCAAAAAATTGAATCTGGTACAAATTATTGTAATTGTAATCAATTTTATTTTACTACAAACGGTGAATTCTGCTAATGTGTTTGTATCAGTAATCTTGGCTGTAGGCACAGAGCTTGATAGTTGCTTATCAGAGCTGAGGCAAGGAACTTGATAGTTACATATCTGTTACTTCCCTATCCTGACTCATCTATTGGATTCTCTGCCCTCCTAAACCAGAGGCCAGTCATGTCTGCTCTTGTGAGGTCATGCTTTCCTATAAGGTCACCAATGAGGATTTAAAGGATTTCATAGGTGGTGACAAGTAGCCTCAGTATTAGAATATTTGGCATCAACAACACCACTTTGGACTTCTTTCCTATGTCAGCTCTGAATTGCTCATCTGATAAATTCAGTTCTGCTGTGTCGATGAGCTCTGCACCATTGACAAGTAAATATCCTTGTCATGCAATACAGGGACAACCAGAGGGTGAGGAAGGGAGGTTACAGGAGCTCACCACAAGCAAAGACCTGTAGAGCTTGAGCAAACACCACTAGGAGGCAGTAGAGAGGTTGTACAAGCCAAGTCAGCAACAGCCAGGAAAGCAGTGTCAGAGGGGAAGGCAGGAGCAAGGCCTAAAGTAAGCCAGAAGTCAAAAAAGCTGGTCGGGAGCGCGTTAACAGGAGGACAAGACAAAAAGCATAGCCAGCAACACGCCAAAGGTCAGAGCCAGACAGAACAAACCAAAGCAGAAACAAAAGACGGAAGGGCAATGAGAGGTCAAGTCGGGTCATACACTGCATGGCACAATAACACAGAAAACACTAAGTCAGAGGTAGGGAATTTTCAAAATAAATACGAGCAGACAGGTAGCAAAGGACACACTCTGGGTACGCTAGGTCAGCTGCTTTTGCCGAACACAGGAACTATCACTGACGTCAGATGCCAGCCACAGCGCAGGGAAATAGCCACCCACATACCAGAGAGAGGCAGAGAAGGTTAGCCCCCACCTGACCAGGCCGGAAGCAGAAAGCAAACTCAGACCTGGATCATGACAATCCTGATATATTCTGCTCTGCTATACTGAGTGATTTCTCTACAACACTACTTGTGGTTCTCCTGTGAATCCCAGCTAAGCTGCCTTGCTGGATCCTATTACTTCCATAAAGGAGTCTCTTGACACACTCAGTTGTGCTATGACGCTGGATTCTGCTATAACTCTGTATAATTTCTCCTAGATTCTGCTGGATTATCAAGGGATACTTCCAATTCAAAGGGTTTGTCAAGCTAAACAATCTATTTATCTTTTTAAGGGCTAGTGCAAGGTTGAGGTTGGTTTAAGGAGATATTTATAATACTTATGACACATTGATGACACGATCAGTGCTAATATGTGGACAAACTTGGCATAATTTTCCTGCAGCACCACCGGAGGAAAAATCAAGTATTACATCTGGTCCGCCAGTGTAAAATATCTTCATTGTTGCCTTTCTTTAACTAATAGATCAGAGTGCTCTATTAACTTATAATTTCTCAGTAAAAGCTATTTTGTTTATCCTTTCAACCCCATTTATTCTTTCTCCTCAGATTTTTCCATGCATAGTTTGATGGCTGCTTAATATATGTTTCTTGTATTCCATCAAACAAACCTCCAGCACTTCTGCATGCTGTGCTTACTGCAGTGTTGCAAAGATTTCCTATTTTTTGGCTTATTTTGACTCAAACCTGAAATTCTGCTGGTTGGCTTCACCTTTACAATGGATTAAGGAAATAAAGTGATGATTTAATGGTTCCCATGAAACAAGCGGCAGGTGCTGCTCACCACCCGCCAGTTCTTCCCTGCTAAATATCTAATGCTAACATTTTTCTTTGCCCTGAGCTATGCTGTATAATCTACCAAATCAAACAGTATTTCTGAAGTAATGTTATATTGCTGTACATAATATAGCTTACTTTTAATATATGGATGAGACCTACGTTAAAACGGGCAAGCTGCTTGTAAGGGATAGAAGAAGATATAGTATTTTATTATTCCATGGTGTACAAATGACATAACAGAAGTAATGTGCTGTATGAAATATTGATAGCTGTACAGTACATCTAGAATTGTCAGCACTCAGAGAAATATGCTGCCAGGATTCAGAGACTTTACAGGAAGGTCTTAGCCCTTATGCCAAATTTGTAACTATGTCCCACCACCATGTAATTCTCATATCATGTACTGGTTTCATTCAATGTAGCCTTTAGCCTCTGTACCATCTATATCTTCAGATTTAGCAACCCCCAATATGACATCTACTATACCATACCAATGCTATTTGCTTAGTGCACCGCTCATTCAAATTCATTGAGAATCATAGACTGTTAGAGTTGGAAGGGACCTCCAAGGTTATCGTGTCCATCCCCTTGTTCAATGCAGGATTCACTAGAGTGGAAAAGCCGCACTAAGGTTCAATATGTGCCCAGGTTCAACTCAACAAGCTACAAAAGGACTGAGTGCTTTTAAAATAATAAATCATGAACTTTCCAGATCGCCCACCACAGGTCTACCCAGTCTCTGCTGATTCATGAGCTTTCCAGATCCCCAACACAGGTCTACCCAGTCCCTGCCGAATCATGAGTTTTCCATATCCCCCACCACAGGTCTACCCAGTCCCTGCTGAATCATGAGTTTTCCATATCCCCCACCACAGGTCTACCCAGTCCCTGCTGAATCATGAGTTTTCCATATCCCCCACCACAGGTCTACCCAGTCCCTGCTGAATCATGAGTTTTCCATATCCCCCACCACAGGTCTACCCAGTCCCTGCTGAATCATGAGTTTTCCATATCCCCCACCACAGGTCTACCTAGTCCCTGCTGAATCATGAGTTTTCCATATCCCCCACCACAGGTCTAGCCAGTCCCTGCTGAATCATGAGTTTTCCATATCCCCCACCACAGGTCTACCCAGTCCCTGCAGAATTATGAGTTTTCCATATCCCCCACCACAGGTCTACCCAGTCCCTGCTGAATCATGAGTTTTCCATATCCCCCACCACAGGTCTACCCAGTCCCTGCTGAATCATGAGCTTTCCAGATCCCCCCACCACAGGTCTACCCAGTCCCTGCTGGTCTTTGCTTCCTCGTACTTCCCATAGCACAATAGAAATTCCTGCTCAGCCAATCATTTTATTTTTATCATTTTGTTTAATGTAGTATTTTAATTAATCACGTAATTAAATAAACAATAGTCAAGTGAACTAAAAAAATCTATTACACATCAGGATAAAAACAATATGAGTAAATACCCTATAATAGGCCTGCTGGCTTGTAGAGAGGCAGACTACAAGAGTTAGGGTCCAGCTTGAGTAGGTACACCTTGTCGTAGTAGGAAGGCTTTTATGTTTTTTGATCAAAAGGGTGCCTTAAAAACCCTATTTTACTTATATGTACTATTACTATTTATTTACTTTTTACAGGCTTTTTTTAATGGCCACATTGCACTTTTACAAGCATGTGTTCCAGCTCATTTCTTTGGTTGTACAGTGGCCATAGTACATTGAGGATATGCGCTTGCATGTAGCGGGCACAGGAGCTGAGTGTTGCTTGCATTACACAGCCAGCATCTGCCTCTAAGTTCTCTTTCACATGAGCGCATAATAAGCATATGTGCCATCCAAATGCACCACTGTATGTGCAAGGAAAGCACATGCACCAATTATAGCCAATGTGCCAGTGTAAATGGCCAACTTTCCGCACGAAACAATGGTTGCGGATGTAATTGGCCTAAGATTTAGGCTGGCGTCTGAACCCAGCCTCACAGTAGAAATGGGGCTAGCTCTTCGGAGCATTTATAATTAAACAAGATTTAAGTGTTGAAATCCTGATTAGTGTCCATGCAATGACCATGACTCTATGATCAGGCACTTGGAAGTCATGGGTTGCTTTTGGCAGGCAAAGATTTTCCAAGAGTTGCTGCCATCTTTGGCTTCATAGAACAGGTTTTGCAGTATTTGGAACAAGGGATCAAAAAAATTACAGGATCAATTTCCTTAAAGGAATTGTCAGTAGATTTTTGCTACCTCATCTGAGAGCACCCTGATGGTAGGCAAAGAGAAGCTGAATCCCAAAGATGTATCACTTAGATTACTGGCTGCAAACCGTTTTTGACACAATCAGAGTTTTTAGATTTAGCAGTAAACCATGCTGAAAGTTTGCCCTGCCCACAAAGGATCTACATATACATTTTCCATAGACAGTGAGCTTTTCCTATCCAGGATGGGGCGTGTCGGACCAGGGTCATGTGACAGCTAGTCCAGCAATGATAAACTGCTGGTGCTAAAACAATCAGTGTAAGCAAACAAAACCCCACAGCTTGATAAGGAGGCATTGCTTGAAATCTGTGTTTTAACCCCTACAGCGTGAAGTCTTCAGATTACATAGCGGGGTCTAAAAAAACCGTGCTATTTATTTTCCCAACAAACAGGCAAACCATGGGATGTGTTGAGGCTGTCGAACAGCCATGATACATGCAGCCGGGGATTCCAATCATATCTTTCGAGACCTGAAGTTAGTCGGTTATCACAGAGTATGCCCCAGATAATGCCCTTTCCCTAGCACGTTCGCTCATCAATATTAGACAACCCTTTTTATTTTATTTTTTTTAATTTTCACTCTTTGCTACTAAAGTTTGTGACTAGTGATTAGCGAGTTTTACTCGCTGCTTGGGGTTTCCGAGCATGATCAGTGGTCTCCGAGTATTTGGAAGTGCTCGATTCAGTTTCTGTTGCTGCGCTGCATGATTTGTGGCTAAATACATGTAGGATTGTGTTTGTTAAGGGAACCCCCCCTGTATCAGGTCTCAAATAGACAAATCTCAGCACTGAAAAGAAATAAATTTTACCCCA
>JARQOD010000010.1:25877843-25892926 GCA_033576555.1 Oophaga sylvatica | reverse complement strand
GGGCTAAGCAAATAACAACTATGGATTAATTGTCAGCTGTCAGACCCACAGTGTCTCACAGAATTAATCATTTGCCTGATCTCATTTCTGCAGAAACTTCTTATTTAGAAAACTATCACAATGAGGAAAAAACAAAGTACGGTAAATTCTAAAATGCATTTATTCTCCAATATCACTTCACTCGGAAATAAAAATATTAGAAAAAAATGTGATCACAGTATGGAATATACTTGCATAATTATTGATCGTCTTTTACAATTACAGAAGTTGCAAGAGAACCAGTTGGAAACTCCGATTTTTTCTACGTTTTGGGACGGTTGCTATGTACGAGAACAAAGATAGGCAGTAAGTTAATACCAAAAAGTTGATGATTTATAGATTAAATATGAGTACTAAGTGGTAATGTTTCTCCTTGTGGAGAGTAACAAACCAAGCCTAGCATGTCAGAGTGAGGAGACTTAATTTGCAGAGACAGTGTTTCGGGGTGTTTCCCCTCCTCTGTGCAAAGTATGAGATCTGATTTTGCTAGGTGAGAAGCTCTGGACTGGGATTTAAGAGGTAACTTTTCTCCTAGTGGAGAGTGACATGCCAAGCGTGGCATGTCAGAGTGAGGAGAAATAGAAGCCATGCATGCTCCTTTGGGAAATTGAATAATCAAACTGAAACTTCGGATTGGAAGAGGGCTAGAACTCTAGGGCCACCTATTGAAAGAAGTGATCCTAAAAGTTAATATGACTTAGGATAAAAGCAAAACCAGAACGTCAATTTGCAGAGACAGTGTTTCGGGATGTTGACCCTCATTAGTGCAAAGTATGAGAACTGATTTGGCTAGTTGAGAAGCTCTGGACTGTGGTCTAAGAGGTAACGTTTCTCCTTGTGGAGAGTGACATGCCAAGCCTGGCATGTCAAAGTGAGGAGACTTAGGAGCCATGCATGCTCCTTTGAGAAATTAAATTATCAAATTGTCTCTTCAAATTGGAAGAGGACCAGAATTCTAGCACCACCTATTGAAAGAAGTGATCTGAAAAGTCAATATGACTTAGGATAAAAGCCAAACCAGAATCTCAATTTGCAGAGACAGTGTTTCGAGGTGTTTCCCCTCATCAGTGCAAAGTGCGAGATCTGATTTTGCTAGGTCAGAAGCTCTGGACTGGGGTCTAAGAGGTAACTTTTCTCCTTGTGGAGAGTGACATGCCAAGCTTCGCATGTCAAAGTGAGGAGACTTAGAAGCCATGCATGCTCCTTTGGGAAATTAAATAATCAAATTGTCTCTTCAGATTGGAACAGGACTAGAACTCTAGCGCCAACTATTGGAAGCAGAGATCCTAAAAGTCAATATGACTTAGGATAAAAACCAAACCAGAATCTCAATTTGCAGAGACAGTGTTTTGGGATGTTGCCCTTTATCAGTGCCATGTATGTGATCTGATTTGGCTAGTTGAGAAGCTCTGGAATGTGGTCTAAGAGGTAATGTTTCTCCTTGTGGAGAGTGACATGCCAAGCCGTGCATGTCAGAGTGAGGAGACTTATAAGCCACATAAATTTTACATAATCTGATTTTTTCTCCCAATTCGTTTAGTATATTATTCTATGTTGTTTTTTTATTTATCTTGTGTGCATTTATCCAGTTTGTGGACTTTATGCAATATGCAGTATACATTTATGTCTAACTTTGCTTCAAAAAAAAAATATTGAAGTTCATTTTTCGACAACAAAAAAATATGTTTTGCAGCGTTTTTAAGCCCAGCGCCTAGTTTCAACCTATGAAAAATGAGCAGGTGTTCTGCAAAAATTCATTCATTTGAGCACATCTGAAATTCATTAGATACTGGTAATTAGAAGTATATAGATATTTAAAAGGCATGAATTATTCATTTATTGTACCTTACTAAACTCGCTGCCAGTTTTATTATTCATCGTATAAAATGGCAATAGAATTGTTGCATTAAGCACCTGTCATCTCCTTCAGATTAGCAGAAGAAAATGCAGAGCTGAACATAAAGAATTTGCATTTATTAATCTGACAAATGTGTTGGTTTGGTGGCATTAATGACAATTTATGGTTACCTTGGATGTCACAGATGACATCATCCCTGTCACAGATTAGAGCGCCGAGCTCTGTAGATATAGGGTCTTTAAGCCGGAAAAACAGTAAAAATGCCAAGAAATTATTCTCAATGTAGAACAAGCATCTAGTGACTTCAGAGATGTATAATATGAAATATTACTGTATGGAATAGTATGTGCAACAGTATTCACATTCAATGAGCAACATGGTGGCTCTGTGGTTAGCACTGTAGCTTTGCAGCTTCAGGACCTGGGTCCAAATCCTACCATGGACAATATGTTCTCCTAATGTTTGCGTGGGTTTTCTGTTGATTCTCCGATCTCCTTCCAAACTCCAGAGACATACTGATTGAGAATTTAGATTGTGAGCCCCAAAGGGGAGAGTGATGATGAATTCTTTTAAGCCCTGTGGGATAACCAGCACCATATAAGCTAGTAAAATGCATAAATCAAAATATAATAGGTAGAATTGACTTTGTTCTAACTGAGATCAGTTTTGAAAGCATTAGGGTAGTCCAAGGATGCCAAGGAAAATGGCCACACTAAGGCTCACTTAGATGAGACAAAAATTGGGAATGAAAGCCCTATTGCCAATTATTAGACAAAAAAACCTGACTGGCACATCCAGACTAATGTGAACTAGGTGCAAACCAAGGAAGCTACCCCCATGTAAAACATACAAAAAAAGGCTGCACTCAAGCATACTAAAGCATGACAATATGGAATACATGAAATTTAGAATAGCAATATGGCTTTGGAATATAAGGAAAAATTTGAGACGCTTAGTATAAACATTTGACCAAACATTTTAAAGCCCACCAACCATCGTCAAGGTGGTCTCAATACTGGTGAGTCCCTGACCTAATGTGAACATACCTCTATTAGGCTGATATCTGAATTTCTGGGTGAATATGCACCTCTGTCAGTAATGCCTGCATTTATGGGTAAAGTAGGGACCTGGCGTAATTAAAATCACCACCTGGTGGGGGCGGAGTGCTCGGTCAGCAAGCTAACATTCAATAGCCAAAAAAACCTTACTGGCACATCCAGACTAATGTGAACTAGGTGCAAACCAAGGGAAGCTACCCCCATGTAAAACATACAAAAAAAGGCTGCACTCAAGCATACTAAAGCATGACAATATGGAATACATGAAATTTAGAATAGCAATATGGCTTTGGAATATAAGGAAAAATTTGAGACGCTTAGTATAAACATTTGACCAAACATTTTAAAGCCCACCAACCATCGTCAAGGTGGTCTCAATACTGGTGAGTCCCTGACCTAATGTGAACATACCTCTATTAGGCTGATATCTGAATTTCTGGGTGAATATGCACCTCTGTCAGTAATGCCTGCATTTATGGTAAAGTAGGGACCTGGCGTAATTAAAATCACCACCTGGTGGGGGCGGAGTGCTCGGTCAGCAAGCTAACATTCAATAGACAAAAAAACCTGACTGGCACATCTGTTATGTTTCGGTAACTGAGGAGTGCAGGTAAAAAAGGCAATACACCAGAGCAGTTGGAATCTATGAGATTGCAGTACCCTGACTAACCACCACAACTAGAGGCAGCCGTGGAGCGTTCCTACGTTGGTCCTAGACGCCTCGTCACAGCCTGAGAAACTAACTACACCTAAAGATAGAAATAGGAAAGCTATCTGCCCCGGACAGAACCCCAAAGATAATAGAAAGCCCCCAAACATGTAATGGCGGTTAGACAAGAGGAAATACAGACACAGAAAGAAAATAGTATGAGCAAACGCTGGGGCCCAAACTGTCTAAATAGAAAAGGATAGGAAGGGTACTTACTGCAATCCCAGAAAACCCTGAAAAACACCAACTCTACTAATTTCAAAATCACCTGAGATCACACGACCTCTACCACCTAAATTAGCACTCTGGTGTAACAAAATCAAAACAGCAGCCACAGAAAAAACTGGAAAAAGCAAAAGAACAAAACTCAGTGGCCGAACCAAACTGAGAAGGCAGAAGCCCCCGGAGGGGACCCAGAAGGCCCCCAAAGAAGTGCAGGACAAAATGCAAAAATATAGCACAAACACAAAAGAAGAAAAAGACTTATCTGGAAGCAGAGATGCAGACACGACACAGCAGGCTACAAGGGAAACTGGAATGAAGGATTCAGACCAGAACAATTGATCACCGGCAACCCTGATGGGAAAATGACTCCCTTATATAAGACCAGTCAGTAACACCTGATTCCCAGTCCTCACAATCTTCACTAGTACCGCTTGTAACCACCAGAGGGAGCCTCTGCTCAGAACTCATCTCAAACCCATTCACAACAGTACCCCCCCTTGAGGAGGGGTCACCGAACCCTCATTTGAGCAACCAGGTCGGTCAGGATGAGTTCTATGATAAGCACGGATAAGTCTCCTAGCATGGATGTCCGAAGCAAACACCCAAGAATTGTCTTCCTGACCATAACCTCTCCATTTAACCAAATACTGGAGTTTCCGTCTAGAAAAACGAGAATCCAATATTTTCTCAACCACATACTCCAGATTGCCCTCAACCAAAACAGGGTCAGGAGGCACAGCAGCAGGAACCACTGGCTCAACAAACCTCTTCAACAAGGACTTGTGGAACACGTTATGGATCTTAAATGTCCCTGGAAGAAGCAAACGAAAAGAAACAGGATTAATAATCTCCATGATCTTATAAGGTCCAATGAACCTAGGCTTAAATTTAGGAGATGCTACTCTCATAGGAATATTCTTTGAGGACAACCAGACCAAGTCCCCCACTTTAAACCGAGGACCATCAGTCCTATGCCGGTTAGCAAACCGCTGGGCCTTCTCCTGAGAGAGGGACAACCTCTCCACTACCTGGTCCCAAATCTGTTGCATACGCTCCACAACAGAGTCAACCCCTGGACAGACAGAAGCCTCAGTCTGTCCTGAAGAAAATCGAGGGTGAAACCCAGAATTACAGAAAAACGGGGACATCAAAGTGGCAGAGCTAGCCCTATTATTAAGAGCAAACTCAGCCAAAGGCAAAAAAGAGACCCAGTCATCCTGATCAGCAGACACAAAGCATCTTAGATAAGTCTCCAATGTCTGGTTTGTTCTCTCAGTTTGTCCATTGGTCTGAGGATGAAATGCCGAGGAAAAAGACAATTGAACACCCAGTTTAGAACAAAAAGTCCTCCAAAATCTGGAAACAAACTGGACTCCTCTGTCAGACACAATGTTCTCAGGAATGCCGTGTAAACGAACCACGTGCTGAAGGAACAACGGCACCAATTCAGAGGAGGAAGGCAACTTAGGTAATGGCACAAGATGTATCATTTTGGAAAACCTATCACAAATTACCCAGATGGTGCTCATTCTCTGAGAAACAGGAAGATCGGAAATGAAATCCATAGAGATATGGGTCCATGGTCTCTTGGGCACAGGCAATGGCATCAATAAACCACTAGAGCGAGAGCAAGGCTTGGAGCGAGAGCAAGTCCCGCAGGACTGCACAAATTCCCTGACATCACGAGACAAGGTAGGCCACCAAAAGGACCGACTAACCAAGTCTCTGGTACCAAAAATTCCGGATGCCCAGCCAATGCGGAACAATGAATCTCAGACATTACACTCTGTTTCCATTGGTCCGGGACAAACAATTTTCCAACAGGGCAGCGCTCGGGCCTATCCTCCTGACACCCCTCCAGAGCAAGTCTCAAATTGGGCGAGATGGCGGAAAGAACTACACCCTCTTTCAAAATAACAGAAGGATCAGATAACTCAGGAGAGTCCGCAAGGAAACTCCTCGAGAGGGCATCCGCCTTAACATTCTTAGTGCCAGGAAGAAAGGAAACCACAAAATTAAAACGTGTGAAAAACAAGGCCCACCTGGCCTGTCTAGGATTGAGTCGCTTGGCAGATTCCAGATAGACCAGATTCTTATGGTCAGTAAGGACCACCACCTGATGTTTGGCTCCCTCCAGCCAATGTCTCCACTCTTCAAAAGCCCACTTCATGGCCAATAACTCCCGATTACCCACGTCATAATTACGTTCAGTAGGAGAAAATTTTCGAGAGAAAAAGGCACAAGGGTTACTCTTAGAGGTCTCTGGATCTTTTTGGGACAAAACGGCAGCTGCCCCAATTTCAGAGGCATCAACCTCCACCTGAAATGGCAGAGAAACATCAGGCTGCCGTAGAACAGGAGCAGAAGTGAATCTCTGCTTAAGTTCCTGAAATGCAGAGACTGCCTCAGGAGGCCAATTCACCACATCAGAACCCTTTCTGGTCAAATCAGTTAATGGTTTAACAATAACCGAGAAATTACCAATAAATTTACGATAAAAATTGGCAAAACCCAAAAATCTCTGAAGAGCCTTTAATGAAGTAGGTTGGACCCAATCACAGATGGCCTGAACCTTGACCGGGTCCATTTCAATAACAGATGGGGACAAAATGAATCCCAGAAATGAGATCTTCTGTACGCCAAAAAGACACTTTGATCCCTTCACATACAGAGCATTCTCTCTCAAAATCTGGAACACAGTTCGAACATGTTTCACATGAGAGTCCCAGTCATTAGAAAAAATCAAGATATCATCCAAATAAACAATCAGAAATTTGTCCACAAAATCCCTGAAAATGTCATTCATGAAGGACTGGAAGACGGAAGGAGCATTAGTGAGCCCAAAGGGCATCACTAGGTACTCGAAATGCCCTTCAGGGGTATTGAATGCCGTCTTCCATTCATCCCCGTGCTTAATGCGAATAAGGTTATACGCCCCCCTGAGGTCAAGCTTGGTAAACCAAGTAGCATTTTTCACCCTGGAAAACAGGTCAGAAATCAAGGGTAACGGGTATTGATATTTCACAGTAATATTGTTCAAGAGACGATAATCAATACACGGCGTTAATGAACCATCTTTTTGGCCACAAAGAAAAAACCGGCACCTAAGGGTGAAGAGGATGGTCTGATATGACCCTTCTCCAATGATTCCTTGATATAAGACCGCATAGCGTCATGTTCAGGTACAGACAAGTTAAAAAGGCGACCTTTAGGGAATTTACTACCCGGCACTAATTCAATAGCGCAGTCATAGCTCCTATGGGGAGGCAAGGATGCAGATTTACTTTCGCTAAACACATCAGAAAAATCAAACAAAAAGTCAGGAACATCCTGAGCTTGGGGGAGGCAGAAAAAACAGGAGTGTTGGTATTAACACATTGGCAGCCCCAACTGGCCACAGACACAGACTTCCAATCCAAAACAGGATTATGAGACTGCAACCAAGGGAAACCCAGCACGATAATGTCATGCAGATTATATAGAACCAAAAATTTGCAGCACTCCTGGTGATCAGGTTCAACCCTCATTATCACCTGAGTAGAAAACTGGGGTTTATTCTCAGCCAAAGGGGTAGAATCGATCCCCAGTAGGGGAATAGACTTCTGTAGGGGTATCAAGGGAAACCCACAACGTTTAGCAAAATCATAATCCATCAGGTTAATAGCTGCTCCAGAATCAACGAAAGCCTGAGCAGAAAATGAGGACAGAGAGCATATCAGAGTGACAGTTAATAAAAACTTAGTCTGAACACTACCCAAGACAACTGAGCGTGCAAAACGTCTTCCCCGCTTAGGGCAGACTGAAATAGCATGAGAGGCATCACCACAGTAGAAACATAACCCATTGCGCTTTCGAAACTCATGACGCTGTGCCCCAGACACCACTCTATCACACTGCATGGTTTCAGGAGCTGGTTCACAAGGCAACACCATACCACGCATACTTCTC
The DNA here is from genome assembly GCA_033576555.1 of Oophaga sylvatica. Taxonomy (NCBI): domain Eukaryota; kingdom Metazoa; phylum Chordata; class Amphibia; order Anura; family Dendrobatidae; genus Oophaga; species Oophaga sylvatica. The sequence goes on along the minus strand of JARQOD010000010.1, from coordinate 25,885,089 downwards.
CGCTCACGCAAACGTCTGTCAATTTGAATCGCTAATGACATAGAATCATTGAGACCAGAGGGGACAGGGAATCCCACCATAACATCCTTTACATTATCTGACAGACCCTTCCGGAAAAGGGCCGCCAAAGCGTCGTCATTCCATTTGGTCAGGACTGCCCACCTACGGAATCTCTGACAGTATAACTCAGCGTCATCAAGCCCCTGATTTAATGCCAACAAGGCTTTTTCAGCTTGATCAGTGACATTAGGCTCATGTACAATAACCCCAAAGCCTGAAAAAACGCATCAACATCACTCAAAATAGGATCCCCAGGTATCAGGGAAAAAGCCCAATCCTGAGGATCGCCGCGCAGGAGAGAGATGATAATTTGAACCTGCTGCGCTGCGTTCCTGAGGACTTAGATTTTAAGGTAAAAAACAATTTACAATTATTTTTGAAATTCTGAAACTTAGCTCGATCCCCTAAAAACAAATCTGGCATGGGGATCCTAGGTTCCACAACAGGCAACCCAGCAAGATAGATAGCAATACTCCGAACCTCAGTGGCAAGCTGATCCACACGGCCAGACAACTGTGCAAACTCCATTGGGAAAAAAGATCCTCCCCAGCACCCAGAGATACAGAGGGAAAAAAAAAAAAAAATGCAACAAACAGAAAAATATCTCTGACAACTCTGACAACCTTTTTTCTATCACAATATTTTTTCCCTTCTGTGAGTACCATACAAATTTCAATTTTTTGGGCCGGTGATACTGTTATGTTTCGGTAACTGAGGAGTGCAGGTAAAAAAGGCAATACACCAGAGCAGTTGGAATCTATGAGATTGCAGTACCCTGACTAACCACCACAACTAGAGGCAGCCGTGGAGCGTTCCTACGTTGGTCCTAGACGCCTCGTCACAGCCTGAGAAACTAACTACACCTAAAGATAGAAATAGGAAAGCTATCTGCCCCGGAGCAGAACCCCAAAGATAATAGAAAGCCCCCAAACATGTAATGGCGGTTAGACAAGAGGAAATACAGACACAGAAAGAAAATAGTATGAGCAAACGCTGGGGCCCAAACTATCTAAATAGAAAAGGATAGGAAGGGTACTTACTGCAATCCCAGAAAACCCTGAAAAACACCAACTCCACTAATTTCAAAATCACCTGAGATCACACGACCTCTACCACCTAAATTAGCACTCTGGTGTAACAAAATCAAAACAGCAGCCACAGAAAAAACTGGAAAAAGCAAAAGAACAAAACTCAGTGGCCGAACCAAACTGAGAAGGCAGAAGCCCCCGGAGGGGACCCAGAAGGCCCCCAAAGAAGTGCAGGACAAAATGCAAAAATATAGCACAAACACAAAAGAAGAAAAAGACTTATCTGGAAGCAGAGATGCAGACACGACACAGCAGGCTACAAGGGAAACTGGAATGAAGGATTCAGACCAGAACAATTGATCACCGGCAACCCTGATGGGAAAATGACTCCCTTATATAAGACCAGTCAGTAACACCTGATTCCCAGTCCTCACAATCTTCACTAGTACCGCTTGTAACCACCAGAGGGAGCCTCTGCTCAGAACTCATCTCAAACCCATTCACAACACACATCCAGACTAATGTGAACTAGGTGCAAACCAAGGGAAGCTACCCCCATGTAAAACATACAAAAAAAGGCTGCACTCAAGCATACTAAAGCATGACAATATGGAATACATGAAATTTAGAATAGCAATATGGCTTTGGAATATAAGGAAAAATTTGAGACGCTTAGTATAAACATTTGGCCAAACATTTTAAAGCCCACCAACCATCGTCAAGGTGGTCTCAATACTGGTGAGTCCCTGACCTAATGTGAACATACCTCTATTAGGCTGATATCTAAATTTCTGGGTGAATATGCACCTCTGTCAGTAATGCCTGCATTTATGGGTAAAGTAGGGACCTGGTGTAATTAAAATCACCACCTGGTGGGGGCGGAGTGCTCGGTCAGCAAGCTAACATTCAATAGACAAAAAAACCTGACTGGCACATCCAGACTAATGTGAACTAGGTGCAAACCAAGGGAAGCTACCCCCATGTAAAACATACAAAAAAGGCTGCACTCAAGCATACTAAAGCATGACAATATGGAATACATGAAATTTAGAATAGCAATATGGCTTTGGAATATAAGGAAAAATTTGAGACGCTTAGTATAAACATTTGGCCAAACATTTTAAAGCCCACCAACCATCGTCAAGGTGGTCTCAATACTGGTGAGTCCCTGACCTAATGTGAACATACCTCTATTAGGCTGATATCTGAATTTCTGGTGAATATGCACCTCTGTCAGTAATGCCTGCATTTATGGGTAAAGTAGGGACCTGGAGTAATTAAAATCACCACCTGGTGGGGGCGGAGTGCTCGGTCAGCAAGCTAACATTCAATAGACAAAAAAACCTGACTGGCACATCCAGACTAATGTGAACTAGGTGCAAACCAAGGGAAGCTACACCCATGTAAAACATACAAAAAAAGGCTGCACTCAAGCATACTAAAGCATGACAATATGGAATACATGAAATTTAGAATAGCAATATGGCTTTGGAATATAAGGAAAAATTTGAGACGCTTAGTATAAACATTTGGCCAAACATTGCCAATTATTGTCACAAAGATGCCCCTGGGAGACGTGAAGTTAGATGATCATGCCGGGTAATGATGTACAGGTCTTCTTTAGCGATAGTGTGATTTGTGTCCAATATTAAATGGATTTAGTTTCTTCTGGTGATGAAGATGTTAATGTCCCTTTTTATGCTGGTCAGAAGCAGGCAGCTCCATTGTAGCTGCTTCTGATTTTGTCACCACCTCTTCCTAAATAAACTGGTCAGATCTTCTTGTCCCTGCTGATGAAAGATTTGTCTTCCTGTGCTGTGTGCTAAAGCTAAGTGGTTGAAGTAGAGTTGTTGTAAAAGTGTTCTGTGGTTTGTTGTTGTAGGTGTGTGTTTTTCTACTGATCCTCATATCCATTTTGTTTACTCTTCCCTGTCCCTATCCTCTTCCCTATTGTCAGTTAGTGCTTTTGTATAAGAGAGGTTTTATGTTATCCCTGCTTTATCTTTGTGTCTTGTTTACATTACATTTCTGTCCATGTCTCATGGGATGGGGAGGGGTCAGATCAGGGTTTTACAGGAGCATACAGTCATGGCCAAAAGTTTTGAGAATGACACAAATATATTTTCACATGATCTGCTGCCCTCTGGTTTTTATGTGTGTTTGACAGATGTTTTTATCACAGACAGAAATATAATTATTGCAAACATATGAGTAACAAAAGCTTATATTGACAATTATAATGAGTTAATGCAGCAAGTCAATATTTGCAGTGTTGACCCTTCTTCTTCAGGACCTCTGCAATTCTCCCTGGCATGCTCTCAATCAACTTCTGGACCAAATCCTGACTGATAGCAGTCCATTCTTGCACAATCAATGCTTTCATTTTGTCAGAATTTTTAGGTTTTTGTTTGTCTCTTGATGATTGACCACAAGTTCTCAATTGTATTAAGATCTGGGGAGTTTCCAGGCCATGGACCCAAAATCTCTATGTTTTGTTCCCTGAGCCATTTAGTTATCACCTTTGCTTTATGGCAAGGTGCTCCATCATGCTGGAAAAGGCATTGTTGATCGCCAAACTGCTCTTGGAGGGTTGAGAGAAGTTGCTCTTGGAGGACATTCTGGTACCATTCTTTATTCATGGCTGTGTTTTTAGGCAAGACTGTGAAAGAGCCGATTCCCTTGGCTGAGAAGCAACCCCACACATGAATGGTTTCAGGATGCTTAACAGTTGGCATGAGACAAGACTGGTGGTAGCACTCACCTTGTCTTCTCCGAATGAGGCGTTTTCCTGATGTCCCAAACAATCGAAAAGGGGATTCATCAGAGAAAATAACTTTACCCCAGTCCTCAGCAGTCCACTGCCTGTACCTTTTGCAGAATATCAGTCTGTCCATGATGTTTTTTCTGGAGAGAAGTGGCTTCTTTGCTGCCCTCCTTGAGACCAGGCCTTGCTCCAAGAGTCTCCACCTCACAGTGCGTGCAGATGCACTCACACCTGCCTGCTGCCATTCCTGAGCAAGCTCTGCACTGCTGGTAGCCCGATCCCGCAGCTGAAACACTTTTAAGAGACGGTCCTGGCGCTTGCTGGTCTTTCTTGGGCGCCCTGAAGCCTTTTTGGCAACAATGGAACCTCTCTCCTTGAAGTTCTTGATGATGCGATAGATTGTTGACTGAGGTGCAATCTTTCTAGCTGCGATACTCTTCCCTGTTAGGCCATTTTTGTGCATTGCAATGATGACTGCACGTGTTTCTTTAGAGATAACCATGGTTAACAGAAGATATACAATGATGCCAAGCACCAGCCTCCTTTTAAAGTGTCCAGCAGGGTGGATAAAAATCATGATTTTTTTTAAAAAATCAAAAAAATCGGATTTTTTTTATTTAAATCGGATTTTTTTGATTTAAATAGGATTTTTTAATCAAGTTGTACACAAGCAAAACTTTGTCTTTTTGCAAATCAAATTATTTTACACAAATAAAAATATTAAAACAGTTGATGATTATGAAACCTAATAATTTTTATTTGCACTATTAAACAATCAGAATTGAACTACAGAGAGTAAGTACTTTTTAACAATAGCCTATCTCTAACGTTTGAAGTAAGCAAACATCTTCAGTGAATACATCAGTCCTTTAAGCCTTCTGTTTATTTAGGACTTTTAATAGGAAAACTAGTTGTCCTGCTTTAGCAGTTCCTAAGCGGTTTCGGACTGTTGTGTGCACAAAACCAAATGAAGAAAACAATCTCTCTACTCCTGCCGATGAAGCCGATGCAGTCAGTAGCTGAGTAGCTACATTTATTATCTTCGCTGGAAGAACAAGTGATTGCGACTTCCACCAGTCCAGTGGTTTTAGTTCATTAACGACGTTATCTGCAAACATGTAATTTTGAAATGGTGCAGATTCACACTTCAATTTCAGCACAGTTGCCACAATGTCATGGTTAGTATTGGCGAGCCACTCCATTGCAGAGTTGATTTCCGCCTCAGATAGTTTTTTCCCTCTGTAGATGGGATGCAAATATTGGCTAAATAGTGTTCTTCTTTTAATGCTTGGTCCTTGCGGTGGTGTATTGCAACCTTTACATTGTTTGAGAGGTTCAAGCGATCTAGCGAACCTTCTAAATCTTTCCAAACTTCTGTGGCATCAGCTATGGTTGCAGTATCTTTCTGCATTTTATCCAACGCAATAGATATTGGCTTTAACCTTTCCAAAAGGTCCTCGGCATTTCTCTTCACACCAAGATTTAATACTTTGCTTCGTATATTAGCATCAATTTTATCCCGATGTGTTTCGCAAATGGACACTAATTTTGACCAGTTGTTAATAAACAGTTCCAAGCATTCAGCCAAGGTATTCCATCTAACATCTTGTGGTAGAACCAACTTCAGTCCTCCCATTTCCTTGTAGGTTGCATGTGCAAAATGATTATTGCGGAAATATTTAACAATTTCTACAACATGTTCCTTGACACCCGAAATATGCAGGTCTTTTGCCAAAAGATGCAACAAATGGGCAGAACAACCGTATGTAATGACATTTGTGTCATCCTCATGTGCCAGTTCCGCTCACATTTTTGCCACATTGCTTGCGTTATCAGTAACTAAGCTCCTTACTTTACATCCAAACTGTTCTTGGCATTGGTGAATTGAGTTCTTAGCAATTTCAAGTAAATATTCAGCAGTATGTGAATTTCCAGATGTGTCGATTGTGTCTGTAAGGTAAGTTTCACCATCTTCTGTTGTGACACAAGTGCAAATTATGGGGTCGTTGTGGATGTTGCTCCAACCATCCAAGCTCATGTTAACAACTTTGTCTTTCAAATATTTTGTACAAGCCGCTCTTTCTTTGTCGTATACAGCCTGAAGATGTTTTCCTGAGATATCAAATCTACTTGGTGGTTTGTAGCCTGGTCTTATTCCTTCGATCATTTGTACAAACAATGGGTGTTCAACTAGTCGGAAAGAAGAATTGGTTGCAAATATGAATTTAGCAAATAATTCATCAAAATGTTCTTTCTGGCTCGTCGTAGTCTTTAAGAGGAATTTTTCTACACTTTGTACGCAAAGTTTTTTGTTGGGCTGTTTTGTTGAAGTTGTACCCAGATATTGATTGTCACGTGCAGCACAAGCCATATTTGACCCTGAAAGCACAGTAATTAAAAATATAATTCGACTGCGTATTTGAAGAAATATAACGAAAATATTTTGAAACAAACTTTTTGAACAATGTAATGGTCCTCGTCCTATAAAGGGGTGTCTCAAAAATTATGCTAAATCAAGTTTCCGGTTTAGTTGCTGTAATACTAGTAATAAACAAGAGCAACTGAAAAAAAAATATGTCACAAAGTTTTAAAAAGTTTTTAAAAAAATGGTCAATTTGGCAACTCAAAAGTGAATTGTAGCCTACAAAAAAAAAAAAAAATAGGCGTATACACACTCTTTTATTTTTACTTTAAAGTTAATCTTCTGTGAAATATTGCCTTAACATAAATTTAAATTTCTATACTCCAGAAATAGTGCTAGAAATTTTTCTTTTCATAGACTTTACCTTCCCAGTAAAACGTCTGTTAAAATAGGTTGTAATTGCCAGACTTACCACTAGTGCTAGGGTCCTGGTGCATAAGAATGTGGGGGTTCATTGACATTAGTTGTATCCCCTATCAACATCTTCATTTCCCTTCTGGTTGCAGTTTTCATAATGTGATTTCAAACGGCAAACAAAACCCCTTTGGGTATCCTTTTGACGTATTTGCACTTGCTCTCCCACCTTTCTTTCCAAGCTCTGCTGGCATCTCAACAAAATGAACCCCCAAAAAGGTCTCTCTTACGACCTGCCATGGCTCACGCAGATCACTTCTGAAGTTTGATTGTTACTACAGCCAAGTATGCTGACTGACTATCCAACAAGTTTGGCATGTCAACTGAATGGAAAAAGAAACTGAAACCAAGCTACAGAAAGTGAAACCAAGCTAGAAGTGTGGAGTTAAATTTAACAATGATTTAAAGTTTTAGATTTTAATCGTGATTTATATTAAAAAAATCTTTGATTTAAATCAGTGATTTAAATCATGATTTAAAAACACAATTTAAATCGATTGATTTTAAAAAGAAAAAAAACTTTGAATTTTAAAACATGATTTAAATCGTTGATTTAAA
>JARQOD010000010.1:25819319-25877743 GCA_033576555.1 Oophaga sylvatica | reverse complement strand
GGCAATGTAACACTCTACTAATGTTTCCCGACATATACCGTATATACTCATGTATAAGCCGACCCGTGTATAAGCCGACCCCCCTAATTTTGCCACAAAAAACTTGGAAAACTTATTGACTCACGTATAAGCCGGGTGTATAAGTTGCCGTCCTGCTCTGTGCTCCCCCATCCAGCTCTGTGCGCGCCCATTCTCCTCTGTGCTCCCCTCCTCCTGCCCATTATCCTGTCCTGCTCCGTGCTTTCCATCCTCCCCGTCCTGCTCCGTGCTCCCCCATCCAGCTCTGCACTCCCCCATTCTCCTCTGTGCCCACCCCTGTCCTGCTCCATGCTCTCCGTCCTCCCCCGTTCTGCTCTGTGCTCTCCATCCTCCCCCCGTCCTGCTCCGTGCTCTCCGTCCTTCCCCCGTTCTGCTCCGTGCTCTCCGTCCTCCCCCGTTCTGCTCCGTGCTCTCCGTCCTCCCCCCGTTCTGCTCCGTGCTCTCCGTCCTCCCCCGTTCTGCTCCGTGCTCTCCGTCCTCCCCCCGTTCTGCTCCGTGCTCTCCGTCCCCCCCTTCTGCTCCGTGCTCTCCGTCCTCCCCCGTTCTGCTCCATGCTCTCCGTCCTCCCCCCATTCTGCTCCGTGCTCTCCGTCCTCCCCCCGTCCTGCTCCGTGCTCCTTGTCCTCCTCCATACTCCCCCATCCTCCTCCATCATACTCACCCTCCCCGTTCCATCGATGAATGTCCCGGCCGGCAATCCTGCGTTCTCCCGGCTTCCTGCAGCTCTCCAGCGCTGAGCGGTGACGTAATACCGCTCATTAAGGCCATGAATATGGAGGCCACGCCCATGGGAGTGGCGTCGCGTCCATATTACATGACCTTAATGAGCGGGTATTACGTCACCGCTCAGCGATGGAGAGCTGCAGGAAACCGGGGAGAGCTGCAGGAAGCCGGGGAGAACGCAGGATTGCAGGGACGTTCAGCGATGTGAAGGGGAGAGTGAGTATGATGTCCCAGCCACCGGCTCCTGCAACCGCATCCCCTCCCCCGCTGGTTTCTGCCCTATGACTCGTGTATAAGCCGAGGGGGCATTTTCAGCACAAAAAAAGGTGCTGAAAATCTCGGCTTATACACGAGTATATACGGTAAGTCTTTATCTTCGGTTTTCACCTTTAGTCTTTCTCATCTGTCCAACTTTTTTTTCAGCACATTATATAGTTAGTGGTACCAACTTTGTAGCTATATATTGGTCAATTAGCATCCAAAAAAAACAAGTCTATTACATACTTGGCAGCTGATCATTACTAACCTTGACTTATACCTTCGAGACAAATTGTATCAATCAAGTTGAAGTCATCATAATGCACTTTATTATGGTATAAAACACAAGATAAAAATAGTCCTAATTTGCCCAAGATGGTATTCCTCAGAAATTCCTACTTGCTAATGATGAACACACAAATCATTGATTGTAGTTCAGATAAGATAATAACTGTGTACACAGCTGTCAGACAGTTTAAGATCACCCGCCAGTTTTACATTCCCAGATATTTCCCTCTGCCAATGTTTTCTTCTATGTACAGATGTATGAATTCACACTAGAATGTTTGCCAAGAGTTGCTAAAACGTCATACCGACTCTATAAAGTCAATGGAAGTCACATAATTGAAAGAGGACATAGTCATGTAAGAAAGTGAACATCTAATGAAAAATTCAACAGAGAATAATGCCAGCAAATTGTACAAATGTTGTATTTGACAGTTGTATGTTCTAACTCCTGTTTCCAATAATTTATAATATTTATACAGTGTCATTTCATTCAATTAAAGTAAATTTCAACCATTTGTCAATTTTTAGGTCTCAAATACTGTGTTGATTCATTTCTTAATTAACGTTTTTAGTAATGGGTGGAATCGTGTAGGTCGGGGTCCTTCAGGTTCTGCCAAACATTAAAAAAGCTTGTTTTGGGTACCAATGAACCCAAACCTGGACCCCATTCAAATGAATGTAGGACCTGAACATCTGGCGTTTCCCACTCTGTCATCTATGTGACAATGCGGAAAACATCAGCTCTGATAGGGGGTAAGTTCATTACTGCCATTCAGGGCCTTGCGGTTCCCACGCTGTCACACAGATGACAACGTGTGAGCCAGTAGCTTTCTGTAACCAGTGGTAGAAAGGTTACCACCAGTCACAGGCATTGGCTGATGAGAGTACTACTCTCATCATCAAACACCTGGTCTCGCTGTTGAGAGTGTTCACCAGACAGCACTTGTGCAATAAATCAATAAAATAAAAAAACGACATGCTGTGAGGCATCAGGCCATCCGCCCTGCCGTTGTATTGTCGCTGCAGCAGTGGACGGAGCACAGCTCTGCTCCGTTAGGGCGATAGGGACCCACTAAGAGGTTCGCCGTGACGTGACAGTGGGCTTCATACAGTCTGATCAGATTGTTAAACTAAGAAACTCATGTCCAGTTATATTTATATATTTTTGCCTAGTGGCATTAGATCAATGTATGATTTGTAAATATATACAGTACAGACCAAAAGTTTGGACACACCTTCTCATTCTAAGATTTTTCTGTATTTTCATGGCTATGAAAATTGTACATTAACACTGAAGGCATCAAAACTATGAATTAACACATGTGGAATTATACATTACACTTTGCAAAAAAGTGTGAAACAACTGATAATATGTCTTATATTCTAGGTTCTTCAAAGTAGCCACCTTTTGCTTTGATTACTGCTTTGCACGCAGGAAAGGTGAACGGATGGACTCTACATGCCTAGTTCCCACCGTGAAGCATGGAGGAGGTGGTGTGGGGGGTGCTTTGCTGGTGACACTGTTGGGGATTATTCAAAATTGAAGCGGTGAGCGGTCCAGCTCACCCAAAATCATCTCGATTGGGTTCAGGTCTGGTGACTGTGGAGGCCAGGTCATCTGGCGTAGCACCCCAACACTCGCCTTCTTGGTCAAATAGCCCTTACACAGCCTGGAGGTGTGTTTGGGGTCATTGTCCTGTTGAAAAATAAATGATGGTCCAACAAACCGCAAACCGGATGGAATAGCATGCCGCTGCAAGATGCTGTAGTAGCCATGCTGGTTCAGTATGCCTTCAATTTTGAATAAATCCCCAACAGTGTCACCAGCAAAGCACCCCCACACCATCACACCACCTCCTCCATGCTTCACGGTGGGAACCAGGCATGTAGAGTCCATCCGTTCACCTTTTCTGCGTGCAAAGCAATAATCAAAGCAAAAGGTGGCTACTTTGAAGAACCTAGAATATAAGACATATTTTCAGTTGTTTCACACTTTTTTGTAAAGTGTAATATATAATTCCACATATGTTAATTCATAGTTTTGATGCCTTCAGTGTGATTCTACAATTTTCATAGTCATGAAAATACAGAAGAATCTTTGAATGAGGTGTGTCCAAACTTTTGGTCTGTACTGTCTATGTGATTATATAGTGTGACATAACCAACATACAGTCCATTCGATTTAGCAGATACATCTGCACACTTTGCAGACCATTTCAACTGCGGTTATGTCCACACAGTTAAATAACTGACACCCATCAGTGCACACAATTCCCCATGCTCTGGGTTACCTACTTAACAGTTTTTCAGGCTTCACAGACTGGCTTTATATTGGTCCTGTCACTAGTCGAGACCCTCATTAGCTTCCTGGACTTTCAGGGCTTCACCCAGCTCCAGCCTCACACATAGCATTTTGCTCCTCCCCATGTGGTGCAACCAGGAAGCATATAGGACCTTTCTGACATCACAGGAACGCACCCCCTGGGAGGTATGTGGTTAACCTGACCCACCCATCACTTTTTGGTTAACCCTTAAATCCAGCTCCAATCAAATATACAGTTTTGTGGGACAACAATACCCAGCAAATTGTCCTCGATTTAGATCACAGCCGACGTCTGTCTGTGCGATACATACCTGTCTCTCGCGATACAACTAGTTGGCACATCACAATACATACATACATATACACATACAAATATATTATTGCTAAGATTATTATCATTATTACTATTATCATTTTTTTTTATTTCATATCTAGTGCATAATACTGCAAAAACATTGCATTGCCTGAAGTTGAAGAGGCAAATCTAAAATCTCAAAGTTCAAAAGCAGGAGCAGCGGACATAGAGTTTGCACGGATCCTTCCGACCACACAAGCTTTAATTCACAAACAGCAGGATATCGGTCTTCTCTGAAAATTGGTAGCCTGGTGGGAGATATAGAGAAGCAGCAGGAGATCTTGTAGGTTATTAGAGGACAGACCTTCTGATCTGAGTGCTCCACTTATGTGAATGGAAACAGAGAATAGAGAACAATTCAGTCGAGAACTCCGATGCTGGAAATAATATCCTAAATTTCAATAGCTAATGTAAGGGATAAAGTGAAGCAGTCTGATGTATGAATAGTTCTGTCGCGGGGTGAATGACTTGGGCCAGGGCTAACTGGGTGCTTTTGTAGCGACTAAATTGGGCCATCACTTAGTTGTATCCTCTAGTTTGAAATATATAATGCAGATACAGGAAATTCTTTCTTAACTTTGCTGGAGAATCGTCTGAACCCAAAATGACCAGCACTCCCGTGATATTTTCCCGGGACAATTTTTTTATTCCTTCATCAAAATAGCCATGGGAGGGCTTGTTTTTTGACAGCCGAGTTGTACTTTTGAACGACACCATTGATTTTACCATATAATGTACTGGAAAAACGTAAAAAAAAATCCAAGAACAGTGAAATTGAAAAAAAAAGTGCAATTCCAAATATATATATATATATATATATATATATATTTTTTTTTTTTACCATGTTCACTAAATGCTAAAACTGACCTACCATTATGATTCTCCAGTAGTGAGGAGCAAGTATACTCCTTTTTTTCCAGAGCACGCTTGGGTGATCTCCGAGTATTTGGAAGTGCTCGGGGATTTAGTTTCTGTTGCAGTAGCTGCATGATTTGTGGCTATTTGACAGCCTGAATACATGTGGGGATTCCTTAACAAACAGGCATTCCTCACATGTATTCAAGCTGTCCAGCAGCCTTAAATCATGCAGCTGCGGCAACAGAAACTAAATTTCCGAGCACTTCCAAATACTCGGAGACCACCCGAGCAACGAGTATACTCGCTCATCACTATTCTCCAGGTCATTATGAGTTTACCAAACATGTATAGGTTCTTTTTTTTTTAATTGGTGAAAAAAAAAATACAAAGTGTTAAGGGCCTGCCGAACGCACCTAATAGATACTAATGAGAGGTGCGTTCGCAGCCCGGGGTCCACCGTGCAGGCACAGCCTGCTCCTAGTAAGATGGCGTAAATAGGCAGTATGAGCAAACTCTGTTATCCCGCAGAGTCGCAGATGTAAACGCCGTAGCACTATATGTCGATATAAGCGGATTCTGTTAATTCACAGAGCCGCTGTACAAAGACTGTGTCCTGTTAGACTCACAGGGAACACAGATGACTGCTAAGCGGATTGCAGTCTGTGGTCATGCAATCAGAACCCAAGCAATAATCTCCTCACCGGAGTAGCCGGTATTCTAATGGCGTTTACAGCCGAGCACTGAACACGTGCATACAATCTCCTCACCGGAGGTGCCGGTATTCTATGGGCTTATTTCAGCCAGACCTAACCACAAGCATACATGACCACACTGGCGCAAGCACGTAACATATTTGATACTAGCGCACGACCGTGCGGTAAGGACAGCCTTTTCTAGAAGCCACGAGAAAAAGACCTTCCAGGAAGGACCAATGGGAAGCTGCTTCAGAACATTAACAGCCACAGGACCTTCCTGAAGGACTAATAGGAGTGGCAGCTGTATCTGAGCGTGTGACCCTGATCTCCAATGGGAGATCTTGCCCTGGGCATGCTCAGATGAAGCAACAAAGGACTTAGTACTAAAGACGTCTGCTCGCAGCTGACCAGTATTGGCTACAATAGCAGAACCTGAAGAGGCAGCAGCAAGTCTCTGCACAGTATTAGACCGGGCGAGACGCTGGGACCGACATCTTTGCTGAGCAGGCTCCACTGCGGCTGGAGATGGATAGGGGACTGCAGTGGAACTGGTTCGAGACTCCCCTTGTGCAGCAGCGGGAACTTGAACCCTAACACATTTATCGTTAGATGTATACTATGTTGCTGTAATAAAGCAACATGTAATTGAGGACTACATGAATTCAATGTTTTTAGAAGAGGCAAGTATCAATCATTTTTTTTTCTGAGCCTTTTGTATTTTTTTTAAGAATGTGTAAAAACAGCCCTTTAACTCTCTCATGTTTTCACTCTTTTTTCTCAGTTTTTTTTTTAATTTTATCACATGCAATGCTTTACATTTTCCTTGCATAGCATCACTTTGATTGACAGTGTTGAGCCTCGGGCAAAGCTATTTTTTCATATTGTGTCTATGGACTCAACGGTGATCATATCATCTGTCATTTCAAATAGTTTCCAGAATTTGAAAAAAAAAAAGTAAAATTTAAAAAAATATCACATCAAAATGATCAACTTTGTGTTTGACAGTGCTAAATTACAATACACTTCACTATCCTCATAAAACTAAAATAAAACTCTTATAAAATAGTGACATACTGTAAATATATTTAATGGTACAGTACAGTGCTCAAAGAATAGTGCAGTATATTATGAAATAAGAAAAAAAACCAGGACCCTACATTTTGAGCTTTTATATATTTGTAATAGAGCCGAGGAAAGCTAGAAAAATAGCAAAATAAAAAAATAAAAACGTCAAAAGTGAGAGTGTAATAAAGAGAAATAAAAACAAAGTGTTTGAAGTAAACCCAAGAAAAGCAAAATAAATAGCAACCATGAAAAATAGAAAAATGTAACGAAATAGAAAATGTGAGAGAGTAATAAATAGATACAAAAAGATGGCATACAGTATTGAAACTCTTCCCTGTGAGATCTTTTGAAGTTAGTTTTATAACCTTAAGATGTATTCATATAGATATACTATACTCCCGAAGACAGATTCTCAGCGGAAAAGGAAGATGCTTGCTCAGCATTTATTTCTCCACAAAGTTTGAAAGAGTCAAAACAGAATCTTAAATATTAAAGAAGACCAAGGATCAGAATGGGTCATACGATTTAATGCAGGTAGAAAAAGGGCATACTTGGCAGGTCAAGCTGTCTCTCCTCTGCCATCAGATGCCATTAATCCAGTAGAAGCAGGTCAAGTAGGTCACAAAGGAAGCTGCCTCAGGCCAAGAAGAAGGCACACAAAAGACTTGTTCCCATGTCAGAAAGAATGACCATGCATATGGATTTGAGTTGTGCAGTAAAATGGGAATAGACAGGTCTCGGCAATCTGAAAATAAAAACTACTTTAGCCAAAGGGTGAAAAAGTAGAAAACAGTACGTGCATGGTAATGTAGAGTCTTTACTACATTGGGATTTCTTCCATATAAATACAAATCAGATATAAGATAGATTAGATAGATAGATAGATCGATAGATAGCAAAAATAGAGCAGAGAGCAGCACCTGAACAATGGCAATAGTTGGGTGCGAGGCTTCAACGGTACATACCAGTCCTTATATTAGAAAAATCAAAGACGCAGCACACCATCATTTTAGTGCAAAAAAGCTATTTTAATAGCCCATTTGTGGCGATGTTTTGGCTCTGTGTGTGAGCCTTTCTCAAGCCTGTCTCGAGCCTTTCTCAAGCTTGAAAAAGGCTCACAAACAGAGCCGAAACGTTGCGAACAAATGGCCTTTTAAAATTGCTCTTTTTTTGCACTAAAATTATGGTGTGCTGCTTCTTTGATTTTTCTAGATAGATAGATACAGAGAGATAAAGAGATAGAGCGATAGGAAGATCTTGGATTCATGCCTATCTTGAGAGCCATTTTGAATATTTAGGAGGCAGCTCATTTCTACGGAAGTTCTGAAAGTGTCATGCTATTGTTGAGAGATACTTCCAGAACTCCAATAAAAATTAATAAGAAGCTACACACATGCAGACATCTGTCCACACACTGTGGCTGTGAGAGTTGGCATTGTTAGAGGGTAGAACCAGCCTCCATTAGACACATCCTGTGATTATACCAAAAATGTGTGAGATGGATGTAACATGTTAACCTAGAATTTCCTTTTAAAAGTAGATTGAGATCGTTAAACTCCTATTTTTGCCTGGTGTACCTCAGAGACCTCATCATCGAAGGTCTTTAAAGTCAAACTAAACAAACGTGGGAATGTGGGGTCTGAATATTAAGCCATGTTGAGTTGAGATGCTGATTATTTTAGAGTTTTAACAATTTGTTTAGCGACAATCATCTCTGCAAACGACTGTGGTGTCTACAACTTGCATCTACTGCTCCTCAGACCTTTTGATTAACCTACCATTCACTGTAATCATTAGGAACTGTGACTTAGAGGCGGTTCACATTAAGCTACTATCTTCTCTAGCTTCTGTAATTTCTTCAACCTACATTTTAGTAGACATCTTCCATTTAACTCTTCATCTGTGTTCCTGTGTTTGCCTACACTCTTAGTTCTAAAGCTTCTGGTGTGTCTTGCTCATCTTGCTTGCTTGCTTGCTGTCCAGTATAGCCCATTGTCCAGGTTCTTCTCTGCCCTTTCTCTTGGTCTGTGTGTGCATACCATGACCTGTAACTTAATGGCTCCATATCACCAGATGTGCCCTAACAATAGTTAATTTTTCCTGTTGTGGCACTGTAGGCAAACTGTAAACTCAGACCATGTAAAGGGGTACTCTGTTTTCAGCTTGTCTAAGGGTGAGTAAGGATGATAGATGGCTGTGGTGGTAAAAGTACATAGAGATAGCATTAACTACATATGACTTACAAATTATTATTAATATTTCTAAATGACTAATATGCCAAGCTAATTATTCACCAATACAGAAACATATGTAGGGTATAAATTATACCACTCAGCTAGCTGCCATAATGGTAATCATAGGTGACAGTCCAAGTGTCTATAGGGCGGAGAAAACATACATTAGTGGAGGCTAAATTGCAACAATCATTTCCTCACCATATATGCACTTGGACATGTAATTAGAAAAAGTGATATCAAAGAATAAAAGCATTAAACAGGATAGCATCCTTAGGAACAAATCATCATGAACAGTATGCACCTCATCAGTAGTGTTGAGCATTCCGATACCGCAAGTATCGGGTATCGGCCGATATTCGCGTTATCGGAATTCCGATACTTAATTCCGATACTTTTTCAATATCGTATACCGGAATCGGAAGTTCCCATAATTCTTTGAGAGGCAATGTGATTTTAGTCAGCCAATGAGGAATCCTACGAAGTGTGGGCACATCCTGTAATGCTGCGGTCATCTTAACTAATGGCATGGCTGTGATTGGCTGCTGAAATGATGTCAGAATGCACTATAAAAGGCGCCGCAGCCATTTTAGCGTCACTGTGCTGTGAATTCAGATAGGGACAGAACGCTACTCTGCTGACTCTGAGGGACAGTTAGAGATTGCGATTTAGTGTACTGTGCTGTAGGCAGGCTATCACCAACCGCTGTGTAAAGCTTCCTTTTGCCTGCAGTGTTGTTTTAACAGCTCTGCAAGGTGTGTGTGAGTGCAGGTGACGCTGCAGTTTGCTCTGCATCCAACGCTGTCTGTAGGCATCTGCACGTGTCACTCACAGACTCTTTTTTTTTTTCTTTAGTGTAATTCTAGCTGCTCCATTCAATAGAAATTATAGTGTGATGCGCTTCCATCCGTATCCAATACATTGGTTGCAAACACTATAGAAGTAGACAAAGGAGTAGCCTTTCACAGATTGTGGACAGTTGTGTTTCAGTGTTCACTTCAGTCTGTGTTTTTTATTTTTTGAGTGCATATCACGCTCCAGTTACTTGTTCAAGCACTGCTGCTTGTACTCTGCTGAGCGTGTCTCAGTGCCTCATCCTTTTCATTTTTCTCCAATTGGTGCTTCTCCATTATATTTGAAAAAAATCTAATATATTAGTGTGACGCGCTTCCATCCGTATACAATACATTGGTTGCAAACACTATAGAAGTAGACAAAGGAGTAGCCTTTCCCAGATTGTGGACAGTTGTGTTTCAGTGTTCACTGCAGTCTGTGTTTTTTTTTTTTGAGTGCACATCACGCTCCAGTTACTTGTTCAAGCACTGCTGCTTGTACTCTGCTGAGCGTGTCTCAGTGGCTCATCCTTTTCATTTATCTCCAATTGGTTCTGCTCCATTCCATTTAAAATCTAATCTATTAGTGTGACGCGCTTCCATCCGTATACAATACATTGGTTGCAAACACTATAGAAGTAGACAAAGGAGTAGCCTTTCCCAGATTGTGGACAGTTGTGTTTCAGTGTTCACTGCAGTCTGTGTTTTTCTTTTTTTGAGTGCACATCACGCTCCAGTTACTTGTTCAAGCACTGCTGCTTGTACTCTGCTGAGCGTGTCTCAGTGGCTCATCCTTTTCATTTATCTCCAATTGGTTCTGCTACATTCCATTTAAAATAAATCTAATCTATTAGTGTGACGCGCTTCCATCCGTATACAATACATTGGTTGCAAACACTATAGAAGTAGACAAAGGAGTAGCCTTTCCCAGATTGTGGACAGTTGTGTTTCAGTGTTCACTGCAGTCTGTGTTTTTTTTTTTTTGAGTGCACATCACGCTCCAGTTACTTGTTCAAGCACTGCTGCTTGTACTCTGCTGAGCGTGTCTCAGTGGCTCATCCTTTTCATTTATCTCCAATTGGTTCTGCTCCATTCCATTTAAAATCTAATCTATTAGTGTGACGCGCTTCCATCCGTATACAATACATTGGTTGCAAACACTATAGAAGTAGACAAAGGAGTAGCCTTTCCCAGATTGTGGACAGTTGTGTTTCAGTGTTCACTGCAGTCTGTGTTTTTTTTTTTTGAGTGCACATCACGCTCCAGTTACTTGTTCAAGCACTGCTGCTTGTACTCTGCTGAGCGTGTCTCAGTGGCTCATCCTTTTCATTTATCTCCAATTGGTTCTGCTACATTCCATTTAAAATAAATCTAATCTATTAGTGTGACGCGCTTCCATCCGTATACAATACATTGGTTGCAAACACTATAGAAGTAGACAAAGGAGTAGCCTTTCACAGATTGTGAATAGTTGTGTTTCAGTGTTCACTGCAGTCTGTGAGGTATTTTTTTTTTTTAAATGCAGATCACGCTCCATTTACTTCTTCAACCACCGCTGCGTGTACTCTGCTGAGTGTCTGTCACTGGCTCATCCTTGTCATTTTTCTAAAATTGGTGCTGCTTTATTCTATTTAAAATAATTCAAATCTATTACAGTGACGTGCTTCCATCCGTATACAATACATTGGTTGCAAACAATATAGAAGTACACAAACGGGCCTTTCACAGCTACTGAACATGGGTTTTTAATTTTTAACTAAAATATGTATTTTTTCAAATGACACAAATATAAGTAATGTTGAAGAGGAATAGTCCTACATCCATTGTTTGCACAATATTACAGGTGTACATCATGTCCCTTAATCAACAATGTATTATTATATTTACTTGTATGCTTTTATTTAAAAGCCAAGAACACAGAAGGATAACCTTCGCACTGCAGCTGTTGTCAAAGTTCAACCCACTTTATGCACTTCCAACATTGCAGCATTTGAGGCATGATGTGAGTTGGATTTGTCAAAGTTATGGAGTGAGAAGGTTCACCATCAGTACCCTATAGCATAAGTATGCTTTTGTGTTAGCATTTGTGTTAGACATGTGGATATCTGCCATAATATGTCACAATTATTTAGTTACAGATTTGTTACCAACACTAATCATTGAATGGTTTTAAATTTGACGTTTCACTTGTTTACAGCTTAGAAATAAGGGTGTAGCCTGATATCTATGTGTAGCACTAGCCACTTTAACATGTCATGTTTTTTTCAACATGTGTAGCTAGGTAGCAGTAATTTTTGCCGGACACACAGCAGGGGAACAGCAGGCGTTACTGAACCCCACAAACACATCATCGATTGTTTTGATCTGTGCATCCAACACTTCTGAGCCCAGGGTCAAGGAGGGTGTAGCCTGAGGCCTAGTATGAGATGTTTGAACTTTAATTTGAACTTTAATTTGGAGTTAGCAGCATTAATTTTTGTCAGACACGCAGCAGGGGAACAGCAGGCGTTACTGAACCCCACTATCACTATAGCTTGTGTATTGGTCTGTGGACACGACACTTCTGAGCAGCAACTGGCAGTGTTGTAGCCCAGGGAGTATAGCTCAGGTGGTAGAAAGATGAACATAACAGGAGACATGGAAAACGTTGCCAACCAGTTAGTTAATCTGAAACCGGACAGGCAAATTCAGGCGAGATCCATGCCTAGTTCATTTTCAGAAAAGTAAGCCGTTCTACATTATCGGAGGATAGTCGCATGCAACGGTCTGTTAGTACACCACCTGCAGCAGTAAAGACGCGCTCCGATAATACACTGGCAGCAGGGCAAGCCAGCACCTCCAATGCATACTGGCTAAGCTCTGGCCATGTATCCAGCTTAGAGACACAAAACTTGAATGGGGAAGAGCCATCTGGGAGTACACTGAGAGGGCAAGACATGTAGTCTGTCACCATCTTACGGAAATGTTGCCTCCTGCTGACTGGAGCCGTCTCGGATGGTGTAGACATTGGTGGCGCTGCCACAAAACTTCGACACATTTGGAACATACTGTTCTTGCCCTGTGCAGAGGCGCTGCTTGTGCTCCCTCTTGTTGCAGAGCTGTCTCCACTGCCTCGACGCACAGAGCTGCTTTGTAAAGCAGTAGCAGCAGCGCTCTCGGCTGGAATGGAGAACATTATGGATTGCACCAGTGTGTCTTGGTACTTCCGCATTTTACGCTCCCGGTTCAACGGTGTGATGAGGCTTTGTAAGTTGTCCCGGTAGCGAGGGTCTAGGAGGGTGTACACCCAATAATCAGACGTGGTGTGAATGTGTTCGATGCGGCGGTCGTTTCTCAGCCACTGCAGCATGAAATCAACCATGTGCTGCAGACTCCCAACTGGCCAAGAAACGTTGTCCCCTGCAAGAGGCGTCATCTCTGCCTGCTGTGCATCACCCCACCCTTGGTCTACATACTGACTAGAGCATTGTCTACCTCCCTCTGGAGCGATGTCTTCCTCCTCCATTGACTCCTCCTCATCCTCCTCACAAAGTCCTTCAAATACATATAAATTTACAAAATTTAAAACTCAAAATTTAAAAACTTTGTATCATAATTCTGTAACATCAGTTTATGGAAACACAATAGCATTACAAAAGGATAGACAAAAAATGTACATTATGTGCTTTGTAAATACATTAAAAGTTTGTAATGGTTATGAAAATATAGACAGCGACTCTGGAGGTTCAATTGTTGATACAGCATGGTACTTTGAAAGTCCTCCAGCCCTTTGTGAGGAACCACGTTGCGCTGACTGTCCAGAAGGTGATGGAATTTGTGACTCCTCATCCTCCACCTCTTCCAAAACCTCATGCCTTAGTGCTTGCAGTGTTTTTTGAAGCAGGCAGATAAGGGGGACAGTCAGGCTGACTAGTGCATCATCTGCACTCGCCATCCGCGTTGACTCATCAAACGCACGCAAAACGTGGCAGATATCCTTCATAGAGTTATTCGCCACTCATTACACTGGCAGTGGCTGCCCATTCATTATAGGATCCAATTCTAATTACTGGTTCTCACCAACAAAGCTCTCCACAGCGCAGCACCCCCTACATCTCCTCCCTTATTTATATTTATCGGCCTAACCGACTGCTGCACTCTGCAAACGACCTTCGACTAACCTCTGCACTAATCCGTACCTCCCACTCCCAACTCCAAGACTTCTCCCGCGCTGCGCCAATCCTCTGGAATGCTCTACCCCAAGAAATTAAGACTATCCGCAATTTGGATGGTTTCAGGCGCTCCCTCAAAACACATTTGTTCACAGTGGCCTATCACATTCACTAATCAAAGTCATTCTATGTGTAATTCTGTGTGTGTAGCCCATTCACTATCTCCATGCATCCCTCACTCCCTTAAAATGGCTGGACCATCATTGTAAAAACACCATTGTATATAAACACCTGTACTTTGTATCTCCCCCACCTCATTGTAGATTGTAAGCTTTCACCAGCAGGGGCGGCTGATTTTGCTTTAATTATTGTATTGTTAACGTTGTTACTTATGACTTGTGTTTTGAAACTGTTAAACTGTAAAGCACTGCGGAATATTATGGCGCTATATAAATAAATAATATTATCATTCTTATTATAGAGGCCCACTCAGTAGTGGTGAAGTGTGAACGGCGCAAATTGCGAGTTGACTGCGCCTGATGCAGCTGATACTCCATTACTGTTGGCTGCTGCTCACACAACCGCTCCAACATATGTAACGAGGAATTCCACCTGGTGGGTACGTCACATATGATGCGATGTTCATGAAGGTGAAATCTGCGTTGCAGAGCTGCAATCAGCGATCTGGCCATGCTGGAACGTCGCAAGTGAGCGCACTCTAGGCGGACCTTGTGCAGCAGTGCATCAAGATCCGGATAGTCCCTCAAAAAACTCTGCACGACCAAGTTGAGCACATATGACAGACATGGTATGTGAGTGAGGTTGCCAAGGCCCAGAGCTGACACCAGATTTCGGCCATTGTCACACACTACCAAGCCTGCCTGTAGATTCTCTTCCAAAAACCACACGTCGCTCTCCTGCTTTATGGCATTACAGAGCTCCTGCGCTGTGTGGCTAAGATTCCCCATGGAAATTAATTTCAGGACGGCCTGTTGACATTTGGACATGGCTGTGCTCATATCGGTCGCAACAGGTAAACGTTCACGGGTCCATGTGGAGGTAGACCGTGACGGCTCCTGCAGCGATGATTCTGAGGAACTGGAGTAGGAGGAGGAATCAATGTGTACAGACTTGATTCCTGCAATCCTTGGAGTTGGCAGAACACGTACAGCGCCACTCGCAAGATCAGTACCCGGCTGCACAACATTGACCCAATGGGCAGTGAGGGAAAGGTATTGTCCCTGGCCATGGGTGTTAGAACCCTCTTGTTAGGTTTTGTTTCAGTTTGCTGGTCACATGACCTTTTTTCCCTATTTAGTCTGGCTCCGCCCTTCTGGCTTTGCTTGACTTCATTGTATTATCTACTGTTAAGCTAGCCGGGTGCTTAGGTGCCTTAATCTGTCAGTTTTGCTTGATGTTAGGATCACAAAGTACTTATTTTTCTGTTTAATTATCCATGCTACAATTTATGTTAGGAGGTGTCCACCTTTTCTCCCAGTCCCTAGATCTTGTAGGGATTACTCCCTCGCAACTATAGGTCTTCGTTCACACTAGATGAGGACTTTAGCGGGTCTGGTCGCAGGATCAGGTTCCCCGTTACATCGTAGGGATTCAGCTTAGTTGTATTGTAGGGACAGAATTCCCTTCTTTCCTTACTGGTTGTAGCAGATCATAACAATGGGTACTGGTCCACGCATCGGTGGTCAGGTGGACCTTGCTACTGAGGGCTTTTAGTAGCGCATGTTTAATTTTTCCCTCAACATGCTTTTGCAGACCAGGGACGGCTTGCCTGCTGAAATGAAATCGGCTTGGCACATTGTATTGTGGGACTGACAATGATATTCAGTTACGGAAACTGTCTGTCTCCACCAGCCTGAATCACAGCATTTCAAGGGACAGGAGTTTTGCAATGCCAGCATTCAGAGCCTGTGCTCGTGCATGGTTTGCGGAGTATGGCCGTCTTTTATCCCATGCCTGTGCTACCGATGGCTGTTTTGTGGTCTGGGAGTGTGAGGATGACAGGGAACTTGCTGCTGTGTGTGGAATAACAGTTTGTCTCTGGACAACAGTGGCCGAGGTTCTTCCATGGCGATCCTGTGAGGAAGCAGAACCAGCTGTGTGTGAGCTCGATGAAGAGGCTTCAACAAAACCTGAAGATGTAGGTGCTGCTGTAGGTTGGCCTACATCTCCAGTGTGTCTTTGTAACTCAACTACGTGCTTTGTCCGCACATGTTTCCACATATTTGTGGTATTGAGGTGACTGACACTTTTAGCTATTTTTAATTTTTGATTACACAGCTTGCATTTCACATAGCAAATATCATGTGCAAGTGTGTGAAAAAAGGACCACGCAGTGCAAGTCCTGGGAGCGCACGTTTTGACTTTTGGAAGACAACTGCTCCGAACAGGTGCCAAACTGGAGGCTACAGGCAACCGAGTCTGCAGCCTAACTCTCCCTCCTGTTTGTACCGTTGGGGCAATGTCTTCCTCTATCTTCCTTCTATCACTAACCATTTCTCTAGGCCTCTCCCAGCTTTCAACCAAAGTACTGGTTCTCAGCCACAAAGCTATCCACAGTGCAGCACCCCTCCTACATCTCCTCCCTCATTTCTATCTATCGGCCTAACCGACTGCTGCGCTCTGCAAACGACTTTCGACTAACCTCTGCACTAATACGTACCTCCCACTCCCGACTCCAAGACTTCTCCTGCTCTACGCCAATCCTCTGGAATGCTGTACCCCAAGAAATTAGGACTATCCACAATTTGCATGGTTTCAGGCGCTCCCTCAAAACACATTTGTTCAGAGCGGCCTATCACATTCACTAATCAAAGTCATTCTATGTATTCTGTGTAACTGTGTGTGTGTCTCTAGCCCATTCACTATCTCCATCCCTCAGTCCCTTAAGATGGCTGGAACATCATTGTAAATGCACCATTGTATATAAACACCTATACTTTGTATCTCCCCCATCTCATTGTACATTGTAAGCTGTCACGAGCAGGGGCGACTTATTTAGCTTAAATTATTGTATTGTTAACGTTGTTACTTATGACTTGTGTTCTGAAACTGCTAAACTGTAAAGCGCTGCGGAATATGATGGCGCTATATAAATAAATATTATTATTATTCCTCTGAGCTGCTCCCACCACCTTCCTGTTCCTCATGCCATGTTGGGTCTTGGACCTCATCATCTCCACTACCCTCTTCCAACACCTGCTGTTGGGTGGTCTGGCCAGCACCATGCTCAACAGAAACTGGCACCTGGGTCTCATCATCATCAGATGCGTTCTGCGGTGTGCTGACCATCGGCACTGTCTCACCCGCCTCTTCAGATTCAGAGAGACACAGCTGTTGCGCATCACTGCATACTCCCTCTTCACATTACAGAATGCTGCTTGGCTGGGCCCCTGTTTGCAAGCCAATAGATTCTGAGAACAGAAGCAGACACTCAGCTGGCTCCTGTACAGAACTCTCTGACTGCCTGGGCAATTTGCCAGGCGGTGAAGAGACAGATGGTTGCCCAACAGTGCTGTGGTCCTGAGAGGAGGTGGAAGCAATTGAAGTCGATGCATTGGCTGACATCCAAACAACAACGGCTTCAATTTGTTCTTCCCGCAGCAGGGGGGTACTCCGAGCTCCTACAAAAGTGCGCATAAAGGAACGCTCACGGGGAAAACTGGTGGATGCTGTGTCACTGGGGGCCGCAGCAGCCACAGAATCCCCACGTCCTCTCCCTGAAGAAACTCCACGACCACGTGCCTTACTCCCTGCCTTCTTCATCTTGGTAGATTGATAAAGAAAGTCTGAAAAGTTATAAGGTCTAAGTGTGGTTATTCCGCAGAGACTGCAGTGAACACTGCACACAACTGTTCACTACCCAATGCGTCTCAGCAGGAAGGCAGTCTGTGCGTCAAAACAAAGGCACAAGCATACATCCATGTACCCTGTTTATAAAGCTATATAAAAAAAATTATGTAGTAGTGACGCACACTTTATTGAGGTACAGTATTACATCGCCATTCACCATCTGTGGCTATGCAGTCTCATCTATATATACCTTATCTATCTGTTGTCATGCTTCCAAGTCGACAGTCAGCCATAAATAGCAATTTTCACTATGCACTATGCACTTTTTAAAGGTTATGTTTGTTAATAAAAATGATTATTGCCACATATTATGAGTATTACATGATGGAAATTGTATAATTTTGTATAAAATATTTAGTGACATTATTCAGCAAATGGAACATTTTAGTAATATCACAGATAACTTGTAATGCTGATGATGTTTTGAAGTCAGACATTCATTGTCTATACAATAAAAATGGTGTACATACTGTTACTTATCCATCATTAATGGATTCAGATATGTACTTGTATGCTTTTATGTACAACCATATAGCAGATTCCTTAACTAATTTATTTTGTGGTTTGCATTGCTGTTCAACATGTTAATGTATGTGTTTATGTTTGTCAATTCTTTATTTATCTAGATATTAGTTTAAATGAAATCATCATCTTATGGTAGTAAAGGTTATCTTTCTCTTGTTTGAAGTATAGACATTTAAAATTGACAGGTAACAAGGAAATTACTTGATCTAGTATTTAAACATCCTCCTTGACCCTGGGCTCCAACACCGCCAGTTGTTGCTCGGAAGTGCTGTTAGCACAGTCAACACTTGCTCCTGTGTTACTGGGGTTCAGTAACGTCAGCTGGTCCTCGGTTGTGCCATTGGCTCTTTTCCTTCTGCTGCCCCTCCGGGTTCCAGTACCGTCAGCTGGTTCTCCGCAGTGCCTTTGGCCTAGGTGCCTCCATCTCGGTATCCGAGTTCCAGCAACGTCTGCTGGTCCTTGGTAGTGCTTTGGAGCACAGGTACCTCCTGCTTAGTAACCGTGTCCCAGTAACGTCAGCTGGTCCTCGGTTGTGCCATTGGCTCTTTTCCTTCTGCTGCCCCTCCGGGTTTCAGTACCGTCAGCTGGTTCTCCACAGTGCCTTTGGCCTAGGTGCCTCCATCTCGGTATCCGAGTTCCAGCAACGTCTGCTGGTCCTTGGTAGTGCTTTGGAGCACAGGTACCTCCTGCTTAGTAACCGTGTCCCAGTAACATCAGCTGGTACAAGATTGTGCTACAAATACAAGATACGGAACAAGAGACACAAGAACAATAAGCAGAAGATCTAAAAGCAGAAGAACATGAAGTATAAGACCAAAATGAAGAGCAAAATATATGCTCTAAATTCTAAGCAGAAGAAGACTAAGCAGTGTATGGGGGTGAGTCCGTTCCTCCTCGTGGTGCCCCTGGAAAATGCCTGCTGCTGCAGGCTAAACTGAACACGGACAAATACTGTTGTAATTTAAATCTTTTGTGACAGCAAGAACGGAAGGATGAAAAATTCATACTTTGACAGATTACAAGTACAGGATTCTCTGTCACAAATAAGAATATGATGAAGAAGATGAAGCAGAATATGAATAAGAATAATAGTTTAATAAGAAGAATATGAGTAATGTTAACAAAGATGAATAGCAAGAAGTTTAAGAAGAAGATAAAGAAGGTGAAGATGAAGAATAATTTGATGAAAAAGATGATGCTGCAGAAGATTATGAAGGAGAAAGTGTGTGAAAAGTTAAAAAGGTGAAGATGAAGAGCATGGAAGTTGTGTAATATACATATTTGCCAAAATAGAAAAAACGTTAACAACATTGTCAATTTCTTCGTCAATCCGAACATCTTTAAAAAAAAAAATATTTATGCTATTCCATTTGATTGGGTTAAACATCTATGCCTTTAATGTCTCCTCAACCTTCCCCAATACATTCTACATTACTCTTTCTTGTTTTCCTTCATGTACAATTAACCAACAAGGCAAGAATGGGGTTTTTTTAATTTCGATATTTTGTTCCCATAGACTTACATGGGACTTCCGGTATCGGTATCGGGTATCGCCGATATTTTAATGTTATCGGCGATACCATTCCGATTCCGATACTTTTGGATATCGGAAAGTATCGCTCAACTCTACTCATCAGTCATAAAAAGAAAGACAAAAATGAATGTGGTATAGCCATATTACATATGGTAAACATACCCACCCCCCGAAAAAAAACCACTGACGCGCGTTTCGCTAAGGCTATGTCAGGGGATTAACTATAGCTATTAATAATAATTTTATGTCATATGTACTTTCACCACCACAGCTATCCACTATTTCTACCCACCTTTATGCATGTTTTCCATGTTTGTTATGTCTATAGTCTCATTTTTGTTAGCATTGTAATTTTCTTTTAGGCTAATTATAATAATGGTTACTTGTTCTTAATTTTTGTCTGGTATTTCTTAGTTTCCTTTTTTTGCTATTTGTTTATGTTTTTAAGACATATCCCTTTTGCTGGCAATTGACTTGTAGGATTACTATATTATCAATATTAACAGCATTGCAAACAGTTAAAGAAATCAAAGGCCTATAAGCTTGACAATGTTGCCATTCACCCCCCAAAAAAATGACATTTTTTTCCTTCTGAAACTTTCTAAAACCATGAAATATTATAAAAGCACCAAGTTTTCAATAAAAGGTCAAACCGGACTAAGTACAGAAATCTACATTGAAAAAGTGTACTTAAATCGTTGAAAAAGACTCCAAATTATCTCTACTTTGTAATAACATGCTTTGTACTTGTATCATTTCCCATGCTCGATGCTTGAAGCACAGTTTAATTTGATGCAATTTTCCCCTCATTTCATTTTCCTGCCTGAAAGTAAGTAATATACTGCATGACTAGACAATTGTAACAGGAACAAAGTCCATTCATATCTAAACTAACTGCGATGTAACATTTCCCATTCCTTGTTTGGAATGGTCAGTTTTTGAATGATATCAAACTAGAAAAATCACAGAGGCTTAAGTAAAAGGATATGAATCTTACAATGCAAATCTTCAACCCCTTAACACCCGGGCCATTTTGGCATTTTCGTTTTTTGCTACCCTTCTTCCCAGAGCTATAACTTTTTATTTTGACAGCAGCATTTAACGCATTAACAGTCGCGGGTGGATTGCGATTCCACCCGTAGCTGTTAGAGGCACATGTCAGCTGTTCAAAACAGCTGACATGTGCCAGGAAAGATGTGGGCTCAACGCCAGAGGCCACATCAAAGGGAGGCAATCCGATGTGGGCGCATTATTACGCCCAACGTCGGAAACGGATTAAACAGTGGAAAAGGACACTCTGCTCAGGAGTTGTAAAAAAATTGGACTGGTGGAAAAATCAGTATGAGAAAATTTTTAAAAGTTACCCTTTCTTAGGATACCCCAGAGTGCAAGCGTTTTGAGATTCAGTACACTCCCCAGAATTAATACTCTTCCCATTAAGATTCAGAATCAAGTTGTGTGTCAAAATTATCATTTATGCAGAGTTGGATGAAACCCGATCAGCAGGAGCGCAAAAACAGGGGCTAAATTAATAAACAATCTTCTTTTATTAAAACCACAACGCTTTTCAACAGGTAATTCTGTCCTCCTCTGTGACCATCTTACCTTGTCTAAAATTATCATTTATAACCTAGCAAATAAATTAATATTGTAAAGTCCATATTACCTTGCACAATTTTAGTGAGTACTTGTGCATAAGTTAAAAATGTTTGTCAGGCTTATTTTGTTTAGTAAAATAGGAAGATCAGCTGCTCCCAGATTTTGTTGACTTGTCAGTAGGGGTGAGCTCAAAACTACAGCACGTGGTCACCAGTTTAGCTACATAGGAGATTGGGGTTGTGGGACGAGATTTGATGCTGATCTGGAATTATTTTATTAGTGTTTGCTTGCATTGCTACTCCGGTATAGTCTCTTACATCTTCCAAGTAATTTCCTATCAGATGATACACATCTATATCCCCACTGTATGTAATTCTCAACTATTAGTATTATTAGTTCCTTCCAAAATTCAAACTCATGACCTGTAATATGGAAGGCAGAAACAATAACAGTGAGCTAGATGTTTCAAAGTAATCTATGGATGAATTTTCTCTACCTAAAATTCTCAATACTGTTCTTCTTTACAGGCAAAGTGTACTGGTACTTGTTCGATAAATGAAGTAAATCAAAAGAACACAATTTTTGTTTTCTATATTTACTGATAATATGTTGTAAAAGTTAATATAAAAGTTAAGGTAAAAGTAAAACCTACAAAATACAATTAAAGGCATTCCATATCAATGATTATGTAAAAATAAAAATGTTATGGCTATGAACATGGGAAAGCGAAAACAAACAAACAATTTTTGGGGCGTCTGAATTGTAAACTTTGTAGCATATAGCTTCCTCTCCTTTTCGAGAATTGTGACTAATGGTGAACCTTATTGTGTTCTTGGTAGAAAATAAATCAATGCCATTTGTACATTTGTGTATAATGTGTATGTGAATATTTAATATAAGCATACGTATATTTGTGAGAGGGGTAGGATGGGAAGGTACACAACTTTGATCAGAATTTTGATCCAATTTTCTCGAATGTGGAGAAGACAGAAAAGAAAAATGTCTCCATTTTCTCCATTCTGTCAGTCAAAATGAAAATCAGTGTGTGGTCCAATGTTTTCCGTAGACCCATGGACTTGCATGGCCGAGTGAGATCTGATTTATGGATGCAAATCGTGCATGTTGCCATCTGATATGCGCACATCCCCACAGAATAACATTGGTCACAGTGCAATCAGATGTTTTGTCGGATTGCAGTTTGGACAAAAATATAGTTGTCTGTAACTGCCCTAAAGGGACATGTCACATTATTTGATCTGTTTACTTACAAGTTCTGCATCTTCTTTTGAAGGAAACCTTACAAGTTTTCCCTGTATGGATTTTCGATCTCATTCTAAATAAATAAAGATAAGCAAAACACCAAACAGTTTTTCTCCATAGGTTCTGAATTTTCTACAATGGTGTTGATTGAAAAAGAAAAATTGTCGTAACTTTCATTCTCACGTGTCTTCAAAAAATTACAGTTTTGGAGTCTCAAAACATTGAGTTGAACAAAACAGTTTAAGGAAATAACAGAATTACAAATTCTAATGATTACCAGGAAACATTTGCATTGTAAAAATCCAACATTAAAATTACTGTCAATCTCTCAATGCTGAGAAAACAAAATGATCTTCAAAGTCAAGTGCGGAGAGGACAGGGGCTGAACGACAACTGAAATAATTGATCCTATACTTATTTAATGTCAACCTAATTAAATGGTACATTACGCCATCCTATGCCAAACGTGTAGGCCATATTTGAATGCAACATAATGCCTTAAACAAACTCCAAACATCCTTTGAAAACTCTATTTTTGGTCTTTTCAAAAAGTATGTCCAAACAGTTACATACTATCTAATAGTTTGATCATTCTTCCATACCTAGTTACTCTATGCATACTTTAATTCCTTTTATTGTATGTCGCACTTATTCACAGTCTTGTTAAATCATCTTTGTGCAATGCAGCTCCAGACAAAACCTTGATAATATCGAAAGTTAAAATTCTGTTATTCTCTCATTCTGTGAAACCCAAACAGTCAACATGTTGTGCACCATCATGACGAGGGACTTCCTAAAGAACCAAGAGGCAAGCAAAAATAAACTTAGTCTCTTTTTTCCTGTTTCTATGATATTTTGGCAATTTGATATCAATTATCTATTCTCTCCTTCCATCGTCCGAAGTGATCACGAATTTAGCTGCTAGCGTTGGTGTGAATCCATTTGCAATACCCAATCCAGCAGCTGGGTCAGTGGATCAGAAGCCCTGAGAACCCCCTTTTTTTTCCTCCTGGCATCCGTGGCTCTTCTTTAGATAAGTACTGACTAATCAGAAGCAGAGCCACAAATGCTTGCAACCAGTAGTTAATTCTCAAAGTTCCAGTCCAGCAGTGACCCAACTGCTGGGATTTGGGTCCCACAAATCAATTCGCACCAACTCTACCAGCTACATTTTGCTGCTAAATTCATGTGGAGACTAAAGGTTGGAAATTGAGCTATGACTTAGGATCTATATTAATCTGAAATGTATAAGCATCTATTAACACATTTTTATCTTTCTTTGATAAAGTTCTAGTTTTATGAAGATGACAATGCTGTATTTTTCCATTTTCATATCTGTTGTGTCTTTGAACCTGATCTTGGTCACGTGGTCTTCTGGCTATCAAACTACATTGTCAGATATCAGCAGGTCTAAGAAAACTGATTGTGTAGCAATAGGAAAGGCCATCAGTGGAGATTTTAATTTTCACAACTTCACTGTTCAGCTAATTAAAAAGGTGCAACAATGGTCTCCTTTCCCTGCATGAGTCATCGCTGCAAAAGTCCCTGGCTGTAGGGAAAGAGGGGAGCAGCTGAGTCCTCCATACTTCTGTGACCTAGTCTCCGGATACTTACCTGCACGCAACCTCCGATCCTAACAAGATCTCCTTCTCGACTCCCCTCTTATCTCCTCTTCCCACAATCGCATACAAGATTTCTCCCGCGCATCCCCCCTACTCTGGAACTCTCTACCCCGACATATCAGACTCTCGCCTACCATGGAAACCTTCATAAAGAACCTGAAGACCTACCTCTTCCGACAAGCCTACAACCTGCAGTAACCACCGATTCACCAAACCGCTGCACGACCAGCTCTACCCTCACTTACTGTATCCTCACCCATTCCTTGTAGATTGTAAACTCTCATGGGCAGGGTCCTCTTGTGGCACCCCAGGAGTTTGGTTGCCACAGTGACATTGCCTTCCTCCAGGGGAGGGTGATGTCATGCCTGAAAGCAAACAGGGACCCCTTCGAAGGTAATACAGCATGCAACACCTTTCTGACTCCAAACCAGAAGGGGGAGCTCCAACACCTGATTTGAGGGGAGCTTCCCTGGGATATTCTGGCTGGGGAGGAGTTAGGAGGAGCCTAGCTGAGGGAGACGAGAGAGGAAGACGTAGAGAGACAAGCAGGGGACTGAAGCCATAGCAGGGCTTATCCCCAGGTCTAAGCACCAGAGACCGGACCCCTGGAGTCCGAGGCTGAGAGGGTGTAGTAACATCCCAGCAGCAGAATCCGGAGGGCAGAGGACAGCAGGTTCTCTGTTCCCATTAAGACTCTTCCACAAAGCAGCAGCACAAGTGAGCCGGAGACTCCATAACGGATTAGTTCCTGAAGCAGGCTACAGCTGCATGTAATGAGAGTGAAGTTCAACTTAACTGAGAGAGAGAGAATCCAGAGGACTTGGAAGGAGCTTATAGCAGCCAATGCCTCACAGAACAGCGCTAGAAAGGAGACCTCACATCCCACCTGTAATAAGGGGATCCTAAACTGCTTTCAGGCTGACCTACTCCAGTACGACCTGTATTCAATGCCCTGGATGCTTTGCCTGCAAAACTGTAAGTAAAGCTTTGGAAACTGCAACTCACTGACTGTTTCTCAGTTTCTTCCTGCATCACACATTGCACTCAGCTACATCCTGCAGCACCATTACCACCTACAACAACATCTGCCTGCCCTGGGATCCCATAGTCTCACCTGTGCGAGATTGTACCAACTCTGCTGCATCTCACCATCCATCCCAGAGGATCTTCCCCGGATCGCTGGTCACTATTGACCAGATACCACAGGTGGCATCACGAATACCTACACTACAAACTCTATTCATTCCCCTGTAAATAATTCCCCTTTTATTGGATGCCCAGGGCCATGGACCGGGTCACCGCCGCTGTGACACATCCCCTCAATACACCGGCCCGGTACTGAGTATCCCACTGCCCTGGCGGGCGATCCACTCTCTTCTTCTGTACCAGTCATGAATTGTATTGTTTAAGAATACTGTACTTGTTTTTTTATTATGTACACCCCTCCTCACATGTAAAGCGTCATGGAATAAATGGCACTATAATAATAAATATCAATAATATCATCATTGATATGACCACGATGACTGTATAAGATCATCTGACAGTCGCATTAAAAGCCGCCTTATTGGAAACAGTCATTCGGCTTCAGTTCTGTATACTCAGATAAATCCAATTTGGCCACACTGTTAAACAAATCCCGCCATTTGGCACTTAGACCTAATGGGATTCACTGTGTGTGACTAGAATTACATCTATTTCTGGAAAGATGATGTTACAGCCTCTATTCTTTTACATATTTTTTTTTCTTTTCATGGATTCATTGAAAATACTTATAAATGGATAATGCAGAATACTAACATGATCATATGGATGGGCAACGTATGGAGCTCTACTTGGAGAGAAGTCTTACTCTTCCCTTCCCACAAGAGAGTTTGGGATCTAAAAATCTTTTGATTATTTTGCTCTCTACTTTTTCCTATATGGTTTGACTTCCCTTCCTTGATATTTTACTTTTCTTCTTATTTCCAACGCTCCTTCTACTTTTTGGTAGCAAAAACTCAACTATGAGTATGGCATCTTTCCTGGACACACAAGAGAGTTTGGAATATAAAACCCATGATTATTTAGCTCTCTACTTTTTTCCATATAGTTTATCTTCCTTGCCTAGAATTATTACTTATCTTCACTTTACAATGCTCCATCTAATCATTCTTAACTCAACTGTGAGTATGGCACCTTTCCTGGCCATAAATCTGCACATCCTTTCCATGACATGTTGTCCTCTACCTGAAGGTTGGACCAGAGAAAGAATTCTATTGATTAAGCATCAAGAATCCTTGTGGGATGTTTTGGAAATGTTGAGATATTTATAATCTCTCCCAAGAGTCCATGAGATTTCACTTCTTTCCTGGAGCCAGTTGGACATTTCGAGAAAAATGGTGAGTATGATCTTAGATATGACCATTGTTTCATGTGAATCACTCTCAATCACAGAATAGTCTTCAGAAAATGCAGGAACAACAACTATGTTTTTTTTCTTCCATTGATATGAAGGAATCTGCCACCAGGCTTTTTTTTATCTCATCTGAGAGAAAAACACAAAACAGAAACAAAATTAACATATACTCTGTTGTAAAAGCAAAAGTACATATAAAAACATAGGGTACTTGGTAAACACCATTTTTGATTAAAAAAGAGTAAAAGCCGTTCCACCAGCGTCAAGGTGTACAATAACCGGGAAGGTCCTAACCTCTAGGATTAAAAAACCCTGCTGTGGAACCATGGGGTCATATAGACCTCAAATCCCATGGTACCAAAGCAGTGATTTTTTTCATGGTTCCACAGCAGGGTTAAAACCTGACCATGTGTCAAAGTGACATCCATGTGAATAAAAGCAGAGCAAGACTGGGTCTCGAATGGCTACCCAGAAAATGGGAAGCTACATAAATGTTATGTCCAGCTCAAAGAAAGGTAGACCACACCCATACCTGCACTAAATTCAACCTTAACTGAAAAAATGAACTGGAATATAAGTTGGTCTGCATTAAAAATAGGGGCATGTTCACATTGGCCATTGAACAGACAAAATCAAAGACAGAAACAAAATAAACATATAACGTGCTGTGAATAAATGAGTAAAAGCTATAGTGCATATAAATAACTTATACTCCAGTTCATTTTTTTCCGCTACCTCATCTGATAGTAGCGTAATGTAGGAAAAGTAACCCTGATTGCAGTGATATATCACTTAGTTTACTGGGTACAGCAGTTGTAACACATAGTTTTTAGATGTAGCAATGCAGAAAAACTCAGAAAGATGCCCACACCACAGCTCTCTATTTACATTGTATATTGACAGTGAGCTGCTTATCAGAGGAAGGGGTGCGGTCAGACCAGAGCTGTAGTCCAAGCAATGATAATCTCCTGATGATAAAACCTTCATTGTATGGAAACATAGGCTAATAATTGAAACATTGCTGAAATATGTGTCTCAGGCCCAACCTCATGCTGTCCTCAAACATAGCAAAAACAGGTTTAAGAATACATAATGTTTGTGTAATATCAAAACCCTAACAATGTCATACAGGTTGAAAAAATTATTTGGCGTACTGGATGCATTTCAACTAATCCTGTAATGACTCATCTGCATATGAACATTGTCTACGGAAGTCATTTCTAAACTTTCTTTATGATTTACTAGATAGGTCCATTGATTTAGGCCAGCACAAATTAATTTACAGATTTAACTTTTCTATTGGTTTTACCCAATACAATGAACCTTACTTCAATAGTAATAATTTCACCCACTCTCACCTGGATCCTTGTTGATTTGATTTGTGTCTTGTCATAGATTAATATACAGTAATATCATAGGGTAAAGTTAATGCGAGATGATACAACAAATAGCAGTTGGCTGTTACATCAATAGCACTGTTCAGTGATCTCACAGTGTGAGAGCAAAACAATGATTACATTAATAGGATTAACAGGAAAACCCGCTTCTCAGTAAGTGGCCTCATAAACACAGCAATATAGAAGTATGGAATGATAAAAGGGAATAATTTGTCATAATAATCCATTTAAATGATCTTGCTATTCATTTCACCCACAGAAAAGGCTGAATGAATGATGCATCTGGTGTCAGCATGGTTTAATTGAGTTTATACCTATTTGTTTTACTTTAGTTCATTTAAAGGCCACTGACACCTTTTTATCTTATTTTTTAATTAAAGGTATATTAGTCATAGTCCCTGTTTGAGCATGTTACTCTAAATGAAAAAGTGAATGGTAAGTTTTATTATCGGTATTTATTTACTCATTCCGAGCATCCTTCCTTGGCGTTGGTCTCTTTCCCCAACGTACGTTTCGTGTCTGTCGCTTCTTCAGGGGGCATTGACAAATAATTTTGATCTCACATCATATGTGTCGATATAATACAATTTAATAAGATTTTCACATAATTCAATTATTTTGGGATGGTTTGCAAAAAAAAAAAAAAAACAGGGACCTTTTCTATTCTTGTTTGAATATGAGATGAATATGGAAGAAGTGGGTTTGTAACCATGAGTCACATAGGTCTGCTAATGTGTTGTATATGCAACTTGTAGAATATTTGGCATTTTAGAGAACACATAAAAACTCTACACATAACAAATTTTCAAACATAAAAAGTTTAGCATATCACTCGGATCATCCTTAGCTTACTGATCATTGAGGTCTAGCTGAAGCTTTCATCAATACCCAACACCCAAGTGACATGTAATAGACGTTATTGAGATCTGAAAGCCTAAATGGTAATAATATGTGTATGAAAAGAAGAGGATCAAAGCAAACTGCACAGAAAATTCTCAATTGACCTCTTTGCAGGTAGCGGCAACCTCCCATGGAACACCATAAAGTGTACCAAGCCATGACCAATATTAATTCTTAAAGAGTAAGATTTTGTTGTGTACCTTGTACATGACTCAGATTGGTAAAGTTTATGTTGGAGAGCAAAACTTCATACTTAAAAGCCAAGAAATGCTGCGTGGGACACAAGTCCTCAGATAGAAAAATAAAATTATAACTTGGTAGATTTTACATGGCAACCAAGCATGGTAAAGTCTGTGTGTTGTGGGTACAAGAATAATTTTGATTCTTTCAAATTGAAATAAATACGATGAAGAAACCATAGAATTGATTTTATTTTGCGTGTTTTTAATGTACAAGCCATACGTTGTGGTTTGGTAGAGTATTTTATGAAACGAGCAGTGATGCTCATTAAGTAAAGCATTTTTGCCCGATACAATGACTCTTGAAGATTAGTCCACATGCTGTAAGGATAAAGGAAAGAACAACAGCTTCAATTTTTCTTACGCTAACTCTTGAGTGGTGCCAAATACTATAGTTAGCCTAAGCAAGGTGAACTTCATTTCAGTTAATCTTCCCATGAGTTAATTTTTTTGTAAAACAGTCTACTCTTTCCATTTTATTCTAAGAGGGAGCGAGTCAAAGTATTAAAAGTAGATTTCAAATATTCCAAATATCGGCCATATTGTCCAGCAACTATAGTTATAGAGTTAGCCACTTCCGTTGACTCTCTACAAAGAATTCAATTGTGAAGAAAGCAGAAAGAATATGTATAATTTAATAAAAGATCATATTTTGGAAATGTGGTATTTTAGATGGATTCTTTTTATTACAAGTTTTCTTACAAAAAAAGTTTTAGTAAAAAGACCAAAGTTCTTGTTGTCTACTGACTCCTCGGATTTTTCCTTCTCTTTTTTTTTCCTTTCATTAGCTGTAGCGGCACCACCAGTATCGGGAGCACCACTTGTGATGGCAGGAGGCAGGGCTTCACTTTCAGTACTAGTGCTGCTGATGCTGACCTGTTTTCATGAGAGCGATGATCCTGTCTTTCGAGATTGTGATGTCATCATCGTGAAGGATGAGCACGAAGTAAGTACTGGCGAGCTCAAACACGGAGGCCATGGCTATGCTGGGTGGATGATTCTCTGGACGAGGATGGCCAACCTTTAAGAGTTCTAGCTGCCAGATAGACACCAAGCCTTATCTTTGGCTGAAGAACCAAGAACATCATAAATCTACCGCCACTGAGGAAAGATGCTATATTTTGGACTTTTTGAATTTGTTTTTTGAAACTTGGATTTTTGAGGGTTTATTGAAACTGAGAGAGAGAATTAGCGTGAACTTGAACTTTCTCATAATACTTTTCAATGTGTTTGGTTCTATGTTTCGTATGACAGCAGAAAGTTTCCAGTTGCCTTATTTCAGAATCATTATTCTCACAGCAACTTGACATTTGCATCTTCCAAATGAGTCTTTCAACGATGAAAAGAACACATTAAAATCACCAACTTCGCTAACCACTGCGCTAAAAAGAGGCTTCATGTCGACTGTTGGGACATGAAAGATGAGCATGTTTTATCCCTTCTGTTGCCCCAGTTTTCCTAAATAAACCTTAAATTCTAGTAATTTACTAAAATACCACATTTGTCATAAGAAAAAAAAAATAGCAGATGGCAGCAAGATCTGATATAACAGGATGAGAGTTCCTGGAACATTTACACTATGTGCAAATTCACAGAAGGCATCTGTGCGATGAAATGTGATGTTCCTCCAGGACCTAGTGCGGAAATGCCAATCTCACAAAGCCCCATATTATGGAATTTATGCTTAAGACTTCAAAATAAGGTCACATCCATAAAGATCAAAATGCTTTATTGTGCTCTAGTTTTTTTGAGCCTTTAGAAATTGAAGACATACTCCAGATATTAAATTAGCTGGTGATGCCATTGAAGAGCTTGTAAATTGTAAAAATGGAAATCTGGAAAAGCATTTTCTTACTTAATTTGATTACCTTAGTCTGATGACATCTAGATTCCTGATTTGTGTCTACACTACTTATTATTTTGAAGGTGTTTCACGCTAACGAGTCATTGTAGTCCTTAAAAATCTATTAAAGAGAATTCGTCAGTAGGATCAACTCTCCTAAGCCGTCGATATCGGAATGTAGGTTATGGAAAGTTAAATAAAATAATACCTTGAAATTTGACATCCAATGTTTTATTCCAGAGAAATTCAAATTTTTCTTAATATGTTAATGTGCTGTTAGGATTTATGGGCCAGACATAGATTTCCCTGAGAATCTGCCTCCAAAAAAATAGGAGAAACATGTAATGACTGACAGTCTATTTTCCAGATCTACAGGTCCCACGCTGTTAATTTCTCCTTTCATTTACAATAAGTTCTAAAGGCAGATTCTCGGTGAGATCTATGTCCAGCCCATAGATCTTAACAGCTCATTTACACACTAAAGAAAAATATGAATTTCTCTGAAATAAAATAACAGACTGTAGATATCAAGGTATCATTTTAGTCAACTTTTTATGACCTACATGCAGATGGCTTAGGAGGGTTGAACCTACTGACAGATTGCCTTTAAGGAAAATGATGACCTATTATGCCAGATTTTTTTTTCATAGATATTACAACAGAGGAAATGTCCACACACCACCATGAAATTCTGAAGAACACGTACAGTAGGGTCCAGAGACTTTTTAGGTGTCATTTTGCACTTCTTTACAAGTTGTATAGATCTGTGTTACAGTAGAGTACTTGAACGTATACTTTCGGTGGATCTAAACTCAAAGTGTGTTCACGTGAAAAATAACTAAATAGAATTTTGGAAATAATAGCTTAAAGGGATAAAAGATTGAACATTTGGGAGATACGGAGATTCATTTATCAAAACTATCTAAATTGAAAAAATGACTTTGTTGCCCATAGGAACCCAACTCAATTCAACTTTCATTTTTTTAAGCATCTCTGGTAAAACACAAGTTACGTTGTGATGGGCAACAAAGATGGTTTTATTTTAGGCAGTTTTGATCAATTTTCCCCACAATATGCACCATGGGAGTAATATTAAACTTAGTAATAAAATTGTAATAGAACAAATAGAAACTGCTGTAACTTATTCCAACATCACCTGACTATATGATTGATGCCAGAAAAGGTGGTTAACTAAAGTCAAGTGAATATATTTGAGTGGTAGTGAATTCTACTAGAATTTTCCAAAAGTCTGCACTTGTAAAAATGCAGAAATTTTTTTTGTAATTCACTTCTGTGCCACCTCTTTAGCAAAATGGCTGCAATTGGCAATCATTTTTCTGGACTACAAAGTGTCACGTAAGGTTACAATAGAAACCGCCAACATCTCCTGCTCCTTCTCACCTCACCATGACCCTTACTGACATCTTTTTATCACCGCCACTCCATCTGAAAACCCCACACTAGGACAGATGAGAATGAAGCCCTAGAAAGTTCTGTAAGCATTCGAAAAGTCATGACATCATGATGTGCATTGTGACTTTGCACACAGGAACTTCAACGCAAGCCGCTGTCTCAGGAAGATGTGGCGATGACCATCACTGTCAAGAGAGGAGAAGTGACTGGTAAGGTGAATGTAAGGATTTTTTTTATTTTTTACATCTTAAGTTTATTATGTTCTGGGGTCGAAAAAACCTCAGAGCATAATAAGAGACATTAAATTTGTGAAGCATAACTTCTCGGCAAATAAAATTTCCAGGCAAAAATCCTCGTAAACAAGAAACTTTTGCCTAATCCTCTGAAACAACAAAAGAAAATGGTTTATTGGCTTTTATTTATCCCCCCAAAAAATAAAAAGTTATAAATAAAGTTAGATGTTCAAATAGAATCCTAGAATGATAGAGTTGTAAGGGACCTCAGGGGTCATCATGTCCAACCCCCTGCTCAATGCAGGATTCACTAAACCATCTCAGATAGATGTCCGTCCAGCCTCTGAAGATGTCCATTGAATGAGAACTCACCACCTCTCATGGCAGCCTGTTCCACTCATTGATCACCCTCACTGTCAAAAAGTTTTTTCTAGTATCTAATCTGTATCTTTTCTCCCTTCCAGTTTCATCCCATTGCTTCTCATGCTTCCATGAGAATAAGGATGATCCCTCTACAATGTGACAGCCCTTCAGATATTTGTAGACAGCTATTAAGTCTCCTCTTAACCTTCTTTATTGCAAGCTGTTCCTCGTAGGACATACGTTGCAGTCCACTCACCATCCTGGTAACTATACTCTGAACTTACTCCAGTTTTTCAATGTCTTCTTTGAAATGTGGTGCCCAGAACTGGACACAGGATTCCAGATGTGGCCTGACCAAGGAGGAGTAGAGCTCTGTGAATCGTTAGTACTTGCACAAAAGAATCAACTCAATGCTTGAATTTGATTTTTTTGTTTATCTCTCCATCCAAAAATTAACCTAGGCTGATGTTACATGACAACTTTGACAGTGACGCATGGCCACAGATCACTGAATGTCACTGCGCTGCTACGTTGTAGTGCAATACATGTGAATAGGGTTGACGGCACTGCGAGAAACCAATCACAAAATATCATACCCAGTTGGATTTTAGCAACTTGCTTGCTCTTTTTGCACTACTCTCGTGGTAGCAAAGTGACCCTATTTATGACCCACATCAGAGCCAAAGTCGATGAACAGACGCATTTTTAAAAGTGTCCTGTCATCAGCTTTTTGTTTATGAAGCTGGCTCATGCCACTGCAGGTTGCGAAATACTGTATGCAATTATGTTTTGGTGTTCTGTTTGTTTTTTATGCAAGCTCTCTCTTTTGCATTTTGTTAACATTGAAAGGGTGATTCATTACGGCGTTTTTGACAATTTTTTCCCTGATTTTCTTTTTATTTGAGCCTAATACTTCTTTTATTTATCCCTTTTATTTAAAAGCTGAAAAAAAGACTCAAAAATGACAACAAATACCACAAATCAAAGAATAAGGCTATGTTCCCATGATGATTTTTCTTTTTAAGATTTTGATGCAGCAAATTTTCTGCATCATTTCTGCATCATTTCTGCACCTATTAAGTAAAATAGGTAACTTGCATTTTTTTTTCAAAAATAGGCAGCATAAAAAAAAATTCAGCAAAAACTCATTGTGGGAAGGTAGTCTTAAAGTGACGTAAGCAAATCCACAAAATAATGATCCTTAAATCCTTAAAATGTATTTTAATCAGTTCAGTTACCTTGAATCAGCAAGGCCATGGAATGGCTACAGATACAATATATATATATATATACATATATATATATATATATGTATATATATATATATATATGAAGAGATCTGGCTTTGACAGTAAAAGAAACAGCAACATTCAGCCATGCTCCTCCCCAAATTACAAATGTCAGAAAAGTACCAGGTAGGTTAACCCTGCTGTTCTGTTCGGGTTTACTATACACTTGTTATGTTCGGGTCATTTTTGACCCGAACCTATTAAAATGTTGTTTTGAGCCACTGAAAAGTTCTTTTTGAATACCTGTTGCATTATTATACTGTGTGTGATCATAGTTGTTCATTATCAAAGAAAAATTGAATAAAAAAACTTAATTTTTTTAAATTTTGTGTTGATTAATGTAAAACAGCCTAATTGCATTTTACACCAAAGTAACAAACTTGTGCTTAAATAATCAACTATATCTTTTACAACAACATCAACAACAACTTTAGGTAACTATTAGTACAACTAACTTAAAACTAAAATAAATTTTAACAGTATAAAAGCATTTTGAAAAAAAAAGTAAAAAATAATCAGAAAAAAATAAAAATTTCAGTTTTTTTCAAAAAAAGGTTTCTACTAATCTATTTTTTGCAATTAGCACAACAATAATAAACATGTCTGTTGCACAATATTTTTCACAATTAAAACAAATCATATTTGTTTTGCGGTCACTGGCAGGAGGACAAAAGCTGCATCTTTTTCTTTTTTTGCTTGTAGGTGTGCTTGTGAAGGATGTTTCGGTAGCAGAGCTGGTGGAGGGTGTGTTTTGAGCTTGGTTCTGGATTCTTTCAACAATTTTAATTGATCCTTCACTTCTTGGATGTATTTTGTA
This sequence comes from Oophaga sylvatica, assembly GCA_033576555.1. NCBI lineage: Eukaryota > Metazoa > Chordata > Amphibia > Anura > Dendrobatidae > Oophaga > Oophaga sylvatica. Next base: position 25,842,619 of record JARQOD010000010.1, on the reverse strand, counting down.
TTTTGCTTGTCAGTTCACAAGGAAAAGAAACTATTTTCTTTTGCAATCTTGAAAACTGAATTGATTTATTTGTAGAGGAACAGCAGGCCTTTAGATACAGCAATAAAAATTGTACTGAAAGACAATGCGTATGGTTTGTACTGAAATCATTTGTATACAAGTATCCATCCATTTATGTCCATCTGTGCACCTAAAGCAACTAGATAACTTGATAAACAATAGTAGATGCAATAAGTAGTCTCAAAATAAACTAAAAATCCTTTGTTGTACTCAAAAAATGGCTGTAGATTAGTATAAAAGGCTAACGGGTCATTTTTGACCCGAACATAACAAGTGTATAAAAAACTGTAGCGCAAAAAGTAAAGCACCGAAAAAAAAAAATAAAGTACCTTTAGTATGAACCCCGTAAATTAGGAAAATAGAAGGAACCACAAGTTTCAAAATCAAAAAATGAATGAATAAAATAATATCTAATTTCCAAAACGGGTAATTTTTGACCCGAACAGAACAGCAGGGTTAAAGAAGCTGTCAACTATTTGGACAACTGCTTGTCATACCCCACACTTGGCCTCGATAAAATAAAAAAGTTAAACTTACCTCCCGTGTCGGTGCCGTTCCCGCTGTGTCGGCACTCGCTCTCCCCAAGGTTCCCGTGTGGTTGTTGTGACATGTGACCCCAGTGCCCAATCAGCGCTGGCGTCACTGTCCCCACCTTCTGTTGAAATGAACTTAATGAGGAAGAAAGGGATCAGCTGCAGCCCGGACTTCCTCTTTATGTTCAATTCATACGAAGGCGGGGACAATGAAGCCAGCGCTAATTGGGCACTGTGTCACATGTCACAACAACAGCATAAGTGCTGACACCGCTGGATCGGCACAGACAAGAGAGATAAGTATAAGGTTTTTTTTATCAAAGCCAAACATTTAAATCAAGAAGGGGGTTGTCCTAGTAGTGGACAACCCCTTTAATGCCACAGAAAAAAACACTAAAAATGCTGGGTCTGTCCAGTATAACACGAATAAGGTCATTTATTGATATGTTCAGTTCTCCTCTGTCTATTAATAATTATATCATATGGAATTTTAATATTTTTCTCATATATTTTATTCTATTATGTGTAAAGAACAAAAGGTAAAGTTGTAGCTTTGATGTGATGATATTGAACCATTCTTCAGTTTGATTTTTTTTTATAGAAATTTACGTACTGAAAAATTCAACTAGGTTTTCATGTTTTTCAGCTCCTACTTTGATTGTCATCTGTGGTTATAAATAATCATGCACAGTAAACATCAACTTGAAGTTAGTACAGCCGCAAAACCGTTGACAGGTGTATTAGTCAAATTAAAGTACTTAGCGACATCTTGAGAGCTCTAATGACTGGGGATTTGCTCATCCTCAATGAAGGAGTACGGAAATAAAATATTAAATCAGGCAATAACAATGAGAACGACTAGCTTAGTGCATTGCAATAATGCCTCAAACGCTAGATGAACATATCTGAGCTTGTAATTTCCTCTTGAAGGAAAATAAATTTGACAGCTCCAGCTAAAATTAAAGTAATGATAGACATCTCTGGGAGAAAAAAAATCTATTGTATCTCTCATTTATTGAAAGTACTATTTTTTTATCTTCTTGATAAAAGAATTGTTAAATTTCGCCACCTAAAATCACAAAAAGGGGCAAATCTAACAGGTGAAAAAAGAGTAATACAAAAATTAAATAATTATAAAATGATAATAATAATAATGATAATATGTATATGTGTACATATATATATATATATATATATATATATATACAGATGCCTACTATAGTTTCTCGCATCGCAGCCCCGCTGAAGATGTCCTAGATCCATGGTGATTGAAGCTTTAGAAGATGTGAGGGCATCGCCAGCACTTTGCTTTGATTTCTGATGCTGTAGCTTCCAACTGTGAAAGAAGGGGGTGGAGCTATAAGCAGTAAGTGACATCAGCGCTGCCCCACAGCTTCTAGCACTGCCCTCAAACAAAACATCATCAAAGGGGTGGCACTGTTGTCACTCAATGCTTCTATCACCACCTGAGATGATAACTCATTTGAGGGTGGTGCTAGAAGCTGTGGGGTGGCACTGGTGTCACTGATTCTATCTACATTCCCTGATGACATATTACTTCAAAAATCTGAAACTTTGGCTGCAGTGGAGACAAAAGCAGAGTGCCGGCGCTGCACTCACCTCTCCCACTGCATCTACCTGTTATGATAGCATAGAAACTCACTTGGGAAAAAGGGTAACACACTAAAACTGCAAATGACCTTGCTGGTTCCTGTACAGACTACAGATTCTGACCCAGCAGTCCCTAGTGGTTCCTGAGTGAGCTGACATAGCCATAACGACAAACTAGGCTATGGTAATTCGGACCTATACTGCCAGAAAGGTCACCAAGCAATTCACGTTCCTCCTAAAGAACTATAGGGCAGAGCAGAGTACAAATTACCTAAAGAAGGGAAAGTGTACTGAAAAAAAAATAGATCCCAGAGTGAGTAAAACAAACCACAAAATACAAAATAAAGGATTAATTACGTACTATCCAAAAATATGTCGCCTATTTCGTAAAAAGAAACAGAAGATAGGAGCAGGTTAAAGAACATAAACAGAGAGATAAACCCTAGTTGGTCTTTCACTGACTAGCTTTCCTCCTAAAGAAATATAGGGCAGAGTAGAGTGCAAATTACCTAAAGAAGGGAAAGTGTACTGAAATAGAAAGAGATCCCAGAGTGATTAAAACAAATGACAAAATACAAAATAAAGGATTAATAACATATTATCCAAGAATATGTCGCCTATTTCCTAAAAAGAAACAGAAGATAGGTGCAGGTTAAAGAACATAAACAGAGAGATAAACCCTAGCTGGTCTTTCACTGACTAGCTTAACCTACAGGTCCTTCTCAAAAAATTAGCATATAGTGCTAAATTTCATTATTTTCCATAATGTAATGATTACAATTAAACTTTCATATATTTTAGAATCATTACACACCAACTGAAATTTGTCAGGTCTTTTATTGTTTTAATACTGATGATTTTGGCATACAACTCCTGATAACCCAAAAAACCTGTCTCAAAAAATTAACATATTTCAACCATCCAATAAAATAAAAGTGTTTTTTAAAAACAAACAAAAAAAACATCAAATAATAAAGTTCAGTTATGCACTCAATACTTGGTCGGGAATCCTTTTGCAGAAATGACTGCTTCAATGCGGCGTGGCATGGAGGCAATCAGCCTGTGACACTGCTGAGGTGTTATGGAGGCCCAGGATGCTTCGATAGCGGCCTTAAGCTCATCCAGAGTGTTGAGTCTTGCGTCTCTCAACTTTCTCTTCACAATATCCCACAGATTCTCTATGGGGTTCAGGTCAGGAGAGTTGGCAGGCCAATTGAGCACAGTAATACCATGGTCAGTAAACCATTTACCAGTGGTTTTGGCACTGTGAGCAGGTGCCAGGTAGTGCTGAAAAATGAAATCTTCATCTCCATAAAGCATTTCAGCCGATGGAAGCATGAAGTGCTCCAAAATCTTCTGATAGCTAGCTGCATTGACCCTGCCCTTGATGAAACACAGTGGACCAACACCAGCAGCTGACATGGCACCCCACACCATCACTGACTGTGGGTACTTGACACTGGACTTCAGGCATTTTGGCATTTCCTTCTCCCCAGTCTTCCTCCAGACTCTGGCACCTTGATTTCCGAATGACATGCAAAATTTGCTTTCAGCAGAAAAAAGTACTTGGGACCACTTAGCAACAGTCCAGTACTGCTTCTCTGTAGCCCAGGTCAGGCGCTTCTGCCGCTGTTTATGGTTCAAAAGTGGCTTTACCTGGGGAATGCGGCACCTGTAGCCCATTTCCTGCACACGCCTGTGCACGGTGGCTCTGGATGTTTCTACACCAGACTCAGTCCACTGCTTCCTCAGGTCCCCCAAGGTCTGGAATCGGTCCTTCTCCACAATCTTCCTCAGGGTCCGGTCACCTCTTCTCGTTGTACAGCGTTTTCTGCCACATTGTTTCCTTCCAACAGACTTCCCATTGAGGTGCCTTGATACAGCACTCTGGGAACAGCCTATTTGTTGAGAAATTTCTTTCTGGGTCTTACCCTCTTGCTTGAGGGTGTCAATGATGGCCTTCTTGACATCAGTCAGGTCGCTAGTCTTACCCATGATGGGGGTTTTGAGTAATGAACCAGGCAGGGAGTTTTTAAAAGCCTCAGGAATCTTTTGCATGTGTTTAGAGTTAATTAGTTGATTCAGAAGATTAGGGTAATAGGTCGTTTAGAGAACCTTTTCTTGATATGCTAATTTTTTTGAGACAGGTTTTTTGGGTTATCAGGAGTTGTATGCCAAAATCATCAGTATTAAAACAATAAAAGACCTGACAAATTTCAGTTGGTGTGTAATGAATCTAAAATATATGAAAGTTTAATTGTAATCATTACATTATGGAAAATAATGAAATTTAGCACTATATGCTAATTTTTTGAGAAGGACCTGTATAGCAGTGTGGCTGGATAGCCAGCTGGGGGATAATATATAAAGCCACACTTGAAAGGTGATAGGGCAGACAAATGAGTAAATGAAAACACCTGTTAGCCTAAAAAGACTGAAGCAAGAATAACAGAAATTAAACACCTGGATAAAAGGTGTATGAGAAGTTGACAACAAAACAAAGGCTCAAGGGTTCGAACCCAGACGCATGGCACTATCACCATAGATCCCTGACATCTTCAGAGGGCGGAAATGAAGAAAATTGTGGTAGCTGTACCAGGAGGGGTGATAGATGCTGCAAAGAGATTGCAGCACCAGACTTCAGTGACGTCCTGTTTAAGACTCCTCTCAAATGACATGTCACAGGAAGTGAAGTGAAAAGATCACATTTAGGGATTAAATAGATGGGGAAAAGTGTAGTGCATTGTGCAATAAAGCTCACTGCAGAAATGGTTAGGGTGTAAATATAGGTTTTTAGAAAGGACATTTTAAGTTCCAGACCAACCAATTAAGTCAATTCCAACTATAATATCCTAAATGCTCATACAATATAACATTAATACAAAATACTTCAAACTCTGCCCCTTATGGTTCAGATTATAATACCATCCTGTGAAAATCTGGACTGTCAACAGTGAGTTACTTGGGCATTATGACAGTGCTTGAAGGTCTATAATCCAAGATGGTCCAAAGATCTTCAATGACTAATATGAGGTACAAACAGCCTTCGTGCCTACTGTAGGGGAAGTATGCACCCAATAGTAGACATAGTCAAGATGGATGCCTAGAAATTGTCAACCATAACAAACATTGGTAAAAAAAAATAAGTCCAGTAGAGTAAAATAAATGATATGCAGATGAATATTTACCAGATGCAAACCATCGGTCAATGGTGTCCAATGGGAAAGTTGCAGTGTGGGTCAGAAAAGCTCCCGACATATACCATAGTCCATGTACACAGATGGATTGTGCACTAATCCTTATAACAGAATTAAAGTCCTGAAAAAATAAAAGAATTATAAGATTAATATTGACTGATCATACTATCTATCTAGGCTTAAATGTTATATACAATAACTATGGTTTTTATTCGGCCTCTAGTGGTGGGATATGTCACTACAGTACATTTATAGGTAGGATATTTTTTTAGTTATCTTGCAGAGCTGGATAAAATTCCTCCGGATGTTCTAGAAATATCTATTGCTTAAGAATTTCCTATACGGAATGATTTTTATTTTTAAGGTAAAAGGCAAATTTCCTTCAATGGTTAATATGTAGACTACGTATTACATGAGCTGCTGCAATGTATAAAACATAAGGTTGGAGAGGTATGGATTTTGTGTAAGACACCTTGCTCTGCAGTCTGATTGTTTAGTTCCAGATGCATTGACATGTCTGATTAGGCTGAGGATCTGCAGTCTTGCAAAAATCAGTGATTATAGAGGCACATTTCCAGCTGTCATGTAAAGTAGACCTGGAATAAATAACTTTTTATTATCTACAAATTCCTGGAAACCACGTAGCTGATAAGGCATGGCTACTGGTAGCAGAATAACATACCGTACTATTAAAAAGATCCAAATTCCTTACCATAAACCCCCTCACCCCACATAAATACAAAAATGAATAAATTAAATAAAGTTTATTCTATCCAGGTTCCGTCTTGGTGTCTTACATTATTAACACATCTGCTGAAATGACTCCCACATATTGCAGCCACTAAATTGTCTATGAGGGTTATCACATAGTTTTCCTCAAGCTCTTAAAGTGATCTTCCAGTCTAAACCTAAAATGTCCCTATTTTTGCCACATGTATCCTGAATTTACCTGGTTCTCTTTACAACTATGAAGTTTCCTGACGCCATTTCTCTTTTCTGGCATAAGATGGCATCTTAAAAAAACTAAGGAGTAGTCTAAGACACGCCCCCTCCCCTCCCACTGCCCTGTGATAGGCCAACTCAGATAATGTAATCAACACTCGTGTAGGCAAAACAATTGTAAACGCTCAGACTTTTCAAAGCTTTCACATACTTAGCTAAATGAAAGAATGGCAGGATGCTGTTTGAGGGGAGGCGGAGGTATGAAATATTTCCAAAATACATGTGCCATATAAAGTAAAATTGCAGGTTTTGAAGGGAGAGTCTCATAAGCAGCATGCAATATTTAATTAGGGTGGTTTTTACTGATGGTGGTTTCCATCTCCATTGTAGTTTTAGTATTCTATTCATGCTCCCACATAGGTTAAAATTTCTAATTTCAGAATAATCCCCTATGAACAGTATGTGGGGGCTCATGTTGTATATACAGAGGCTATGTGGGGTTCATATAGTATAAAAGAGCTATATGGGGTCTCATATTGGATATAGGGTGATGATGTGAGGCCTGACATTTTTGATCCTTATCCTTACTTATTGGTCCTTGGTTCTAGCAATTTGACTTTTCTCTGCTAGTTGTAGTGCTAAGAAATTAATGACCATTGGGAATCCATATTGATAGCCTGTCTTTAAAGACCCCTTTAAGATATTAGAAGTAATAGTTTAGCTTTATATTTTGTGTAATTTTCCCAACACCTGGGCTGCATAGGTTCTAGTAAGAACATGCTTGTTTATGAGTATCATCCAATTATCACATAGTTCTTTTATCAATATTTGGTGAGAATGGTGTGTGTTTATATTCTTCAGTGGGGAAAGTGTATGTTTATAATTGCTGCATAGTTTCGCTATTAATGTTTGGTGAGAAATGTCATGTTTATAGTTTGGTAGAACACATACGGTGATGTATCTGTCCGGTGTAGATTAACATCTGAAAAGCTGGCCACTCAGAAGAGAGATACTATACTGGACAAATAGAATTTGTTAGAGTTTGTGTAACACTAGGTAACGCAAGCATTGTTGTTTCTAAACAATACATAAGCTGGAGAAGACTGCAGCTAAGGCAGAAGCCCTGTTAACCTGTAGACTGGAGGGGATGCCAGTGTGAGTCTACAGTGTGGATATCCCAGGAATTTCTGTCTTAGCCGTTCGCTTCTCGCGGTTGATGTTTCCGGACAGATGATGTTGCTATTCCTGGTGAAGTTTTTCTTTCTGTGTAGTGTGCAGTGTAAGTACTTTACTTTTATGATTTATATTATGCAAAAGTGTACGCAATATCACACTATTTCCTGTAATCATTTTAATTGTTGTAATAAAATTAATCGCCTTCTTTAAAGCCGTATCCGACCCCTTTAAGTACTTGGCAAAACACCAGTCTACTCCACCGGTCAGCAACTTCTCTGTAAACTCAACCTATGGTTAAAAAGTGAAAGGCTGGTTTTCCCTGGGGCCTGATAGACAGTGTAGCTAATGCAAAACCTGCCCATAGACGGTCAATTTAGAGCTGTCAAATGAGCATGAACAAGGCTACATTACATTTTTTTCACAAATATATTGTTAGGGTCTGCGGAACGCACCAAATATATGTTGTGGAGAGGTGCGTTCGCAGCCCGGGGTCCACTGTGCAGGCGGAGCCTGCTGCTAGTAAAATGGCGCAAGAAGCGAACTCTGTTATCCCGCAGAGTCGCCAAAATAAACGCCGTAACACGCTGTGGCAATATGTGCGAACTCTGTTAATACACAGAGCCGCTAGAAGGAGAGCCGCAGCGCTATATGGCGATGTGTGCGAACTCACTTAACACCACTGAGTCGCAAAAATAAACACGCTAGGGCGCTGTCTAGCGTTGAAAGCGAACCCTGTTACGTCACAGAGCCGCTGAGACAAACTTCTGTGTCCTGTCCGGCACCCAGGTACACAGTTAACTGCTAAGCGAACATAGAACGTGATCATACGCTAATGTCCTCGCGGGAGTCACCCGCAATCTTATGGCGTCTGAACGCCAGACCCTGAATACGGCAATCAAACTCCTCACTGGTTATGCCGGTAATCTAGGGCATCTAGGACACCGACCCTGACCAGCTAGCATACCAAACTCCTCACCGATTAGGTCGGTATTCTAGGGGCTTATTTCAGCCGGGCCCTAACCACACACACGCATGACCACACTGGCGCATAGCATATAAAGATTGACACTAGCGCATGGCGGCCCAGCCATGCCACCCTTTTATAGCGACAGCTACAGGACCTGCCAGAAACAAGGACCAATGAAACTTGTTCCAGAACACCAGTAGTCACAGGACCTTCCTGGCGGACCAATAGGAGCTGCTGCAGTACCTGAGCATGTGACCCCTGATCTCCAATGAGAGATCTCACTCTGGGCATGTTCAGAAGGGGAAAACAAGGACTTTTTCCTAAAGACGTCTGCTCGCCGCTAACCAGTACTGGCCACAATAGCAGAGCCTGAAGGAGCAGCAGTAATCCTCTGCACACTGTTAGACTGGGCGAGATGCTGGGACCGACGTCTAAGCTGAGCAGGCTCCACTGTGGACGGAGATGAATGGGGGACAGGTTCGAGACTCCCCTTGTGCAGCAGCGGGAACTCGAACCCTAACATATATTAATAATTAATTTTTTCAACCTTATATTATGATCAAACCATGGGTCAATCTTTAAAATAAGTTGTTACTTCAGGTCATTAGAACACATAGTAAGGCTTGCATCCATCCTATTGGCTGAAAAATGTGCCTGTATTATGCTCTCGTGAAACCAGCCTCACGAAAGCCAAAAATTTTGTCCAAATGTACTCAATCTCATAAATCAAACTGAATGTAAACAATTATAATATCATGCCTTAATTCTAAACTTTTTTTCCTTCTAAATCTAAATATTATTTATTATAATTTTCCTTTAACTTTCTGCAATCGTAAATTGGGGGTTCTTTTTAATGACCAATAACATTTAAAATGGATTTAATCTTTTCTGTAAATAATATAACTTCAACCCATGAGCTGAAAAATCAAGTATTTACTCCTGGAAACTGGTAGAATGACCAATGTAAAGTGTATATTTGGGTTATTTTGAAGCACAAAGAACAACCCTAAGCAACACTAAGAAACGCAAATCTGGAGTGTTTGTTGCCATAGCAACATTACCTAGCTATGAAACACTTTAATCTTATGGATTAGTGTTAAGTGTGTATTGTGAATGTCTAAAGCCTATATTCATGACTCTCAAGAGCTTATTTAAAAGTTTTGGAAAAAATACAGAGCAAAGACAAAAGGGACAAAGGAATAATGTTTTTTTCTGTACAGAGTTCTGCAATTTCTTTAACACTTAGTGGACATGTGAAAAATCCAAGAATTAGCAGAAAACAAACCAGAAGAACTAATATAATTCAATATAATACTTACTTGCCCTCTCTCCCATAAAAGGGGATACCTCAATGCAGTGTTTAACTTGGATGCCATGGGCTCACCAGGAACCAACTTCAGGACCCCACTTTTCAGCTACATGTAAATGTGACACTGAGTAGATTGGTAAATGAATAAGACGCTGTATTTGTCTGTATATTGAGATTCTAGTAAATTTTGCCAAGTACTGCTGATATAATAGGGTGGTGGCCCACCGTAAGATTGTCCTCTTCTCTGGTGGGCCAGTCCAAGATTGCCTGAAAGGTTAAAATATCATAATTTTCAGAGAAGTTGGATATGAAATGTGGAAGAGTTGTAGATTGGGCATATATAAGCATGCAGAAGGATAATCAGTCACTAAAAATGGGGAATGGCTATGGCCAAAAATGGCTTGAGTATTCCGTATAAGAGACTATCTTCCATACCATAACAGTTAAAAAAAATAGCAAGTATGGTATAATTTCATCGTTTCTTCAAACATATAAGGTTGTGAAAAATTCCAAAGGGGGTTAAACTTGGAAGTTTGAATAAATGCAGACATTACATAACTTTATAGATCTGATACACGTCACAGGCTAGCTCTCAACAGCGCAAGAAGCAATAACTTGCAAACTTTTTTTTATTATAAACTGGTATGCATAGGTATTCAGTCTTTCTGTTATGGAAGCTACAATTTTACATAAGAAAAAACTTTTGATCTAAAGCTGGACATATGTTTACAGAAACTGCGTTATATCTGTCACTTCCACAATAAACATGTACACTTGGGGAGTTTGCATATTTTTGTTTATGGTGATGGTTTATTATTTTGCAGCGTGAGACTATGTTGTCATTGGAAGAGATGACCGAATTTGTTTGGATTTTGGCCCCAAATCTGATTTGAACATATTCGGGCCATATTCGAACACTATTTGTGCCGAATGTATGTCTTATGGATCAGTTCCGAACAAATTCGGTAATTTCTACACCCATTGACTCTAATGATGTTCGGCTGTGTTCAACGAATATTGCAAAAACAATATTCGAGTCCGATCATATTATATGTTCGGAACCGATCATAAGACATACATTCGGCACGACTATTGTTCGAATAGGGCTCAAATATGTCACAATCAGATTTGGGAACAAAATTCAAACAAATTCACTCATCTCTACACATAAGCCCTTTTCCCTCAAATATTGTTCATAAATTTGTCTAAATCTGTGTTGGTGAGCAGTTTTACTTTGCCAAGATAATCCAGTTCTTGCCTGACCAGCATATTCACTGAACATGTCACCCACTGAGTATGTTTGGGATGCTCAGGATCGGCGTACACGACAGCATAGGTACTGTCAATATCCAGTAACTTTGCACAGCCATTGAGGAGGAGCTGGCCAACACTCCACAGTCAACAACTTAATCAACTTTATGCGAAGGAGATGTGTTGTACTGCATGAGGCAAATGGTGGTCACACCAGTTACTGATTGGTTTTCTGACTGCCCAGAACCCCCCAACACTGTAAAACTGTACATTTTAGAGTGGCCTTTTATTGTTGCCACCCAAAGGCACACCTGCGCAATAATCATGCTTTCTAATCAGCATCTTGATATGCCACACCTGTGAGGTGGATGGATTATCTCGGCAAAAGAGAAGTGCTCATTAACACAGATTTAGACAAATATGCCAACAATATTTGAGAGAAAATGGCCTTTCAATGCGCATAGAAAAAGTCTTAGATCTTTGAGTTCAGCTCAGGAAAATTGGTAGAAAAAAAGGAAAGTTTTGAGTTTACATTTTTGTTCAGTATATATAGCTATAGGTCACCGGCTGGAAGCTATTTCTCAACAAAGTCCTGTCACACACACTCTATATAATGTGTATTCAGTGTTTTAAAGCTTTCACTCCTTATCTTTATTGCTAAGCTATGTGCTGTGATGTCCTCTCACTATAAAGATGTCCGTGCAACTTGGTCACAAATTGGACGGCAATACACAGACTGGCCGCGCATCTCCCAACCCAAGGGTGACAGCTTCATATATTTCCATAAAGCTGTTATGCTTGCATCTGGAGACCCCATCACCAGTCTTTACATTGAAGTTTGGTCTAAGACCAATTTGCACGGATGTTTGAATGTGCCCTAAGATTCACTAAGATTTTGTATGTTTGCCCACTGACAAAGACATGAACAGTCTATAATACTAAGGGTAGGTTAATTTTAACATTGAGAGATAGAATATCAAAAATAAAATCCAGAAAATCACATTGTATAAATTATATAAATTTACTTGCATTTTGCAGTGAGAAATAATTATTTGATCCCCTACCAACCATTAAGAGTTCTGGCTCCTACAGACCAGTTAGACGATCCTAATCAACTCGTTACCTACATTAAAGACAGCTGTCTTACATAGTCACCTTTATAAAAGACTCCTGTCCACAGACTCAATTAATCAGTCAGACTCTAACCTCTACAACATGGGCAAGACCAAAGAGCTTTATAAGGATCTCAGGGACAAGATCATAGACCTGCACAAAGTTGGAATGGGCTACAAAGCCATAAGTAAGACGCTGGGTGAGAAGGAGACAACTGTTGGTGCAATAGTAAGAAAATGGAAGAAATACAAAATGACTGTCAATCGACATTGATCTGGGGCACCATGCAAAATCTCATGTCGTGGGGTATCCTTGATCATGAGGAAGGTGAGAGATCAGCCTAAAACTACATGGGGGAACTTGTTAATGATCTCAAGGCAGCTGGGACCACAGTCACCAAGAAAACCATTGGTGACACATTACACCGTAAAGGTTTAAAATCCTGCAGTGCCCGCAAGGTTCCCCTGCTGAAGAAGGCACATGTGCAGGCCTGTCTGAAGTTTGCAAATGAAACCTGGATGAGTCTGTGAGTAATTGGGAGAAGGTGCTGTGGTCAGACGAGACAAAAATTCATGTCTTGAGCATTAACTCAACTCGCCGTGTTTGAAGGAAGAGAAATGCTGCCTATGACCCAAAGAACACCATCCTCACTGTCAACCATGGAAGTGGAAACATTATGTTTGGGGATGTTTCTCTGCTGAGGGCACAGGACTGCTTCACCACATCAATGGGAGAATAGATGGAGCCACGTACCGTAAGTTCCTGACTGACAACCTCCTTCCCTCCGCCAGTACATTAAAAATGGGTCATGGCTGGGTCTTCCAGCAAGACAATTACCCAAAACATACAGCCAAGGCAACAGAAGAGTGGCACAAAAAGAAGCACATTAAGGTCATGGAGTGGCCTAGCCAGTCTCCAGACCTTAATCCCATAGTAAACTTATGGAGAGAGCAGAAGCTCCGAGTTGCCAAGCGACAGCCTCAAAATCTTAATGATTAAGAGATGATCTGCAAAGATGAGTGGAACAAAATTCCTCCTGACATGTGCGCAAACCTCTTAGTCAACTACAAAAAATGTCTGACTGCTGCACTTGCCAACAAGGGTTTTGCCACCAAGTATTTTAAGTCTTGTTTGCCAGAGGGATCAAATACTTATTTCTCACTGCAAAATGCAAACAAATTTATATAATTTATACAATGTGACTGTCTGGATTTTATTTTTGATATTCTATCTCTCAATGTTAAAATTAACCTACTCTTAAAATTATAGACTGCTCAGTCTTTGTCGGTGGGCAAACTTACAAAATCAGACAGGGATCAAATACTTATTTCCCCCACTCTATATAAAACAAACGTTCTTTTTAATATATGTAACACAAAAACCTGAACTAAACCATAGGTCATTTTCTGATGTCAAATTCCCTTTAGAGGTAATAATATTTTGACTTTATCAATCAGGAGTTATCCACAGTCACTACTTAAAGTTTTGGGATTTTTGCTTTTAGTTAATATTTTCTAACTATTAGTGATGAGTGAACATTCTCGGATAAGGTGTTCTCTGAGCATGTTCATATGCTAACAGTGACTTCGAATAACAAGCAATCTCTACATGTGTTGCAGCTGTAGAACAGACACAAGACATGCAACTGCTGGGACTCAAACATATTTTTCGAGCATGCCGAAGACACTCAGCGCCCGAGTATGCTCGGATAGCGCCTTACACCATCATTTTCGCTCATCACTACTTACTATATGTTTTTGTTAGATATTTCCTACACAATGCAATTGAATTCTAAATTGGACAACCAAAAGGAATAGGGTATGTGTCGATTGAATCTATTCTGCTTTTTGTTGCTGCATTTCAGAAAAGACTCCTGATTTGGGCTGAAGCTAATTTCATGTCTTTATACAGTTTGAGCAGGGAACATACTGTATGCAAACATTTCTAGAACAAACTTTTCCCTTCGTTTACGGCAGTGTTTGTGTATGATTATAGAGAGAATTGTTACAATGAGACATTTGACTGACAGATTACTCTGATTGAAGCTAAATGAACAAAGCATGTCAAACATTTGCATGAACTAGAAATGTTACTATAAATAAAGCTTTTCTCTTTTTCTAATTGCGATTACAAAGCCATATGTCATTTGCACTGTAAAAATGAAACAATATTGAAGCAAATGGAGATGAGGCATATAAAATGCAACATTGAAATGACATATAGAGATTAGCAAAGCTTTCAAGGTTCGGTTTTCCGAATGTCTCAATGTTCGCCGAACACGATCTCCGAAAAGTTAGCCGAATATTCCCGAAATCCATTAGATTCAATGAGAAGCCAAACCAAACGTATACCCAACACCTTAAGAGGTGACGAGAAGCTAAAGTTAGGTGCAGACACAATGAAAAGTGGCATCAATTGACCCACAGAATAGATTTGTTAATGGCACAGCAGAAGTCAGCCATGGGCCATGCATGAGGTATCAGGGTCTGGCCCAGCATTTACAGCTTTGAATTGAAATTTCAATGGAACAGTGTAAGCCTTCTTATCTAGGAGCCTAGATACCTCAAGTAACAGCTCCAACCTTTTTTTCCCAGCCACACTTAGATGGCTCAAACATCAGTTTCATAGAGTAAAATTGGTAAAAAAAAGGAAGGAACACAGGTAGTTGAGTGAAATTAAGTGCAGGCCTGCCTATCTGGGTGCCCTATTCTATAGGCAACACACATGATTTTCACCATGTTCATACTGCATTGGCCCAGGCTATGCAAAAGGACATACTGCACCAGTGCTCGTCGCTGCTTCCATGGTCACTGCAACATGTGTAGAGTAGAATTTCACCATGTCAGAACATCACAAATCATACGGTTAATCGGTAGGCCGAAAGACCTCTGTAGCGATAAAAGTTGATGATCTGCGCGATGCGATCGCCGAAAGTGAGCTCACAGAGATCGTACATTGTGCAGCAGCGTATCCAGACTGGGATAGTGTTGAAGAAATTGCTGTACCACCAAGTTAAGGATGTGAGCCATGCAAAGCATGTGTGTGAGGTTGCTCCAGCGTAGGGCCGCCACCAGGTTTACACTGCTATCACACATGGCCTTCCCTGGCTCCACGTTCAGTGGAGACAGCCATTGCTCTAACTCGGCCTGGATAGCTGTCCACAACTCTTGTGCAGTGTGACTGCAATTTCTAAGGCATATTCATTTAAACACTGACTGACTTTTGGAGCAACCTCTTGACTGCCTGCCCCACAGCCATCAGAGTCACTTAATGCCCAGTCAGCAAGATTTAATGCCCTGCCCATGTTTGCTCATCCAGATGTCACTGGTGAAATGCACCCTGGCAGACATAGATTTTTTCAGTGAATGGGTGATGTTGTGTGTAACATGCTGGAGTAGCACAGATACAGCTTTCTTAGAGAAGTAATGGCAACTGGGCACCTTATACTGGGGGACCACAATGGCCATCAACTTTCTGAAATTGTCTGTATCCACCAAGCGGAAAGACAGCATTTCCATGGCCAACAGATTGGAGATGGTGTTCAAGTTCTTAGCTTTGCAATGTGTAGGAGGAAACATTCTTTTGCGTGACCACAACTGTGCTGCTGCTGTGCTGAGAAAGGGTGGAGTAGGGTGAACAGGAGAAATTGATAGACTGTGAGTGAGGTGCAGGCAGAGATATTATGATGGATTGAGAAAGATGTGTGTTAGGGTCTGCAGAACGCACCAAATATATGATGTGGAGAGGTGCGTTCGCAGCCCGGGGTCCACCGTGCAGGCGGAGCCTGCTGCTAGTAAATGGCGCAAGAAGCGAACTCTGTTATCCCGCAGAGTCGCCAAAATAAACGCCGTAACGCGCTGTGGCAATATGTGCGAACTCTGTTAATCCACAGAGCCGCTAGGAATGCCACAGCGCTATATGGCGATGTGTGCGAACTCACTGAACACAACTGAGTCGCAAAATAAACACGCTAGGGCGCTGTCTAGCGTTGAAAGCGAACCCTGTTACGTCACAGAGCCGCTGAGACAAACTTCTGTGTCCTGTCAGGCACCCAGGTACACAGTTAACTGCTAAGCGAACATAGAACGTGATCATGCGCTAATGTCCTCGCGGGAGTCACCCGCAATCTATGGCGTCTGAACGCCAGGCCCTGAATACGGCAATCAAACTCCTCACCAGTTATGCCGGTAATCTAGGGCATCTAGGACACCGACCCTGACCAGCTAGCATACCAAACTCCTCACCGATTAAGTCGGTATTCTAGGGGCTTATTTCAGCCGGGCCCTAACCACACACACGCATGACCACACTGGCGCTAAGCATATAATGGTTGACACTAGCGCATGGCGGCCCATCCATGCCACCCTTTTATAGTAACAGCTACAGAACCTGCCAGAAACAAGGACCAATGAAACTGTTCCAGAACACTAGTAGTCACAGGACCTTCCTGGCGGACCAATAGGAGCTGCTGCAGTACCTGAGCATGTGACCCCTGATCTCCAATGAGAGATCTCACCCTGGGCATGCTCAGAAGGTGAAAACAAGGACTTTGTCCTAAAGACGTCTGCTCGCCGCTAACCAGTACTGGCCACAATAGCAAAGCCTGGAGATGCAGTAGTAATTCTCTGCACACTGTTAGACTGGGCGAGACGCTGGGACCGACGTCTAAGTTGAGCGGAGTCCACTGCGGCCGGAGACGAATGGGAGACCGCAGCTGGGATAGCTCGAGATTCCCCTTGTGCAGAAGTGGGAACTCGACCCCTAACATTACCCCCCTCTAGGGCCCCCCCTTCTCTGGGCCTCGCTACGCTCAAAGGCAGCGATGAGCTGCGGAGCATGAACATGCTTGGCAGGCTCCCAGGACCTATCCTCAGGCCCATAACCCCTCCAATCCACAAAAAAAAATTTTTTGCCCCGTACCACCTTGCACCCTACAATGGCATTCCCCTCGTAGTCGTCCGAAGACGAACCCGACGTCCCGGCAGATGACTCAGGCAACCGGGAGATGACCACGGGTTTTAGGAGGGACACATGGAAGGTGTCGGAGATACCAAGGTGAGGCGGAAGGGCCAAACGGGTTCACCTGCTCAAGGACCTTGAAGGGACCCAAATAGCGGGGTGCCAACTTAGTGGATTCCACCCGTAGCCTGATGTTTCGGGCGGAGAGCCACACTAGGTCGCCAGGAGCAAATGTCAGAACGGGACGCCGATGGGCTTTGGCAGAAGACCTCATCCTCTCCTTGGAAGCCTGAATGGCATCCTGGGTGCGGTCCAGGGTGGATAAAAATCAATGATTTTTTTTAAAAAATCAAAAAAATCGGATTTTTTTTATTTAAATCGGATTTTTTTATTTAAATCGGATTTTTTTCAATAAACTGCTTTTTGAGGAAAATATTTTACCATCCAAAGGTTCTTCCATCATGAGATAAAGCTGAGTTGTTTAACTCAGTAGAATAAAGGCTGTAGATGTGTAACATTCACAATGCCATGCTCTTCCAGAGGTTTCTGTAGGATTAGTGGGCAGTTTCTCTCCTATATTATCACAGACGCTAGCTTTACTTACGCAGTACTCAAAACTGAATTTGACTCCGCAGAGGTCCTAGCCTCTTCTTCACGGCAAAAATGTTGCAACATGAACAGAGTTGAGAAAAAGACCTTAATCCTATTGTTCTACAAACCTATATGAATACAGAATCAACCCCTTCAGTGCCAAGTCCAAGAAGTTAGACAATATGTTTCTGATTGTTTGGAGTGGAATAGATCTGCACAACACAAGAAGAATGTGAATCTAAGTGTGAGGAGGAGGAAGGGCAAGCAGACAAGAAAATGAAAGTGAAACTTTGAGCACAATACTGCAGCATAGCCACAGACAGACAAGTCTGGATCTGTTTGTGTGTACGATCTGAGGTTTATTACATTCTTTCCTTATAACGGCAGCAGGCCGTAAAAGAGACCCAGTTTGGGAATATTTTAATGAAGCTCCTTCGCCTATCGGTAAGGCAGGCATGCGTGCAAAATGCAAACGATGCAACAAAGAGATGCAAGACCTGGTGTCGCGAATGAGGCAACATCATGAGAAGTGCGGTGATGAAGATGACCAAAGAAACACTTCTGAACGGCAGGATCTTCAGGTTGGTAAACATTTTTATTGAATCCTATTTCTAAAGACTGAACTGTCATGTGTGAGAAAAATTATATTTCTTATTATTACTGCATGTTACTGTCATTCGGTACAGTTATGAAGAAAAACAAATATTCCTTTTGGGGCAGTGCTGTGTTGTGTACAATAAGCAGAAATTGTAAAAACAATAAAATAACAGCATTGACTTTTTTTGTTTAGGGGAATTCATGGATTCTGGAAACTATCCACCTCCAAGATCACCATCATCCTGTTCTACAGTTTCAGAGTTATCCATCCAGGATAGTGCTTCATTAGCAGCAGCATCATCATCAGACACCCACAGCCACATATCACCATCACCCAAAAGGAAGAAAAAAACCTTTACCTCCTGGAACCACCATAGATAGGTTTGGGATAAGAACTAGCAGATTAGAAAAAGAGTTGATTGATGAAAAAATTGCCCAGTTTATTTATGCAACAAGCTCTTCTTTCCGTCTGACTGAGAACCCACATTTCATTAATATGGTTCAGTCACTGAGACCAGGATACAGTCCACCCAGCAGAGCTGATGTGCAGGGAAACTGCTGGATCAAGTGTATGACAGAGAAATGGAGCAATGTGCAACAGCTCTGGAGGGTAAAATTGTTAACCTAAGTATTGATGGGTGGAGTAATGTCCACAATGATCCTATTGCATGTGCTTGTATAACAACAGAAGAAGGTAAAGTCTTCCTTGCACAAACAACTGATACGTCAGGAAATGCACACACAGCAGAATACTTACAAGAAGTGGCAGTAAAAGCTATAACAACATGTGATCAAAAATTCAAATGTCTAGTACGCAGTTTGGTCACTGACAATGCTGCAAACGTATCCAAGATGAGAAGAA
The DNA here is from genome assembly GCA_033576555.1 of Oophaga sylvatica. Classification (NCBI taxonomy): domain Eukaryota; kingdom Metazoa; phylum Chordata; class Amphibia; order Anura; family Dendrobatidae; genus Oophaga; species Oophaga sylvatica. The sequence goes on along the minus strand of JARQOD010000010.1, from coordinate 25,823,451 downwards.
ATTTAGAAGAGCAGGGAGGGAATACAAAGCTAATAACATATGGTTGCAGTGCTCATTTGCTGCATCTCTTAGCCAAAGACTTAAGTGAAAGTGTTCCAGAAATAAAGGCTAATGTTGTTGAAATTGCTAAATACTTCCGTAATAATCATTTTGCTGCAGCAGCTCTGAAAAGGATGGGTGGAACCAAGCTAACGCTCCCACAAGATGTTAGATGGAACTCTGTGGTGGACTGTTTTGAGCAGTATATCAAAAACTGGCCTATTCTGATGACACTTTGTGAAGAAAATCGAGATAAAATAGATGGCACTGTCACGGCCAAAATCCTCAACATTGGGCTTAAGAGAAATGTTGAACATATGCTGAGCTTCCTGAAACCCATCTCTCAAGCTTTAAACAAAATACAGAAAAATAGCTGTTTTATTGCGGATGCTGTTGAAATTTGGAAGGAACTGAGTGAACACTTAAAAACAGAACTACACATGGACAGAATTAAATTACAAGCAGTAAACAAACGAATGGGACAAGCACTGACTCCAGCTCATTTTTTGGCAAATATTGTCAATATCCAATATCAGGGTCAAAACCTAAGTGCTGAGGAAGAGGAGTTAGCTATGACATGGGTATCCAGCAATCATCCATCTTTAATGCCAACTATAATAAACTTCAGAGCTAAGGGGGAACCATTCAAGAAATATATGTTTGCTGAAGATATTTTAAGGAAGGTCACACCAGTAAACTGGTGGAAGTCACTTAAGCGCTTGGATTTAGAGACTGTTCAAGTAATGATTTCACTTTTAACAGCAGTAGCTTCTTCTGCAGGCGTTGAAAGAATATTCTCTTCCTTTGGACTCATTCATTTTAAATTGAGAAATCGGTTGGGACCCAATAAAGCAGGAAAGCTTGTTTTTCTTTTCCAGATTATGAATAGGAACAAAGAAGAAGATGATGATGAAGATGACGACGAGTGAGCTACAGAGGACAGCAGGGACAGTAGTATTTAAGTTTTTCATGTGTCGGCTGGGCTGACAGTCTAAGTTTCTTAAAATATATATATTTTGTTTAGCCAAATAACTTATGCTGTAATGTTGTTATTGTTTCAGTTGAATAAATCTATTTAAATTGTTATTAAGGTCAGGATTATTTTTCTCCTTCCTAAGTACAACAGAACAGTGGTGTCCAAATATGAATGATTAACCCATTAAACTGGGGAGAAAAAAGTAATATAAAAAGTGATTCTAAAAATCTTCATCTACTTGCATGTTAAAGTAGCAAGAACTAGTTTAGGTAGAAACTTTGATTTAAATCACTGATTTAAATCAAGCCTTACTGACTAGTGATTTAAATCGTGATTTAAATCGTGATTAAAATCAGTTTGATTTAAATCAAATCCACCCTGGTGCGGTCCCATATGTCCCGTGCTTCCACAGCCCAGTCTGCTAACCTGGAGTCGGCGGAAGCCACGGGCATGGGCACCGGTACCCGCGGATGCTGGCCATAATTTAAGAGGAATGGGGTCTGTCCGGTGGAGTCAGCCACAGCATTGTTTAGCGCGAACTCCGCCCACGGGAGCAAGGATGCCCAGTCATCCTGCCTGGCAGAGACAAAATGTCGCAAGTAGGTGACCAAGGTCTGGTTGGCCCTCTCTACCAACCCATTCGTCTCGGGATGATATGCAGAGGAGAGGTTCAACTCAATGCAGAGTAGATGACACAACTCTCTCCAGAACCGAGACGCAAATTGGGGACCTCGATCGCTGACAATCTTGTCTGGCATACCGTGTAGACGGAAGATGTGTCTAATAAACAATGCTGCCAAGGCCCGTGCAGAAGGTAACCGTGGTAGCGGCACTAAGTGCACCATTTTGGAGAATTGGTCGGTGATCACCCAAATGATAGTGCAACCCCGAGACTTGGGAAAGCCCACCACAAAATCCATCCCGACCATCTCCCAGGGCCTGTCTGCCCCGGCAAAGGAAAAAGTAACCCAGCTGGCCGTTGTCGAGGGGACTTGTTCCTGGCGCAGGAGACACACGCCTGAACATACTCCCTGACGTCACGGACCATATGTGGCCACCAGTATGTCCTCGCCAATAACTCAGTTGTCCTCTTTGCCCCAAAGTGTCCACCCACCCTGGACGAGTGTGCCCAAGAGAGTACCTCCGGTCGCAAATTAGTGGGCACAAAAGTCTTGCCCGGAGGCACAGACTCTAGCGAAACCGGGGCTACAGTTCTCAGGCTCTCTTCGGGGACAATAAGCCTCCTCCTCTGATGACACACTAAGGAGCGAGAGAGAGCGTCGGCCCGAACATTCTTCTCACCGGAGAGAAAATGGAGGGTGAAGTGGAACCGGGAGAAGAATAGGGACCATCTGGCCTGGCGAGAATTTAGCCGCTGAGCCGTTTGCAAATATACCAAGTTTTTGTGGTCGGTGAAGACTTGGAAGGGAAAACGAGCACCCTCCAGAAGATGTCTCCACTCAGAGAAGGCCAACTTCATAGCCAGCAACTCCCTGTACCCGATGGAATAATTCCTCTCTGCTGGTGTAAAGGTCTTAGAAAAGAAGAAGCAGGGATGCTTCCGACCTTGAGCATCCTTTTGATAAAGGACTGCTCCAGCACCAACAGAAGAGGCATCCACCTCTAAAATAAATGGCTTATCAACATCAGGGCGATGTAGTATGGGAGCACTGGCAAAATGCGACTTGATGGAAGAGAACGCCTTGGAGACCTCCTCAGACCACAACTTGGGATTTGCTCCCTTCTTGGTGAGGGCTACCAAGGGAGCTACCAAAGTCGAGAAATGGGGAACGAACTGGCGATAATAATTAATGAACCCCATAAAGCGCTGCACCGCTTTAAGAGAATGGGGTTCTTGCCAGTCCATTACAGCCTGTAGTTTGGCAGTATCCATAGCCAATCCCTGGGCAGAGATGATATAGCCCAGGAAAGGTAAGGACTCCTGCTCAAACACACATTTCTCCAGCTTGGCATAGAGGGAGTTTGCCCGTAAGAGGTCGAAGACTTTGTTGACATCCCTCCGGTGAGAGTCTATATCTGGTGAAAAGATGAGAATATCATCCAGATAGACTACTACAGAGGTGGAGAGCATATCCCGGAAGATATCATTGACAAAGTCTTGGAAAACAGCAGGAGCATTATAGAGCCGAAGGGCATCACCAGGTATTCATAATGCCCATCCCTGGTATTAAAAGCTGTCTTCCACTCGTCCCCCTCACGGATGCGAATTAGGTTATAGGCACCACGTAGATCAAGCTTGGTAAATACTCTTGCTCCTCGGAGCCTATCAAAGAGCTCAGAGATTAGGGGCAACGGGTACTTATTCTTGACGGTGATAGCGTTAAGATCCCTGTAGTCAATACATGGATGTAATTCTCCGTTCTTCTTTTGCACAAAGAAGAACCCCGCCCCTGCTGGTGACACCGACTTCCTAATGAACCCTCTTGCCAGATTCTCCTGAATATACTGGGACATGGCCTCCGTCTCAGGAAGCGAGAGGGGGTAGACTCTCCCCCGAGGAGGTTCTGCACCAGGCAAGAGATCAATAGGACAGTCGTAGGGGCGATGAGGTGGAAGAGTCTCCGCCGCCTTCTTGGAGAAAACGTCTGCATATGACCAATAACACTGAGGAAGAGAAGTGAGATCTACGGGTATCTCTGTGGTGGTGACCTGAACACACTCCCTGACGCACCTGCCTCTACATAAATCACCCCAACCCAGTATCCTCCCAGAGGACCACTCAATATGGGGAGAGTGGTAACGGAGCCAAGGTACTCCCAGCAACACCTCGTCTATTCCCTCGGGCAGGACAAGAAAAGAAATACTCTCCTGATGGGAAGGGGACATAGATAAAGTGAGAGGGATTGTCTGGTGGGTGATTTGTGAGGGCAGAGTTGATCCATTCACTACTCGCACAGTCACCAGTTTGGCGAGCATCACCAGAGGTATAGTGTGGCGGAGAGCAAATGCAGAGGACATGAAATTCCCCTCAGCTCCAGAATCCACACAGAGCTCGGCGGTGAACGTGGATGGACCCACTGTAATTGTCCCCTTAAAGGACAACTTGGTGGAAAATGCCGCAGTGTCTAGTGAACCTCCTCCCAAGGTCATTAGTAG
>JARQOD010000010.1:25703274-25819219 GCA_033576555.1 Oophaga sylvatica | reverse complement strand
ACCCTTCTTCTTCAGGACCTCTGCAATTCTCCCTGGCATGCTCTCAATCAACTTCTGGACCAAATCCTGACTGATAGCAGTCCATTCTTGCACAATCAATGCTTTCATTTTGTCAGAATTTTTAGGTTTTTGTTTGTCCACCCGTCTCTTGATGATTGACCAAAGTTCTCAATGGGATTAAGATCTGGGGAGTTTCCAGGCCATGGACCCAAAATCTCTCTGTTTTGTTCCCTGAGCCATTTAGTTATCACCTTTGCTTTATGGCAAGGTGCTCCATCATGCTGGAAAAGGCATTGTTGATCGCCAAACTGCTGTTGGAGGGTTGGGAGAAGTTGCTCTTGGAGGACATTCTGGTACCATTCTTTATTCATGGCTGTGTTTTTAGGCAAGACTGTTAGAGAGCTGATTCCCTTGGCTGAGAAGCAACCCACACATGAATGGTTTCAGGATGCTTAACAGTTGGCATGAGACAAGACTGGTGGTAGCGCTCACCTTGTCTTCTCCGAATGAGGCGTTTTCCTGATGTCCCAAACAATCGAAAAGGGGATTCATCAGAGAAAATAACTTTACCCCAGTCCTCAGCAGTCCACTGCCTGTACCTTTTGCAGAATATCAGTCTGTCCATGATGTTTTTTCTGGAGAGAAGTGGCTTCTTTGCTGCCCTCCTTGAGACCAGGCCTTGCTCCAAGAGTCTTCGTCTTACAGTGCTGCAGATGCACTCACACCTGTCTGCTGCCATTCCTGAGCAAGCTCTGCACTGCTGGTAGCCCAATCCCGCAGCTGAAACACTTTTAATAGATCGGTCCTGGCGCTTGCTGGTCTTTCTTGTGCGCCTGGAAGCCTTTTTGGCAACAATGGAACCTCTCTCCTTGAAGTTCTTGATGATACGATAGATTGTTGACTGAGGTGCAATCTTTCTAGCTGCGATACTCTTCCCTGTTAGGCCATTTTTGTGCATTGCAATGATGACTGCACTGTTTCTTTAGAGATAACCATGGTTAACAGAAGAGAAACAATGATGCCAAGCACCAGCTCCTTTTAAAGTGTCCAGTGGTGTCATTCTTACTTAATCATGACAGATTGATCTCCAGCCATGTCCTCATCAACACCCACACCTGTGTTAATGGAGCAATCACTGAAAAGAGGTTAGCTGGTCCTTTTAAGGCAGGGCTGCAATGATGTTGAAATGTGTTTTGGGGTATAAAGTTCATTTTCTAGCCAAATATTGACTTTGCAAGTAATTGCTGTTAAGCTGATCACTCTTTATAACATTCTGGAGTATATGCAAATTGCCATTAGAAAAAGTGAAGCAGTAACTTTGTAAAAATTAATATTTGTGTCATTCTCAAAACTTTTGGCCATGACTGTAGTGTACAGATAAACAAGTGTTTAGACCTACATGGATCATAAACCACTTTGAAAAAGTTACTTGTCCTAACAGCATAAGGGGACAAGCAGAGTGAGTTGAAATAGCTATATACCATTAAATATGCATGCTAAGATGAATACATATGGCTGCACACAAGCAGATTCAATGCAGGAGATTGAATGAGTTAAATACCATTACAAACTGCTTGCTGACATAGAATAGAAAGAACACATGCAGGAGTTGAATCAGCGTACGAGTCGAATAAGCTGATTACCTGTATGAAGAGAATAGAGATGCGTGTTAAATTCAGTCATGGTTTAAAATTACATTTACATATACTTCGATATAAACAAATTTGCTTAAAAATTTGTCCATACCCTTTAAACTGTAGACCGTAGAGGCAGTTTCTAAATTCTGCGGAATGCGCTTTACAATTTTTTTATACACTAAGTGAAATGTACACTGTTCTTTACCGTTCCCTTTCATCATCTGAAACTTTGAGTGAGAGAAATTCCTATCCTCTCCATTTTTAGAGCATTATGCAGTAGCTCCAAGTGAAACATATTCATTAATTGCTTTTGTGTTGTAAAGAGCTGCAGAGTGGAACTTAGCAAATGAAAGCCAATTACTCTTTGTTTTTTTGTATATATGTAATGCATTATTCTGTTGGGTGTTTTTTTTTAAGCTTTTCTATGCTATACGATTTTAGCTTCTATAAAGGAATACTCTATTTTTAATCCCCTTTGGCTTTTGGTGATTTTTTTTCATTATAATATAATTTACATATTACTCTCATAGGGATCTAAGCTCATACAAAAAAAAATCCTTAATATGCATAAATAAAAAATGTGCATTTTATTTCTCAATGTACCGCTAGGGGCTTGTCTCTTATTTATTGTGTGGCAAGAATATTGAATCTGAAAAAAGAGCAATTTAAGTAGAGCTGACATGGAAATCAAAATTTATTTACAACAAATACTTGAAAATAACGCTTGCCTTTGAAGATTGTATTTTAATAAGTCGGAGATCAATATTTTATTAATTTTTGGATAGCAATTTATTTACGATACATCGGTTGGTTCTTGTCTTAAACCTATGCATATAGAAATCTCTAGTCTCATTCATGCACTTATAACACAGAAAGTAAATATTTTGGTGCATTTTCATATTTATTAGGCCAAAAATGTGATTTATTTAGGATTTTTTATTTAGATAAAACATATAGATTAAAACAAATAAAAAATTTTAAAAAATATATATAACATTTCATGGTATATATTTTCATATATTTTAAGGCAAAAATGTGATTTGTGGGGGGAATTTTTTTATAGAAAACAGGAAAAAAATATATGTATGCATGTATACTTCTATATTAACCACTTTCTGACATCATACAAAATAGTATGCCGATGTCGGACGCACTCCCTTTGATGTGGGTTCCAGCGGTGAGCCCACATCATTCCCAGAACATGTCAGCTATTTTGATCCACCCGCGGCTATTAACCCATTAAATGCAGCTGTCAAACGCTGACAGCGGCATTTAGCATGCACTTCTGGCTATCGTGCTGGAAATTCATCCATCGGTGACCCCGTCACGTGATCTCGGGTCACAGACAGGTTGGCATGACAACCAGAGGTCTCCTGGATACCTCTATGGTTGTCACTGCCGGATTGCCGTGAGTGCCACCTGGTGGTCGGCCCTCATAGCAAGTGAGTAATTCAGCTGCATATAGGCGATCTGATCGTTGCCTCTATGTAGCAGAGCCAATCAGGTTATGGCAACTTCTAGTCTCCCATGTAGACTATTGAAGCATGCCAAAAGTAACTAAAAATGTTTTTAATATAAAAAAAATATAAAAGTTTAAATCACCCCAGGAGTAGTGTTGAGCATTCCGATACTGCAAATATCGGGTATCGGCCGATATTGGCTGTATCGGAATTCCGATTCCGAGTTCCGATATTTTCGTCATATCGGATACCGGAATCGGATTGTCACTGTCACTGTCAGTGTCCGTCGGTCGGGTCTGTCAGGAGTCAGCGGCACTTACCCGGCAGAAGATCTCCGGCGGTCACATCCCGGACTGCTTAATGGCCGCCATCCTCTTCTCCCCGGCGGTCACATGCAGTTTCTCGCGATAACTGCAGTGACTGCTGGGTAATCGCGGCCGTAAAGCAGTCCGATGACGTCACCGCCGGGGAAGCTGGTAAGCAGCTGTGCTGCGCCGGGATGTCAGGCTCTGCCTGTCATTCCGATGTAGCAGAGCTGGATCGTCGTGGGACTGTCGTTATTGGACTGCGTCGGACAGGTGGTATACTGTTGGTTTGTTTTTTTTATTTTTTAACAGGAGATCGATGGCGTCGCAGGAATGAGAGAGTAATAAAAGAAATGAAAACTGTGTTGTCTCTTTTATTTCATTAAAAGACTTTTTTCTTGCTGTCTTTTTTTTATACATTTAACCCCTTAATGTCCACTGACGTGCAGAGTCCGTCATGGCAAGGTGCCAGTTCCGGCACCAGGACGGACTCTGCACGTCATGCCTTTGATCTACCACTGCGTGTAAACACGCAGTGGTAGATCAGTGCCGACAGTTGTCACAGACAGCTGACAGGCACGACAAGCGCTGCTGGGACCTTTGCCGTCGGTCCCCGCACTCACAGCGCTGTGATTGGTCAGTCAATCTGACTGACCAAACACAGCAGCGATCGCGCAGGAGAAGCTGAAATTTCAGCTTCCCCAGCGCGATCAGTGCAGGAGCCGGCGCTGCAGTGGCCAGGCTTCCTGCACTGACAGCCAGGAGCGGAGCCCCCACCGCCCCTGGCTGTTAACCCCCTGACTGCTGCGATCCAGCCAGAGCATTGCAATGCATTGTAACTGCAATCAAAAGTAAAAAAAGTGAAAGTCCCATAAAGGGACAAGTTGAAAAAAATCATTTTTTAAAAAAAATTGTAAAAAAAAATATTAAAAAATAATTTTAAAAAAAATCCCCTAAAAAATACACATTTTTATGTAATAAAAAAAATAAAAAACAAAAAAAATACACATGTTAGGTATCGCCATGTCCGTAAAAATCCCATCTATAAAAGCATAACCCTAGTTAACCCCTTCAGTGAAAGCCGTAAAAAAAACCACAAAAAAGTAGTAAATTATACTTTTTCCAAGCGGTATCATTATACCGCTTGGAAAAAGTGCAATAACACGCGATCAAAAAGTCAAATATAAATAATCATGGTACCGCTGAAAACGTCATCTTGTCCCGCAAAAAACAAGCCGCTATATAGCATCATCAGCGAAAAAATAAAAAAGTTATAGCTCGCGGAATAAACTGATGCAAAAATAATTATTTTTTCTATAAAATTCTTTATTGTGTAAAAAACGCCAAAACATAAAAAAATATATAAGTGAGGTATCGCTGTAATCGTAGTGACCCGAAGAATAAAGCTGCTTTATCAATTTTACCACACGCGGAACGGGGAAAAAAAAAAAAAAAAAAAAACAATTCCTGAATTGCTGGTTTTTGTTCATTCTGCTTCCACAAAAATCGGAATAGGAAGCGATCAAAAAAAGTTATGTGCCCGAATATGGTACCAATAAATACGTCAGCTCGTCCCGCAAAAAATAAGCCCACAGATAACTCTGTCGGCCGAAATATGGAAAAATTATAGCTCTCAAAATACGGCGATGCAAAAATTTCTTACAAAATATTATTCCAAAAAAAAGCATCTTTTAGAGTGTGACAGAAGCTAAACATGAAAAAAGGGTGTAAATCTGGTATCGCTGTAATCGCACCGATCCGAGGAATAAAGTCGCCTCATCACTAATACCGCACGAGGACCGGCGTAAAAAAGAAAACCAGTTCTTCACCTTTTGTGGATTTGTTCATTGTGCCTCCCAAAGATCGCAGTAAGGCGATCACAGTGGTTCCCCCCGCATATGGGGTATCAGCGTACTCAGGACAAAATGCACAATAGCTTTTGGGGTCCTATTTCTCCTGTTACCCTTATAAAAATAAAAATTTGGGGCAAAAAGGTCATTTTTGTGGAAAAAAATATGATTTTTTTTATTTTCACGGCTCTACGTTATAAACTTCTGTGAAGCCCTTGGGGGTTCAAAGTGCTGACCACACATCTAGAAAAGTTCCTTGGGGGTCTAGTTTCCAAAATGGGGTCATTTGTGGGGGGTTTCTACTGTTTAGGCACATCAGGGGCTCTCCAAGCGCGACATGACACCCGCAGACCATTCCATCAAAGTCTGCATTTAAAAACAGTGCTCCTTCCCTTCCGATCTCTGCCATGCGTCAAAATAGTGGTTCCCCCCCACATATGGGATATCAGCGTACTCAGGACAAATTGCACAATAGCTTTTGGGGTCCTATTTCTCCTGTTACCATTATAAAAATAAAAATTTGGGGCAAAAAGTATATTTTTGTGGAAAAAAATATGATTTTTTTATTTTCACGGCTCTACGTTATAAACTTCTGTGAAGCACTTGGGGGTTCAAAGTGCTCACCACACATCTAGAAAAGTTCCTTGGGGGGTCTAGTTTCCAAAATGGAGTCACTTGTTGGGGGGTTTCTACTGTTTAGGCACATCAGGGGCTATCCAAACGTGACATGACACCCACAGACCATTCCATCAAAGTCTGCATTTGAAAAAGGCGCTACTTCCCTTTCGAGCTCTGCCATGCGTCAAAATAGTGGTTTCCCCCCACATATGGGTATCAGCGTACTCAGGACAAATTGCACAATAACTTTTGGGGTCCTGTTACCCTTTGGAAAATAACAATTGGGGGTGCAAAGATCATTTTTGTGGAAAAGATATGATTTTTTAATTTTACTGCTCTACGTTATAACCTTCTGTGAAGCCCTTGGGGGTTCAAAGCTCTCACCACACATCTAGATAAGTTCCTTGGGGGGTCTAGTTTCCAAAATGGGGTCACTTGTGGGGGGTTTCCACTGTTTAGGCACACAGGGACTCTCCAAATGCGACATGGCGTCCAATCTCAATTCCAGCCAAAAAAGTCAAATGGCGCTGCTTCCCTTCCGAGCTCTGCCATGCGCCCAAATAGTGGTTTACCCCCACATATGGGGTATCAGCGTACTCAGGACTAATTGCCCAATAACTTTTGGGGTCCTTTTATCCTTTGGAAAATAATAATTGGGATGAAAAGATCATTTTTGTGGAAAAAATATGATTTTTTAATTTTACGGCTCTACGTTATAACCTTCTGTGAAGCCCTTGGGGGTTAAAAGCTCTCACAACACATTTAGATGAGTTCCTTGAGGGGTCCAGTTTCCAAAATGGGGTCACTTGTGGGGGGTTTCCACTGTTTAGGCACACAGGGGCTCTCCAAATGCGACATGGCGTCCAATCTCAATTCCAGCCAAAAAAGTCAAATGGCGCTGCTTCCATTCCGAGCGCTGCCATGCGCCCAAATAGTGGTTTACCCCCACATATGGGGTATCAGCGTACTCAGGACTAATTGCCCAATAACTTTTGGGGTCCTTTTATCCTTTGGAAAATAAAAATTGGGATGAAAAGATCATTTTTGTGGAAAAAATATGATTTTTTAATTTACGGCTCTACGTTATAACCTTCTGTGAAGCGCTTGGGGGTTAAAAGCTCTCACAACACATTTAGATAAGTTCCTTGGGGGGTCTAGTTTCCAAAATGGGGTCACTTGTGGGGGGTTTCCACTGTTTAGGCACACAGGGACTCTCCAAATGCGACATGGCGTCCAATCTCAATTCCAGCCAAAAAAGTCAAATGGCGCTGCTTCCCTTCCGAGCTCTGCCATGCGCCCAAATAGTGGTTTACCCCCACATATGGGGTATCAGCGTACTCAGGACTAATTGCCCAATAACTTTTGGGGTCCTTTTATCCTTTGGAAAATAATAATTGGGATGAAAAGATCATTTTTGTGGAAAAAATATGATTTTTTAATTTTACGGCTCTACGTTATAACCTTCTGTGAAGCCCTTGGGGGTTAAAAGCTCTCACAACACATTTAGATGAGTTCCTTGAGGGGTCCAGTTTCCAAAATGGGGTCACTTGTGGGGGGTTTCCACTGTTTAGGCACACAGGGACTCTCCAAATGCGACATGGCGTCCAATCTCAATTCCAGCCAAAAAAGTCAAATGGCGCTGCTTCCATTCCGAGCTCTGCCATGCGCCCAAATAGTGGTTTACCCCCACACATGGTATATCGGTGTACTCTGGAGAAATTGTACAACAAATATTGTGGTTCATTTTCTCCTGATACCCTTGACAAAATTTTAAAAAATTGTGTGAAAGAAAAATTTTGGGAAAAAAAGTTAAATGTTCATTTTTTCCTTCCACATTGCTTCAATTCTTGTGAAGTACCTAAAGGGTTAATAAACTTCTTGAATGTGGCTTTGAACACGTTGAGGGGTGCAGTTTTTAGAATGGTGTCACTTTTGGGTATTTTCTGTCATATTGACCCCTCAAATTCACTTCAAATGTGAGGTGGTCCCTAAAAAAATGGTTTTGTAAATTTTGTTGGAAAAATGAGAAATTGCTGGTCAACTTTTAACACTTATAACTTCGTAACAAAAAAAAATTTTGGTTCCAAAATTGTGCTGATGTAAAGTAGACATGTGGGAAATGTTATTTATTAACTAATTTTTGTGACATATCTCTCTGATTTAATGGCATAAAAATTAAAAGTTTGAAAATTGCAAAATTTTCAAAATTTTTGCCATATTTCCATTTTTTTCATAAAAAAACGCAAGTTATATTGAAGAAATTTTACCACTATCATGAAGTACAATATGTCACGAGAAAACAATCTCAGAATCGCCAAGATCCGTAGAAGCGTTCCAGAGTTATAACCTCATAAAGAGACAGTGGTCAGAATTGTAAAAATTGGCCTGGTCTTTAACCTACAAAATGGCTTGGTCATTAAGGGGTTAATAACTTTGGGATTAATAATGGATCGGTGTCTTATTGACACCTCTCCATTATTAACCGGGCTTATTGTCACCGTGCAATCAACGGTGACATTAACCCCTTATTACCCCACTTGCCACCGCTACAGGGCAGTGGGAAGAGCCGGGTAAAGTGCCACAATTGGCACATCTTTTGATGCGCCAAATGTGGGGCTGCTGTAGCCTGGTATTATCAGGCTGTTGAGGGCCAAAATCCATGGGCCTTGACTGTTATGTTTCGGTAGCTGAGGAGAGCAGGCAAAAAGGCAATACACCAGAGCAGTTGGAATCTATGAGATTGCAGTACCCTGACTAACCACCACAACTAGAGGCAGCCGTGGAGCGTTCCTACGTTGGTCCTAGACGCCTGTCACAGCCTGAGAAACTAACTACACCTAAAGACAGAAACAGGAAAGCTATCTGCCCCGGAGCAGAACCCCAAAGATAATAGAAAGCCCCCAAACATGTAATGGCGGTTAGACAAGAGGAAATACTGACACAGAAAGAAAATAGTATGAGCAAACGCTGGGGCCCAAACTATCTAAATAGAAAAGGATAGGAAGGGTACTTACTGCAATCCCAGAAAACCCTGAAAAGCACCAACTCTACTAATTTCAAAATCACCTGAGATCACACGACCTCTACCACCTAAATTAGTTCTCTGGTGTAACAAAATCAAAACAGCAGCCACTGAAAAAACTGGAAAAAGCAAAAGAACAAAACTCAGTGGCTGAACTAAACTGAGAGGGCAGAAGCCCCCAGAGGGGACCCTGAAGGCCCCCAAAGAAGTGCAGTACAAAATGCAAAAATATAGCACAAACACAAAAGAAGCAAAAGTCTTATCTGTTAGCAGGAGATGCAGACACGACACAGCAGGCTACAAGGGAAACTGGAATGAAGGATTCAGACCAGAACAATTGATCACCGGCAACCCTGATGGGAAAATGACTCCCTTATATAAGACCAGTCAGTAACACCTGATTCCCAGTCCTCACAATCTTCAATGGCACCGCTTGTAACCACCAGAGGGAGCCTCTGCTCAGAACTCATCTCAAACCCATTCACAACAGTACCCCCCCCTTGAGGAGGGGTCACCGAACCCTCATTTGAGCAACCAGGTCGGTCAGGATGAGTTCTATGATACGCACGGATAAGTCTCCTAGCATGGATGTCCGAAGCAAACACCCAAGAATTGTCTTCCTGACCATAACCTCTCCATTTAACCAAATACTGGAGTTTCCGTCTAGAAAAACGAGAATCCAATATTTTCTCAACCACATACTCCAGATTGCCCTCAACCAAAACAGGGTCAGGAGGCACAGCAGCAGGAACCACTGGCTCAACAAACCTCTTCAACAAGGACTTGTGGAACACGTTATGGATCTTAAATGTCCCTGGAAGAAGCAAACGAAAAGAAACAGGATTAATAATCTCCATGATCTTATAAGGTCCAATGAACCTAGGCTTAAATTTAGGAGATGCTACTCTCATAGGAATATTCTTTGAGGACAACCAGACCAAGTCCCCCACTTTAAACCGAGGACCATCAGTCCTATGCCGGTTAGCAAACCGCTGGGCCTTCTCCTGAGAGAGGGACAACCTTTTTTCTTTCACAATATTTTTCCCTTCTGTGAGTACCATACAATTTTCAATTTTTTAGGCCGGTGATACTGTTATGTTTCGGTAGCTGAGGAGAGCAGGCAAAAAGGCAATACACCAGAGCAGTTGGAATCTATGAGATTGCAGTACCCTGACTAACCACCACAACTAGAGGCAGCCGTGGAGCGTTCCTACGTTGGTCCTAGACGCCTCGTCACAGCCTGAGAAACTAACTACACCTAAAGACAGAAACAGGAAAGCTATCTGCCCCGGAGCAGAACCCCAAAGATAATAGAAAGCCCCCAAACATGTAATGGCGGTTAGACAAGAGGAAATACTGACACAGAAAGAAAATAGTATGAGCAAACGCTGGGGCCCAAACTATCTAAATAGAAAAGGATAGGAAGGGTACTTACTGCAATCCCAGAAAACCCTGAAAAGCACCAACTCTACTAATTTCAAAATCACCTGAGATCACACGACCTCTACCACCTAAATTAGTTCTCTGGTGTAACAAAATCAAAACAGCAGCCACTGAAAAAACTGGAAAAAGCAAAAGAACAAAACTCAGTGGCTGAACTAAACTGAGAGGGCAGAAGCCCCCAGAGGGGACCCTGAAGGCCCCCAAAGAAGTGCAGTACAAAATGCAAAAATATAGCACAAACACAAAAGAAGCAAAAGTCTTATCTGTTAGCAGGAGATGCAGACACGACACAGCAGGCTACAAGGGAAACTGGAATGAAGGATTCAGACCAGAACAATTGATCACCGGCAACCCTGATGGGAAAATGACTCCCTTATATAAGACCAGTCAGTAACACCTGATTCCCAGTCCTCACAATCTTCAATGGCACCGCTTGTAACCACCAGAGGGAGCCTCTGCTCAGAACTCATCTCAAACCCATTCACAACACTTGACAGTCTTTTAATACCAGGCCGCAGCAGTCTGCATTTTACTTGGCTGGTTAACAAAAATAGGGGGACCCCTACGCCGTTTTTTTTTCGAGGTGATCCCCTATTTTTGTTAACCAGCCAAGCTAAGCAGACTGCTGTGGCCTGGTATTATCAGGCTGGCAAGGTCCATGGATATTGGATCCTTACCAGCCTGAAAAACCAGGCCTCAGCGGTCTGCTTCATCTGGCTGGTTAACAAAAATAGGGGGGACCCCACGCCAATTTTTTTCGAGGGGATCCCCTATTTTTGTTAATCAGCCAAGATATGCAGACTGTTGTGGCCTGGTATTATCAGGCTGGCAAGGTCAATGGATCTTGGCTCCTTAACAGCCTGAAAATCCAGGCCTCAGCGGTCTGCTTCATCTGGCTGGTTAACAAAAATAGGGGGGACCCCACGCCAATTTTTTTTGAGGGGATCCACTATTTTTGTTAATCAGCCAAGATATGCAGACTGCTGTGGCCTGGTATTATCAGGCTGGCAAGGTCCATGGATCTTGGCTCCTTACCAGCCTGAAAATCCAGGCCTCAGCGGTCTGCTTCATCTGGCTGGTTAACAAAAATAGGGGGGACCCCACGCCATTTTTTTTTCGAAGGGAACCCCTATTTTTGTTAATCAGTTCCCTCTGACGTCACTGATTGTGTCCCTGGCTGACCTGAAGTGAAAGTGGAAAGCAATCAATTAAGCTTTCCACTTAAGGGCCCGTCTCACATAGCGATATCGCTACCGAGATCGCTGCTGAGTCACTAGTTTTGTGACGCAGCAGCGAGCTCACCAGCGATATCGCTGTGTGTGACATTCAGCGACGATCAGCCCCCTGCGGGTATCGCTGATTGTCGCTGAAATGTCAGGACCTTTTTTGATCGCTGGTTTCCCGCTGACAGGCACGCATCGCTGCGTGTGACAGGCGGGAGACCAGCGATCCGCTGGTAACCAAGGTACACAGCGGGTTTCCAGGCGCGGGCTGTGCCTAGAAACCCGCTGTGTACCTTGGATACCAGCGCCCTGATGCAGGGAGCTGGTATCCAAGGTACACAGCGGGTTTCCAAGCGCTGCGCGGTGCCTGGAAACCCGCTGTGTACCTTGGATACCAGCTCCCCTGCATCAGGGCGCTGGTATCCAAGGTACACAGCGGGTTTCTAGGCACAGCCCGCGCCCTGGAAACCCGCAGTGTACCTTGGTTACCAGCGGATCGCTGGTCTCCCGCCTGTCACACGCAGCGATGCGTGCCTGTCAGCGGGAAACCAGCGATCAAAAAAAGGTCCTGACATTTCAGCGACGATCAGCGATACCCGGCAGGGGGGCTGATCGTCGCTGAATGTCACACACAGCGATATCGCTGGTGAGCTCGCTGCTTCGTCACAAAACTAGTGACTCAGCAGCGATCACGGTAGCGATATCGCTATGTGAGACGGGCCCTTAAGCGATGTTACTCGCAGTGTCGCTGTCCCAGATCGCTGCCTGAGCTGCCTGTTTGGCAGCTCAGCAGCGATCATGTAGCGATACACCAGCGATCCTGACAAGTGCATATCGTTGTCGGGATCGCTGGTGTATCGTTATGTGAGACCCAGCCTTTACTCTCCTGTCAGCCAGGAGAGGAACTCATTCATTTGGGGGTTTACTGTGAGGCTGCAGCATTAGCTGCGGTCCCTGTAGTAAACATTAACCCTTTCTGAAGGATTACACCGTGGGACCTGACTGTGCATGGGATAGGTAAGAATAATTTTGCTTTTTTATTTTATTTTTATTACAGGAAATGGTTTTTGCAGTAAAATAAAAGATGGTCAAAAACATGTGTCTTTATTTCATTAAAATGATTTTTAATTAAAGTGTGTGTGTTTTATTTTTATTTCATGCAATAGGATTAATAATTGATAGTGGTCTAATTGACAGCTCTCAATTATTAACCTGGCTTAAAGTGACCTTTCAATTGCAAGGTCATTTTAACCCCTTATTAACCCATTCGCCACCGCTACAGGGCAATGGGAATAGACGGGCAAAGTGCCAGAAAGGGCAAATCTAATTAGAGATTTGCCCTTTCTGGGGTGTCTGGGGGCAGATGTTAGTAGACAGGGGGGGGGGCCAAAAATAATGGTCCCTCTCTGGGCTATTATTATCTGCCCCCACTCACTGGCTTTGTCTGTCTGGTTGCGAAAATAGGGCGGGAGCCCACGCATTTTTTTTCAGCAATTTTACACCTGATATATATATACATGTCATTGAATTTGTGACACAATATATATATATATATTTATATTTATAGTTCATACACTTCTACATAGTATAATAGCCGCTAATTCAATTGACGGCTTTTGTGAAAATGCAGAACCCGACATGAAATGACACTTGGTGTACATAGGGTTAACCATGTCTTTTCATGTCCTTTGCTATCTGATTTGCACAAACAATTACATCAGTCTATGTGTGCAAAATTTCACACCTGTAGGGGTTAATTAAAGGTGTAAATTCGTAGCAAAAAAGTCCGTTTTTTTTACAACGAATTTACACCTTTAATTAACCCCTACAGGTGTGAAATTTTGCACACATAGACTGATTTAATTGTTTGTGCAAATTAGATAGCAAAGGACATGAAAAGACATGGTTAACCCTATGTACACCAAGTGTCATTTCATGTCGGGTGCTTCTGTCTTTTCACTGAAGCCGGCTTTACCCGGCAATTGAATCAGAGGATATTTTACTATGTAGAAGTGTATAAACTATACATATATGTATATATATATGTCACAATGACATGTATATAATATATGTATTCTATGTGTGTATATTTAGTGTTTACAAGGAAAGAATGGGTTTTTTTTAGTTACGATATTTTGTTCCCATAGACTTACATTGGATTTCCGGTATCGGTATCGGGTAACGCCGATATTTTAATGGTATCGGCGATACCATTCCGATTCCGATACTTTTGGATATCGGAAAGTATCGCTCAACTCTACCCAGGAGGGGAGTGAAAAATGAAAAGGCAAAACCGAAAAAATTTCTGGGTGTTAAGAGGTTAAAGATATTATTTCTAAGGAAAACATTCCTAAAATGTGGAGCTTTATGCAGATGGGGCCAGTGCCTAGGGCGGCAATGAAGTGGTAACATCAGAAGATGCTGCTGCTTGATAATGTTGCAAATATTGCAACAGGGCAGAGTAAGGGATAAAACATTTGCATAAGCAGCCACTCATGATGTATATAGTTGCTACCCAGATTTCATTAATTTTTTTCAGACACTTTTCTGTTCAGACCTGTGAAATGCGCATCACTTGGTCTTTTTTAACGACGTTAGTGAACAAGCCATAACCCTATCAGGCTACTTAAGGTCTGAAACATTGGTGAAAGTTATCAGAGAACACAAACCTCTAAGGTTGCCAAAACTTTTTCATTGGCCTATTTTCTTTTTTGTAATACTTAAAATGGAAAAGATAAAAATATATTTATATATTGTCTATGCCTAAAATACAAAGGAAATGAGTCATCTTTAACTTTAGACCTTTCAGAGATCATTTAATCTTCAACTTGCTTAACTGTTCACAATAACAGTACTTTTGACCAGGGATGCCCAAACTTTTACATGGCACTCTAAATATTTTTCCTAATGTTTTAATTAAAAAAAAAAAATTTGGGGCTTCAAATATGTGAAGGCATATATTACAAAACATAATATTTGACCACAGTAGTTTGCTCTCACTTATTAGCTTTTTAATATGATGGGAGCCAAACTTTGTCTGTGCCACTTAACCAGTCAATGTTTAGAACACACTGTGTTATGAAAAATTTGTCAATTAGTAACTCATAATGACAAATAAACAGGTGACATGTCAAAAAAGTTCTCTTAGGCATTAAAATGCCTACTTAGCAAAGTTAACAAATAAGGAAACTTTATATTATAAATATTCACTTAAGTAGAAAGTTCTCAAATTGTTTTCTTATTGTTAAATTATTTACTAGATAAACTTTATCTTGTGGAATTTTAAATTACTCATGGTTGTCGGAAAAATGTATTTAAAATACTTCATTGCCACATTATTGGGATTATCACTTATAGAAAAATATGATATTGAAATAACTAAATATTTTGAAACTTTTTAAAACTTCAATTAGTAAAAATGTTTAGATTCCGTTTCTAACTAGCGAAGGATAGAAAACTTATCTACGAAAGGTTTATTCCAAAAGTACATTGACCATTTAAATGGAACCTGTCACCAGTTTTGGCCGATATGAGATACGGCAATCACCTTTCAGGGCTGATATACAGCATTCTATAATGCTGTATATCTGCCCCCCAACCCGACCTGTAAGAGAAGAAAAATTACTTATTATACTCACCTGGGGGTGGTTCGGTCCGATGGGTGTCGCTGGTCTTGGTTCGGTCTGGACCCACTTAATCACCATTCAGAAAGGGCTTTGCATTTTCCTTGATGATGAATCTTGCATCAATTAAAATTAAGTCCAGGGAAGAGCACGTCTGAACAGAAAAGTGTCTGAAAAAAATATATGAAATCTGGGTAGCAACTATATACATCATGACAGAGTGGCTGCTTATGCAAATGTTTTATCCCTTACTTTGTCCTGTTGCAATATTTGCAAAAAAATATCAAGAGGAAAAAAAAATTCACATTTTTAGTGTAAGTGCTGTTCACTTTATTGCTGCCCTAGGCACTGGCCCCATCTGTATAAACTATAAAGCACCACATTTTAGGAATGTTTTCCTTTGAAATAATATCTTTAAATATTAATTGCATCATAATATGGCATTCAATTGGGCATATCGTGGTTTACTTTGTTAAATTCAAGAAAAATACAACCAAAACTCTGTTTGTCTCAGTTTAGACATAAGATACCCATGTACAGAGAGGAAAATAAGTAGTTGATACACCGACGATTTTGCAAGTTTTTCCACTACAAAGAATGGAGAGGTCTAATTTTTATCGTAGGCACACTTCACCTGTGAGAGACGATCAAAAAATAATACCAGAAAATCAAATTATATGATCTTTAAATAATTAAACTGCATTTTATTGAATGAAATTTAGTAGTTGATCACCTACCAACCAGCGAGAATTCTGGCTCTAACAGACCTGTTAGTTTTTCTTTAAGAAGCCCTCATACTCATTACCTGTATTAATTGCACCTGGCACTTGTTTGAACTCATTACATGTATAAAAGACACCTGTCCACACACAATCATTCACACTCCAACCTCTCCACCCTCAGCAAGACCAAAGAGCTAAGGACACCATGGACAAAATTATTGACCTGCACAAGGCTGAGATATTTATTGCTATACCAATAAAGAGATATCTTATGTGTATAGTCTATGAACCAAGTTAGTGTATAGACTGTAATATTGCAACGTGGTGATCTCTTGGTGAGAAGGCAACAACTGTTAGCACAATTATTAGAAAATGGACTGTCAATCTTCTTCAGTCTGGGACTCCATGCAAGATCTCACCTTGGGGGGTAAGGATGATTGTGAGAATGGTTAGGAATCAGGCCAGAACTACCCAGGAGGATATGGTCAATGACCATAAGAGATTTCAGACTACAGTCTCAAGCATTACCATTAGTAACACACTATGCCATAATGTATCAAAATCCTTCAGGTCAAGCAAGGTCCCTCTGGCCATGTCAGCACATGTCCAAGCCCGTTTGAAGTTCACCAATGACCTTCTGAATGATCCAGAGGAGGTATGGAAGAAGGTCATGTAGCCACGTGAGACCAAAATAGAACTTTTTGTCATCAACACTACTTGTGTTTGGAGGAAGAAGGATGAGTACAACCCCAAGAACAATGTCCCAAACATGAAACATAGTAGGAGAAACATCATACTTTGGGGGAGCTTTTCTACTAAGGAGATGACTACACCATATTAAAGGGAACATGGATGAAGTAATGCATCAAGAGATTTTGGCCAACAACCTCCTTCCCTCAGTAAATGCATTGATGATGGGTCGTGACT
Organism: Oophaga sylvatica; assembly: GCA_033576555.1. Lineage (NCBI taxonomy): Eukaryota > Metazoa > Chordata > Amphibia > Anura > Dendrobatidae > Oophaga > Oophaga sylvatica. Next base: position 25,802,389 of record JARQOD010000010.1, on the reverse strand, counting down.
GGGTCTTCCAGCATGACAATGACCCAAAACACACAGCCAGGGCAAATAAGGAGTGGCTCCATATGAAGCAGTTCAAGGTCCTGGAGTGCCTACCCAGTCTCCAGAACTGAAAACAATAGAAAATCTTTGGAGGAAGCTGAAACTCAATTTTGCCCAGCAACAGCCCTGTAACTTGAAAGATCTGGAGAAGATCTGTATGGAGGAGTCGGCCAAAATCCCTGCTGCAGTGTTTACAAACTTGGTCAAGACCTAAAGGAAACGTCTGACCACTAATTGCAAACAAAGGTTTCTGTACCAAATATTAAATTCTTTTTTTTATTGTATCAAATACTTATTTCATGCAATAAAATGCAAATTAATTACGTAAAAATCGTACAATGTGATTTTCTGGATTTTTTTAAGATTCTATTTCTCACAGTTAAAGTGTACCTACGATAAAAAATACAGACCTCTCCATTCTTTGAAGGGAAAACTTGCAAAATCATCAGTGTATCAAATACTTATTTACCCCACTGTAAATGATGCTTTACTCTAGCACAGTGAAGTGAATTATATGTTAAGGCACAATGATAATTAACAAGTCGTGCCAGATTTGTTATTGTCCTTGTTCATATAAGTTCTTCACATAAGAAATCTTTTTTAAAGCTTTTAGTGGAAAGTGCAATCCACAGTTTTACCTAATTATTTAAAATTGCACCTTATATAATTATCCCGCTGCTTTCCCACAATAGACAAGGCAAGGCGTCATTTTTGAAGCAGTCAACCATGATAGTGCTTAAAGTAAAAACCGAGGAAAACATTTTACACTTTTATGTGACTCTCAGTAGAATTGTTTTTAATTATTGCAAGAGAATATTTTTAGAGAAGGGAAAAAATAAGTTAATATACAATGAATTGTCCTAATATTTAACAATAAACTTAAGAAAAAATGTATGTTTAAGAACTTAGAAAGTGATCATCAGTCTATAGAATAGTTGATCACTTTCTGATTGCTGGTTGTACCACTGCGGAGACTTCCACAGATCCTGACAAGGGGTTTGTGAAGTGCAAAGCCTCATTCTACTGACAGCCCAGATTGGACAAGTCATGAAGGAGCTAACCGAGCAGCTGAGTGTTTTTTTCTATTTTGACAGTCACTATTTGGTGGTGTAAACGGTGGGGAACACCATATTGTGTGGGGAGCTGTGGAGACCATTATTATGTTTGTGTGCGAGGCTATCATACAAAATGGGGAGGCAACATACTTTGCGTGGAACTTTGGGATTGTTATACTGAGAGTGAGGTGATGTAGGGACTAACATACGTTGGACTGTGGGGTAACCATACTGTGTCTAGTGAATTTTTACAATTTTCATGATTTCTTCTTTATGCCCCTGCACATAAGATACAGTAAAAGTTGGTTACCCATAGTTGTAAAATTGTAGACATGCAAATGTTTGTGATAGTTTCTTATCTGCCATATATGTGATTTGTCTAGTTCTCAGTTTAAGCTAAAACTACTTGTTGTGTGTTTGGCAGTATTGACTTAAAGTGGATTTTCAGGAGCTTTACTGTGCAAAAGATTGCTGAAGGCACCTTCAAGATCACCAGGGATTCAAGATGAGCAGATTTTTTATAATTTGAATTTGTCGACATTGCCAAAGAAATTAGATTTTTTTTTTGCGAATATCAACACTTGTAATTGCTCAGAAAATACACGCGAGGGAGAGAGCAAGAGAGGCCACTCTGTCCATAAGAGCTTACTCTCCACAGAAGAGAAAGATAGGACCTTAGTGAACACAAGAGAGAGAGAGAAGACCCCTCTGACTTTAAGAGTTTACGCTCTACAGAAGAGAAAGAGGACTCTGCTGACCATAAGAGCTTACACTCCCCAGAAGAGAAAAAGAGAGGACCTTGGTGACCATAACAGCTTAAGCTAAACATTTAATAAAGGGAGAGAGAAGACTCCTCTGACAGTAAGAGCTTACACTCTGCAGGAGAGAAAGAGAGAGGACTCCGCTGACCATAATAGCTTACACTCTACCGGACAGAGAAAGAAAACCCCTTTGACCATAAAAGCTTACCCTTTGCAGGAGAGAAAGGCAGAGGACCCGGCTGACCATAAAACCTTACACTCTACTGGAAATAGACTGACTTTGCTGACCATAAGAAATTACACTCCAGAGAAGAACGAAAGAGATGACCCTGTTCACACTTAAGAAGTTAGAGAAGTTCCCGCTGACTATAGGAACTTACACTCTACAGAAGAGAGATGACCCCACTGACCAATAGAGCTTACACTCTACAGGAGAGAGGACCCCGCTCAGCATAAGAGCTTTCACTGTACATGAGATGGAGAGGACCCCACTGATCATAAGAGCTTAAACTCTACAGAAGAGAGAGACTTACCAGTGACTCTAGAGATGGAAAATAACTGTGATGGACCCGGTGACCAACACTGTGCAAGCTATGATGATCTGCTAGATGTCAGTCACAGGACGTTATAAGGAGGCCACACAGCAATGCAAAATTATGTTAGCCCACTTTCTGATGCTTCAGTATTGTGGAAAATGTTTTTTTTAAGGAAAGAGCAAATCAAATCTCAAAATGTTTCAATTTGCATAAAGCACCAAAATTAAGGTAATTTTACTTGTACTTCACTTATCAATCAGCTCATCTCTACTAGGGTTTTTTGAGACCTCATCTTCTTCATTCTCTTCATTCTCAGTCTAACTTGAGCCCAACAATGAAGTTATGTGATATCCTAGTGGATAATGCAGCTAAATCTTTGAGCTTTCAGCGTCATTGGTCGTGAACTCAAGAAACTTACTGTATCATTAGGACAGTCAGGAAGTATCTTGGAATTTTGTTTGTAGATCAATTCTTCTAAGGATTGAAAAAAATACTAAAATATGTAACAAACTTACTGAAACTTTGAATTGAAGTTTCCTATTATAGTTGTCAAAAATCTTAAGACATCCGATGCATTCACTTTCTAGTATAAATCTTTCATTTTGGCTCTATTTTTACTGTATATCAATTAAATCCCATTGAATGTAGCGCGGCCTTGTAATCAAATTCGATATAATTGCATGATCTCACACTGTCTTTTCTATATTCTAAATATTTAAAACTTTTTTTTTTCTCAAGGCGGTATGAGGTCCGCAGGAGGAAGTCAATAGCTTTCATCTTGATTTATAGAGATGATGATAAAAGTTTAGGCTCACAGCTTGCTGCCTATTTCTGCGCTAGATTGCTGCCTTCGGCATATGTTCCAAGGCAGGTTACCCATAGCTGATCGTAGCGTTAATTTAGTAAACATTGCCTACAGTTTCTGCACATTGAATGCAAGCTGACGTTACACAGATCAGACTTTACTCAACGGAGATTTCTCATCAAGAGCAATAAGCAAAGTAAATGAAATACTAACTCAGCACAATTCAAACATTTAATGTTGAAGCTGTAAGTCAGATATTCTATGCCCTGCTTCAGTTCGGTGAATTGACTAATAGCAGGTTGTAGTATTCTGTGAGCTTTTGCAGAAAACCATAAATGCAAGCGATAATTTACTTGCTTCACAAAGAGAAATGTTATGTTCTGGGCTTCTCTTGCAAGAACGGCTCTACATACCCACACGCAACCTTCGATCCTCTCAAGATCTCCTCCTCTACTCCCCTCTTATCTCTTCTTCCCACAACCGCATACAAAACTTCTCCCGTGCCTCTCCCATACTCTGGAACTCTCTACCCCAACACATCAGACTCGCGCCTACCATGGAAACCTTCAAAAAGAACCTGAAGACCCACCTCTTCCAACAAGCCAACAACCTGCAGTGATCCTCGGTCTACTGAACCGCTGCACGACCAGCTCTACCATCTCCTAGTGTATCCTCACCCATCCCTGTAGACTGTGAGCCCTTGCGGGCAGGGTCCCCTCTCCTTCTGTACTTGTGTGTGCCTTGTATTGCTCTTGTTTATTGTACTTGTCTATATTTGCCCCTTTTCACATGTAAAGCGCCATGGAATAAATGGCGCTATAAAAATGTATAATAATAATAATACTTTTATCCTTAGGGCCCAGTCAAATGGATGTATAAATCGGATGGAGATTGGACCACAGTACATGGACTGGCCAGTGGCTCTCTAAACCTGAAGATGACAGTTTCATGTATTTTCTGTACAGCTCACTCTCGGCTCTGAAGAGCTGCCGGCCAGTCATTGCATCCGGGTCAGATTTTTATGGCCGTCTGACTGAGCCCTTTAGGTTCTATTTGGTATTGTAAGTCAAGTCTGTTGTGAATGGGTTTGAGATGAGTTCTGAGCAGAGGCTCCCTCTGGTGGTTACAAGCGGTACTAGTGAGGATTGTGAGGACTGGGAATCAGGTGTTACTGATTGGTCTTATATAAGGGAGTCATTTTCCCATCAGGGTTGCCGGTGATCAATTGTTCTGGTCTGAATCCTTCTTTCCAGTTTCCCTTGTAGCCTGCTGTGTCGTGTCTGCATCTCCTGCTATCAGATAAGACAATTTCTTATTTTGTGTTTTTGCTATATTTTTGCATTTTGTCCTGCACTTCTGTGGGGGCCTTCAGGGTCCCCTCCGGGGGCTTTTGCCCTCTCAGTTTAGTCCAGCCACTGTGTTTTGTACTTTTGCTTTTTCCAGTTTTTTTTCAGTGGCTGCTGTTTTGTTTTTGTTACACCAGAGAACTAATTTAGGTGGTAGAGGTCGTGTGATCTCAGGTGATTTTGAAATTAGTAGAGTTGGTGTTTTTCAGGGTTTTCTGGGATTGCAGTAAGTACCCTTCCTATCCTTTTCTATTTAGATAGTTTGGGCCCCAGCGTTTGCTCATACTATTTTCTTTCTGTGTCAGTATTTCCTCTTGTCTAACCGCCATTACATGTTTGGGGGCTTTCTATTATCTTTGGGGTTCTGCTCCGGGGCAGATAGCTTTCCTATTTCTATCTTTAGGTGTAGTTAGTTTCTCAGGCTGTGACGAGGCGTCTAGGACCAACGTAGGAACGCTCCACGGCTGCCTCTAGTTGCGGTGGTTAGTCAGGGTACTGCAATCTCATAGATTCCAACTGCTCTGGTGTATTTCCTTTTTTACCTGCACTCCTCAGCTACCGTAACATAACACAAGTCCATTGAAATGAATTAAGTTGAGCTGCAAGAGTTGAGACAGTGAATGCACAAAAAAAATCTCGAGTTATGCAAAGAATGACCTACCTCATCAGACCATTTTCTGCATATTTTGCATCTATCTGAATAAATACATTGATACTCAATTGCCCTCTGCTCTGATTGGACTCCTATAAGTGATGACAGCTATTCTATTGATTTCAAGTTCTGAGGCCTCTAATGAAAAAGACCATTGATAAATGACTGGGCAGTGTACCTGTGAATCCAGTTCTAGGAATAGAGTTGAAAACGGACTAAAAAGCAGCACTCAGACTTTCTGCCTCTATACCAAAAATCATCACACTCTGCTTGAATAAAATATTAATTTATGCAAAATTTTTCACAGCTGATCAATCCTGGTAATGTGCCTCAGGAAACCCAAGTCAGAATAACTTCAAAATCAGAATAAATTTGATATAACTCTTGCTGTTGGATTGTTGTAGGTTTTTTTTAGTTGAAATTACATCCCGTGGATGTACCTCCCGTGATAAATTTACTGATCCTACTTTCACCAACCTACACTATTTCTAGTGTTGAGCGAATGGACCAAAAATTCACATTGACCAGTAAATTAAATTCAAATCAAATAAACAGGTTTTTTTAACTTCAATCTGTCAGGAAGGCGTTTTAGAAAAACTTTGCACTCACTTCTTTGGCCCTTCCTATATTTTCCCGCCACAGCCAGTCTTCTATAAATTCCTATGCTTGCTCTTCTGCATCCGATCTTTTATCTTCTTGTTTTGACTTTCTGGCATGCCATTCATTAATTGTCCTCATGCATCATGTTGATGACGCACTTCATGATTTAATGATGAGCGTCACTCTGCTTGGATTCTAGAAGATGGAAGTCAGATTGGAAGACTGGCAAAGTATTGGGAACATTGAGGAGAGTTGAGTATAATTTGTTTTATTCTCAACCTTTCCCAGCAATTAGAAGGTGAATTTCAGAAAATTTTAACAAATTTGTTACAAACCAATTTACTCATTTCTATATATTTCAAACTTTTGTATGTGGTGTATTGTGAGTAGTGGTTTGATATCAGAAACCCCATGAATTATGTATTCATCTGTTATGGTAAGATGGAGTTGCGTTGAGCAGTGGCCATACCTTTTTCCATATTTTCCAAAAAAATATAGAACTCACTGACTATTACGCTATACAATTTGTCACTAGCCAACCACTCAAGAAACAGTGGACTACTACCATTCTAGCAGTCAGACAGGCAACATTTTAGTGTTTTCTGTGTATTGGAGATAAATGCATTTTATGGGAAACCCAATTATAGCATGAGTCTACAGATGGATGTGGTAACAAGTCGAGAAATTAAATTGTTAAGTTGTAGTCACAGATGTTTCTTGGTCTAGAGTTATAGTAGACCTTTCTCAATCTGAAAAGTCATTATATGAAGATGCATGAAGAGTACAATTCTCAATCAATTCTCAAACCCTTAATTGTTTCATGATGCACATTACGACTATGTGATGAATAACTCCCAAGACATAACAAAGCCATTTCTTAATCTGCCATGTACAAGAATTCATGATGAAGACCCTACATTATGAGCAGTTCATGTATCTGGGAAATGTCTTGTTTCAATGTGTACTCTGCTGGAGATACATTATGTCGACTGCATATCACCTGTTAACATTGACCTGATTAAATCCAGATACATACAGATAGAAATTCTGCATTTACGTCAGAGATGATAAGTTAGCCATCTCGTAATACACGTTTTCATGACTATGATCAACACCTGCCATTGATGAACAAGCTGGGATGTGTTTAGGCATATTGAGTGACATCCAATTACAGGAATCTGTAGATGTTCACTGATGCTCACCAAAATTAAATAGCTGGAAGAAACTACTGAGCTATTTTCCTTAATCCAGAGATTTTTTTTTCTATATTATATACCTGCTGTGCAATTTATTAAACAAGACATCCGACATGGTATAACCCTGCAGATTGGCAGATAGCCTGATAGAAAAGAGTGCATCTAGATTTAATATTAAAGGGGTATATAAATATTAAAGAGGGTCTCAAATATTTTCCAAAATTGTACATGGGCAATTGAAGGCTAAGCTTATCCAGTTGAGCTGTGTCACAGTCATCTCATAGTGACTTGACTACATACTGAAAGTTATCAACACAGCTTTTTTCTCTTACAGAGGTTGTCTACTACTTGAACAACTTCTTCATAATCCCGATATTTTCTCCCCAGTAAAATAATAACACTTATACTCACTTCCGATGCGGATGCCAGTGCCGGTGCCGTTCCAGTGATGTCAACACTAGATCTTCAGGGGCTCCCATGACAACAATCCCTGCAGGCAAACATAACTTAACTCTCCTCTCCTACAGATGTAATTGACATTCGAAGGAAGACAGAGCATTGATTGCTCACTCATCAGAATCATCAAGAGGAAGTGAGCAAGCAACCTCCGGTGCCATTCCAGTGATGTCAACAGTAGATCTCCAAGGGCTCACATGACATAACAATCCCTGAAGGCAAACATAACTTATCTCCTCTCCTACAGATGTATTTGACGCACAGAGGAAGTCAGAGCAGTGATTGCTCACTCACCAGACACATCGAGAAGAAGTGATCGAGCAGTCACTGCTCTTACTTCCTCTAGATGTCTGTGTCTGGTTTGTTAGGAGGGGAGAGTAAGGCAACTTCACTTGAATAGGAAGGGCTCCAGAGGTCAGTATGAGTGTTATTTTACCGGGGGTAACTATAGGAATTGAGAATGGTTTGTCTGAGTAGTGGACAACTCCTTTAATAAGGACGTCCTAAGAGTATTGCACTATATCTTCCTGAACAGAAAACCATGTGGTTAGGCATGGTACTGCATATACAACATATTTATATAATTGGAAAAACAAAAATACATCTCGCTAAATTTATTCTGCTGCTTGAAGCATGTTGTAAAGTTTTATTACACTCATAGCATATAGGAGGCACCAGTCCATAAGAGCTGTTCAACAAAAATCTGCTCTAAAAATCAGCTGTTTCATATTCTAGTACCAATACATGCCACGTCTCAATAAAAACTTAAGAGACATATGAGACATATATTGCACTTTGTAAAACCTATACATACTACTAATGTATGATAAGTGCTGGTTCTACTACCATAGATTGGACCTGTCTGGAATATATCCATTTCTCCATCATCACACTACAGAAAGGAAAAGGGAATGCATGAATGAAGTTCTGGCCATTATAGTTTACTTGAGACATTTAAATGACCGTTTCGCTCCTTCTGCAAAACTGCACTGGAGACAGTTACATACATGAATGGCGACTTCTCCATCTCATTTGTTCCCTTGTTAGTGCTCATTCAGACAGCTGTACATTCTCTCATCTGAGAGAATTGGGCCCATTATGGTAACACTCGGATCAAAAGCTGATCAGAATATGATCGTAGTGTGATCCAATTCTCTCGCATGAGAGAATCGGAGCACACGGTGAGTAGAGGATGGAGAATAAAATGGCTCAATCTTCTCCATTCTGTGAATCCATGGAAAATGGACTGCTCTCAGATATCATTCGAGTGCAGTTCGGTAATTTTTGCGAACTAATTGACTTTCATGGCGGAGTGTGATCTAAATATCAAATCAAACTCGGACATTTTTTCCTACAACAGACTTTGCCTGAAAAAAAAAGATTGGACATATGCATTGCCCCGTAGACCATCCCTATTGGTCCGGATATGATCCAGTGTTTTGTCGGATTGCACTCGGACCGATAATACTGCTATCCAGGTTCCAGCTGCAGCTTCTTCAGTAAACACTATAGCTTGCCGAATAAGGAGGGATCCGAAGATGTTCGCTCATCTCTAGTCACAACATCATAACTTCAGGGCATGTGATGTGACCTTGTGCAAAATCATGTCGGGCTTCAGAGTCAGAAGTCCCGGCCTAGTGTGAAGAGGCTCAGTGATTCAGGGGTCATATCAATGATCAGGAGATGTGATAAGGACGGGATGAGTGATGGTGAGTAGTAGAATAGAGTGTTTAGGTGGGTACAAGTTTGCTTTTTAACCTTTTGATAGCTCCTTGTGGGTTCAGCTAAATGGTGGCCACCAGCTGCAATATTTCAGTATCAAAGTGGAAGTGAATTTCAAAAAAATCTAAATTTTTAGCAAGTATGAATTTTTAAAAAATTTGAGTAGCATTCAATTCACTCATCTCTTGTGAACAATATATATAAATGTGTGATATTAAGCAAATGAACATCTCATTCAACAGAATAATTGACAAATATTATGCACGCTATTATCTACACCATTTCTTTTTGGAGTTTAGGTGTTAATTGCTCCATGGTGTTCTCACATATTGTAATTATGTCAACAGGTTTGCATAACACATAACATATGTTCAGCAAATTAGCCTTTGAATGACAGTGGAGTAGATAATTCAAAGTAAGTTTAGGCAAGGAAATATACGTTCTCTCCATAAAGCTAGAGTCGAAGAAGCATTGGACTTATCAAATGACTCTTCCAGTTTTAAGAGGTTTATGGATAGCCCTAATTAAATATAAAAAAAAATTCTGTCAAGGAAAAATGAAGAGGGACTTAAGGAGACCAAGTGACTAAGTGACCTAACCTAGTGACTGAATTATAAAAGCCCATCCTTTTGTCTTTGTTGACTACTAAGACAAGAGATTTGACTTGTAAAAGATTGAATTTGTTACAAATATTCACAAAATTTGGGGTTTGCCAAAATATGAAATTTCTAGAATTAGATTTGCACAAATCTATTAATACGGTGGCTAAGTAGTGTCATTTTCCTGGATTATTTTGAGGGCCATGAATGGGGTGAAAAATATTATTTCCTCCCTATCTAAGATGTGCTACCACCACATTTTTCTGCTTGGTCCTTCACTCACAATGGATCAGTCTTCAGATTAGTCTTGGATTTGTCTCTGTCTTAGTCATCTGACATTGAATAAACCTCACATACGTTATTGACCACATCATGCTAAGTCAACAGTGGAAGATTCCGTTCAAAGACAGATCCGAAGGTCAAAGAATGGACATGGCAGCAGGTTAGCCAAGTGTAATCTTGTATTAGTTTTTAACCACCATCTGGTTTGAGTAAATCTGCTCGAAGAAAATTTTGGAGGATTCGCAAATTTCTCTTACATATACGGTACTTTAAACTTCCTCTCTTCAGTTACAGTGGGAAGAACAGAGCTAGAGCAGAAACTGTTGCTTTATTACTATATAGTCCATGAAGTTCATGGATCTTGGCACTTTCAGCAAAACATGGCATCAATCTAATGGATTCACCAAGCATTCATGTATTCTAATGGAAGAGAAAAGTAAGCTGCTGCCAAACACTTCTAGTGGTGACTTAGGCTTGTTTCACACTTCAGTCTTTTTGCTTCAGTCACAATCAAAGTGTGAAGAAAAGGGATCCGTTGCAGATTTTAAAAAAACTGATGCACTGATACCGTTTTTTAGACGGATCCATCGCAGCAGCCAGTATATGAAAATTAAAGGAATAGAATTCTGGAAAGAGAGAGGAGAGAGAGAGAAAGAGAGAGAAAGAGAGAGAAAGAGAGAGAGATGTTTCTTCCGCCCGACTCTCAGCAATTTTGACAGATCGGTCGCACGATGGACGAAATGGAAGGCCATCGGTCGTAATCCACAGCTAATACAAGTCTATGGGGAAAAAGACGGATCTGCCAGTTAAATCCATCGGATCCGTTTATTCCTGCTAACGACGGATTTTGACTGAGGCCAGAATATGGAAGTGTGAAACAGGCCTTAGCTATCTTGACAACTAAAGGATCAGGCATGGTGAACTCCAACAATACATATGCCCTATAGCTTCATAATTATACCACCAGTTTCAATCCTGACAGGTTCCCTTAAAACTGATGAACTGTCATATCCCATTTATCTTGTGGACTAGTGTGATGTTTCTTGTACTAGCCAGAGTTCAAGCCCTTACATTTTCAATAGTAAATTCGAACTTTTGCTCATGTTTCCCTTTAGTGTTGCTATTTCTATTAAAGTTGTGAAGTTCTCACACAAATTTAGATACCACTTAAAAGAGAAGAAAAAGAACAAGAAAACTTCAAATAAAATATTTTATGCTAAGAAGAAAATAGCTTGCAATTGCTGCCCCTATGTGGTCCTGTGTAATGGACTTTATATCCAGTGCACTGGAAAGTGGCATCCACCTCTAATTCATTTATTACCATGAAATCTATTACAAGCGCTATCCTTGCATTATGGGGGTTGATAGAGCTCCTTTTGTTACATTTTGATTTTATGGCCTAAAATGTTGTAGAAGTCTAGAAAATCTTGAAATCTTCAATGTTTATATATACAAATATGTTCTCTAGAGCACCCCTTGATACTGCTGGCTGTCAGGGGTCCTAGAGATTGGGCATCACCTTTCACACAAAATGGAATGCCTTAGAAACAGTCATTACTATATATTCACAGGAGATGTTGATGTTTGTAAATCAGTAGCTTGGGACATGGAAAATCATTTTCAATGTTTCTCCAAATCAAAACCCTCGAAAGTCTGCGGGGTAAGAACAAGAGATCTAAAATGTCCTAAAGTCTTCAGTGCATGATATGAACAAGCCAGGAGTTATATGTAAAAGCATACAGTAGCCGGTGAAGGAACATGTTGGGCAAGTCTCCTGGCACTGTTGGGTACAGAGATCAGGAGAGGAGAGCATACTGTGCAGAACAGTGGTTTTAGAGCCCAAAGTTTCACACGCACATATGACTTGCTTGAAAAAGCATTCTTGATTTGTAGTTCCTTCTGGACAGCAATTGGTTAGGTTTCCTTTCACTGGTCTCTAAAACTATTAAAGAAAAACCACAACCCCCAGTATGCCTTTGCCGCCACAGGTTGGGGATTGCTATCTTGCAAAGTTGAAAAGTAGCAAATTGGTCATGGCTGAACAATGGTAATAATTCACTGTGGATGTGACAAGTAGATATGAGCGAATTGCATCGGATTCAGTTACGAATATGATCAGACTCAAATATTGTTTTTGCAATATTCGTCAAACACAGCCGAGCGTCACTCATTAGAGTCAATGGGAGTAAAAATTACCGAATGTGTTCGGAACCGATCATAAGACATACATTCAGGCCAAATAGTGTTCGAGTATGGCCAGAATATGTCAAAATCAGATTGGAGGACAAAATCCGAACAAATTTGCTCATCTCTAGTGACAAGTTTCCATTCTCTTATGTTGATTTATGCCCCAAATGTCCCTTTACAAAGGAACGGATTTCCCTTTTGAATATCTAGAGCATTTTGGGTGACTAAAGTTGGGTCCATAGAAGCACCACCTTTTACTGGGTGTTAGAGGCATGGCCTAAAGTAAATGTCCAGTACTTACGTATAGGTCAGGTCATTAGCATTAGATCAGTGGTTGGCCCGGAACTGAGCCCCCCCTACATCTCAGGTGTTACAGCTCAGCTCTCATTCTTTTCATTAGGAGCTGAGCCCCTGAGAATGGCCACTGCATAGTGTATAAAAATGTGGTGTTTTGTCTCTCTGAACTTCTGGCCCCCTACAGGAAAAGCGAACAATAAGTGAAGATGTCAGTGTCAGACCCTTACTAATCTGATATTGATGACCCATCCTAAGGATAGTCTTCAATATAAATATGCTGGATAATCCCTTAGAAAAAAAATGCCACGTTGTTTCCATTCCATTCATTAAAATTTGTAAACTGAGTGAGATGTTACACAACTTTATTAAAAAAAAAATGTTTTACTATTTTTTTGGAAAGGTTCCTTGGAATCTGATTAATGCACTCCATATTGAAAATACATGCACTCAGTCAAGTTGAGAACAGATATGTAGCTGGAAATTGGAAGAGACATCTGTTGAGTCAACATTATCTAAGTGTATGGCTAAGGAGGACAAACACCAAATTAAATTTATGTCTTGGCTTCAGAAAATATAGTTGTGCCTTTCATTTCTAGATCCAACCTGATAATTTAATTGCTTTAAAAAAATAATATATTATATTTTCTATCAAATTCTGAAAAGTGGCTTCAATGGAACAAATTCACTATAGAAAAGATCACTAGTTTAGAAAACTCAATTTCGAATATACCATTAGGGAATTCATAAAGTTTTAAAAGGCTGCCCCCCTTCCAACCTTCCAACACCCTAATCCAATAGTCATAATGACCACAATTATTATGTGTCAATCTAGAGGACAAATTGTCTCTTCAGAGAGGAAGAGGACTAGACCTCTAGTGCCACCTATTGGAAGTAGCAATCCTAAAAGTCAATGTCAACCCTTTAACGAGCCTTGTTACATGACTTAGGATAAAAGCCAAACCAGGATCTCAATTTGCCGACACTGTTTCAGGGTACATGACTTCTACTGATTTCAATAGTTACAGTGTAATGACTAATTTCTCCTGCGGAGGTGTTGCAGAGGAATTGAACACTTGCTTCCAAAGGATTACAGATGATCACCATAAATCCCAGATTGTTAGGGTTCGAGTTCCCACTCCTGCACAAGGGGAGTCTCGAACCAGTGCCGCTGCGGTCTCCCATTCATCTCCGGCCACAGTGGAGCCTGCTCAGCAGAGACGTCGTTCCAGGCATCTTGCCCACTCCACTACTGGGCAGTGACTTGCTGCTGCCTTTCCTGGATCTGCTATTGTAGCCAGTTCTGGAGCAGACGTCTTTGGGATAAAGTCCTGCATTTTCTCTTCTGAGCGTGCCCAGAGTGAGATCTCTCATTGGAGATCAGGGGTCACATGCTCAGGTACTGCAGCGGCTCCTATTGGCCCGCCAGGAAGGCCCTGTTACTACTAGTCTTCTGAACAGGTTCTCATTGGTCCTTGTTCCTGGAAGGTCCTGTGGCTGTTGCTATAAAAGGGTAGCATGGCTGGGCCGCCATGCGCTAATATCAACCATTGTATGCTATGCGCCAGTGTGGTCATGCGTGTGTGTGGTTAGGGACCGGCTGAAATAAGCCACTAGAATACCGACTTAATCGGTGAGGAGTTTAGTGTGCTAGCTGGTCAGGGTCGGTGTCCTAGATGCCCTAGATTACCGGCATAACCGGTGAGGAGTTTGATTGCCGTATTCAGGGTCTGGCGTTCAGACGCCATAGATTGCGGGTGACTCCCGCGAGGACATTAGCGCATGACCACGTATTATGCTCGCTTAGCAATTAACCGTGTGCCTGAGAGCCTGACAGGACACGGTGTTTGTTCTCAGCGGCTCTGTGACGTAACAGGGTTCGCTCTCGACGCTAGACAGCGCCCTAGCGTTTTACTTTGCGGCTCACTGAAGCTAAGTGAGTTCGCACATATCGCCATATAGCACTGTGGCATCCCGTTAGCGGCTCTGTGAATTAACAGAGTCTGCACTTACTGCCACAACGCGCTACGGCGTTTATTTTAGCGACTCTGCGGGATAACAGAGTTCGCTACTTTCGTCATCTTACTAGCAGCAGGCTTTGCTTGCACGGTGGACCCCGGGCTGCGAACGCACCTCTCCACTTTATATATTTGGTGCGTTCCGCAGACCCTAACATAATATTAGCGCCAGGGTCTGGCTAGAAAAATGGCGGACGAACAGCGTCTATTGCAGTACATCCAGCAGCTGAAGGGTAGGTTGGAGGCTCTTGAGAGCACAACCTCATAGAATCATAGAATGGTAGAGTTGGAAGGGACCTCCTGGGTCATCTGGTCCAACCCCCTGCTCAAAGCAGGATTCTCTAAATCATCCCAGACAGATGTCTATCCAGCCTCTGTTTGAAGACTTCCATTGAAGGAGAACTCACCACCTCTTGTGGCAGCCTGTTCCACTCATTGATCACCCTAACTGTCAAAAAGTTTTTTCTAATATCTAATCTGTGTCTCCTCCCATTCAGTTTCATCCCATTGCTTCTAGTCTTTCCTTGCGCAAATGAGAATAAAGATGATCCTTCTACAATGTGACAGCCCTTGAGATATTTGTAGACAGCTATTAAGTCTCCTCTCAGTCTTCTTTTTTGCAAGCTAAACATTCCCAAATCCTGCAACCGTTCCTCATAGGACATGGTTTGCAGACCGGTCACCATTCTGGTGGCTCTTCTCTGAACTTGCTCCAGTTTGTTGATGTCTTTTTTAAAATGTGGTGCCCAAAACTGGACACAGTATTCCAGATGAGGTCTGACCAAAGAGGAGTAGAGGGCAATAATGACCTCACGTGATCTAGACTGTATGCTTCTGTTGATACATCCTAGAATTGCATTTGCCTTTTTTGCTGCTGCATCACACTGTTGACTCATGTTAAGTCTGTGATCAATTAGTATACCCAAGTCTTTTTCACATGTGCTGTTACTTAGCCCTATTCCTCCCATTTTGTATATGCTTTTTTCATTTTTATTGCCCAGATGTAGTACTTTGCATTTTTCCCTGTTAAAATCCATTCTGTTAGTTGCTGCCCACTGCTCCAGTTTATGTATATCTTTTTGAATCCTCTCTCTCTCTTCTCTAGTATTAGCTACCCCTCCTAGCTTTGTGTCATCAGCAAATTTGATCAGTTTACCCTCAGCTGTGGATGTTACCGCAGTCGCTGTTCAGGCTGCTAGCGTGGCTGCAGCCAGTTTGTCCTCTGCCACCTCTGCCCCTACATTATCCCACCTCCCGCTTCCTGACAAGTTTGCCGGTGATAGCAAGCAATGTCGGGGATTCGTGAGTCAGTGCTCTATACATCTCGAGCTTCTGGCTGCACGTTTTCCCACGGATCGGGCACAAGTGGGTTTTGTACTTTCTCTACTCTCGGGCAGAGCGTTGGAGTGGGCAACGCCGCTGTGGGAGCGCGATGATCGTGTGGTGCAGAGTGCTCCTCGTTTCTTGGAGGCTCTTAAAAAGGTCTTTTTAGGACCCCAGGTCACCCACGATACGGCGCTACAACTGCTGGCATTGACACAGGGTTCGTCTTTGGTCAGTCAGTTTTCCGTCCAGTTTCGGACTCTGGCTGCTGAGCTAGATTGGTCTGATAAAGTTCTTATTCCTATCTACTGGCGGGGACTGGCTGACCATGTTAAAGACGCTTTGGCTACCAGGGAGATTCCCGCCACACTGGAGAAGCTTATCTCCATATCTACCCGCATTGACCTCCGTTTTCACGAGCGGAGGTTGGAGCGGGCCCAGTGTAGGCAGAGGTTTCGGTTGGCTCCTACCTTTGCCAAACCTCTCGAATTCCCCGATCTGGCATCCGAACCTCAAAAGGCCACAGAAGTTCCTCATGCAGGACCTAAGTCTCGGTCCGTCCGAGTATCCGTGGTTTGTAACCATTGTCAGCAGACAGGACACTATGCCAACAGATGTCCACAGCGATCGGGGAAGCGATCGCGTCTAGTGGCCCTGGGAGGAGGTTCACTAGAGACAGCGGCATTTTCCTCCAAGATAACATTTAAAGGGACAATCACTGTTGGTACTTCCATTCTCACCGCCGACCTTTGCGTGGACTCAGGAGCAGAGGGGAATTTCATGTCCTCTAGCTTTGCTCGCCGTCATGCAATACCTCTGGTGGCGCTTGACAAATCAGTGACTGTTCGGGTAGTGAATGGGTCGTCATTGCCCTCACAAATTACACACCAGACTGTCCCACTTGCATTGTCTGTATCTCCTTCCCATCAGGAATTTATTTCCCTACTCGTCCTTCCTGAGGGAATAGACGAGATCCTACTAGGTATACCTTGGCTCCGTTTCCACTCCCCACATATAGAGTGGACTTCGGGTAGGATACTGGGTTGGAGTGATGCATGTACAGGCAGATGTGTCAGAAGTTGCGTTCAGGTTACCACTACTGAGTTACCCGCAGATCTTACTCCACTTCCCAAGCACTACTGGTCATATGCAGACGTGTTCTCCAAGAAGGCTGCGGAGACTCTTCCGCCTCATCGCCCCTATGACTGTCCTATCGACCTCTTGCCTGGCGCAGAACCTCCTCGGGGAAGGGTCTATCCCCTCTCTCTTCCTGAGACAGAGGCCATGTCGCAATATATTCAGGAGAACCTGGCAAGAGGGTTTATTAGGAAGTCGGTGTCACCGGCAGGGGCGGGATTTTTCTTCGTGCAGAAGAAAAACGGAGAATTGCGTCCGTGTATTGATTACAGGGGTCTTAACGCCATCACCGTTAAAAACAAGTACCCGTTGCCCCTGATCTCTGAGCTATTTGATAGGCTTCGGGGAGCAAGGGTATTCACTAAACTAGATCTGCGCGGTGCTTATAACCTGATTCGCATCCGTGAGGGGGACGAATGGAAGACGGCTTTTAATACCAGGGATGGGCATTACGAATATCTGGTGATGCCCTTTGGGCTCTGTAATGCTCCAGCCGTTTTCCAAGACTTTGTCAATGACATCTTCCGGGATATGCTCTCCACCTCGGTCGTAGTCTATCTGGATGATATACTCATCTTCTCTCCAGATATTGACTCCCACCGGAGGGATGTTGGCAGGGTCTTCGACCTCCTACGGGCAAATTCCCTTTACGCAAAGTTGGAGAAATGTGTGTTTGAGCAGGAGTCCTTACCTTTCCTGGGCTATATCATCTCCGCCCAGGGATTGGCTATGGATCCTGCCAAACTACAGGCGGTGATGGACTGGCAAGAACCCCACTCTCTAAAGGCGGTGCAGCGCTTTATGGGGTTCATTAATTACTACCGTCAGTTCATTCCCCACTTCTCAACTTTGGTAGCTCCCGTGGTTGCCCTTACCAAAAAGGGAGCTAATCCCAAATTGTGGTCTGAAGGGGTCTCCAAGGCCTTCACGTCTATTAAGTCTCATTTCGCTAGAGCTCCCATCCTACATCGCCCCGATGTTGATAAGCCATTTATATTGGAGGTGGATGCCTCGTCCGTTGGTGCTGGAGCAGTCCTCTTCCAAAAGGATGCTCAAGGTCGGAAGCATCCATGCTTCTTTTTCTCCAAGACCTTCACACCAGCAGAGAGGAATTATTCCATCGGGGACAGGGAGTTGCTAGCAATGAAGTTGGCCTTCTCGGAGTGGAGACATCTGTTGGAGGGAGCTCGCTTTCCCTTCCAAGTCTTTACGGATCACAAAAACCTGGTATATCTTCAGACAGCCCAGCGGCTTAATTCTCGCCAAGCCAGATGGTCCTTGTTCTTCTCCCGGTTTCATTTCACACTGCATTTCCTCTCGGGAGAGAAGAACATTCGTGCCGACGCTCTCTCTCGCTCTGTGGTGTCCTCGGAGGAGGAGGTGGAGGAGCCTCGGCTTATCGTCCCCACAGAGAGCCTGAGAACAGTGGCCCCGGTTTCGCTAGAGTCTGTGCCCCCGGGCAAGACTTTTGTGCCTACTAATTTGCGACC
Source organism: Oophaga sylvatica (assembly GCA_033576555.1). Taxonomy (NCBI): domain Eukaryota; kingdom Metazoa; phylum Chordata; class Amphibia; order Anura; family Dendrobatidae; genus Oophaga; species Oophaga sylvatica. The sequence continues at coordinate 25,783,891 of JARQOD010000010.1, read as the reverse complement.
GGAGGTACTCTCTTGGGCACATTCGTCCAGGGTGGGTGGACACTTTGGGGCAAAGAGGACATCTGAATTGCTGGCGAGGACATATTGGTGGCCGCATATGGTCCGTGATGTTGGGGACTATGTTCGGGCGTGTGTCTCCTGCGCCAAAAATAAGTCTCCACGACAACGGCCAGCTGGGTTACTTTACCCTTTGCCGGTGGCAGACAGGCCCTGGGAGATGGTTGGGATGGACTTTGTGGTGGGCTTGCCCAAGTCTCGGGGTTGCACCATCATTTGGGTAATCACCGACCATTTCTCTAAAATGGTGCATCTGGTGCCACTACCACGGTTACCTTCTGCACGGGCTCTGGCAGCGTTGTTTGTTAGGCACATCTTCCGTTTACACGGCATGCCGGACAAGATTGTCAGTGACCGAGGTCCCCAGTTTGCGTCTCGGTTCTGGAGAGAGCTTTGTCGTCTACTCAGTATTGAGTTAAATCTCTCTTCAGCGTACCATCCTGAGACGAATGGGTTGGTAGAGAGGGCCAACCAGACCTTGGTCACCTATCTACGACATTTTGTCTCAGCCAGGCAGGATGACTGGGCATCCTTGCTACCATGGGCTGAGTTTGCATTAAACAATGCTGTGGCTGATTCCACCGGACAGACCCCATTCCTCCTGAACTACGGTCAGCATCCGCGGGTACCAGTGCCTATGCCCGTGTCTTCCGCCGATTCCAGGGTGGCAGACTGGGCTGTGGAGGCACGGGACATTTGGGACCGCACGCAGGATGCCATTCAGGCCTCCAAAGAGAGGATGAGGTCTTCGGCCGATGCCCATCGGCGCCCCGCTCCTACATTTGCTCCTGGGGATTTGGTGTGGCTCTCCGCCCGTAACATCAGACTGCGAGTTGAGTCCACTAAGTTGGCACCCCGCTACCTGGGTCCTTTCAAGGTCCTCGAGCAGGTTAACCCTGTGGTATACCGTTTAGCTCTTCCACCACGCCTGGGTATCTCCGACACCTTTCACGTGTCCCTCCTGAAACCCGTGCTCATGTCCCGGTTTTCTGAGTCATCTGCCGGGACATCGGGTTCATCTGCGGATGACCATGAGGTGAACGCCATCGTGGGGTGTAAGGTGGTACGGGGAAAAAAGTTTTATTTGGTGGACTGGAGGGGCTATGGGCCTGAGGATAGGTCTTGGGAGCCTGCCGAGCATGTTCACGCTCCGCAGCTCATCGCTGCCTTTGAACGCAGCGAGGCCCAGAGAAGGGGGGGCCCTAGGAGGGGGGGTAATATTAGGGTTCGAGTTCCCACTCCTGCACAAGGGGAGTCTCGAACCAGTGCCGCTGCGGTCTCCCATTCATCTCCGGCCGCAGTGGAGCCTGCTCAGCAGAGACGTCGTTCCAGGCGTCTTGCCCACTCCACTACTGGGCAGTGACTTGCTGCTGCCTTTCCTGGATCTGCTATTGTAGCCAGTTCTGGAGCAGACGTCTTTGGGATAAAGTCCTGCATTTTCTCTTCTGAGCGTGCCCAGAGTGAGATCTCTCATTGGAGATCAGGGGTCACATGCTCAGGTACTGCAGCGGCTCCTATTGGCCCGCCAGGAAGGCCCTGTTACTACTAGTCTTCTGAACAGGTTCTCATTGGTCCTTGTTCCTGGAAGGTCCTGTGGCTGTTGCTATAAAAGGGTAGCATGGCTGGGCCGCCATGCGCTAATATCAACCATTGTATGCTATGCGCCAGTGTGGTCATGCGTGTGTGTGGTTAGGGACCCGGCTGAAATAAGCCACTAGAATACCGACTTAATCGGTGAGGAGTTTAGTGTGCTAGCTGGTCAGGGTCGGTGTCCTAGATGCCCTAGATTACCGGCATAACCGGTGAGGAGTTTGATTGCCGTATTCAGGGTCTGGCGTTCAGACGCCATAGATTGCGGGTGACTCCCGCGAGGACATTAGCGCATGACCACGTATTATGCTCGCTTAGCAATTAACCGTGTGCCTGAGAGCCTGACAGGACACGGTGTTTGTTCTCAGCGGCTCTGTGACGTAACAGGGTTCGCTCTCGACGCTAGACAGCGCCCTAGCGTTTTACTTTGCGGCTCACTGAAGCTAAGTGAGTTCGCACATATCGCCATATAGCACTGTGGCATCCCGTTAGCGGCTCTGTGAATTAACAGAGTCTGCACTTACTGCCACAACGCGCTACGGCGTTTATTTTAGCGACTCTGCGGGATAACAGAGTTCGCTACTTTCGTCATCTTACTAGCAGCAGGCTTTGCTTGCACGGTGGACCCCGGGCTGCGAACGCACCTCTCCACTTTATATATTTGGTGCGTTCCGCAGACCCTAACACAGATGTAGAACAACCTGTGACCGATTTACTGTTGAAGAACTGGAATCACACATACAGCTTTTGATGGAGTTTGAGGGATAATCTTTGGTGCCATTTTTGAAGCCAAATCTAGAACTGGTTTGGAAATTAATTATATATACCGTTTCTTATAAATATATTCTTGACTTTGGCTCAAAAAACTTCAAAATTTACAAAAATGCCCAAAGGACATTCAGTAATTTTACCAAAATTTCCATATACATGACATCCATCTTACCCCGATTAAGACTCAGCCCATCTTACCAGAATTTCATATCTTTATAATCCAAGACAAAATAAGGCTTGAAATACACTTTTTTGGGGGGGTCAAGAAGCAAAATGAAAGGGTTTTATTATTTATTGTAGCTGCAAAGACATTCATTGTTTCTATGCTAGTCCAATCATAAAATGGCAAAGATTAATAGCGAGTGACATTTTAACATCTATAGTGAAAGCAATGACTGTTGGAGGAGAATTATCATATGCAGAGGGACCTATTAAACTTCACTCACAAATCATGTCTTTGTTCTAAGGATGTGTGATTGGAAACGCAGAGCCGAGCTGTCAGAATTTGTTTAACTAATGACTCAAACTTGTTAAAAAATTTAGCCGCGGACTTTTTGTTTGTGCTTCAAAGCATTCTGAGTGTTTCTTTTATTAATTTGTTTGTCATTCAGAATAAAATGTTGTACTTTTTTTTATTATTTTTATTCTTTTTTCTCGTTCTTCGCCGGGCAAATGTTATGGTAAATTATGGAGAGATGCTATTTAATGTGTTCGCTAAGAAAGAACAAAACAATGTAGCTCATCAACACTAAAATGCCTTCATTCACATCCATAAAACATGAACCCGAGATGTTAAGTAGGATTATTATATTTGGCAAGGGCTTGTTTGGTCAACAGTTTTGTCTGTAATTAAGACCAGATGTAGGTTTCTAAGGGTCTGAGAAAGAATGGCTCAGGGCTTTGCTAAATCGGTGTTCATTATGGCATCTCCTTGTAGGTCACTTACCATGTGCAACACTTGACCACGGAGGAAGCTGATGAATGAACAACTCTCAATAGCTTCCTTGTTATTATCAACAGTCTTCAAAATGGTACAACGTATAATAAATACCAATTTATGTCAATAGTGTCTCATTGGCACCAATTGCCACTGCTTCCACCCCCATTTAAGAAAAAGAAGGGACACCTCAGAAGTCCAAAAACATATTTCAGATGACTCACATCTTGAGAAAGTTTTTATCTCTCCTCACTTCTTAATTTATGGGCACATTCAATATTTGAAGCAGAAACAAATTGCTGCAAGTACGAGAGTGTTAACAGGAAAAATGAAGAGAATACTTGTGTTTTGCCACATTTTTTCATGCATTTTTATGCAATTTCTCCCCCCCCTTCATTTGTATGGGTAAAAAATGTTGTAAAAAATGCTGAAAGAATTAAAATGCTGCAAATTTGAAAATGCTTCAAACCTGCAAGGTAAAAATAGTAAACTTGCCCAGCACTATTTTTTATACTGCTGAAGCTTCAGAAAGTGCGATAAGGCCATTTTGCGTTGTTGTAAGGGCCTTCCATTAATTCCCTGCAGCTATGATATCTAAAGAAAATTAAAATACCTGTTGGTATAAGTGCAATATGTAGGTGCACATTCACACTGTGGCCATTAACAGACAAAGCCTAGGATAAAAACAATGAGCAAATACCCTGCAGTAAGTAAATAATTAGTAATACTACATTGGGTACTTGGTTGACAGTATTTTGATCAAAAAAGAGTAAAAGCTATCCCACTACGACAAGTTGTACCCAATCAGGATGGTCCTATCCCTATTATTTCACCTCACTATGAGCCAGCAGACCTCAATAGATGGGGGGTAGAGCAGGACCCAGGCTTTACTGTTTTGCACCTGCCTGTAGAAAGCTATATAGACTAGATGCACAAACCAAAAATGGGGAGCCACGCCACTGTATGTAGAGAAAACAAGGAACTAAAACAAATTTAATGGAGGTCAGTACCTGGGCCATCAGTGATCAGTGGATCCTAGGGGAGCACAGTTTGTGTGGCAAAGTGATTTTCCATCTCCATAGTTATTGGCTATGTCACCCTCCCCTGTAGAGTGTAAGCTCTTAAGATCAGCAGGGTCCTCTCTTTCTCTCCTGTAAAGTGTAATTTCTTATGGTCAGCGAGGTCTTTTCTCATTGGTAGAATGTAAGCTCTTATGGTCAACGGGGTCCTCTCTCTCTCCTGTAGAATGTAAGCTCTTATGATCAGTAGGTTCATCTCTCCTGTAGAGTGTAAGAGCTTATGATCAGTGGGGTCCTCTTTCTCTCCTGTAGAGTGTCAGCTCTTATGGTCAACGGGGTCCTCTCTCTCTCCTGTAGAATGTAAGCTCTTATGATCAGTAGGTTCATCTCTCTCTCCTGTAGAGTGTAAGAGCTTATGATCAGTGGGTCCTCTATCTCTCTCCTGTAGAGTGTAAGCTCTTATGATCAGTAGGTTCATCTCTCTCTCCTGTAGAGTGTAAGCTCTTATGGTCAGGGGTCCTCTCTCTCTCCTGTAGAATGTAAGCTCTTATGGTCAGTGGGGTCCTCTATCTCTCCTGTAGAGTGTAAGCTCTTATGGTCAGTGTGGTCCTCTCTCTCTCTCCTGTAGAATGTAAGCTCTTATGATCAGTAGGTTCATCTCTCTCTCCTGTAGAGTGTAAGAGCTTATGATCAGTGGGGTCCTCTTTAGTGTTGAGTGTAAGCTCTTGTAAGGCACCAGCATAGAGTGAAAATGCTTGATAAAGACATTGAGCAAGGTGCAGAAGGAAATAAGAGGTCAGACAGTTGCACTAAGTAACAGTTGGGGGACTTTTCTGTGGCAGTGGGATAAAGGAGTTGCAAGGCAAGTGTTTTTTATGCTTCTTACTTTTATCAGCTCTCTGCAAAATAGAAGCTAGCCAGCTAACATTTTGCCAAATTTGCGCCAAAAATTTGGATTCAGGGGAATCTAAACTTTTTGAAAAATTGAGGCAAATTCTTTTTGCCCTTAACCAATTTACCCACCTCTAACAGACAAAAATGCCATAAACTACTCCCAACTGAGTATCACAAAATCATTTTTTGTTCAAAGTTGGTCATCTCATGCCATTCATAACAGGATATGTCAAACCAAGAAGAAAGATAAGAAGAAAATATCTGTATATCTTCTATTTTCATGGTTACTCATTAGCCTGGCTTAATTAAACCGAGCCTCACGGCACTGGGTTTATAGCTTAGATCTTTTAAATGCAAAATAGTAATATGTTTGCGGACTTTTTACGTTTTACCAGTGTTTGCTCTGCTACCCTAAAAACAATAGATTGGCTTCTGTTCCTGTGAACTTGTCCCTTGTGTGTGCTTGAGACATGAGATCAACTTGCAAACTCCCATTAGGCCAGGGTCACACTTGTGAGTGCAATGTCAGAAACTCACGCGAGTGACTCACATCAATACCTGGCAATGCCGCCGGCAATCGGGACCAGAGCATTCAGCTGCATAGAAAGACATGCAGACGCACACTCCAGTCCTAAGTGCTGGCGGATGTCGGGTATTGATGTGAGAGACTCGCGAGAGTTTCTTGCATTGCACTCGCAAGTGTGACCCCGGCCTTAGGAATTTAGTGTGATGTGAATAACGACTTTTTTTGTACAGCGCTATGGAATATGTTGGTGCTATATAAGAAGTGAGAGATAAGTAATCTCCCATATCTCTAATAATCACTTCTTGTAATGCTTTTACTAGCATTTGTTAAAGAACGTAACTTGTAAGGCAGGACTTTCATCTTATCCCTACAAAATAGTTAATTGATTAGAGTTTTCAGAGTTGAAAGTTTAAGTACAGCCGCTGCGTCCTCCCTGACCTGTGATTCATCTGAAGTGTAGATCTATTTTCTACTCTAAAAACATGCTGAGAATTCCATGGATAGCAAAAAAATAAAATCTCAAAAGCATTTAGTGAACATGAGGTGCTGAGCAGACTGGAAGCTCCGATCTTTTTTTTTTGTTTCAGAACAAGAAAGTTTCTTAGAGACTTCAAAAATTAGAAATGAAAACATTTTCCACTGTTTCCAGAAAATGATTCTAATTGAATGTGATTTGAATGCATAAAGTCCCCATGCACGGCATGCATTGTCTTGTATAGGGGCACAAATCCTCTACTAAATAGCATTTGAGAGCACACAATGGTCTAGTAACAGGTTTTAAGATGAAAGTATAAAAGAAAGACCACTGAAAATCCATGGATCATGTGTGTTATCTCTGGATATGTTCACACTTTAAGCAATTAATAGGGATTTTGGAATGGATTCTACTTTAGAAGGAAAGAAGAAAAGATGAAATTAAGGAAAGAAAGAAGGTAAAGTAAGATTCATTTACATTCATTTAAGTCAGCCTCCTTAGGCTTTCACTCTCTAACGAATGGTATAGTGCTGTTTTCTTCTGATTTTGAAGATAGTAGGATAGATAATACAGCATAAGTGTCATGACTCTAGTCGGGAAAGAGACAAGGGGCTCCTTCCCTGTCCCTAATGCTAGGGGCGCCTTAGTTCTCCCTGTTCCCTGGATTACTACTGATGGTGAAAACACCGGGACCACGTACCTTGATTTAGCACCTTAATCTGTCCTCAGTCTGTACCCTTTCCCCACACAGGCAAGAGGGGAGTAGTAGCGTACCATAATACACCAACCAGACTAAGAAGGTAATATGAACAGGAATAACGAAAAATTCCAATCATAAAAATATACACAAACGACAAAGGAATACACCGAGGAGTGGAGGATGTGTTAGGGTCTGCGGAACGCACCTAATAAATAATGTAGAGAGGTGTGTTCGCAGCCCCGAGTCCACCGTGCAGGCAGAGCCTGCTTCTAGTAAGATGGCGTAAGTAGAGAACTCTGTTATCCCGCAGAGTCGCTAAAATAAAACGCTGTTGCGCGCTGTGGCAGATAGTGCGAACTCTGTTAATCCACAGAGCCGCTAGCGAGAATGCCGCAGCGCTATATAGTGATATAAGCGAACTCTGTTACACCACAGAGTCGCTGAGGTAAAAACGCAGAGATAGGTACTGTGTCCTGTTAACACCACAGGGATACACAGATAACTGCTCTGCGGATAGCAGTCCGCGATCATGCAGACAGCAACGCAATCAAGCAATCTCCTCACCGGAGAAGCCAGTATTCTAGGGGCTTACTTCAGCCAAGCCCTAACCATGTGCACTCAAATCTCCTCACTGGAGGTTCCGGTATTCTAGGGGCTTATTTCAGCCGAGCCCTAACCACATGCGTGCATGATCACACTGGCGCAAAGCACATAATGCAATTGATCCTAGCGCACGGCCGTGCGGTAAGGACAGCCTTTTATAGCAGCCACGAGAAAAAGACCTTCCAGGAAGGACCAATGGGAAGCTGCTTCAGAACATCAACAGCCGGAGGACCTTCCTGAAGGACCAATAGGAGTGGCAGCTGTATCTGAGCATGTGACCCCTGATCTCCAATGGGAGAACTTGCCCTGGGCATGCTCAGATGAAGCAACACAGGACTTAGACCTAAAGACGTCTGCTCGCCGCTGACCAGTAGTGGCTACAATAGCAGAACCTGAAGAGGCAGCAGCAAGTCTCTGCACAGTATTAGACCAGGCGAGACGCTGGGACCGACGTCTTTGCTGAGCAGGCTCCACTGCGGCCGGAGATGGATGGGGGACCGCAGCGGGACTGATTCGAGACTCCCCTTGTGCAGCAGCGGGAACTCGAAACCTAACAGGATGGGGTTAAACTAAAGTAGGAGAAGGGGAATTATCACACTCAAAACCTAGCAGCAGTCACAGATAAATTCACCGAACACCCTCTCCAATAACAACCACCAACAACCTCTAGCCATTCAGCATAAGCTAGCTCTGACAATGAGTGGTAGCCAGGGCCCAGATTATATAGGAGATGGGGATGGCTAACAGTTAACAGCTGAGCCTTAATGCAGGAAAGTTTCCAGGAGCTCTCAACTGAGCAGATTAAGACCCCAGTACTGCTAAAAGCAACTTCCACCATTTAATATAAAGGTGAAGTGCTTCTAATCAGTGCAGTAGTAGGAGAAATCAGACGCTGTGATCTTCAGGCTCCTCTGTCATGTTAAACCTGTGGCAATGTGATCGATAGATAGATAGATAGACCTGACCAGCACCTTCTCGGTGGAGGCAGCCAACTATTGGATGTTGGCTGCCTCCAGCCTGATTCTACACTCCTCCCATTGACCTGCAGTTGGCCATAATCAGTTCTACCTGCCCATAAACTGTAGGCTCAAAACCCGGGAGAGACATGATTGTTCATTTAACTGTAGGTTGAAAGCCTGAGAGTGGCATTGTACAGTAGGGCCCCATCAGAGGGAGGTCACCTTGCCATGGTTGATGGGCATACATAAATTGGCCAATTTAAGTGCTAAGAACTTTCTTTTTTGTAAGTACATCTTTTTCAGCAGTAAAATCTAGATTCAATGATTCAATGTTTTTAATGTTTTCCAGTGTTTTCACATGGCATAAACCTAGTTTACAGTGCTGCTGTGCTTTCTTTTTCTAGATATAGAAAAGTATAAAAAATCCTTATACTCACCACTCACCATCATCAGCCTGGTCCTAGTCGCATCTTTTGATTGCCACTGGGAGTCCTGAATTCCCGAACCTCCTCAAACTAGGCACGGATTTCCAACTCTGATGAGGCCCTGGACAGTTCTTTGCAAGTATGTGGAAGGTCACAATGACATCACACCACAACATATGTTGTAACCTGGTGCGCGCATGCGCAAAACCATACTTGGCCACATCTGCGTCCGAAGTCCTGGCCAATTAAGAAGCTCAGAGAATTGCCGCTAACGGCCATGATCAGAAGTTCCGACTAGGAATGACAGTTGATGCTGAGAAGTGTAGGGACCAAAAACGTGAGTTGTAAGGTATTTGTTATTTTAAACTTTTGATGGCTCTTTATAGCTCAGGAAATCGGCAGTTGGTGGACACCATCTTGAATAAACAGTGTGGAAGCAAATTACAAAAATTTTCTAGAAGAATTCAATCCCACTCAAATAGATTTTCACATCTTTATTAGATGATAGATAGATAATCCTAAAAACAATGTTGCACTTCAAAAATCGGTGGTAAAAAATAGTAGTGGCTATTTTTGATGACAATCAATTTGATGTTCATAAAATTTGTATAAAATTTGATAAACTCACTGGCTGCCTAAGAAAGTTTGTCACAAGATACCGTAATGATTTTTACATTTCTTGTTCAATACTTGTTGGGAAGAGTAGAATAATTGTATTAAAAGTTACAAGATTAAAACAATAAAAAGTAAAAAAAACTTTCACTGAACCCATAAATAGGGATAATTATTTAGATGGCTTGTTAACATGTCATTCATTTATCACTTTCATAACAGCAAATCTATTGCTGCTCCCAAATTACAGGATTATTGTTAAACATCTTAAAAAGCAAATACATCTTTAATTCCCCAAGTAACAAACCTGTTTCTACTACCTAAAAAGGATATTTTTTGGATCAAGGCTTTTCAAAAATCAATGGCTCCTTCCATGTACGTGTGATTTCTGACCAAGCCATTCTATACTATTCAAATATCAAAGAGCTGACAAATTTAAATCTGAAAAGATCTCTATTAATCCCACATGTGCTATGAAGCATTTTAGCTCCCAAATGTGTCTGAACTTTTCCCAAGCATTTGGGGGAAATTTGTCACAGTTAACCACTGCCATTTTTACCACTGTAATTTAAAGTACCAATATTTTGGGGGGGAATTCTATGAAGGAGGATGCGGAGTTGGTAACCTGAGGCTTGCATCCTGTTCACACTTTATAGGATTGCTTTTTAGAAACAAATATAGAAAGACAAATATATACCACAAATGAATGATGATTCCCATTCATATATTGTCCTCTAAGCTCACTCTCACATGTATGAATATGAATTGTGGGATCTGAAAAATAATGATGATTTGAATGCTAACTGGGAAATCCCAGTATTTCCATCTTATACAATCATGACATACTGTATGTATAATCCCCTTAATGGGTAAGAGCCACTGGTGATTCCCAGATCTATTTGGCTTCTGTGGCTCCACCTCCTTTCCAACCACACTCAGATCTACCTCTCTGGCCCATACGTCACCTCTCTGATGTCCAGAATCCCAGAGTATCTATCAGTCATATCCTTCTCATCACTCTTCCTAAAGCTCAATGTGGACTAAACTTAACTCCTCATATTTCTTCCATTTCACTTAATTCCCCTACATGACCTACTTATCACAATAAATGACATCACACTTTGCCCTGTCCTGGAAGTTTGCTGACTTTGAGTAACTCTTGACTCAGCTCTGTCTTTCTAACAGTACATCCAAGCTCTTATCACCTCCTGCCACCTCCAACTCAAAAATATTGCCAAAATCCATCCTTTCCTCAACCCCTAATCTAATAATATGAAAGTACTCGCCCTCATCATCTCCTGCCTCTACTACTGCAATATCCTCCTCTGTGACCTTCATGCTAACCCTCTCGCACTTCTCCGGTCCGTCCTTGACTGTCGCATGACTAAACCACCTCTCTAACTTCATTGGCTCCCAATTCCCCAACGTTTCCTGTATAAACTACTAACATTGATCTACAAGGCCGTCCATAATCTGTATCCTCTGTATATCTCCGAATAAATCCCTTGATATCTTCCAACTTGTAATCTCTACTCTATCCACACTAGTACGCTCGTTACCCAATCGCCTCCAAAACTTCTCTCGACTATCTCTCATCCTTTAGAAATCTGTGTCACAACACGTCCAATTATCCACCAATCTCTGATCTTTCAAATGTTACTTGAAAACTCACCTCTTCTAGAAAGTTTCCTACCTGAAATAACTGTGATGCCACCTCGCCACCAATGGATGTGCCTCAACTTTCCTGACCACCTGTCTTTTTCCCCATTATCCTACAGACTGTAAGCCCACAAGGGCAGGGCCTTCACTCCATCTGTTCCAGTCTGTCATTGTTAGTTTGTAACCCTTTTTCACATGTAATCAATGGTTTTCAAAAAAACATAAAAATTATAAAAAAAAGGGGACTGCTCATGTGTTGCTTTTTCAATTCCCTTATTCCTACAGATACGCTTTAAGTGCATTAAACAGGAGGACCCCTTTAAAGTACCTCCTCGTAATGCAATTCCTCATATTACACCTAAATTAGCGCTAAACTTTAACTCATGTGCATTTATCATAATAAATATATACACCCTGTATTGACAGTGGGTAAATTCTGCTGCAAATGTTCATGCCTACGTGTGGGAAATATCAAATACTCATTCCCTTTGTAAGCTGGAATCCTCATTTTTTAGAGTCCCATTATCTATCCCTAATAAAGGAGATCTTCCTTATGAACCAATTTCTAATGGGAAACAGACTGTGACCATCCAGTCATTCGGTAAAGGACAGGATTCATAATTGGCCGGTGCGAATGTGCTTTGTTTAAATAAAAATTGTCTCCAGAAGAAAAAAAGAAATTCCGGAACGTTCCGACACAATATTTAAAATAATAAAGCAAAGGAATAACTTTGAAGAAGGAGCACTAAACCTGGCTGATATCAGAAGGAAATGCAGCTTGGGAATGAGGGACTATCAATTTCATTTATTTACATTGCGGCACTGCAATATAGAAATATGTAAAGCAGTTATCTATTTCAAGCTCAGAGACTGAATTTACCAAGTTCAAGCCTCACTGCACTTGTCTTTTATCCTACAAAATGTGTCTTTTAAAGATATTATATGGTTTCACACCTGATTGAATAGAAAATAGAAGAATATTTTGGAGGCCTATCTGTTCTATGAGCCCTTATCCTTCCTTAATGCTCAAATTTATATATTGCTATATCTATAGAGCGGCTTTAAAATATTGAAGAGCGAATGAAAAGCCTGAAGAACGGGATAGAAAGGAAGGATGATAATGACAATTATTTTCTTAGAGTGGTGGTCCAGGTTCACCTTCGGTATTCTTGACTTATGTTTACCTGAGACTTTATTCCACAGTTTCGATGACAGTTACTAATATTATGAAAGAATGTATCTAAGGCACCAGAACGATCCCATGATTCAATTCTTAATTAGCTAAACACAACACATAACCAGGCAAAATAAAAAAGCTTCATTCTTAGATTAGCAACCAGGTGAGGAGTCATCTCAAGGAAGCTCGAGAGATAGCGAAGTGATGCAAAGGAAGTTCACAAGGGTTTATTTTAGAGTAGACGAGAGTCACCAACAATCTTAAATACGCAGATGATACACGATTGATAGCAACAAGAATAGATGGAATGAAGGATTTATCTTAGTGTCAAAATGGAACTCTTGGGACTGCCACTCAAGACAAAGAAGTTAAAGATATTTACTAATGCCAGGTATGACCGGTATACGTTTGAGATGGACGGCGACTGTCCATCCAGGTTGAAGCAAAGAACTTCAACCTCTTGTAATCCATGATCACTCAAGATGGAGCAGTGACACTGGAATTCAGTAGGAGAATAGCATTGGAATCAGTGAAGTCAGTGGACAAGGTCTTCAAATTGAAGAACATTTCACTGCTCGTACATAGTTTGGACTTATCTGTGGTAACACATACAGTAGATGAAAAATCTGGACGATAAAGAAATGACAGAAGAATCCATGCTTTCGAAATGTGGTGCTGGAGAAGAATGTTATCACTACCATGGATGGCAAGAAGAACAAAATTACATTTTGGAGCAAATCAAGCCAGACATGTCATACATAAATACATTTTAAAAAAAATGGAATGGGATCCTCTAAATTTTTGACAACCAGCCAAGCTAAAGCAAACCACTTGGGTCTGATATTTTCAGACTTGTAAGAGACCATGGATATTGCCCCCTTCAGCCTAAAAATAGTAGCCTGCAGCTGCCCCAGAGAAGAAGTCCGGGTCTGTGCTCAAACACTAAGTGTTCGCTACGGACCCCAAACTTTACTGATTGGGTTTGCCCATCTCTGCCAAGCACAATACCAAGCATCAGCTGAAGTGTAGTAAAGCCGTCACCAATTGTCTCTGATCTGTGAAGTAATATATTAGGCTTCTCTATCTGGTATCTGATAAATTTCAGCATGGGCGCCATTTTTTAATGCATTTTGAGCCCAAAAATCAGGCTTCATTTTCTCACAATACCTAGGTCACCGATAACTTTGTATATAGTTCATTTATACTTTGGTTTAAAATAAAATGTCCACTGCCATGGTAGACTGGCTGAATAATTGAAGTTGGGTTACCTAGAGTGTGCTAAAGTTCTATAAACACTTAACTTGAAATTAGATTCTGTTCATTAGTCCCAGCGTCTTACAGCAATCCTTCCTAAACATTTTCTTCCAATTCCTTTACATGAATATTAGGCAAAAGTTCATTCTGTATTAGGAGCAATGTATATTATTTCCGGTGACTCCTCTGACACTTAATATAACGTACATGGTTTACTGCTCTTAATATGTACCAGGAACGTCCTGCATTAAGTTTTCAAGATGCTTGTTCTGACTAGTTTGTGCACTCACAATTTGTAGCCAGCCGGTCTCCTGCTGTTTGCATACAAAGTGCTTCAGAGATCCCGAGAAGCAAACTCTTTAGATTGGTTTGTTCCGTTAGATAAAGTCATTTCAGTTCTACAAGATAAAGTCACAACAAAAACAGGTTCAGAGAGATTATATCATTCTATGTATGTGATTAGAAAATAATAATAATCACATTTAATTTAGTGTATAATCTTATGCTTCTTAAAGTTGCTAGGGTTGTCGGATAGCACTAAAAAATAAATACTAAAGTGCTATCACAACCCAGGGTCCACCGTGCAGAGATGAATTACTGCTGCTAGTGAACAATGGTGGAATAAATCAGCAAGCGATTACCTTAAACACACAGTGTTAAGGTACTGCCACACTAAAGGGTATGCCACACTAAACAACATCGCTAACGGGATCGCTAAAAAACATCACTATTTAGCGATCCCGTTAGCGATGTTGTTCAGTGCGGCAGCTGCCAGCGACGAGCTTCCTGCTGTGATCTCGCTCGTCGCTGGAATCGCTCCGGACCCTATTTTATCGTCGGCGCTCCCGCTGGGTAAGTATTATCGCTGAGTGTGGCACCTTTTCTTAGCGATTTAGCGGTACTTTTGTACCGCTAAAGTCGTTAAGGAGATCGCTAACCGCGATAGCGTCCTTAACGATATCGCTAAGTTAAGCCGCACTCAGCGATATACAAACAATCCCGCTAGCGATCTCATTAGTATGCGACGCTAACGAGATCGCTAGCGGGATTGTGTAGTGTGGCAGTACCTTTAGCAATCTCGTTAGCGATCACGATAACGACGCAAGCTAACGAGATCGTTGGTGTGATCGCTTTTAGGTCGCTAGTAGCTGCCAAACAGGAGATCTCATAAACGACTCATCAGCGGTCAGCGATCTCTTTAACGACTTTGGCGGTCGTTAGGACGTCATTAGCATGTACTGAGCTCTTCTGATTCATAGGAATTTCCAGCATCGCTCCTGCTCTCTGCGTCCTGCTGCCTGCTTTGCAACTTCTGCGATCCTCTCTGTGATGCAAAAGAGAACTTACAGATATTGTGATCCACTCCGTGACGCTAAAAAAAAACCTAGTCCCGCCTGCGCCGGTCATATGCGTCACAAACGAGGTCGCTCGTCGTTCGCAAAAGGTGCCAAACACAGCGATATAGGCTCACCAGCGGGACGCCAACGATCAAAAAACGGTCCAGAACGCTAGTGAACGATCAGCGACATCACAGCAGGGGCACATCGTTGCTACATGCCACACATAACGAGGTCGCTAACGAGATCGCTAAATAGTGATGTTTTAGCGATCTCGTTAGCGATCTTGTTTAGTGTGGCATACCCTTTACATGTCACACAGTGTGAACTGAACTTAGAGGACCTGGCTCAGTGAGTACACCAAGAGGTACTGCTTATAGAAAGCAAAGTGCTAACCCTGTTACACGTCACAAAAAGTTAGCACGTGGATTGTGATCACTCTGCTACTATATGGTGCTAGCCGCACACATGGAGGAAGCAGAAGTCGAAACAAAGTAAGGTACTAATATGACGCTAGATCCACTACCCTGTTAACCTCACAGGGAAGTATTGCCCAAACATGGGACGAACCAAATAACGATCTCTTCCAGAGCCAGAATTCTAATAGCTTGTTGCCAGCCTGAACTCACACGGACATAGATAGCCACTGATGCAGTGTGCACACACCAAACTTGAATGATAGTAGCACACCGGCGTGCTTTACTGAGTCTTTTATGCGCTAGGCTCCACCCCAAACATTCACGCCCAGTTGGACGGGGCATCACCCGTGGGCCAATCCGGAGCTGCCACATCAACCAGAGGAGTCTGCGTCCAAGCACCAATGAGAGGGCGCCACATCGCGGACTTGCTCAGTAAGATGATTTCTGGACTTAGCCTCCAGAGCACAAGGCAGCACCTGCATATCCCTGATTACCAACACCTTGGCTGGAAAGCCAGCAGTATCCAAGCTTGCACCATAAGCCTGAGCAAGATGCTGGTACTGTCTATGCTGAGCAGCACTCGCAGCAGCTGGGCCTGAATGGGAGACCACAGTACCAGGCAATCTATCCCATGCAGTGGAAGAATCTTTACTTTAAATTTATTTTAGCATTATATTCTTTTATTTTTCATAAAATAGAAAAGATTTTTTTTATTTCTTCTTTTGCTACTCAAAAATATTGTCCTTCTTAACTCTAGTTATTTTATAGCTATGCATATATTTTTCTATCACTGACACCAAAATATTCCTTTAGGGTAGGTGCTTCAACTGCAGGAGTGAGGAAGTACACTGAGGGTCTATTAATCTGAAGCTCGGATATTGACTAAAAAGGAATCTGTCACCAGGTTTTTGCTACCTCATAAGAGATCAGCATAACATAGAGCTGGGGACCCTGATTTCAGTGATGTGTCACTTACTGTTCTGCCTAATGTAGTTTTTTATAAAGTCACTGTGGAGACACGGGAAGTCGGCAGGCGCCCCAATCCACTAGCCAAAACCGCATGGTCCCGTCGAACAACCGCTCTCCCTTTAATGTGGGCATAACGATATTCAGACAACACAGGGTGAGGGTAAAACAGTGTGGCAATGCTTTATTGAACCAGCTAACAGGCAGATAGCACATAGAACAGTCCCAGCAAAATAGCCCATGTTGGTGCACATTACAGAGTCTCACCCTTTCACTGTCTCACCGGGATAATGGCAGCTGTTACTTCCGTGTTCCCAGGGTCGACTACGCCACCTGTGGCACTCACACAGAGAGGAGGTAACGACAAGTGTAGGAAGATGACAATCCATTCAGGTGAAAGTCCAGTTGACTGGAGGGTCACAACCTGGCTTCATCTTCCAGGTCCAACTTCCCCACCTATGACACACACACAGAGAGGAGGTAACAAAAAGCTTAGTTAGATGACAGTCCATTGAGGTACAAGGCCAGATGACCCGAGGGTCACAACCTGGCTTCTCCGAACATCTCCATGGTGCCAGGTGACCGGCGGGTCCCAATCCTCCAAACATATCCATGGTTCAGTGGTCAAAGGAGCAGATATGTATTATTTTAGCTGGAGCCAAGGTCCCCTAGATTGTTTACTGTAGAATGATAGATCTGTCTCCCTCATGATGGAGCCATCAAGTATTGACAGCAGTTCTGTAGGGTCCCCTGGATGTTTGGATGTCTTGGCAGAATCTTTGGCTGTCTCTCTCTCTCTGCCTCTCTGAGCATAGGCTGATCCTCCTGTTTATAGGTCAAACATTTCTTTCAGGCATTCCACCAAGGGTTGGGGGAAGGAGGTAGGGGGTCATCCCTCACTGCTAGAGTGTTCAAACACCATGCATAGATTGTCCTTCATATTGCAGAGCATGAATGGGTCATCAACATATTAACAAACATTCAAACATTGTGCATTTGTTTCCCAAAGATAGTTGAACAATACTAGGACTGCAATACAAGTACAGATACAATAGCTAATCAGCAGCCAGTCCACAAATGGCAGCCATTGAACATTAAGTCAAAGACAATAAGGGTCAACCGTCATTCTCACATGAACTCTAGCTCATGTCCCTGGACCTACTGAAATAATAGTCGTTTTTCAATTAAGATACAAAGTTGTGTCTTCACAATCACTGATTTATCAGAAGGAGATTGTCACTAGAGGACTAATAAACCTGCTGAAATGTAGTCCATCCCCGCCTCCAGTACTGATTACCAGCTTTCTGCCTATGCACAGTGTACACAGAAAACTTCAAATCAGTTGAGTGGGTGGGGTTAGACACAATTCAGCATTTAGAAAACTGGTAGAGGTGCAGTAGATAAAACTATTTTTAATCAAAGCTGAAACAGTCAGTTAAGTAAGTGACACATTGCTGGAATCAGGGTCTCTGTCACTACATTATTCTGCTCTCAGTGGTGGTAGTAGAAACCTGGTTCATGATGTCTTAAAAGTTTATATCTGATGGAGCTTCTGATTGATAGACCCTCAGTGTCCTTCCTCCCTGATGTTGCTGAAGCACTACCCACAGTGTGATTGATTCTCCGTGTGCTCCTCAATGTCTCTTCTCCTTGTGACTGCTAAATGTCCAGCAACCTCTTGGTTGCTACAGCTCTGACCACTTAACCTTACAGATGCCTCTACACTGTCCCGCTTTCCTGCTTTTGAGATCTCTCCTCACTCATTACAAGCTGCAGTTGTCTGTCATGAGGACTTGGCTGAGAATCAATTCACTTAGACTAATGAGCTCTCACTCTATAATTAGGCTCATAAAATGGGACTTTTAATATCAGAATTATATAGCCATTCTGACATGGATTTTCAAAGTAAGTACCCCAGCTTCATCAGACATGTGTTTACCCATCCAGAGGCGCAGAGCAAGCATGTGCAGAGAAAGCCAATGCTCTCTTTGCTCTGCAGCTCTCTCATGACGCATAACAATATTTCCATATCACAGTACATTTTAATGTTTTTTGTTGTTTGAACCTGAACGATCCCTCCGCTTACTTGCGAGCCCCAGGAATATTCCATCCAGCTCCTCAGTATTCACAAGATCTGCCCTGTATCTCTCATGCGTTTCATCATAAGGCTTCCACTATATGGAAGGGTAGTCAGCTCTCTCTATAGCCAATGACACTAGCCTTAGACTCCGGACGTTTCAGGAATGTCCGCAGGAAGTTCCACAGAATCCCATACCGCTACCGCCAGAACAATTAGTTATTCTTGTGCCTGCAGTCCACTGCCCATGAACTTGACTTTCTTGTCTATATTACTGAACACTATCTCTATCTGATCTAATCAGGAAATGCTTCCTCTTTAAAACTGACCCCTCCCAAGCTGGACAGGTCCCAAACATATTAAGTATACCCTAACCTGTACACTATTTCCTACTACTAATATGCCCACCACTGTATATATTTCCCTTTCTTAACCTAACCTCTAAGCTCTCTACTAAACCAAGTGTTCCAAATCTAACTCTATACTTTGTAACCTCACATTGTACACTGTTTACATAACATTACAAGAACTGAATCAATTAGTACCTATAAGATTCTATGCATTTTCATATATTACACCACTTAATAAAATATAATAAAACCACGTCATAACACACATTTTACCATTGTTGTCCTCAAGAGGAAAGGTATGTGAAAGTCCCTCAATATGTTATAAATTTTTCTCTTGCAGCCATGTGCAGGGAGGTCAGCTACAGTCCTATAAACCTTAAATTCTTAATAATATGTGCAACTCTAGGTAACAAGAATATCAGGCTGTTTTATAATGGTCTTGTAGCCTTTTCCTTTAACATGTTTGAGTATAATTTTCTTTCGAACCTCCTGAGACATCTCTCTCCTTAGCTTTCTTCACTTCATGTTCAGTGTGATACACACCGCGATAGCAAACAGCACAGTGACTACTTTGCACTCTTGAAATAGGCACACTGAATGATTACAAGTTTATAGACACCTCTGATGCTAATTACAGGACACATGCTAGTTTTGCATGTCCCTATGGTCAAATTATGCTCATTGTTTTCTAGGGATTCCAACATTTTGGCCCAGGCCATTTTTATTAGTTTCTTTCTGTTGAACCCCAATTCATAAGCAACATTTGTTTTTCATGAGTTTATATTCAGAAAAATTTTAATTGAAAATTAATTTTGTCAGTTCCAAGTTATTCCAGTGACTATTATGGGTTATTCCTACTTTACCAGAAGTCCATGTGTCTAATTTACTATTTTTACCCTTTACTACATTTCTCTATTGTCCCTTGTTTTTCTCCATTACTTACCATTAAGTTTTACCATATTCATCTCTCATATATATGCAAATTGTCTCTTCAGAAAGGATGAGGACTTGAACCAGCAATCCCAAAAGTCAATATCAACCCTATAATAAGCCTTATCTTTTGACTTAGTCAACCCAGAATCTCAATATGTACACACATATTTCGGGCTGTTGCCCATCTTTAGTGCATAGCATGAGATCTAATTTGGCTGTATGAGAGGCCTCTGATTGCAGTTTAACGGGTAACAATTCTCATGATAGTGAGTGACATGCCAGGATAAGAAGGCTTGTAACTATCTATAAGAAGTAAAAAGTTACCCCTTAGACATCAGTCATAGGCCGCTCATACAGCCATATCAGATTTTTTGCTATATGCTGAGGAGGGGCAATACCCCGAAACACGTGTCTGCATATTGAGATTCTGGTTTGGCTTTAATCCTAAGCTGTGTGACAAGGCTCCTTAGAGGGTAGATTTTGACTTTTAGGATTTCTACTTTTAACAGGTGGCACAAGTGTTAGAGTCATCTGAAGAGACAATTTGCATAAATAATTTCCAAGAGGAACATTGCTCAGCCTTTAAGTCTCCTTGCCATGGTATGTCAGCCATGACACTCTCCATAAGGAGAAATGTTACAAGTTAGATCCCATCTCTCACAAAAATGGCAGTAAGTTTCCTTTTTTAACAATGTTCTCCCAATACTCTTTTGTGCTCAATACCTTTACCTTTGGCCAGTTGGCACAAGAGCACCAATCCAAAATAATGTACAAAATAGTCACCTGAAAGTCAAAAGGTTGTACTCTTCCCTGTGAATTCCTTACAAGTTACCTCCAAGAAACTGTTTACCGTCACTAAAGTCATCAATAAGCTCCATTTTTCAAAGTAGCACCCAACGATATTAAGGGAGGGTGGGACTAACACATGCCAATGACTCTTCTGCTATTTTGTCTCCTCACTCCCTCTCCTTAAATAACCTTCTGGGACTTCCCAATCTGTCTACGTGTTCCAACAACACAATGACGATTCATTCAGGTGCACAAGAAATTGAAACGACATGTTTTAAACGACAAAGGAACAAATATCACGAAACAGGTATTTAACTCTGGATGACCTCATTGTAAACGGATGTAAAAACAATCTTGTACATTGCAGCCAGTCGAATCGAAGTGAACATTAGTTCTAGTTGAACACCACATCAAGCAGGGAGCAGTGATGCTACCAGGACAAAATGACCCAAGCTGAAAAGTAATTCTTCTTGTTTTATTTCCTGTGAAGGATTTCTAAAGATGGATAATTGCGGCAGAGTGAAGTTCCAAGAACTTAATACTTCTAGAAACATGGTCTTCATTACATGGGTTTTACCACATTATAGGATGAGGTTGAAAAGTCAAAATCCTTGCTTAAGAAAATTCTCACGGTTAGTGCAGAGTGGAAGTACAGTGGCCAGATAAATAATGCCAAAGTCCAAAGAGAAAGAATTTATGATCCTTAGAGGAGCTTTCCGATCACAGAATCTTGATGAAGTCTATCGAATAGATCATCAAGATGAGATCATTGAGGTCTGAAATCCGGCAATTTTTTGCTCCGGTGTCTGCTCGATGCAAACACACCTCTACTCAAAGTCATTACATCCAATGGATGCCGAAGCAAATGACAGCTTGGTGGCACAAAAGAAATTGGTGGCATGTTAAAAAATTCAATGTGGGATTGTTTTTATCCTGCCATCTGTCGTTGAGAAAGTGATGAAACCCGATTCATAATTAATAGTTTGAAGGTTTGTGACAAAATTGATGAGTTTGGCTGTCATTCCGCTGATGTGGCTAGCCATACTTACAAAGTGTCTCTTCAGTCTTTGTCATAGAGGAAAGTCCTGATCAACAAACCCACTTCCATGATGTTCATATCCCCTAAAAGTAAATATCAATGTAACCATCTGTAATCGTAAAAAGTTTTCCACGTGGTTTGACTCAACTACGTAAATTATTAAAAGTGCAAAGTGTTTGTAAAATCAAGAAATTTTGCAATTTTCCTTTTATTGAAAACCTTATCTGTTCGTTGCCTAAGATCCCAACTAATACTGCAGTTTATCAGAGGTGGCCGTTCTGGCAAGCAGTGCATCCTTGTCACCTTCCAGTTATATATGTCTCCTTCCCTGGGATCCTTCCTGGTTTATAAGTCACCCATCCTGGTATATAGGCCCCACCATCCTGGGTTCCTTCATTTTATATATGTCCCCCATCATGGTATATATACCCCCAATCCTGGGTTAGTTCCTATTATATATTTTTTCAATGCTGTGCCTCTTTATAGTATATATGTCTCCCATCCTGGTATATATGACCCCCCTCCTGGGATCATTCCTGATATATATGTCCCCCATCCTGAGTTCCTTCCTTTTATATATGTCCTCAATGCAGTGCCCCTTTATGGTATATATTTCTGCCATCCTGGTATATATGACCCCCTTCCTGGGTTCCTTCCTTGTATATATGTCCCCCATTCTACTGTTGTTCTCTAACACATAAAAAAAATCTTCTTACCTTCACCCGCTCTCACAATGCATGTCATCCTCTTCTGTAGCTGGCACAGCTGCCTTCTGCATGCCTAGTATGTGTGACGTATGACATCACTGCCATGTGCCACCTGCTGACGTCAGTTATGAACCTCTTATTGGCCGGCGATGTGTATTGTGGTGCAGGGACCTAGCGGTTTTATCGCACATTCAACTGAAATAAGTACTGGTGTTGCCGGGCCCCCTCCTGCACAGGTATGGTCATGGTCGCTTTGTGACGACGATCGTTACACCCTTGCTTACAAACTGTTTCCTACAGAGATTGCAAGTCCGGCTCTGAAATTGGCCTGTTTGCTGCAACCAAGATGGTGTAAAGGGGGCCAGTGCTGCAGTCGTGGCTAACGGTGGATTTTTTGCACCACCCTGGCCTCTCGCCACATAAATACATTGTCTCTGCTGTAGCATTCCTTTTAGTCCGCTCTCCTGTCCGTCAGGGTCGTCTCTGGTCTGCCAGGGTTTCTACCCTTTCATCTGCACACAATGTCAGTCAGAGTCCAGATCCATTTTTAATAAAACAACTTTACTCAGTTCTTTTCTCAGTACGTCCAGTTTAGTCACAGAAGCAGCATAAGGTCCTTCACAAAGTACAACCTTTCCTTTCCCTGTGCTGTCCCTCACTTCTCCAGGAATATCACAGGGTCGTAACATCTCCTTCGGTACCACAGCACTCTGTCTGGCCAGCCTAACTCGCTTCAGGAGTCCCCTGTCCGTTTCGCCCTGGACATTTGGAGTTGATCCCACATAAGTAGCTGCCACCATGTTGATGCTGCCCTGTATTCCTCCACCTCCTGGATGATCTTTAGCTCCTAGGCCCTGGATGAGCTGGGCTCTTCAGCTTCAACGTTGCGGGGCACAACTGACCTGTCCGGGCTCCCAGGCCCTACTGCTTGAACACAGGAAGCTCTCTCTAACTTATCCCAGTTGGCCCCTCCTAACTAACTAGTTCATATCTAAATCTATCGTGCCCCCTCTAGTGAGCTAATCTAATTTCTATACTTACCCTACACATAACATATGTGCATTGTGTTGCACAATATAGCAGCACTATAAGGCATAGAAGGTAATATAGATATATACAAGGCATTACACAATATTATAAGAAATACAAACTATATCAGACATATCAAATATACATTACATTCCACAGTATACCACATCAAATGTACCAGCTTCTCAGGGCTGTAAGTAGGGAGTGTGGGGCATAAACCAGTCTCTGTGCCCCCTTACAATGGTCTGAACAATCAATCAACAGGAGTACAGGAGCACATGCCCTCTTACCCCCCACTACGTCATGGCGAAAAGTAACCTGGGAAGAAGAGCAACCGTGAGCTCCTGAACAATGAACATAAGAACATCCCTTTAATAGAAAACTCTGAAACTATGCACTCTACCGCTACTCATGAAGTTTTTAAGCAGTGTTGCTCATGACATGATAATTTCCCAAAGGTTTAATGTTAGTTCCATCATGCTTCTGTGCCATTTCGACTCTGTGGCATTTTATTTTTATGATTATTACTTTAATGACCTTTAGCGTTTCATTTTCATAGCTATCTGCCAAACTCTAGGTTCTACTTCTATTAATTCAATTAGTGAGAATGTAAAAATAAATTCACATTTTTCTTTTGCATTTGGCCTTATTGTTCACTAAACTACTACCTTTATTTTTTGGGGGTGTTACCCTAAAAATGTTGGCCCTAATTGTAGAGCTCGAAAACAGCTTTTGTGCCACTCGCCGCATAATGTCTGCATTGGAGGTAATACTAGGTCTAAAAGTAGTCTAATATAAAAAATAAACATATCTGCTACTATATCTTCCAAAAACAGCACCACAATTATCCCATGGTTGAGTGCGAAATTTCAGCTAAGACCATTTTCAGCTGGGTTGAAAAAGCGAATACAAGTCATGGACCGATTCTGGATGAAAACCCAAGCTTTGCTACAATTAAGTCTGGATTACACTCGCCTAAAAAATAATTTAGATTTTTTTTTTATTTTTTCATATTTATTTTTTTAATTTTTTTTAAAGACATATGTTGATTTTTTGTTGTAAAATCAATTATTTTGCTACATATCTAATTATCCAATTTTGTAAGTTGGTTAGCATCTAAATTGTGCCAAAAAAGAGAAATTCTTTGCTCAAATAGTTATTAAGTACCCGTAAAATAATGCCATGCGATGCCCACAAGGTTGTAATAGGTGCCAAACATTACTAAACACCATTGTCCATCTAAACTTGCAAACCAGCAATTTAGCACTGTGTAATGGATGTCTGAGCCTTCCAAATATATTGAACCCTGGTAAGAGGAAACTAAAAAATATCAATTTATAGGAATGAATAAGAAAATAATGTAAACAGCTAAAGAAATGATTTTCAGCCTAAAATGACTGTGCAAACAAAGTACAGACTCCCGGTGCAGCTTTGGCGAAGTCAGATAGTTCAATGCACCTTCCCACTTAGAAAAGCCAAAAAAACAAAAGGGAAATAAGTCTCACTGTGTGAATGGTAGGTAGCCTCCAATGTTGCAGCTGGGATCCAAGGTCCGTCTGACCACCGGATGTGAGCAAAAAAAAAAAAAAGAGGAAAAAGGATCGACCAGCTGGATATGGCTAAAAAATTTCTCCTTTATTTCACAGCGTTAAAATGAGTCCAGACAGGTTAAGAACAAGAAGACAATGTCTTCTTGTTCTTAACCTGTCTGGACTCATTTTAACGCTATGAAATAATGGAGAATTTTTTTATCCATATCCAGCTGGTCGATCCTTTTTCCTCTTTTTTTTACCTTCCCTCTTACTTGTTTCTTCCTATCCATCTCTATCACACTGTGACAATCTTCGGTAAGGAAGGTGGAGCTCAAATTGTTCCAGTAACTTGGACCCTAACTATCCCTGGCCCGGTGGTACTCTTGAAGGTAGAGAGGCCTGAGTCTCTGACCTTACTATGCTCCTGGTAAACCCTGACCTGTCCCCTCCCTCACTCAAAGAGGCATGGGACAGAAATGCAAGGTAAACAAGACACAAAGACAAAACAAGTATGACAGAAAACCTCCATCATACAAAAGCACTAACCAACAATATGTAGGAGGATAGGGACAGGGAGGAATAAACTAAATATGAACAGGGACCAGAAGAAAAACACATTCAACAGAAAACCACAGAACACTTTCTACAACAACTCCACTCCAAACACTTAGGTTTGGCACACAGCACAGGAAGACAAATCTTTCACTGGCAGGGACAAGAAGGTCTGACCAGTTTATATGGGGAGAGGTAATGACCAGATCAGAAGCAGCTGAAATGGAGCTGCATGTTTCTGACCAGCATAGAAAATGGTTGCATTATGGCTTAGTGGCAAGGGAACCAGTCACCAGGTTTTTTCCTTTGTAATCTGAGAGCAGTATAAAGAAGTTACAGAGACCCTGATTCCAGTGATGTCTCACTTGCTGAGCCGCTTGCTGCAGTTTACGAGAAAATTACTTTTTTTAGCTTCAGAACTAACAGTTCTCTGAATGCTTAACTCTGTATAACACTGCCCCCACCACTGATTGGAAGCTTTCTGCCTAAACTGTGCATAGGCAGAAAGCTGCCAATCAGTGGTTGGGATGGAGTTACACAGACAAAGAGGACTATATGGCACAAAACGACTTGACCTCTAGTGATAATTTACTGCTGATAAAATACTTATTTTATTGAAACTACAACAAGCAGTCATGTAAGTGACGCAACACTGGAATCAGTGTATCTGTCCCAACATCATGCTGCAGTAAGAAAAAATATCAAAAATCTACTGACATATTCCATTTAACAGTGTTGTTTTGCAGTTCTTGAGTCCTGGTCAACATCTGGATGGAATATTACATGAGGGTTACTCCAATTTAATCAGAAATCAGACAAATGTATGTGTATAATAAATTTTTTATTGATAAACAAGTACAGAATAAAAAGAAAATGTAAAAGTTAATAGAATAATAAATAAAATAAACAAATGAATAATAAAAGCAATGAAAGCAAGGGGAGGCCGATGAGAGACACAAAATAATAAAAATAAGAAAGTAATACAAAGGTTAGCCAGAAAATGGTAGAATACTAGGAGTGATAACAACAGGTGTGTATAGCTACATAAAAATAGCAACAAAATTAATTACAATGCAATTCTGAGAGTTAGATTTAGGCAGGGGTCACACTTGCGAGAAACTCGCATGAGTCTTGCACCTCAAATACATGCAGCCGCACACTTCGGTCCCAAGTGCCGGCGGCAGTGCCGGGTATTGAGGTGCGAGACTCGTGCGAGTTTCTTGCAAGTGTGACCCCTGACTTATAGAGATTTGGGGCAACGTAATGTATGAAAATTAAATCAATAGTTATGAGCTAAAGATACATTATAATCAGGCATAATCAAAAAATAATAATGGAAAGTGTCACCACATCAGCCTCCACCTCAGATATCAACAGGCGTTTCACCCATACTTCATCGGGGGTAATCTGGATGGAATTTGTAAGTTCTTCCTCTACTTTTTGAGTTTTTCCAGTTCTCAAAAGACAATTGATAAGGAATTTAGATTGTAAGCCTAATTGGGCACATAACTAATGACAATAAATGTAAAGTACTATGAATTCAATCAAGTTTACGATGGGGTTAGATATGCATTTGTATTTCCCTACGGCCATGAGTATTGAGTACCAATACATACAATACTCACACCTGTATGAAACTATATACACAAAACCTATCCATTTATGTTCTGTGGACACCTGCCACTGCCAAAATTCATCAGCCATGTTATGAAGCCACTTTACTCTATAAACATTAGCCCAAACCTGACTTTCTTTTCAGCCTTCACAATGCAGAAAGTAGCAATTACCGGGAAATCAATACATAATGCGAAAAAAAAAACACGTTTCATCACTAACTTATTTTAGATTATAAATTGTGCTTGATTTTCAAGGTAATGAAAAAAGCCCCAGTAGACTTTTGATAGAGAAAAACAACAAAACTAAAACAAATAACGTCTGCCAATAGAAAGAGGCAACTGGGGTTTTGGTGTGCGTTCGCTATGAAAAATATTGAAAGGATATTGAATGTTATTGTTCTTTTGGGGAAGAATTGGCAAGAGCCCTTCAAATAAATATAGAGAACAATAGAGGGAAAATATATTTGCATGTCGAGGTTGCTCTGAGCAAAAAAAAAAGTCATTTTCGTAATGTAAACATGTTTAATATACATCTTGTAAATGATTCTATTATGTTTGCGTTAATTAGCTTTTTATGCTTGTTTATATCTCAAGTTCACGTGGTGGATGATGAGGCGCTTTCAGGACTGATTCAAAATTAATCCAATGCATAAGAATTTGGAATTCTACTATTGCAAATAATAATAAAAAACATTAATATATATATATATATATATATATATATACAGTATATAAATGTATAAAATATGTGTATATATATACATATAATGTATTATATATATTTTTTTAGGGATTTCACGCTCTTTGGCAGTCGTTATCATTCACACAATGCGGTTTGGTTCAAACATGTGAAGTTTTATTGCTTTTATACCAAAACACCTTCTTTCTGGACATAAAGGTATATCAGAAAAAAACAGTTAATACACTAGCAGGCAACAAATACCAGGGTTCACACCTTCAGATTATAGTCCTCTCCCTCTCACCTTCTGGTCGAAACTGCCACAACTTGATGTCATTTTTTGTTATGCGCAATTGCAGAGAGACCCAGCAAGACTTGCACCAAACCCGCAAAGGTGCAGCCAAAGACATACTTGGTGCAAGCTGCCCAAGCTAGGCGAGCCTCAAAGGGGCGGGATGCTCTTCACCCAGCTCCCAGTAAATGGAAGAGAACTTTGGTAAAGCACATCCCAGGCCCACTGTTGCTGGGCAGCATGCATCTGGTGATGAGCCTGGTTGACAATAGTTAGATTCCTCTGTGAGAACCTCTGTCAGTGTAGCAGAAAAAGAAAGGGAAAAGAACCCTAAGACCAACCCTGGAGATAAACTGGGACCCAATATTCATGGAAACCCCTGGTAATCTTGACACCTGAAATATGAACAAATCTACCAAGTCTTGCGCAATGGGCAACTGAGCCAAAGGAACCAAACGTTTAGATGTTTTTGTTTAGAAAAACGTTCCACAATAACTCACGCCGTAGTCATATCTTAGGAGTCAGGGTGGTTGGTAATGAAGTCCATGGATACGTGGGACCAAGTACATACAGGAATGAACATTAGGAGAAGTTCCCCTCTGGGGCAATGCGAGGCACCTTGTTCCTGGCACAGATCTTGCATGCCTTACCATAAGCTTCAACATCCTTACCCAAGGATAGCCACCAATACTCTCTGCTCAATAGATTGCAAATCCTCTTAATGCATGGGTGGCCTGCTGTGACCGAGTCATGACATTGTCTGAGTAAGCCAAACTGTAACTGCACCGGAATTAATAATTTATTATAAGGACTGCTTGATGGAGCCAGCCCCAAGCCTAACCACTCCCAAGCTAAAGTGACAGAAGCAACACAATGCCCTGGAGAATTAAATTAGTTTCATAATTTCAGACTCACTAGGACAAAGATCAAGAGAGAGAATCTGCCTGAACATTCTTGTCCCAGAGGTAAGAGATCAAAAATTTTATCTGTAAAGAACAAGCCTATTGAGCTTGTCTCATTTCATCTCTTAGCATCTCTAAAAAAAAAAACAGATTCTTATGTCAGTAAGTTCTGTGATGGTGCTTAGCTCCCTCAAGGAGGTGCCTCCACTCCTCCGGAGCTAATTTTATGGCAAGAAGTTACAATTGCTGACGTCAAATTAATTCTTTGGGGAAAGAATGTTTGAAAAAGCCCAAGGCCTCAAAGATAAGGTACTGCCACACTAAACAATCCCGCTAGTGATCACGATAACGACGCAACTAATGCGATCGCTAGGATTGTTTCTAATCGCTAAATGCTCCCGCATTTAGCGATATAGTTAACGACGCTATCGCGTTAGCGATCTTCTAAGCTTTAGCGTACAAAGTACCGCTAAATCGTAAGAAAGGGTGCACCAGCGATTAGATACTTACCCAGCGGGAGCGCCGACGAGAATAGGGTCCGGAACGATTTCAGCGACGAGCGAGATCACAGCAAAAGCTCGTCGCTGAAGCTGCCGCACTGAACAATATCGCTATCGGGATCGCTAAATGTTGACGGTTATTAGCGATCCCTTAGCGATATTGTTTGTGTGGCATACCTTTAGAGTGGTGGAACCCTGAGAGACCACCGCTACCACCCCTACCTCAGAGGCATCCATTGCCATGACAAAAGGCTTATTGACATCAGGCTGAACCAAAACTGGAGGGAAAGAAAAGGCCTTCTTAAGTGTATTTAAGGCCTTAATGGCCTCCAGTTCGCAATTAGACATGTCTGCCCCTTATGAATAAGATCGTTGAGAGGTTTTACTACCTTAGAAAAGTCTTAATAAGCCTCCGATAATAAGTGGCAAATCGCGAAAACACTACAATGCCTTGAGGTTCACAGGTTGTTAACACCGCTCTAATTTTCTAGGGGTCCATTCAAAACCCCGTGGGGGAAGGAATGACTTCTAGGAACCCCAATTCCTGCAGTTTGTATACACATTTGTCTCTTTTAACATAAAGATAATACTCCTCTAATTTTTTAAGGAGGGTGTGCACATGGACCCTATGCACAGTCAAGTCTCTAGAGAAGATGAGGATATCATCGATGTAAACTTTAACACAAATACCCAAAACATCATGGAAAATATCATTTACAAGGGTCTGAAACCCAGCTGGAGCATTACAGAGCCCAAAAGGGATATTGAAGGTCGTTTTCCACTCATCCCCCTCCTTAATTCAAACAAGATTATAAGACCCACTAAGATCCAGCTTGGTAAATCAACTTCCCCCCACCAGTTGGTTAAAGAGGTCCAGGATAAGTGGGTTAGGGTAATGATTATGTACAGTTTATATGATATATTTTCTCATGGCTTGCCTCTTGGGTGCTGACAGGTTAAAAATTTTGCCCTTAGGCAAATTTGCCCCCTTAATGAGCTAGATGGAACAGTCATAAGTTCTATGTGGAGGTAATTTCTCAGAGATCTCTTTCGAGAACACCTGTGGGAACTCTGCCATATACCATGGAACTTGGGAAATGGAACCCACTACCTTAGGAGGCATGATAATACAAAGGGATTGGCAGTTGGAGGAACACTTAACAATACCAACCCTCTCCCAGTCAATAATAGGATATGGGTGCGAAGCCAAGGTAGTCCTAACACCAGAGCAGTAGGAAGATCCTGTAAAATAAAAAAGCATGCCTCTTCTTTGTGAAGACAACCTATGGTGATTGTCACTGGTTTAGCAGTGTGATACTCAATACTTTGAACAAGGGGAGAATTATCAAGAGAAGATAATCTTAAAGAGGCATCCAAGGAGATAAGAGGAACCTCCAATTCCATGGCCACAACAGCATTCAAAAAACTTATCTCAGCCCCGCAATCAACAAAAGCAAACACCTCCACACTATTAATGGTAAATGTGAAAACTATAGGAAAAGGTAATTTTTTTCTAGTGATACCTGAGCACCTAGCTGGAGATTTCTTGTACCAGAATGAGTTGAAAGGTAAGCAAAATATTTGTAAAATATATAAATAAAGAGAAAAGTAATAAAGAAAATAGGAAATATATCAATGGTGATTGATTGATAATGATTAACAACAATGGAGCTTGTGCTACTTGTCATGAAGGTAAGTTGGGCGGTTGTTCTAGGTTAATATTTACTGAAAATACAATCTTATAAATTTTTTGGGGCATATCTAAAAATATGTAAACGGCGATCAAATGGTATTTTCGTTCATTTTCTGAAAGCGCGTGGCTACAGTCTGGCATTTTAGTAAATCCAAGTAAAGCTCTGTCTTATTAAAAATGCACTTCAGAGACTTATCCAGGTGTCTCTCCTCAATTTATTTCCCTGTTTTCGAACACATGAAGAAGAAAGTAAATAAATCATTTGGAACTTCTGTACTGCCATGGTAAAGTCCATTCTCAAAGCTCCTTTCTAGTTTATATTAATACCAAAAAGTTATTAAGTTATTATAGAATTGATATTTATATGAAAATTTGATGTGTTCAATTGTGTAGGTTATAGGTGATGCTGGGGTCGAAATCTCATTTGGACCAAGAAAGCTCAAAGCCTTTTCTGCTCTAAAGGAACACACCTAAAGATGAGCAGATCGGGCCAAATTCTAATTTGCCTGTTCAAGCGGATTTTATTGGAAAAATTTTCTTCTAGACCCCAGAGAATTATAAAGTAAAATGTAAAAAATGAAAAAAAATCCTTATAGTCACCTCAACTTTCACCTCTCAAGATACTTTTGCTGAGTCTTGCCTCCTAACCTGTCCTCTGAGCCCACTTCTTATCACATCTCCAGCCCAGAGTTAACCCTAGGCTAGTGTGTTCTGCTACAAGCAGGCCCAGAGTTAACTACCCATGCACATTGACCTCCAAAGCCTGGTTGCAGCCAGAATTCCCAAACCTACAGTGAACACTGAGCTGGAGAGGCAACGTGATTGAGATGGAAGATTGGACAACAAGCATGTAAAAGAGGGGTTGACCTAAGGACCTCCATTGCTTTGCATCTTCAGCCTGGTATTCACTCTAGGCTGGGCTTTTGGCAGGTCCCAGAGATCACAATGTTTGTTCAGTAACCTTTGTGACATGTGGAAGGAAGTCATGGCCTGGTGTTCACTTTAGGATGGGTCTTACAGTGGTAAGTAGGCACCGGAGCATATAAACTCTAGGGCCTGTTCTTGTCCTGAAGTCCCAACCTAGAGTGAGCACTGAGCCAGAAATGCGATGCCACAGACGGATGGAGGAACAGACAGTGGGAAGGAGTTTCTTTTTTTAAACCATGTTTGGCCCTCTACTGTTTAACAAGAACAGCTGGCTGCAATTTTGCCAAATTCACATGGAGCAAATTACAAAATATCTGTGTTCTTCAGAATGTGGATATTTACAACATTCAAGAGCTCAATTTCACTCTAATAAATTTGCCAATCCCTAAACACATCATTATTATACTTTACAGTGAATTTCAGTGATTAGTACTTTCCAAATATGATTGAAGAATTGACAACCATTGAACCAGCAACAGGATCATGGACATCAAGTACTCACTAAAATAAATAAAAAGTGGAGAATAGCTCTTTGGTCTTCAGTAGAGGTGAGCAAATTTGTTCGGATTCGGTTCCGAGTACAATCGGAATCAAATATTGATCTTGCAATATTCGTCGAACACAGTCAACGTCATTAGAGTCAATTACCGAACATGTTCCGAACCGATCATAAGACATACATTCGGCCCGAATAGTGTTCGAATATGGCCTGAATATGTCAAAATAAGATTCGGGGCCAAAATCCGAACAAATTCACTCATCTCTATTGTTCAAAGGTATTTAGAATTTTTTTGCAAATCTCAGTGGCTCAATGGTCTTCTTGCTACATGATGGAAACATACGCAATATTAGGCTTTCGAAATAGTAATAATATAATAATAATAATAATAATTTATTTTTATAGATAAAGCTTTTCCAGTTTGTAGAAACTTTCCTTTTCACCTTCAGAATTTCTCTAATTACAAATTTCATGTCGGGGTTAAAGAGCTACTAATCAAGGTGAAAACAAGGATGTTCTGAAATAATCTGAACTTGTTACATCTCGGCAGCTAATTCATTTGACTATAGCGCTCTATGCTGTAATGAGCCATGACAGGTCCCATCTGTTTCAAGTGCGTAAAAAGTTCTCTAAGTGACAGAAACCATTAAACTGATAACATTTTAGGGAGAAAATGTTCTAATAATCAATGAGATTTCTATCCATGACATTTTTTTTGTCACTACAATATGATATTTAAAAGCTTTGGTCGCTGGTAAAGAAAAAAATCTTATTATAGGACATTTTGGAATCCATTACAAATCATATTTTGGTTTCAGTTTTAGAAATTTAGCTTGACTTCGCAAGTTTAAAAGCAACTTAAAAGTTTGGTTAGAAGTATAGCTTTATTTGCTGGGTCAACCAGTGGTGAACATACCATTGGTGCATCCTGTGCAGCCGAGAAGAGGCCCAAGAAGTAATGGGGTCAACTTCTACTTTCAAATCAGGCGGTCTTTTGCTTGGTGATGAGTTATTGGACTATAAAGGATCCATGTACTCTTCTTGCACAAAGGCCTTCTTCTGTCTGTGATCACTGCTGGGGTCAACTATCTAAAGAAGAGAGATGAGAAATTTACTTTTTAACATCATTGTAAGGCCCAATCTTTAGGGTCAAATACCTCAATCTGCCATTTTGTTCGGTGGAGAGTCAAGACAAGTGTAAATGAGATCTAAATAAACTTCTACGCTAGACTTTACCATGCTCAATGGACAGATTATAATGGTACATACAAATCTCAGTATATGAATATGCATATATAGATTTGTAGTTTACAAGGCGATCCATCATCTTGTCCTGGCAGTGAGTCTTCTGGGTGGTGACCCTGTTAACCTTCACCATCCAAATCTTAATCTTCTACCAAAAGAGTAAATATCTTTATCCCAATGGTACATGCACCAGCAACATTATAGCTAAATTCCTGAAAACACTTATTAATGTAGAGAAACCACTTTTAACTTTTGATCCAGATTTCTAAATGTTCAAATGCAATGTAAATGTTGCCAATTTTCTCTCTGGATTTGCAGGCAGAAAATCAAAAGCTCATTACTGTAGCAGAAAGTCTATACTGTTAAGGCTCCCCTGGTGAAGTGGACTCACTAAGCCTCAAGTCTGAGTAGGTACATGGACCCTGAGCATCAGTACAGCTGGCTACTGGCTGGGTGACATGTGGAAAGGAGGACAAGACAACCTCAGTAATCTTGGGAAAAGCAGGATGAATGAGTTGAAGTCAGCAGGATGACAGGGATTGAAGTAGGTAACATTGTGTGCACAGAAGGAGGGTAACAAATGAAAGTATTGAATAACAATCTGAAGACAGAGGTGTGTGTCCTAATGGACCTCATAAGGCCCATTGTGATGATGTCACATGCTGGGAAACCTGCAAGCTTGACTGGGAGCACGACAAAGGACAGCGGACTGAGGTGAAGGGAGCAATGATCGGATCCAGTACAGATGTGGAAGAAACACACTGCACAAAAATATCACCATGCTATTTCACCCACAGTACATATTTTAAGCATAGGGTGAAATACAATTCAAAATAGTCCCAAAAGACACTAAAAATATAGACCAAATCTGCATGGGATTTTTTTATTGATTTGTTGCAGAATTTGATGCAACTTTGCTATTTCTGAATTTTGTGAGCATTTAAATAAATAATTTTAAAAAATGGCATGGGCACCCCCCATTTTTGACAATCAGCCAAGCTGAAGCAGACAGCTGGAGGCTGGTATTCTCAGAAAATGGGCCATGAATATTGGCCCTCCCAAGCCTAAGAATAGCAGCCAGCAGCCACCTCAGAAAAGGTGCGCCTGTTAGATGTGCCAATTCTGGCGCTTTGCCCAGCACTTTCCACTTGCCCTGGTACGATGACAAGTGGGTAATAGGTTTGAGGTTGATGTCAGCTGTATTATGTCCACTGACACCAAGACCAGCGGTTAGTAATGGAAAGGCGTCTATAAGACACACCCATTACTAACCCCATAGTTTAATTGTAAAGAAAACCCCAGGCAAAAAATCCCTTAATTGAAATAGAGACATAGACACTTTTATTTGAAATCAAAATAAAAGGAAGCTATACTAACCTTTACATCTAATCCACTGAAGCCCATGTCCCTCGTAACATAAAATAATAAAAAAATTCTTAACCTGTCTGACATGAAGATAATTTTCTGATGCCCATGTTGCCTGGCTTTTCTCACTTGCCCTGGTGCTTCAGCGAGTGGGGTAATATGTTTGGAGCTGATGTCAGCTGTTTTATGGCCGCTGACATAAAGCCCAGCGGTTATTAATGGAGAGGTGTCTATGAGACACCCCATAGTTAGATTGTAAAAAATACATAGCCAGAATAAAGTATTTTATTTGAAATAATGACACTGACACCTTTATTTGAAGTAAAAATAAAAAGCAAAGTTATACTCACTTTTATGCTAAATCCAGTGAACTCAAGTCCCATGTAAAAGAATCAAAATAATAAACCATGTTCCTCACCATTTTGATGTGAAGATAATCCTCCGATGTCCACGTCTCCAGTAAAAAAAAAAAAAAATAAGCAACCACATTCCTCACCTGTCCGACGAGAAGATAATCCATATCAGTTCCACAAAGTTCCGGCATACAGTCATGGCCAAAAGTTTTGAGAATGACACAAATATTATATTTTCACATGATCTGCTGCCCTCTGGTTTTTATGTGTGTTTGACAGATGTTTTTATCACAGACAGGAATATAATAATTGCAAACATATGAGTAATAAAAGCTTATATTGACAGAATGAGTTAATGCAGCAAGTCAATATTTGCAGTGTTGACCCTTCTTCTTCAGGACCTCTGCAATTCTCCTTGGCATGCTCACAATCAACTTCTGGACCAAATCCTGACTGATAGCAGTCCATTCTTGCCCAATCAATGCTTTCATTTTGTCAGAATTTTTAGGTTTTTGTATGTCCACCCGTCTCTTGATGATTGACCACAAGTTCTCAATGGGATTAAGATCTGGGGAGTTTCCAGGCCATGGACCCAAAATCTCTATGTTTTGTTCCCTGAGCCATTTAGTTATCACCTTTGCTTTATGGCAAGGTGCTCCATCATGCTGAAAAAGGCATTGTTGATCGCCAAACTGCTCTTGGAGGGTTGGGAGAAGTTGCTCTTGGAGGACATTCTGGTACCATTCTTTATTCATGGCTGTGTTTTTAGGCAAGACTGTGAGAGAGCCGATTCCCTTGGCTGAGAAGCAACCCCACACATGAATGGTTTCAGGATGCTTAACAGTTGGCATGAGACAAGACTGGTGGTAGCGCTCACCTTGTCTTCTCCGAATGAGGCGTTTTCCTGATGTCCCAAACAATCGAAAAGGGGATTCATCAGAGAAAATAACTTTACCCCAGTCCTCAGCAGTCCACTGCCTGTACCTTTTTTCAGAATATCAGTCTGTCCATGATGTTTTTTCTGGAGAGAAGTGGCTTCTTTGCTGCCCTCCTTGAGACCAGGCCTTGCTCCAAGAGTCTCCGCCTCACAGTGCGTGCAGATGCACTCACACCTGCCTTCTGCCATTCCTGAGCAAGCTCTGCACTGCTGGTAGCCCGATCCCACAGCTGAAACACTTTTAAGAGACGGTTCTGGCGCTTGCTGGGTTTTCTTGGGCGCCCTGGAGCATTTTTGGCAACAATGGAACCTCTCTCCTTGAAGTTCTTGATGATGCGATAGATTGTTGACTGAGGTGCAATCTTTCTAGCTGCGATACTCTTCCCTGTTAGGCCATTTTTGTGCATTGCAATGATGACTGCACATGTTTCTTTAGAGATAACCATGGTTAACAGAAGAGAAACAATGATACCAAGCACCAGCCTCCTTTTAAAGTGTCCAGTGGTGTCATTCTTACTTAATCATGACAGATTGATCTCCAGCCATGTCCTCATCAACACCCACACCTGTGTTAATGGAGCAATCACTGAAAAGAGGTTAGCTGGTCCTTTTAAGGCAGGGCTGCAATGATGTTGAAATGTGTTTTGGGGATAAAGTTCATTTTCTAGCCAAATATTGACTTTGCAAGTAATTGCTGTTAAGCTGATCACTCTTTATAACATTCTGGAGTATATGCAAATTGCCATTAGAAAAAGTGAAGCAGTAGACTTTGTAAAAATTAATATTTGTGTCATTCTCAAAACTTTTGGCCATGACTGTACACTAATGAAAATAGTACTCTCTCATCAGCCAACGCCTGTGACTGGCGGTAATCTTTTTACTGACAGTCTGACAGCGTTAAAACCACAGCCTCCCTGACCAGCGGTAACAATATTACCGTCAATCAAAGCTTGTGTTTTCTGTGCTGCCACGCAGATGACCGAGTGGTAAACAACGAATGTTCAGGCTCCCCATTCATCTGAGGGGGGTCCGGGTTCAGGTTTGAGTTCAGGCAGTTTTAGTACCCGAAACAAACTTTTTTTAAATGATCGGCCAAACACGCTGGACCTGAACATCCACGAGTTCACCCATCACTACTAGAGATGAGAAAATCTGCAATTTTTGTTGGCTATATTTTCTCTCTAAATTTGTTGTACCCAAATTGCTCTTAACATACATTTTTTTTTACTCTGAGATCTTTCTGGACACCAGAACATAATAGAAGGGTAAAAAATCTGAAAGAATATTATACTCATCTGTACCGCACTCACAATTCTATACAGCCTTCATTCTTTGTCATACACCTTACACAACGTCATGGTGTGTGTCTCCCGATGACATCATGATCAACAGAGGATGCAGACAGAAGATTCCCCCTGAATTGAACAGTATATGGGCCCCTTGCTGTGTAATAGCTCATCATAATACACAATTCCACCCATCTTGGAGATGGAAGAGGATCCCATTACCTCTTGGGTCACTTTGAGACCGCACAACTCGATCCAATAAAATGTCTGAACCTGATCATGATGCCTGGAGTGATGCACATCATGTTGTCCTGTCTAGCCTAGTCATGGACTAGGCTTTAAGTGATGTCATAATGTGCATTAACTCATGAGGACATGTGCCGGAGGTAGCGAAGAGACAAAACTGAAGAGAAGTGTTATAGTGAACCAGCCCTAGAGCAGGCAAAGTGCTGTAGTGAACGGAAAGGTGAGTATAACATTTTAGACATTTATAACCCCCTCGCAGCCCTAAAAAGTATCCAACAAAATGGTCAATTGGATTGGAAAAAAAATTAAAATTCCGGCAA
The DNA here is from genome assembly GCA_033576555.1 of Oophaga sylvatica. NCBI lineage: Eukaryota > Metazoa > Chordata > Amphibia > Anura > Dendrobatidae > Oophaga > Oophaga sylvatica. Next base: position 25,745,643 of record JARQOD010000010.1, on the reverse strand, counting down.
GTTCGATTTTTTTTGTGAAATTCACTTAGTTTAGAATTGATTTACCATCTCTTGTTTACAAAAAAAGACCTTGTTTTTTGGAATCAATGCAACCCTTTAGATACCACAAGGTATCTACCAACATGGCCGAAGGTAAGGAATTGTCAGAAATGGATAGAAGTATCTTAGAAAATCATTATGCTCAAAGTTTTATGAAGAATGTTATGCATGTAACACAGAAACATAATATATGCATAAAGATAACCAATGCCAACTGGAGGAAGTCATCTGTAAATTATATGTACTGGAACTAAATGATTAAGTACTTATGTCTTCGCATCAAAAATGTACAATAAAAATGTAGTAATGTATAAATCATGAGCATCTACTTTACCATATGTGAAAATGAGTCAAATTGATCAAAAATTGACCTAAAATATTTCTGCAACATTTATGGAAATTTAACAATCAGTTTACACAGAAACCCCAGAGAGAAGAACTAGCAAATCATATCAGCGGGAGACTCGGTACAACGAAAAGACTCTTGATAACAATGGTGAACTTTACATTAATTTTTACCAGGCAATTGTAGACGAATGATAGCATGCCTTGAAAATGCTTTTAGCAAAAGTTTAAAGGTCTTTAATAATCAGATGTTTCCGCCTCCTTTTGTTTGAAAAATTCAATTTGTTCATGCTTTGCTTCCTTATAAATGTTCTGCAACCTCTAAATGGATAATGTGACAAGCAAATAACAATTGGATGTAAGTAGCCAGATAGTTTTCTCTTGATTATTGAGTGAATGCCTTTGTGTATTTTGCCCAAAATTAAAAAAATCCAAGAGCTATTTCCTTTAGAGGGTACATATTGTACACTGTGTGATAGTCTGAAGATTTAGCACAGTGGGGTACAATTTGTACCATAATTGAAGAGAAAATAGACAGGATTGTTAAAAAAAAGTTTCAAAATCGACGGTATAGCAAGTTAAAGTGGATCTGCTCTTAGTTTTAGCATATAATTTGCAAACTTTATTAAGAAGACGCCTTAGGCCCAGTTATGGTGGTCTGCTTTGAAAATTATGCTAGAATAGCTGTATAATGTTGTGTAATGTTTAATCCAAATTCAGCCTACTAAAACTGTTAAAAGCTCCTCAGTGTCCCTCCTCCCTGCCGAAGCTTAATGTCGGTCAATCTATCCTGATTGTCAGCTCCTCAGTGTTCCTCCATCTTCATGTTTCTTAATCTCCACCCTCATTGCCTTATTGTCAGCTCCTCAGTGTCCCTCCTCCCTCATGCTGCAGAATCTCTTCCCACATAGCCTGACTGATACCTCCTTGGGGATTTTTCTTTGGAATACTGCTGAATCTCAATTCATCCAACCTAATTGACAGCTCCTCAGTGTCCCTCCTCCCTGCCGAAGCTTAATGTCGGTCAATCTATCCTGATTGTCAGCTCCTCAGTGTTCCTCCGCCTTCATGTTTCTTAATCTCCACCCTCATTGTCTTATTGTCAGCTCCTCAGTGTCCCTCCTCCCTCATGCTGCAGAATCTCCTCCCACATAGCCTGATTGACACATCCTCTGGGTTCTTCCTTCCTAATACTGCTGAATCTCAATCCACCTAGCCTGATTGACAGCTCCTCAGTGTCCCTCCTCCCTGCCGAAGCTTAATGTTGGTCAATATGTCCTGATTGTCAGCTCCTCAGTGTTCCTCTGCCTTCATGTTTCTTAATCTCTGCCCATATTGTCTTATTGTCGGCTCCTTGTGTCCCTCCTGCCTCATGCTGCAGAATCTTCACCCACATAGCCTGATTGACACCTCCTCTGGGTTCTTCCTTCCTAATACTGCTCAATCTCAATCCACCTAGCCTGACTGACAGCTCCTCAGTGTCCCTCCTCCCTGAAACTGAATCTCTGCTTGCCTAGCCTGATTGCAAGCTCTTTTGTGTTCTCCCTGCTGCTGATGGAATCTTACACTGCTCTGTACAAGCTGCAGCTATCAATAGTACTGAATACATTTAGACTCATGAGCTTTTGCAGCCTTTAGATAGACTTGTAAAATTGGCATTTTACTATAAGGATTAGAAAGCCATTTTGAACTGTATTTTCAAAGCAATCACATCAGCCTCATCAGGTCAAGGTGAGCTATTAATAATATATGCTTTTTGTACTGTTAAATAAGAGAATAGATCCATATTTAGAAGGCATTGTCAGCACACTAACTACTGTGTTATTATAGGAGCAGAGTTTGGCCTCATAGTTACATTTATTTTTTCAAATATAGAATCCAGAATAGCGAGACATAAGGTGTAATGGGGTTGCCTAATAGGGAAAAAATGACAAATTAAAGTCAGCCCTGGGATCAGATGACAATCTTAGGTAAGTCTCCATTGCCATCATTTCCTGTTATTACTAGAGTATACTAGTGAGAGGATCCCACTGATCATAAGAGCTTACACTCTACAGGAGAGAGAGGACCCCACTGACCATAAGAGCTTACACTCTACAGGAGAGAGAGAAAGGAACCCACTGACCATAAGAGATTACACTATACAGGAGAGAGAGAGAGGACCCCGCTGACCATAAGAGCTTACACTCTACAGGAGAGGACCCCACTGACCATAAGAGCTTACACTCTACAGGAGAGAGAGGACCCCGCTGACCATAAGAGCTTACACTCTACAGGAGAGAGGACCCCACTGACCATAAGAGCTTACACTCTACAGGAGAGAGAGAGAGAGAGAGGACCCCACTGACCATAAGAGCTTACACTCTACAAAAGAAAGAGAGAGGACCCCATTGACCATAAGAGCTTACACTCTACAGGAGAGAGGACCTCACTGACCATAAGAGCTTACACTCTACAGGAGAGAGGACCCCACTGAACATAAGAGCTTACACTCTACAGGAGAGAGAGAGAGGACCCCACTGACCATAAGAGCTTACACTCTACAAAAGAAAGAGAGAGGACCCCATTGACCATAAGAGCTTACACTCTACAGGAGAGAGAGAGGACCCCGCTGACCATAAGAGCTTACGCTCTACAGGAGAGAGAGAGGACCCCACTGACCATAAGAGCTTACACTCTACAGGAGAGAGAGGACACCGCTGACCATAAGAGCTTATACTCCACAGGAGAGCAAGAGGACCCCGCTGACCATAAGAGCTTACGCTCTACAGGAGAGAGAGACACCGCTGACCATAAGAGCTTACGCTCTACAGGAGAGAGAGGACACCGCTGACCATAAGAGCTTATACTCCACAGGAGAGCAAGAGGACCCACTGACCATAAGAGCTTACATTCTACAGGACAGAGAGAGAGTACCCAGCTGACCAAAAGAGCTTACACTCTACAGGAGAGAGAGGACCCAGCTGACCATAAGAGCTTACACTCTACAGGAGAGAGAGGACCACACTGACCATAAGAGCTTACACTCTACAGGAGAGAGAGAGGACCTCACTGACCATAAGAGCTTACACTCTAAAGGAGAAAGAGACTTACTCAGTGACTCTGGAGATGGAAAATGACTCTATAGTAAAAGCCGTACCCTACTGGAAACTGCTGATCTGTGATGTCCCAGGTACTGACCCACCCATGCAAGGTATGATTTTGATATTCCACTAGATGTGATAGCTGCAGGGTATTATGGGGAAGCTTGTGAAGCAACGTAAAGTGATGTTATCCCGCTCTGATCATTCAGCAGTGTGTTCAATGGTACCAGGTAATTTTCATTTGAAAACCAAATGTCAAAATGTTGGAATTCGAGTGAAACAGTGAATTTCAATTAATTAGACTTAAGCTCGATCTTCTGTGGATCAATCCACTAATCTCTAATTGGTACCTCTTTTTCACCGGAGGAGAAACACAAATTGTGATAGCTTGAGACTTGTTTCTTATTTTTTAGCTCAGTTCCACAAAACTAAATAGGATAAAGCAATACCATATTCAGATGTCACATTGTTGTTAGAGGAGAGCATTCATGTTTTTTTCTAATCTTCTACAGCCCATTTAATTAATATCAAGTAAACAAGGTATTATTTTATCAGATGCCATAGGTTACAGCAAAAACAAGATACTTGTCTGATATTTATAGAGAAGGTCAAATGAGACTTTTCCATTCATGGCACCAAAGGCAATTTCCATATAAATGTAGATACCCAACTGAGATGTATTATTGACAGTCAATGATCATTCTATGGTTACCTTGAAAAAAATGCCCTCTAGATAAAAACATAGAAAGGTCTTTGGGAAAGAACAGAAAATATCCTCAGAGTCAAATCGAACTATTACTTATAGTTTGCTGAACATTGAATTAATGGGATGAAATCATTGTTTGCAGCATTTATTTCTAGAGTTAATGGATTTCTTCATTTATGAGTATTATATGAATTAGTTTATAGAAAAAAATGATGAACATACCATGAAATGATGAACCAGAAACTTTTTAAAGATTATTCTTTCGGCTAATTCCACACAACCGTATTTTCTCTCATCTGAGAGAATCAGGCCAATTATTCTAATCACGCTGTGATCAGAGTGTGATCAAAATGTGAGCTGATTCTTTTGAATTAGGACAAGATGGAGAAAAAAAATTCTCCTTTTTCTCCATTCATTTAGTCCGTGAAAATCGGACCGAACTCGGTTGTCATCCGAGTGTGGTCTGTTTTTTTTTCCATGGACTCGTTGATATGCACGGCACGTGAGATCCGAATATCAGATGCAAATTGTGCAAGCTGAAAATTTTTCGTCAGACAAATTCTGTCCCAGGAAAAATCGGCATGTGCGGAAAAATCGGCATGTGCACAGTCCCATAGAATGACAATAGTCCAAGTGCGATCCTATGCTTTACATAGTTACATAGGTTGAAAAAAGACCTAGGTCCATCAAGTTCAACCTTTCTCCGCCAACTGTTTTTTTGTGTCGTATTGCATTCAGGCTGAAAATACGGCCACTTGCTTGAACCCTTATTGTAGCAAAATGCACTTACTTTGTTTGCAATAAACCAAAGAAATCAAAAATATGTATAACTCAACCCAACTAATATAACTAGTGGTTGCTCCAAATTTAGCCCACAATGCCACTTTTATCGACTACCGTAGTCTCAGAAATGTACCAGTTTTTCCAATGGTGGGAACGGATTCATTTGCACCTTTTTGAAGTCTATTTTCTATGTGTCCGCCTATTTCATTCTATGTTCACTAATGTGGGTATGTTTTTTTTTTTTTTTTTCCAGATGATTTTGGCCGATTCATCAATTTTGACTATTTTTGTTTTGGTACAAATACACTCCAGTCCCTCCCAGAGTAAAGTTGAGTACTTCTGCAATTTTTGTCACATCCTTTTTGCTCCAAAAAGGCATGAAAACTGCAAAATTAAAAATATAGGTAATCTTTTTTTGTGCTAAAATTGGGAACTATGCGGGCCTTTTTGAAGAATTCAAATGAACAACAAAAAATAGCTAAAAAATAAAAACATAAAAGTAAGTTAAAAAATGGGTCATTTATTCTTCCTTACGCAATCTCTAGTTTAGCTTATTTTGCACAACGGCTATGAATGAGAATACTTCAGTCAAGATCTATAAAGATATTCTTTATGCTTAAAAATAATAAAGAAATGATATTTTGATATATTTTAGCCAATATTTGTATTCCTGGTAGGTCAAAGGAAGCTGAGATATCATTTCAGCTTAGCCGTATGCCAGTTCTACCTGAAAATAAAGTGGTAAATGAATAATGCAGTGTTACGCGGATCATTCCACAAATGGAACAATTCTCGAGTAAAGTTGAGCTCCGCTGATATACTTTCTGCAGCCGGATTACTTTTTTTTTAAAAGAAATTTGAAAGTGCACAAATAATTTCCAGTCCTCGTACATCATAGCACATTCTTAAAAAAGGAGTTCCTCTGTGCAACAATAATTCAGAATGCATATGTCAAATTTGTTGGGTCCAGCAAAGCTGAACAAAACTGTGTCAGAAACAATCTTGGGGAGAACAATTATTCCTGTTTCTAAATATTGCACATCGTTTCTTCTGTTATATAGTGGAGGGAAATGCTCCATGTGTAAAAGGTACCACTCATGAATTATTCACAGTCTGCAGGCTGGAAATGAATTACAAATAAAGAATGCATTCCCCATCTGCATGCAGAGAAGCCCTTTTGGAAACATATTCATTAGGAAACACTTCTTACCTATATTACTAAAGTAGAAAGGTTCAAGTGCCTGAATCAAAATCCAGATTTAGGCTTTTAATTAAATTTAATCCAAAAAACGTGCTATTCGCCTGGTAGACCGCCGTCAAGTAGCATTTTCAAAACACAACTTGGCCCCATGTAACTTCAAGAAGTTGTCCACAACTTGGACAGTTCCTTCTCATACCCCAAGCTTGGCCCTGATAAAATAAAAAAGCTTATACTCACCTCCAGTGATGGTGACATTCCCGCAGTGTCAGAACTTGCTCTCCCCAGAACTTCCGTGCTTTTATTGTGATTCATGACCCCGGCGCCCAAGCAGCGCTAGCATCACTCTCCCTGCCTCCTGTCAAATTGAGTATGTAGAAGAAGTGAGAAAGCAGCTGCAGTCCTGACTTCCTATTTGTGTTTAATTTGTCCGAAGGCGGGGACAGTGATGCTGGCACTGATTGGTCACTTTGGTCACATGTCACAACAACCACAAGAGAGCCTTGGGACCACAAGTGCAGACATCACTAGAACGGTGTCAGCACTGGAGGTGAGTATAGGTTTTTCAATTTTATGGAGGCCAAACATTTAGATCAATAAGGGGTTGTCCAAGTAGTGGGTTGGCATGACATCCAGAGGTCACTCTGGCTTGCTGTGAGCGCCACCCTATGGACGGCACTCATAGCAAGTGAGTAATTCTACTACATAGAGGTGATCTGATCATGACACAGATCTAAAGCTTATATGTCTTTTTGGTGGTGGACAGGGGCGTAGCTGTCAGTGGGTCAGCTAGTGCATTTGCCATGGCACCTGGGAGGTGCCAACAATCAACATTACCTGTGCCAGGTATTTAGATATAGGTTGAGTGCAGTGCAATGTGAAGCAAAGCCTAGTTACGAAAGATCAGCAAATCTTTTGAAATTCAAATTAGCCAGCTACGTTAATTTTTTTCCACAAAAGTCATTTAGTAGGAAATTGAATTGCCATTAACCAGTATGGTGAAGCCTCCAATTGCCCTAGAACTGTATTTGAATGTCAAAGTGTCCTAGTCGCATATAACTACAGGTAAGCAGGTGGTAGTTGGTTTTCACTGCTGTCCTGTCACACACTATCAGAAATCTTTATTCAGTCTCCTACGGAATTTTTCTCCCCAACCTCTATTGCTACGCTGAGAGCTGTGAGGTTCTTTCAGTATCCAGATTCATTGCAAAATGGCTGCTGCATTTCCTGCCTCAGCTTTTATAAAGGCTACAATTGTCCTCTTTGTCTGGCAGAGCTATAAAATATGATGTGATAGCTGCAAATCATTACAGGGGACCTTACGCAGCTGCGCCTGATGCCATGTATTCATTTTCTGGACAATGAAATATTCTGACTTGTTATCATCCCATTTGGGTATACTGTACCTTGTCATGGTGGGATGGTTTTTATGCTTTCTTTTTTTATAAAAATAGTGTTAACAAATTACCCTTTTCATACCAAGCGTCTCGAAAAGTGTCTGGTAACAATATTTATTTTCTTCCCCATGTTCCCCCATTTCTTCTATCATGGACTATAGCTCCATATATATCAGATATATATCTGGACAAAATACCTGTTTTTAACTAATTTTTAAATAAAGAAACTAGATGGTTTATTGAAACATCGCATCCTGTGAGCTGCATCATCCTCCTTTTCTGCCTTGTCTGAGCGCCTGCAGCAGCACTGATCACAGACTCCAGGACTGATTAAAGTCGTAGGTTGGTGAGCTGGTTTTTCCTTATTTTTCAATATTATTATCTGCTTACTACAGGGAATATGCTCATTTTGTGTTTTTTTTCTTGTTTTTTGTCTGTAAAAATGTCCACAGTGTGAACGTGCTCTTATGGATTACATTTATACCAACTTAATCTCCAGGTCATTTCTTCGGCTTTACTTTTCTATCATAGTTTGATTTCTCATAGAAACATTAAAGAATACCAGATCTGGGGAACATTTTAAGAGGTCAGAATTAAGACGAGTTATTTGATTTCTGAAGGAAACTTTACATTTTTATAAAATGTATTTCATGTAGAGAAAATAAGAGCGATTTATCATGTGTTCTACAAGTCAAATTATTATGGGTTGCCAAAAATAATGATATGGTGACGCAAGTTACTGAAGAACTGATGGAAACCAACTTCTTAAGTACTTTATTGTAATGGATAGTCTAAACTGTTCACTTCTTACCCATTCAGCATGTTTTCTTGCCCTTGAGATGATAAAATATTATTACCTCTTACTTGACATCCTAATTTTCAATATATTCTTTGCACTGAATGTAAAAAAAAATGGAGATAATCCAATCAAATTAGTGCATTGTCACGATCCATTGTGTTAGGGTCTGCGGAACGCACCAAATAAATATAAATAATGGATGCGTTCGCTATCTGGGGTCCACCGTGCAGGCAGAGCCTGCTGCTAGTAAGATGACAGGATATGGCGGTATAAGCGAGCTCTGTTACTTCACAGTCGCAGACTTAGACGCTGTGGCACTATATGGCGGTATGAGCGAACTCTGTTACTTCACAGAGTCGCTGACATAGACGCTGAGATAGAGACTGCGTCCTGTTAACACCACAGGAGTACACAGATAACTGCTGAGCGGATAGCAGTCTGTGGTCATGCAATCAGTAACGCAAACAACCAACTCCTCACCGGAGTAGCCGGTATTCTAGAGGCTATTTCAGCCAAGCCCTGAACACGTGCATACAAAACTCCTCACCGGAGGTGCCAGTATTCTAGGGGCTTATTTCAGCCGAGCCCTAACAGCATGCATACATGACCACACTGGAGCAAAGCACATAGCAGAATTGATACTAGCGCATGACCGTGCGGCTATGTAACCCATTTATAGCAGCAACTACAAGACCTTCCAGAAAAGGACCAATGAGAAACTGTTCCAGAACACAAGCATTTCAGGACCTGTCTGGCGGTCCAATAGGAGTTGCTGCAGTACCTGAGCATGTGACCCTTGGTCTCCAATGGAGGACCTTGCACTGGGCATGCTCAGAAGGGGAAAAGCAGGACTTAATCTCACAGCCTTCTGCTGGCCGCTGACCAGTACTGGCTACAATGACAGAACCAGGAAAGGCAGCAGTAACCCTTCATACCGTATCGGACTGTGCAAGACGCTGGGACTGACGTCTCTGCTGAGGAGGCTCCACTGCGGCCGGAGACGGATGGGGGACTGCAGTGAGAATGGCTCGAGATTCCCCTTGTGCAGAAGCGGGAACTTGACCTCTAACATTACCCCCCCTAGGCACCCCCTTCCATGGGCCTCGCTACGCTCGAAGGCAGCAATAAGCTGAGGAGCCTGAATACGCTCAGCAGGCTCCCATGACCTATCCTCAGGCCCATTACCCCTCCAAACCACCAAATAAAACTTTTTGCCATGTGCCACCTTGCACCCCAAAATTGCATTCACCTCATAGTCGTCCGTAGATGAACCCGATGTCCCGGCAGATGACTCGGAAAACCGGGACAAGATTACGGGTTTCAGGAGGGAGACATGGAATGTGTCGGTGATACCCAAACGTGGTGGAAGGGCTAGGAGATAGACCACAGGATTAACCTGTTCGAGGACCTTGAAGGGACCCAAGAAGCACGGTGCAAACTTAGTGGACTCTACTTGCGGCCTGATGTTACGGGTGGAGAGCCACACTAAGTCGCCAGGGGCAAAAGTCGGAGCGGGGCGCCAATGTATGTTGTGGTGGACCTCATCCTCTCCTTGGAGGCCAGAATGGCATCCTGAGTGCGGTCCCAAATGTCCTGTGCCTCCACAGCCCAGTCTGCCACCTTGGAGTCAGCGGAAGACACGGGCATAGGTACAGGAATCCGCGGATGCTGACCGTAATTAAGGAGGAATAGGGTTTGTCCAGTGGAATCAACCACGGCGTTGTATAATGCAAACTCCGCCTACGGTAGCAAGGATGCCCAGTCATCCTGCATGGCTGAAACAAAATGTCGCAGATATGTGACCAAGGTCTGGTTGGCCCTCTCTACCAACCCATTCGTCTCGGGATGATAGGCAGAAGAGAGATTTAATTCAATCCTGAGAAGGCGACAAAGCTCTCTCCAGAACCGAGACGCAAACTGGGGACCCCGGTCACTGACAATTTTGTCCGGCATACCGTGTAAGTGGAAGATGTGTCTAATAAATAATGCCGCCAAGGCCCGTGCAGAAGGTAACCAGGGTAGCGGCACCAAGTGCACCATTTTAGAGAAGTGATCGGTGATAACCCATATGATGGTGCAACCCCGAAACTTGGGTAGGCCTACCACAAAGTCCATCCCGACCATCTCCCAGGGCCTGTCTGCCACCGGCAATGGATAAAGTAACCCAGCTGGCCATTGACGAGGGGACTTATTTTTTGCGCAGGAGACACATGCCCGAATATAGTCTCCAACGTCTCGGACCATATGCGGCCTCCAGTACGTCCTCGCCAGTAGCTCGGATGTCCTTTTTGTCCCAAAATGTCCACCCACCCTGGACGAATGGGCCCAAGAGAGAACCTCCGATGCAAATTAGATGGTACAAAAGTCTTGCCAGGAGGCACAGACTCTAGCGACACCGGGGCTACAGTTCTAAGGCTCTCAGAGGGGACAATAAGCCGCGGCTCCCCCTCCTCCTCCTCGGAAGACACGACGGAGCGAGAGAGAGCGTCAGCCCAGATATTCTACTTTCCCGAAAGAAAATGGAGGGTGAAGTGAAAGCGGGAGAAAAATAATGACCATCTGGCCTGACGGGAATTTAGCCGCTGGGCAGTTTGTAGATACACCAGATTTTTGCGATCAATGAAGACTTGGAAGGGAAAGCGAGCCCCCACCAACAGGTGTCTCCACTCAGAGAAGGCCAACTTCATTGCTAGCAACTCCCTGTCCCCGATGGAATAATTCCTCTCCACTGGTGTGAAGGTCTTGGAAAAGAAGAAGCAAGGGTGCTTCCAGCCTTGAGCATCCTTCTGGAAGAGAAATGCTCCAGCACCAACGGACGAGGCATCCACCTCCAATATAAACGGATTATCAACATCGGGACGATGTAGGATGGGAGCACTAGAAAAATGGGACTTAATAGAAGTGAAGGCCTTGGAGACCTCTTCAGACCACAATTTGGGATTTGCTCCCTTCTTGGTGAGGGCTACCAAGGGAGCTACCAAAGTTGAGCAGTGGGGGATAAACTGGCGATAGTAATTAATGAACCCCATAAAGCGCTGCACCGCTTTCAGAGAGTGGGGTTCTTGCCAGTCCATCACTGCCTGTAGTTTGGCAGGATCCATAGCCAGTCCCTGGGCGGAGATGATATAGCCCAGGAAGGGTAAGGACTCCTGCTCAAACATTCATTTCTCCAACTTTGAGTAGAGAGAATTTGCCCATAAGAGGTCGAAGACTCTGCAGACATCTTTCCGGTGGGAGTCAATATCTGGGGAGAAGATGAAAATATCATCCAGATAGACTACGACTGAGGTGGAAAGCATATCCCGGAAAATGTCATTAACAAAGTCTTGGAAGACGGCTGTGGCATTACAGAGCCCGAAGGGCATCACAAGATATTCATAGTGCCCATCTATGGTATTAAAAGCCGTCTTCCATTCATCCTCTTCACGGATGCAAATCAGGTTATAAGCACCCCGCAGATCTAATTTAGTAAATACCCTTGCTAACCATAGCCTATCAAAGAGCTCAGACATCAGGGGCAACGGGTATTTATTCTTAAAACGGTAATGGCGTTAAGACCACTGTAATCGATGCATGGACGTAATTCTCCGTTCTTCTGAACGAAGAAGAACCCCACCCCTGCAGGTGACAGACTTCCTAATAAATCCTCTTGCCAGATTGTCCAGAATGTATTGAGACATAGCCTCCGTCTCCGGGAGAGAAAGGGAATAGACTCGTCCCCGAGGAGGTTTGCTCCGGGCAAGAGGTCAATAGGACAGTCATAGGGATGGTGAGGCGGAAGGATCTCCGCAGCCTTCTTGGAGAACACGTCTGCATAGGACCAATAGTATTTGGGAAGGGAAGTAAGATCTGCGGGTATCTCTGTAGTAGCCACCTGAATGCATTCCCTCATACATCTGCCTTTACACGACTCACTCCAACCCAATATCCTGCCAGAGATCCACTCAATATGTGGGGAATGGAAACGGAGCCAGGGCATCCTCAGCAAAATCTCATCTATTCCCTCGGGAATGACAAGAAGTGAGATAATCTCCTGATGGGAAGGGGACATAGATAACGTGAAAGGGATGGTCTGATGTGTGATTTGTGAAGGCAGTGTTGACCCATTCACTACTCGAACAGTCACTGGTTTGACGAGCATCACCAGAGGTATTGAGTGGCGGAGAGCAAAGGTAGAAGACATGAAATTTCCTTCTGCTCCAGAGTCTACACAAAGCGTAACTGTTATAGTGGATGAGCCTAAATTGATTGTCCCCTTAAAGGACAACTTGGAGGAGTGTACTGCTGTGTCTAGTGAACCTCCTCCAATGGTTACTAGACGCGGTCATTTCCCGACTGCTGTGGACATTTATTAGCATAATGCCCTAACTGTTGGCAAATATTACAAATCACAGGTACTCGAGCGGCCCGAGATTTAGGTCTCGCTCGAGAAACCTTCATGGCCTCAGGGGAATCGGGCGCCTGAACAAAAGATTCAAGAGGTCTGGCGAAGGTGGGCGCCAGCTGGAACCTCTGCGTACACTGGGTCCGCTCCAACCTCCACTCGTTAAAACGGAGGTTGATGCGGGTAGATATTGTAATGAGCTCCTCCAGTGTGGTGGGAATCTCCCTGGTGGACAAGGCGTCCTTCAAATGGTCTGCCAGTCCTTTCCAGTACACTGGTATAAGGACTTTATCTGGCCACTCTAGCTCAGAGGCCAGAGTTCAAAATTGGACGGCGAACGGGCTGACCATGGATGAACCCTGGGTAATTGCCAACAGTTGGAGCGCCGTATCGTGGGTGACACGAGGTCCTAAAAAGACCTGTCTCAGAGAATCCAGGAAGAGAGGAGCACTCTGCACCACACGATCATCACGCTCCCACAACGGCATTGCCCACTCCAACGCCCTGCCAGACAAAAGGGATATGATAAAACCCACTTTCGCCTGCTCCGTAGGAAAACGTGCAGACAGAAGCTCTAAATGTATGGAGCACTGACTCACGAAACCCCGACACTGCTTACTGTCACCAGCAAACTTGTCTGGAAGTGGAAGGCGGGAAAAAGTCAGAGCAGGGGTAGCAGAGGACAAACTGGCTGCAGCCACACTAGCGGCCTGAACAGCGACTGCGGTAACATCCACAGCTGAGGTTGTGCGCTCTAGAGTCGCCAACCTATCCTCCAGCTGCTGGATGTACCGCTGTAGATGCTGGTCGTCCGCCATTTTACTAGCCAGACCCTGGCGCTAGTATACTGTTAGGGTCTGCGGAGCGCACCAAATAAATAAAAATAATGGATGCGTTCGCAGCCCGGGGTCCACCGTGCAGGCAGAGCCTGCTGCTAGTAAGATGACAGGATATGGCGGTATAAGCGAGCTCTGTTACTTCACAGAGTCGCAGACATAGACGCTGTGGCACTATATGGTGGTATGAGTGAACTCTGTTACTTCACAGAGTCGCTGACATAGACGCTGAGATAGAGACTGCGTCCTGTTAACACCACAGGAGTACACAGATAACTGCTGAGCGGATAGCAGTCTGTGGTCATGCAGTCAGTAACGCAAACAACCAACTCCTCACCGGAGTAGCCGGTATTCTAGAGGCTATTTCAGCCAAGCCCTGCACACGTGCATACAAAACTCCTCACCGGAGGTGCCAGTATTCTAGGGGCTTATGTCAGCCGAGCCCTAACCGCATGCATACATGACCACACTGGAGCAAAGCACATAACAGAATTTATACTAGCGCATGGCTGTGCGGCCATGCAACCCTTTTATAGCAGCTACTACAAGACCTTCCAGAAAAGGACTAATGAGAAACTGTTCCAGAACACAAGCAGTTTCAGGACCTTCCTGGCGGACCAATAGGAGTTGCTGCAGTACCTGAGCATGTGACCCTTGGTCTCCAATGGAGGACCTTGCCCTGGGCATGCTCAGAAGGGGAAAAGCAGGACTTAATCTCTCAGCCGTCTGCTGACCAGTACTGGCTACAATGACAGAACCTGGAAAGGCAGCAGTAACCCTTTCTACCGTATCAGGCTGTGCAAGACGCTGGGACCGACGTCTCTGCTGAGGAGGCTCCACTGCGGCCGGAGACGGATGGGGGACCGCAGTGGGAATGGCTCGAGATTCCACTTGTGCAGAAGCGGGAACTCGACCTCTAACACATTGTTGGATCTGTGGCAGATCTGAGTTTTCTTATTAAAACTTTTTTCTTTCAGGCCATTGGGGGTTAATGTCTGTTTTTTCCCCCTCCGGTGGCCTGCTGGTGTAATAGCATTAATGCAGTGTTGCTGGGTCCACTGATGTAGGTGGTGACCACTCCCACCATCCTTTATAGTCACCTGAAGCATCAGCTGACTGTTGGTGATACAGGTCCTTCTGGAGACCAACCGAGCTGGAGACTGGAGCTTTCTGGTGCAGTGGTGCTTCAGCTGAATACTGTGATCTGGTGCCTTACTCTGCTGTGCGATGCATTGCAGCAGAGAAAGCTAAGTTTTGTATTTTTGTTGCATTTACTCTTTGTTGTAGGTTTCTTTACCTTTGTGTTTCATTAGTGCAGTGGTCTGACTAGTGCTCTCACCGGCCTGCTCCCTACCTAGGGATTAGCGCAGAGTTTGTGAGGGTTTAATGTATCCTGCTCGGTGACGGGGTGAAAGAACCCGTATAGGGATGATAGGGAGATCAGGGCACAGACTTAGGTGAGTGCAGGAGGTGTCCATTTCCCTCGTTCCCTATTGCTATGGCCCACCATTGTAATTTTGTCCCTGGTGTACCCTTGTGTGTTTTTGCCATCTGGTGACCGACCAACCGTCGGGTCGTGTCACACCAGGAAAGTCACTTCGTGACATGCATATTCATGAAGAGTGGATTAATAATACTGCAGATATGATTCTGGATTAACAAATTTTTTTATGGTATTAGATAATGCATAGAGGAAGATCTTCAATCCTTTAAAGTGCAAAGTTATAGAGAATGAAAACAAATAAGTGGTATGGATCCTGGCATCTTGGTGGTCCTTAAGTCCCAAAGTCCTGAAGTCTCCATTTCCAAAATTGAAGACAAAAATATCATGAATGTACATTTTTGAAAAAGTTTACCAATAAAGGTGTGTTTCCACGGTCAGGAAACACTCAAGAATTGCTGCGTGTTTGACGCTGTGCGCTGGCGCAGCGTCAAACACACAGCGTCCAGATGTTACAGCATAGTGGAGGGGATTTCAAGAAATCCCGTCTCCACTATGCTTAAAAACACGCAGGCGGCAGACCTGCATTAACGGACATGCGGCGCGTCTTTTTAGACCGCAGCATGTCCTATTCTCTTGCGGCGACGCTGCGTCGCGGCAAGGGAGATAACACAGGGCTGTGTAGCCCTGCGGTCATTCCGGATGTGTTCCGGATGTGTTCCATGAACACATCCGGATTGACAGCACGTTCAGAAGGGGGCGGGGCTTTGGGCGGAGCAGACTTTCCGCTCCATCCAAAGCGCTGTGTTTCCTGATCATGGAAACACAGCCTAAGAGTCCTAATAATACAGCTATATAGTGAAAGTCGAAGTGGATAACTTTTTTAAATGGTCATAAAAAACATAATTCCATCTCGAGAATCCTATGAGAAAGAGATAAGGCCAACGACACTTCGGTCAACTAAGAAAACGCCAGTACTTTAATTGGAACATAAAATTGGGAGGTGGAGAGCTGTTACAGGTTTTTGTAATAAACGCATTGAGTATTTATTACAGATGATAATCGATTTAAGGCAAATAAAATTTGCATCGGATTTCACAATATTATTGTATCTGTCAGAACCCAAATTCTTTTATGATTTGATTCATCGAATAAATCAAAATGGCGGTATACCGGCCTACTTTTTGCTTGATTTTTTTTAAGAGCTAGCATGGGTTTAAAAAGAACAATCACTTTACCTATTACCCGTCTCAATGCTAAAGCTTCCTGCCCAATTATCTGCTGACTCACTCCCACAAGCTCCGATCTTGTATTCTGTCCTCACTCTTCTGCACCTCTGGAGGTGACAAGGTTTCAAGTGACATCATAACATTGTGGGGTGACACAAATCTTGATGTCACTTGAGTTCCCATGAGTACTTGAGATGTCGAAGACTGAAGAAGAAAGAGAAGAATGGCGCCAGAGGGAGGAAGTGAGCCACTGAAGGTCCAGCTGAAAAGCTGAGGTAGCAGGTCTGATGAGGGACAAGATGAGTACAATGTTTCATATTTTGTAAAGCCTACATTTATTATGCTTTGGGTCTTGGTAAACCTCATAATGAATGACTTATCAGCAATGTGATTTTCATCAAATAAATTTACCGCAAATCAAAACTCCAGGACAAATTCCAGAGAATGTTGAAATTCAACTTTTAGCAAATTCTCTCATCTACAGGTCCTTCTCAAAAAATTAGCATATAGTGCTAAATTTCATTATTTTCCATAATGTAATGATTACAATTAAACTTTCATATATTTTAGATTCATTACACACCAACTGAAATTTGTCAGGTCTTTTATTGTTTTAATACTGATGATTTTGGCATACAACTCCTGATAACCCAAAAAACCTGTCTCAAAAAATTAGCATATCAAGAAAAGGTTCTCTAAACGACCTATTACCCTAATCTTCTGAATCAACTAATTAACTCTAAACACATGCAAAAGATTCCTGAGGCTTTTAAAAACTCCCTGCCTGGTTCATTACTCAAAACCCCCATCATGGTAAGACTAGCGACCTGACTGATGTCAAGAAGGCCATCATTGACACCCTCAAGCAAGAGGGTAAGACCCAGAAAGAAATTTCGCAACAAATAGGCTGTTCCCAGAGTGCTGTATCAAGGCACCTCAATGGGAAGTCTGTTGGAAGGAAACAATGTGGCAGAAAACGCTGTACAACGAGAAGAGGTGACCGGACCCTGAGGAAGATTGTGGAGAAGGACCGATTCCAGACCTTGGGGGACCTGAGGAAGCAGTGGACTGAGTCTGGTGTAGAAACATCCAGAGCCACCGTGCACAGGCGTGTGCAGGAAATGGGCTACAGGTGCCGCATTCCCCAGGTAAAGCCACTTTTGAACCATAAACAGCGGCAGAAGCGCCTGACCTGGGCTACAGAGAAGCAGCACTGGACTGTTGCTAAGTGGTCCCAAGTACTTTTTTCTGATGAAAGCAAATTTTGCATGTCATTCGGAAATCAAGGTACCAGAGTCTGGAGGAAGACTGGGGAGAAGGAAATGCCAAAATGCCTGAAGTCCAGTGTCAAGTACCCACAGTCAGTGATGGTGTGGGGTGCCATGTCAGCTGCTGGTGTTGGTCCACTGTGTTTCATCAAGGGCAGGGTCAATGCAGCTAGCTATCAGGAGATTTTGGAGCACTTCATGCTTCCATCGGCTGAAATGCTTTATGGAGATGAAGATTTAATTTTTCAGCTCGACCTGGCACCTGCTCACAGTGCCAAAACCACTGGTAAATGGTTTACTGACCATGGTATTACTGTGCTCAATTGGCCTGCCAACTCTCCTGACCTGAACCCCATAGAGAATCTGTGGGATATTGTGAAGAGAAAGTTGAGAGACGCAAGACCCAACACTCTGGATGAGCTTAAGGCCGCTATCGAAGCATCCTGGGCCTCCATAACACCTCAGCAGTGTCACAGGCTGATTGCCTCCATGCCACGCCGCATTGAAGCAGTCATTTCTGCAAAAGGATTCCCGACCAAGTATTGAGTGCATAACTGAACTTTATTATTTGATGTTTTTTTTGTTTGTTTTTAAAAAACACTTTTATTTTATTGGATAGTTGAAATATGTTAATTTTTTGAGACAGGATTTTTGGGTTATCAGGAGTTGTATGCCAAAATCATCAGTATTAAAACAATAAAAGACCTGACAAATTTCAGTTGGTGTGTAATGAATCTAAAATATATGAAAGTTTAATTGTAATCATTACATTATGGAAAATAATGAAATTTAGCACTATATGCTAATTTTTTGAGAAGGACCTGTATAATATTCATAAATCTTTAAAAAAAGGACCATACAGATTGTGATAATCAATAAAACTAATCTGTCGGTTTTAGTAGTATATTTTTAGCACAAAGAATACGATAATTTGCTACAATTCTAAATATATTTATATATTTTTTATTCATAATGATAATCCCCTGCCTGTTGAAGAAGCATGCAAAATAAATGCACGGTAATACCAAAAATTGTCTTTAGAGAAGTATTAGGAATGAGCCAGCAGTGAGAACTTTATTAAAGTTTCATGAGATGTAGATTACGCATGCATGCTCTGCCTGTGCTCAAACATAACATTTGTGACTCTCTTTAACTGCTGTTAATATCATGTTTGGCATGAAGTGAAGCTCAAAACTTTAAAAACAAAATCCTGTGTTTATTAGATAAGATTTAAAAAGATCAGGTTGTGCCCTTAATTAATTGTTTCCCTTTGATGCATAGTTTCAGGTGAAAGCTTAACGGGTAAATTCCGGCTATAATTGTCTGCCGAGGAGCCATAGGTCAAGAACTTCCGACCCACGAAGACAGAATCTATTAATTCATGCACAGCACCTGCTGTTGTGTACTTCAATGTCGTTATCTTTGGATGCA
The DNA here is from genome assembly GCA_033576555.1 of Oophaga sylvatica. Classification (NCBI taxonomy): domain Eukaryota; kingdom Metazoa; phylum Chordata; class Amphibia; order Anura; family Dendrobatidae; genus Oophaga; species Oophaga sylvatica. The sequence goes on along the minus strand of JARQOD010000010.1, from coordinate 25,726,704 downwards.
GCGTTTATGAATAATGTTAATCAGCTCTGTATATATCCCGCTTGTGCTGTACAACAAATAACAAGGTCTTGTGTGAATGCTGCCATTTCTCCAGATAAAGTCAAGTAAGAAGAACATATAATAGAAAGTGCTTGAAATTTTACTATTAATATTTGATGTTTATAAGTAATATCTAGATAAAGATAAATATAGAATAGATAGATCGATAGATAGAGTTGGTGAAATAAGCGTTGAATACATCACCAATTTTCTAAGTAAATATAAGTGCTATTGACATGAAATTCTCACCAGGTGTTGGTAACAAAGAAATCAAACTCTAGATGTCCATAAATTTAGCTATGTGTAAAAATGAGACATGACAAAGTATTGAAAATATTAGGAAAGAGAGTGGAAAAGCCAGAAAGTCAGTGTTAGGGTCTGCGGAACGCACCAAATATAAGATGTGGAGAGGTGCATTCGCAGCCTGTGGTCCACCGTGCAGGCGGAGCCTTGCTGCTAGTAAAATGGCGCAAGAAGCGAACTCTGTTATCCCGCAGAGTCGCCAAAATAAACGCCGTAACGCGCTGTGGCAATATGTGCGAACTCTGTTAATCCACAGAGCCGCTAGAAGGAGTGCCGCAGCGCTATATGGCGATGTGTGCGATCTCACTTAACACAACTGAGTCGCAAAATAAACAGGCTAGGGCGCTGTCTAGAGTTGAAAGCGAACCCTGTTGCGTCACAGAGCCGCTGAGACAAACTTCTGTGTCCTGTCAGGCACCCAGGTACACAGTGAACAGCTAAGCGAACATAGAACGTAATCATGCACTAATGTCCTCGCGGGAGTCACCCGCAATCTATGGCGTCTGAACGCCAGGCCCTGAATACGGCAATCAAACTCCTCACCGGTTATGCCGGTAATCTAGGGCATCTAGGACACCGACCCTGACCAGCTAGCATACCAAACTCCTCACCGATTAAGTCAGTATTCTAGGGGCTTATTTCAGCCGGGCCCTAACCACACACACGCATGACCACACTGGCGCTAAGCATATAACGATTGATATTAGCGCATGGCGGCCCAGCCATGCCACCCTTTTATAGCAAAAGCTACAGGACCTGCCAGAAACAAGGACCAATCAGAAACTGTTCCAAACACATGTAGTTTCAGGACCTTCCTGGCGGACCAATAGGAGCTGCTGCAGTACCTGAACATGTGACCCCTGATCTCCAATGAGAGATCTTACCCTGGGCATGCTTAGAAGGGGAAAAGCAGGACTTCGTCCCAAAGACGTCTGCTCCAGCACTGGCTATAATAGAAGATCCAGGAGAGGCAGCAGCAAGTCTCTGCACAGTACTGGAATGGGCAAGACGCTGGGACCGACGTCTCTGCTGAGCAGGCTGCACTGCGGCCGGAGATGAATGGGGGACCGCAGCGGGACTGGTTCGAGACTCCCCTTGTGCAGCAGCGGGAACTTGAACCCTAACATTACCCCCCTCCTAGGGCCCCCCCTTCTTTGGGCCTCGCTGCGCTCAAAGGCAGCGATGAGCTGCGGAGCGTGAACATGCTCCCAGGACCTATCCTAAGGCCCGTAACCCCTCCAATCCACCAAATAAAATTTTTTGCCTGGTACCACCTTGCACCCAACAATGGCGTTCACCTCATGATCGTCGGTAGATGAACCCGACGTCCCGGCAGATGACTCGGAAAACCGGGAAATGGCCACGGGTTTCAGGAGGGACACGTGAAAGGTGTCGGTGATACCAAGGCGAGGCGGAAGGGCTAGGCGGTAAACCACCGGGTTCACCTGCTCAAGAACTTTAAAGGGGCCCAAAAAGCGAGGTGCCAACTTGGTGGACTCTACACGTAGCCTGATGTTTCGGGCAGAAAGCCATACTAGGTCACCCGGAGCAAATGTAGGAGCGGGGCGCCGATGGGCATCGGCCGAAGACCTCATCCTCTCTTTGGAGGCCTGAATGGCATCCTGGGTGCGGTCCCAAATGTCCCGTGCCTCCACAGCCCAGTCTGCCACCCTGGAATCGGCGGAAGACACGGGCATGGGCACTGGTACCCGCGGATGCTGACCGTAGTTCAGGAGGAATGGGGTCTGTCCGGTGGAGTCAGCCACAGCATTATTTAGAGCGAACTCAGCCCACGGTAGCAAGGATGCCCAGTCATCCTGCCTGGCAGAGACAAAATGTCGCAAGTATGTGACCAAGGTCTGGTTGGCCCTCTCTACCAACCCATTCGTCTCGGGATGGTATGCAGAGGAGAGATTCAACTCAATGCTGAGTAAACGACACAGCTCTCTCCAGAACCGAGACGCAAACTGGGGACCTCGATCACTGACAATTTTGTCTGGCATAGCGTGTAGGCGGAAAATATGCCTAATGAATAATGCTGCCAAGGCCCGTGCAGATAGCAGGGCCGGCTCCAGGTTTTTATGGGCCCCGGGCAAAAGAGTCTCAGTGGGCCCCTTTAACACAGACCACGATTCATGATGCACAGATACAGCAGAGAAATATAGGTACAGTACAATGCCAAATACTTCTCTTCTTCCATTACATGACTGATATCTATTGTAAATTGTACAATAGCTCAAAAACCGCCAAATCCTCACAGCGCACAGTACAGACTGGACAGTACAGTCCTCCATACAATATTATGGGCATCACATAGTCTCCCCCTCATCACCCATATAATACCCCATGCAGGATGTCACCCCTACATCCCCCATATAATGCTCCATACAGAATACTGGACCCAATATAATGCTCCATACAGGATACTGGTCCCCATATAAAGCTCCATACAAAATATGAAGCTCTCCTCTGCGCTGTGCTGCGTTCTGCACTGTTACGGCTCAGGAAAGGGCACCGTGGAAAGATTCCCATCATCATCATTGCCTGCCCATCATCATCATTGCCTCCCCATCATCATCATCGCCTCCCCATCATCATCACTGCCTGCCCATCATCATCAATGCCTGCCCATAATCATCATTGCCTTCCCATCAATATCATTGCCTGCCCATCATCATCACTGCCTGCCCATCATCATCAATGCCTGCCATAATCATCATTGCCTCCCCATCATTATCACTGCCTGCCCATCATCATCAATACCTGCCCATAATCATCATTGCCTCCCCATCAATATCATTGCCTGCCCATCATCATCACTGCCTGCCCATCATCATCAATGCCTGCCCATAATCATCATTGCCTCCCCATCAATATCATTGCCTGCCCATCATCATCAATCATCACTGCCTCCCCATCATCATCATCACTGCCCTCCCCCCACCACCATCACACATACAGCAGACACACACACACACAAAGCATCGCACAACATACACACACACTGATACACACAGAGACACACACACACACAAACATCTCACCTGTCCGGCGTCCGCGCGCTCACTGCCACAGCCGGCCGCTGAATGATGACGTCATTCAGCGGCACTGCTGTGAGAGGAAGCGCCGGTGTCCTGCAGGCGCCCCCTGGAGCTGCGGCAGCGGAGTCACGGGAGAGGTGAGTATTGCACCGGCTGCTGCCGGGGCCCTGAACAAGCGGGGGGGCCCAGTGGCGGCACTGACACCGCTAACGGGCGCCGGGGTGCCAGACGGCGAGTGGGCCCCCCGCCTGCTCAGGGCCCCGGCACTTTCACGGGTGTGCCGGGTGCTGACGCTGGCCCTGGCAGACGGTAACCGTGGTAACGGCACTAAGTGCACCATTTTGGAGAAGTGGTCGGTTATCACCCAGATGATGGTGCAGCCTCGAGACTTGGGTAAGCCCACCACAAAATCCATCCCGACCATCTCCCAAGGCCTGTCTGCCACCGGTAAAGGGAAAAGTAACCCAGCTGGCCGTTGTCGAGGGGACTTATTCTTGGCGCAGGAGACGCACGCCTGAACGTATTCCCTGACGTCACGGGCCATCTGCAACAACCAATATGTCCTCGCCAGCAACTCAGAAGTCCTTTTTGCCCCAAAATGTCCACCCACCCTGGACGAATGTGCCCAAGAGAGTACTTCCGGTCGCAAATTGGTGGGCACAAAAGTCTTGCCCGGAAGCACAGACTCAAGCGAAACCGGAGCCACCGTTCTTAGGCTCTCTGTGGGGACAATAAGCCGAGGCTCCTCCTCCACCTCCTCAGAGGACACCACGGAGTGAGCTAGAGCGTCTGCGCGAATGTTCTTCTCACCGGAGAGGAAATGGGGGGTGAAATGGAACCGGGAGAAGAACAAGGACCATCTGGCCTGACGGGAATTTAGCCGCTGGGCTGTCTGCAAATACATCAAGTTCTTGTGGTCCGTGAATACTTGGAAGGGGAAGCGAGCCCCCTCCAGAAGATGTCTCCACTCGGAGAAGGCCAACTTCATAGCCAGTAACTCCCTGTCCCCGATGGAATAATTCCTCTCTGCTGGTGTAAAGGTCTTGGAAAAGAAGAAGCAGGGATGCTTCCGACCCTGGGCATCCTTTTGAAAAAGGACTGCTCCAGCACAAACAGAAGAGGCATCCACCTCTAAAATAAACGGTTTATCGACATCGGGGCGATGTAAGATGGGAACATTGGCGAAATGCGACTTGATGGAGGAGAACGCCTTGGTGACCTCCTCTGACCTCAACTTGGGATTAGCTCCCTTCTTGGTGAGGGCTACCAAGGGAGCTACCAAAGTAGAGAAGTGGGGAATGAATTGGTGATAGTAGTTAATGAACCCCATAAAGCGCTGCACCGCCTTAAGGGAGTGGGGTTCTTGCCAATCCATCACAGCCTGTAGTTTGATAGGATCCATAGCCAATCCCTGGGTGGAGATGATATAGCCCAGGAAATGTAGAGACTCCTGCTCAAACATGCACTTCTCCAACTTCGCATATAGGGAATTTGCTCGCAAGAGGTCGAAGACCTTGCAGACATCTCTCCGGTGGGAGGCCATATCTGGAGAAAAGATGAGAATGTCATCCAGATAGACTACCACCGAGGTGGTCAACATATCCTGGAAGATGTCGTTCACAAAGTCTTGGAAGACAGCTGGAGCATTACAGAGCCCAAAGGGCATTACCAGGTATTCATAATGCCCATACCTGGTGTTAAATGCCGTCTTCCATTCGTCCCCCTCACGGATGCGAATCAGGTTATACGCACCCCGCAGGTCTAGCTTAGTAAATACCCTTGCTCCCTGAAGCCTGTCAAAGAGCTCAGAGATTAGTGGCAAAGGATACTTATTTTTCACGGTGATAGCGTTGAGACCCCTATAATCAATGCACGGACGTAATTCTCCATTCTTATTCTGCACAAAGAAGAACCCCGCTCCCGCTGGTGACACCGACTTCCTAATGAATCCCCTTGCCAAGTTCTCCTGAATATATTGGGACATGGCCTCTGTCTCAGGAAGAGAGAGGGGATAAACCCTTCCTCTAGGAGGCTAAGCTCCAGGCAAAAGGTCGATAGGACAGTCATAGGGGCGATGAGGCGGAAGAGTCTTCGCAGCCTTCTTCGAGAAAACGTCGGCATAAGACCAATAGACCTTGGGAAGAGGAGAGAGGTCTATGGGTATCTCAGTGATGTTGACCTGCATGCTGTCCCTAATGCATCTGCCTTTACATAAATTACCCCAACCCAGAATTCTCCCTGAAGACCACTCAATATGGGGAGAGTGGTGGCGGAGCCAGGGTAATCCCAACAAAACCTTATCTATACCCTCAGGGAGGATAAAAAATGATATATTCTCCTGATGGGAAGGAGACATAGACAAGGTGAGTGGGACAGACTGATGGGTAGTGTTGAGCGATACGATACCGCAAGTATCGGGTATCGGCCGATATTAGCTCTATCGGACTTTCGATACTTAGTTCCGATATTTTCGTCTTATCGGATACCGGAATCGGATTTGTCACTGTCACTGTCCGTCGGTCGGGTCTGTCAGGAGTCAGCGGCACTTACCTGGCAGAAGATCTCCGGCGGTCACGGGCTGGACTGCTTGATGGCCGCCATCATCTTTCCCCGGCGGTCACATGCAGTTTCTCGCGATAACTGCAGTGACTGCTGGGTAATCCCGGCCGTAAAGCAGTCAGTCCGATGACGTCACCGCCGGGGAAGCAGGTAATCAGCTGTGCTGCGTCGAGATGACAGGCTCTGCCTGTCATTGCGATGTAGCAGAGCTGGATCATCGTGGGACCCTCGTTACTATGGACTGCGTCGGACAGGTGGTATACTGTTGGTTTGTTTTTTTTCTTTTTTTACAGGAGATCGATGGCATCGCAGGAATGAGAGTAATGAAAACTGTGTTGTCTCTTTTATTTCATTAAAATACTTTTTTCTTGCTGTGTCTTTTTTTTTATACATTTAAAAACTTTGGGATTAATAATGGATCGGTGTCTTATTGACACCTCTCCATTATTAAGCGGGCTTATTCTCACCGTGCAATCAACGGTGACATTAACCCCTTATTACCCCGCTTGCCACCGCTACAGGGCAGTGGGAAGAGCCGGGTAAAGTGCCACAATTGGCACATCTTTTGATGCGCAAAATGTGGGGCTGCTGTAGCCTGGTATTATCAGGCTGTTGAGGGCCAAAATCCATGGGCCTTGACAGTCTTTTAATACCAGGCCGCAGCAGTCTGCATTTTACTTGGCTGGTTAATAAAAATAGGGGGACCCCTACGCGGTTTTTTTTTCGAGGGGATCCCCTATTTTTGTTAACCAGCCAAGCTAAGCAGACTGCTGTGGCCTGGTATTATCAGGCTGGCAAGGTCCATGGATATTGGATCCTTACCAGCCTGAAAAACCAGGCCTCAGCAGTCTGCTTCATCTGGCTGGTTAACAAAAATAGGGGGGACCCCACGCCAAATTTTTTTGAGGGGATCCCCTATTTTTGTTAACCAGCCAAGATATGCAGACTGCTGTGGCCTGGTATTATCAGGCTGGCAAGCAGGGTCGGACTGAGGCACCGGGACACCGGAGAAACCTACGGTGGGACCCAGCTCCTGCGTGGTGGGCCCTGATTTGAAAGGATAGGTCGCAGGGCAGAGGGGTGGTGGCCCCGGGGCCCGCGCTCTGAGGGGGCCCACCCGGAGCTACGATACAGTTACATTCTGCGGCAGAGCAGGGAGAATCGCTCTCCCTGCTCTGCCGCCCGGAAGCTATGGAGCCTGAACAGGCGTTGGGGGGGCCCGGTGCCAGCAGTGGGCCCCCCACCCGTCATCGGAGGGTCAGCTGTATCGGCATCCAGCCGATAAAGCTGACCGCATGGAGAGAGGAGCGAGCGCTCCTACTCTCCCATAATCCCCCTCTCAGCGTATGACAGCGGGCGCAATAACGTCACCTGCCGGCGCCCGCTGTCAGACGCTGAGAGGGAGAACAGTGAGCAGCACAGGAGCCGGGAGGTGAGTTTTTTTTTTTTTTTTTTTAATGGGGGTGCAGTCGAGTCCTGGCTGGAGAAGTCGTCATGTCGGTGTGGGCCAGATGGAAAAGACATGAAAAGTGAACAATTCCATTAGAAAGAACATCAGCGGTAAGTCATTATCTGTACCTGTGCTGTAATCTATTATATGTTCTGTAGGACTGGTATTATTTAACACAGACCATATGGCGGTAATATCAATATTGGTCTTTTTATATATAGATTATTTTGGCCAACAGCGCGGTCATTTGCTGAGGTTCTCTGATGATGGGCCCACTCAGAAGTTTTGCCCCCACTAAACCAAAACCCTAGCTACGCCTATGGCTCTCTCTCTAGTCTTTCTTTCTCGCTCTCTGTTCTTTCCTTCTCGCTCTCTGTTCTTTTTTTCTCTCTGTTCTTTCTTTCTCTCTTTTCTTTCTTTCCTCTCTTTCTTTCTCTGTTTGTTCTTTCTCTCTCGCTGCTCTTTCTTTCTTTTCCTCAGTACCAGCCACTGTGCCCTCATTACCAGTCAGTGTGATCAGCAGTGCTAAATGGTTACGCTTGGGGCGAGGATATGGGTGTGATTAGCTGTGAAATGGGTGTTGTCGGGGCGTGGCCTAAAATTTTCAGCGGCGCGCAACACGCGCCGCAGCCTTTAATCCTCTTTCCTGTCTTCCAAATTTGGGAGGTATGCTGTATGACCTCCCTACAACTTCTGGCCATGCTCCTGATGAGCGCGACGGATGGTCTCGTGAGGGATCTCCTCCCACACCTGGACTAAAGCATCCACCAACTCCTGGACAGTCTGTGGTGCAACGTGGCATGGCCTAAAATTTTCTGCAGCATGCACAGCGTGCCACAGCCTTTGTCCCTCTTTCCCTTATTCAAAGGTTGGGAAGTATGATGTTGGGCCGCAAGAATATATTTTCTCTGGTGGGCCCAAGGTACTCCAGTCCGACGCTGCTGGCAAGGTCCATGTATGTTGGCTCCTTAACAGCCTTAAATACCATGCCTCAGCAGCAGGGGCGTACATATAAATCATGGGGCCCCATAGCAAAAGTCTGAATGTTCCCCACCCCCCCAAAAAAAAAACCCAGAGGCATTGTAAATGTAAAGTGCCAGCACAGTGAGGGAAGTTGAGTCGCACAGAGACAGGGGTTTTGGGGGTACTCGGCACCGATCACGTCGACTTCTATGGGGGATGTCACGAGTAGCACAGCTCGGTCCGTGACCTGGGCGATCACTGGAATGTGGGATATTTCCAGGGGATGATAGAATGTTCGTGTAGTTTGTCGTGACGCCACCTGTAGTACCTGGTCAGGGTGTCCAGCGCTGCTGTGCAGGTCCTCTGGAAGGGATGGTGTAGTGCAGGTAGGTGAAAAGTCTTCTACAGGTAACACGCTATCCTTCCAGGGCAGATAGATGTGAGATAGAGCAATGGTGCAAAGTGATGTAGCAGAGTGGACTATGCGACGTAGTAAGAAAGCAGGAAACACTTCAAGTTAAACGTTGCATAATAAAATTTTTAATAATAACATTACAAAAGTGCAAATGGCTTATATTATGTGACATGTTTTGTTACTGTTCATACCCTTGATATGTGTTATACATGTGTGTTAATAAATACATATTCAACAAAAGTGCAAATAGCATTAGTGCCGAAGTTCGTGGAGACTTCTTAGGACTACAACCCCACCGGGGTAACTTCACAGTGTCCTTTACTTGTGCTTGTGGAGGACCCGCTCCAAACCTCCAACTGTGGTCTTGGGAGGGCTGCAAGACTTTCCTTGAGCAGACCTCACTTTCAGCCACACCAAACGGGTTTTTAGTAGGGTTGAGCATTCCGATACTGCAAATATCGGGTATCGGCCGATATTGGCTGTATCGGAATTCCGATTCCGAGTTCCGATATTTTCGTCATATCGGATACCGGAATCGGGATTGTCACTGTCACTGTCAGTGTCCGTCTGTCGGGTCTGTCAGGAGTCAGCGGCACTTACCTGGCAGAAGATCTCCGGCGGTCACGGCCTGGACTGCTTCATGGCCGCCATCCTCTTCTCCCCGGCGGTCACATGCAGTTTCTCGCGATAACTGCAGTGACTGCTGGGTAATCCCGGCCGTAAAGCAGTCAGTCCGATGACGTTACCGCCGGGGAAGCAGGTAATCAGCTGTGCTGCGTTGCAATGACAGGCTCTGCCTGTCATTGCGATGTAGCAGAGCTAGATCGTCGTGGGACTGTCGTTATGGACTGCGTCGGACAGGTGGTATACTGTTGGTTTGTTTTTTTTCTTTTTTTACAGGAGATCGATGGCGTCGCAGGAATGAGAGAGTAATAAAAAAAAATGAAAACTGTGTTGTCTCTTTTATTTCATTAAAAGACTTTTCTTGCTGTGTCTTTTTTTTACACATTTAAAAACTTTGGGATTAATAATGGATCGGTGTCTTATTGACGCCTATCCATTATTAACTGGGCTTATTGTCACCGTGCAATCAACGGTGACATTAACCCCTTATTACCCCACTTGCCACCGCTACAGGGCAGTGGGAAGAGCCGGGTAAAGTGCCACAATTGGCACATCTTTTGATGCGCCAAATGTGGGGCTGCTGTAGCCTGGTATTATCAGGCTGTTGAGGGCCAAAATCCATGGGCCTTGACAGTCTTTTAATACCAGGCCGCAGCAGTCTGCATTTTACTTGGCTGGTTAACAAAAATAGGGGGACCCCTACGCCGTTTTTTTTTCGAGGGGATCCCCTATTTTTGTTAACCAGCCAAGCTAAGCAGACTGCTGTGGCCTGGTATTATCAGGCTTGCAAGGTCCATGGATATTGGATCCTTACCAGCCTGAAAAACCAGGCCTCAGCGGTCTGCTTCATCTGGCTGGTTAACAAAAATAGGGGGGACCCCACGCCAATTTTTTTCGAGGGGATCCCCTATTTTTGTTAATCAGCCAAGATATGCAGACTGCTGTGGCCTGGTATTATCAGGCTGGCAAGGTCCATGGATCTTGGCTCCTTAACAGCCTGAAAATCCAGGCCTCAGCGGTCTGCTTCATCTGGCTGGTTAACAAAAATAGGGGGGACCCCACGCCATTTTTTTTTCGAAGGGAACCCCTATTTTTGTTAATCAGTTCCCTCTGACGTCACTGATGGTGTCCCTGGCTGACCTGAAGTGAAAGTGGAAAGCAATCAATTAAGCTTTCCACTTCCTCTCCTGTCAGCCAGGAGAGGAGCTCATTCATTTGGGGGTTTACTGTGAGGCTGCAGCATTAGCTGCGGTCCCTGCAGTAAACATTAACCCTTTCTGAAGGATTACACCGTGGGACCTGACTGTGCATCGGATTGGTAAGAATAATTTTGCTTTATTATTTTATTTTTATTACAGGAAATGGTTTTAGCAGGTAAATAAAATATGGTCAAAAACTGTGATTATTTCATTAAACTTCTTTTTTATTAAAGTGTGTGTGTTTGATTTTTCTTTCATACAATAGGATTAATAATTGATAGTTGTCTAATTGACAGCTCTCAATTATTAACCTGGCTTAAAGTGACCTTTCAATTGCAAGGTCATTTTAACCCCTTATTAACCCATTCGCCACCGCTACAGGGCAATGGGAATAGACGGGCAAAGTGCCAGAAAGGGCAAATCTAATTAGAGATTTGCCCTTTCTGGGGTGTCTGGGGGCAGATGTTAAGTAGCCGGGGGGGGCCAAAAAAAATGGTCCCTCTCTGGGCTATTATTATCTGCCCCCACTCACTGGCTTTGTCTGTCTGGTTGCGAAAATAGGGCGGGAGCCCACGCATTTTTTTTCAGCAATTTTACACCTCATATATATATATACATGTCACTGAATTTGTGACACAATATATATATATATTTATAGTTCATACACTTCTACATAGTATAATAGCCGCTAATTCAATTGCCGGCTTTTGTGAAAATGCAGAACCCGACATGAAATGACACTTGGTGTACATAGGGTTAACCATGTCTTTTCATGTAGTTTGATATCTGATTTGCACAAACAATTACATGAGTGTAAGTGTGCAAAATTTCACACCTGTAGGGGTTAATTAAAGGTGTAAATTCGTAGCAAAAAAGTCCGTTTTTTTTACAACGAATTTACACCTTTAATTAACCCCTACAGGTGTGAAATTTTGCACACATAGACTGATGTAATTGTATGTGCAAATCAGATAGCAAACGACATGAAAAGACATGGTTAACCCTATGTACACCAAGTGTCATTTCATGTCGGGTGCTTCTGTCTTTTCACAGAAGCCGACTTTACCCGGCAATTGAATCAGAGGATATTTTACTATGTAGAAGTGTATAAACTATACATATATGTATATATATATGTCACAATGACATGTATATATATATATATATGTATTCTATGTGTGTATATTTAGTGTTTACAAGGAAAGAAAGAGGTTTTTTTAGTTGCGATATTTTGTTCCCATAGACTTACATGGGACTTCCGGTATTGGTATCGCCGATATTTTAATGGTATCGGCGATACCATTCCGATTCCGATACTTTTGGATATCGGAAAGTATCGCTCAACTCTAGTTTTTAGTTTCTGAGGTAGTTGAAAATAGTGCACAGTAAAGTTTTTTGTAAAACCAAGATGGAGCACCGAAGTGCCAACTATTTACAGAAAAGTTTGTGAGCCAGTACAGTTCATGGCTTCAAAGTTCAACATTTTCATTACAGTGAAACACCATTACCCAACCTGGGTATATTAAGGCAACAATAAACTTGTTCTTCTGAACATTCACCCGTCCGGGTACATCAAACCATTACCCAACCTGGGTAGATTAAGGCAATAAACTTCTTTTTATGAACATTCACCCGTCCGGGTACATCAATAATTTAACTATTTACATACAGAGACCCTGTCCGGGTTATTTAGACTTCTTTGGCTGGCCTCTTCCAGGTACCACCTGGTACTCTTCTGGAGCTTGCCAAACATCCGTGACAGGAGGGTCCACCCAGACCTGATGACGTCGTGTGGCCAGTACAGTGACGTCGTGACCCGCTATATGGGTCTGTGTGGCCACCTCTTTCATCTCCCTCCGGGTCTGGACCCCTATGTCCCGGACTGAACGAACCCCAGGGGGCCTAACAGGCGCCGGGTACGGGCCAGCTATCATTATCATGTCCATAGCTGGGGCTGCTGAGGAGACCACTGAGGGAGGCTGGGGAGATTTACGGCGTGGGGTGGGCACTTGTGCAGAGGCCTGGTTGGGGGAGGCTGAAGGCTCGTAGGGTCTGTCAGTTTCCTGACACTCTGGGGAGTAGGGGTCGCACCTGGTAACATTTAGGGCGTACCATCCATTGTAACCCCAGTGTCGGGTGTAAGTCACCAAGTCTCCTGGCAACAGGTCCCTCCCCGGGTGTCCTTCTGGGAGGTGAGCCTCCACGTCCCGCCGGGTTACAAAAACTTCTAAATAAAGTCCAGGCTCCTGGATGAAGCCCCAACCACCTTTTAACTTAAAGTTCCGTACTGCACCCTTACGCCGCGGCTCCCTCACAGTACTTTTATCCTTTCTCATACGTGCCTTCTCTGCCAGGTCCTTCTCCAGGTGATGTTGCCGAAGCTTTTGGGATTCTCGCTGCTCCCTTTGTCGCTCTGCTTCCCGCTCCCGACGTCTCCACTCTTCCTCCTGACGCCGGTTGTAATTCTCCTCCACCAGCATCTCCATGTCTCCACCATCAAACGCCAGCTTACGATGTACGGTTTGCGGCAGCTCTCCTGGCGCCCGCCAGTCCTGGCGGCGCTCACCTGCGGCGGAAGCAGCCGGCTCTGGAACAGATGACGGTCGGGGCTCCGGTACAGGCAGGTAGAGCTCTGGTGCCTGCGCGGCCTCCTCCATGAGGACGGGTGTCGCTTCTTCTGCCTCAGCGACGGGGGCAGACAGCGGGATCTGGGGTGCTGGTGCGGCGTTTTCTGCAGGAACGGGTGCCTCCACTGTGATACTGGCAACCGGTTCAGATTGCAAGGGCTGGGATGCCCGCACGGCCTCCTGTACTGGAATCTGGTGCCTCCACTGAGATACTGGCAACCGGTTCAGATTGCAAGGGCTGGGATGCCCGCACGGCCTCCTGTACTGGAACGGGTGCCTCCACTGAGATACTGGCAACCGGTTCAGATTGCAAGGGCTGGGATGCCCGCACGGCCTCCTCTACTGGAACGGGTGCCTCACCTTCCGGTACAGACACTTCAGGGGGTAAGAGGGATTGGCGCCGCTCCAATTGTAGTTTTAGGGCCCGCCAGCTCGCTTCCATCCTGGCGACCTCCTCCCGGTGCCGGGCCAGGTCTCTCAGGGTATCCTCCGCTTCTTCCAGCGTAGGAGGGTTTCCAGGCGGGTGCCAAACGGTGGCTCCGTGGCGATCGGGTTGCTTCCGTGGGGGGAGAGCTCTGACTCCTCCATCCCTTCCCACTTCTGCTCACGTCCATTCGCCATCTCAGCAAAGTCACATGTGTCATTAGCATCAGGAGAGGCGACATCTTTTGTAGGGAGGCGGGACCTTCACGTTCATTTATGCCCACTGAGGAGGATGAGGAGGCGGAACTCCAGAGCTGTGGGGCACGATCTTACATTGCAGTAACATTTAGAGTGTGCGGACATCGTTTTCGCGCCACGGAGTGAGTGTACGCCCACGAGAGCACCCGCTTATTCTTCACCTGTGCCTCGTGGCGCAGATATGACGGAAAAATGGCAAATACAGTCTACGATGATTTTTGCAATTCTCAAGCAAAAAAACAGTTCAATTAAGGCACACAGGACTCGCTTATAGCGAGCTTCTGAATCCTGTTCGCTGGGTGCGATGCAACATCTCTGTGGCGACTGGACCCTCGGGTGCTTCTGTCTTTTCACAAATGCCGGCTTTACCCGGCAATTGAATCAGAGGCTATTTTACTATGTAGAAGTGAATAAACTATAAATATATGTATATATATATATGTCACAATGACATGTATATATATATATATATATGTATTCTAAGTGTGTATATTTTGTGTTTACAAGGAAAGAAAGTGTTTTTTTAGTTGCGATATTTTGTTCCCATAGACTTACATGGGACTTCCGGTATCGGAATCGGATATCGCCGATAGTTAGTGATATCGGCGATACCATTCCGATCCGATATTTTTAGATATCGAGCAGTATCGCTCAACACTACTGATGGGTGATTAGTGTGGGCAGAATTGCTCCGTTCAACACCCGTACCGATACTGGTTCAGCCAGCAACACCAAAGGCATGGTGTGGCGAGAAGCAAAGGAGGACGACATAAAATTCCCCTCTGCCCCAGAATCCACACACAGCTTGACGGGTAGGGTGGTAGAACCGTGGGTAATTATCCCCTTGAGGAGCACTTTAGGGGCAAAACTCATGGCGTCTAGTGACCCTGTTCCTACGGTTACTGGGCACAACCGTTTATTCAGCCGCTGTGGACATCGGTTGGCAAAATGTCCCTGCTGCTGGCAAATATAACAAATCGGGGATGGACAAGTGACCCGAGATTTAGATCCTGCAGGAGCAACCTCCTGAAGGTCAGGCGCCTGAACAGGCGACTCCAGAGGGGTGGCGAAGGTAGGAGCCAACCGGACACTCTGCCTACACTGGGCACGTTCGAGCCTCCGCTCGTGGAAACTGAGGTCGACGCGGGTGGAGATAGCGATACGCTTCTCCAGTGTGGCAGGAATCTCCCTGGTAGCCAAGGCGTCTTTCACATGACCCGCCAGTCCTCTCCAGAACACGGGAATGAGGACTTTATCTGGCCACTCTAATTCCGAGGCCAGCGTCCGAAATTGGACAGCAAAATGGCTGACCAAAGCCGAACCCTGGGTACTTGCCAGCAGTTGGAGCACCGTATCGTGGGTGACCTGTGGTCCTAGAAAAACCTTTTTCAGAGCCTCCAGAAAACGAGAAGCGCTCTGCACCACATGGTCGTCGCGCTCCCACAGCGGCGTTGCCCACTCCAACGCTCTGCCCGACAGAAGAGCTATCACAAAGCCCACTTGTGCCTGATCCGTGGGGAAATGTGCAGCCAGAAGCTCGAGGTGTATGGAGCACTGACTTACGAATCCCCAACATTGCTTGCTGTCACCAGCAAACTTGTCTGGAAGCGGGAGGTGGGACAATGTAGGGACAGAGGTGGCAGAGGACAAACTGGCTGCAGCTACGCTAGCCGCCTGAACAGCGACTGCGGTAACATCCACAGCTGAGGTTGTGCGCTCAAGAGCCGACAACCTACCCTCCAGCTGCTGGATGTACAGCTGTAAATGCTGTTCATCCGCCATTTTACTAGCCAGACCCTGGCGCTAATATTATGTTAGGGTCTGCGGAACGCACCAAATATAACATGTGGAGAGGTGCGTTCGCAGCCCGGGGTCCACCGTGCAGGCGGAGCCTGCTGCTAGCAAAATGGCGCAAGAAGCGAACTCTGTTATCCCGCAGAGTCGCCAAAATAAACGCCGTAACGCGCTGTGGCAATATGTGCGAACTCTGTTAATCCACAGAGCCGCTAGAAGGAGTGCCGCAGCGCTATATGGCGATGTGTGCGAACTCACTTAACACAACTGAGTCGCAAAATAAACACGCTAGGGCGCTGTCTAGCGTTGAAAGCGAACCCTGTTGCGTCACAGAGCCGCTGAGACAAACTTCTGTGTCCTGTCAGGCACCCAGGTACACAGTGAACAGCTAAGCGAACATAGAACATGATCATGCGCTAATGTCCTCGCGGGAGTCACCCGCAATCTATGGCGTCTGAACGCCAGGCCCTGAATACGGCAATCAAACTCCTCACCGGTTATGCCGGCAATCTAGGGCATCTAGGACACTGACCCTGACCAGCTAGCATACCAAACTCCTCACCGATTAAGTCAGTATTCTAGGGGCTTATTTAACCACACACACGCATGACCACACTGGCGCTAAGCATATAACGATTGGTATTAGCGCATGGCGGCCGAGCCATGCCACCCTTTTATAGCAACAGCTACAGGACCTGCCAGAAACAAGGACCAATCAGAAACTGTTCCAAACACATGTAGTTTCAGGACCTTCCTGGCGGACCAATAGGAGCTGCTGCAGTACCTGAACATGTGACCCCTGATCTCCAATGAGAGATCTTACCCTGGGCATGCTCAGAAGGGGAAACGCAGGACTTCGTCCCAAAGACGTCTGCTCCAGCACTGGCTATAATAGCAGATCCAGGAGAGGCAGCAGCAAGTCTCTGCACAGTACTGGAATGGGCAAGATGCTGGGACCGACATCTCTGCTGAGCAGACTCCACTGTGGCTGGAGATGAATGGGGGACTGCAGCGGACTGGTTCGAGACTCCCCTTGTGCAGCAGCGGGAACTCGAACCCTAAAAGTCAGTAATTAGAAAGCAATTGTGAAAATATAATCTGGCTCAAATGATGGCCTATAAAAAGTGTCTTGTTACCAAGGTGCAACATAAGAAATGTCTTATGATAGCTAAAACCAGTGAACTGTCTCAAGACCTTTGCAACTTTATTGTTGCCAAACATAGTGATGGCATTGATTACAGAAGAATTTCTAAACTACTGATGATTTCAGTGAGCACCGGAAGTAGAAAGAGCATATTTCACCATAAACTGGCCACAACCAGGTGTTCCTCGCAAGATTTCAGACAGAAGAGTGTAAAGAATTATCAGAAGAGTTGTCTAAAGGGTATGCCACACTAAACAAGATCGCTAACGAGATCGCTAAAAAACGTCACTATTTAGCGATCTCGTTAGTGACGTTGTTGTGTGTGGCATGTAGCAACGACGTGGCCCCTGCTGTGATCTCGCTGATGTTCACTAGAGTTCTGGACCGTATTTTGATCGTTGGCGTCCCGCTGGTGAGCCTATATCGCTGTGTCTGGCACCTTTTGTGAACGATGTGCGCTGTTTTTTACATCGCAATGACCGCCAAAGTCGTTAAGGAGATCGCTAACCGCTTATGCGTCGTTAACGAGATCGTTAAGTTTGGCAGCTACTAGCGACATTAAAACGATCACAAAAACGATCGCATTAGTATGCGTCGTTATCGTGATCGTTAGCGGGAACTTTTAGTGTGGCAGTACCTAAAGGTCCAAGAACCAGCTGTGGAAAGCTACAGAAAGACCTGGAAACAGCAAGTACAATTGTTTCAAAGAAAGCAATAACTAATGTATTCAATCTCCATGGTCTGTATGCACACTCACCACGCAAGACTCCATTGCTGAACAAAAAACATGTTTAGGCGCATTTAAAGTTTGCTCAACAGCATTTAGACAAGCCTGTGAAAAAGTGGGATAATATAGTCTGGTCAGATGAGTCCAAAATTGAACTCTTTGAATGCCATAATACACATCATATTTGGATGTTTAAAGGCACTGTGTACCATTCCAAAAACACCATACCAACAATGAAGTTTGGGGGTAGGAACATCATATTTTTCAGCATACGGCACTGCAAACTTTATATAGTTGAAGGAAGGATGAATGGACATTCTTGATAGAAATCTTCTGCCATATACCAGGATGATAAAAATGAAACAAGGGTGGACATTTCAGGAAGGAAATGATCACAAACATATGGCCAAAGATACTATCAATTGCCTTCAAATAAAGAAAATATATCTATTCGAATGGCTGAGGCAATCACCTGACCTGAATCCAATAGAAAATGTATAAAAGGAACTAAATCTCAGAGATCATGAAAGAACCTTCAGGATGTGAAGAGTGTTTGTGTGGAAGAATGAGCCAAAATAACACTTGAGCAATACCTGCGACTAGTTTCTCCACACATCAGGCTTCCTGAAGTTGTCATCACCAATAAAAGCTTTTGTACAAAGTATTAAATCAATTTCAGTAAGTGTATTCAATACTTTTTCCCTATGTCATTTCTCATTATTAGACATAACTTAATTTATGGACATCTATGGTTTGATTTTTTTGTCTGGTTGTTGCTGACATGTGGTGAGAATTTCATGACCATAGCACCTTTAAAAAATTATAGATAGATTTAATACAAACGTACAGTTTAAAAAAATTTACAGATAGATGAATGAATTTTTTTGTACAAGGAAAAATGCCTAATTGCATGACCCTATTATGTGTCAATCATCAGTTATAAAAATCTGATCAATAACTGATCACGTATCCTGTGCATACTGTAGGTGATAATTTATTTTCACAAGACAATCTCATCACCTATGTAAAAAGGCCATAAATAAGTACTAATTGATTTAGATATATCATCGATTAATGCTTATTTGGGGAAAAAAATCCACCCTGGAAAAAGGGATGCTGATATTTCATATTATTTGAAGCGCAATACTGCAAAATGCTCACTTGTACGCTCTCCTGTATCCATGTTTCTCTCCCAATCAATGATTGCTTGACAGACTATTCCCATCACAAAGAAATGGTGCTAAAAGTAAAACAGGCAATACGGAAGAATCCGTCTCCAACACTATTGATGAGTATCTAGTCAAATATAAAGATGATGAACGAAATTTTAAAAAGAGAGTCGGAAAAATAGTCATCGTCCATCAGAAGCTGCGGGAGATCTCCATTCTATATTTAAAATTCCTGACACACATTTTCACGTAGACTCCTTGCAATGCCCTGCAGATTTCAACCTCCGATAGTTTGTTTGGGTCTTGCAATCTAATGAACACGTTATTTCACCTCCAGGACTTGGTCATTTTTCGATTTATTAGCTGAGCTAGTGCATTTCGTACCGAGCTGAGTAAAAAAAAAAAAGCTGAAGCATTGACAATTCCGTGATCTTTATTGAAGTTATATTAGTGCTATCTATCAGCGCCGAGGTACAAAATACATAACCTTTACCAAATCTCGGTATAGACTCCTTGAGCCACGCGCGCCACGCAGTGATTTCTCCTTGCGCTCGGTGACTCATTTTTTCCAACTGATGGTTTGTAATGATTTTGTCAAATAAAAATAAAGGACCTTTATTGCTTTTCACCAAATGATGTTGGTTACTTAATGGACGTAGAAAGGAGAAAAGACAGTTTGGTGTAAATGTCTGAAAAAAATGGCACAATGCATATTAAAAAAAAATGAAATAAAAATGTATATATTTTTTCTAATTTTTAAAGCTAGTTGTTAATTATAAAGAAGTTAATATTTATGAACATTCTTTTTGTATATTAATATACCTTGTTATTTTTACATTTTTCTTATGTAATACTATGGTATTATATTGTTTTATTAATATTAGAGATAATGAAATCTAAAACTATTCGATTTTGCCAAATCATGCAGATTTTGCAGGTAAATTTGATTTGCAGTGATGGTATTTTCTTCGAATTGAATGTTCTCTATGTTGCTCTGGAGTTTCTCCAGAAAGCGTAGCATAGTGAATGTAGGATATAAGAAACAAAATAAATAATAATACTTACTTAACCCGCCATTTCTCCATCACTCTATATGTTCTCCCACATCTCAATTAAACTTTATACCTCCGATCACAGCTGAGCACTCACGCTGTTTTTTGACACAGTGGGAACCGTGGCTCTCTGACAGTCGGGAATGATTTCACCGCCTATCAGTAGCAGTGTTTGCCACACTGTCATGCACATTACAGCGCAACAAACACCTGGTGTTCAGGCTGAAACAGAACAGTAACACGGAATTCCTGGTGAAGTCCGTGTTCGGTGTCCATGCCCGAACAGTAGGTGTTCGGTGAGGATGCTAAACTTTACTGTTCTGGTTCGCCCATCTCTAATCGAGTTTCTGTCAAATTTCCTAAAATTTGTGGTGTCACGTGAATTCAAACACTTTGAGATTTGATTGATGGATTGCAAAAAAAAAAATGCCCTCTACCTTTTTCCACACTGCTGAAGCATCAGGGAGCAGGTGAATGTCTTTTTGCATAGCAGCGCAAGCCTCCCCATAATACCCTGAAGCTATGACATCTAGAGATGGCGAACCTGAACAGTAAAGTTCGGGTCAATACTGAACACCTACTGTTTGGGCACAGACCCTGAACACAGACTTCTCCAGGAAGTCCAAGTTACTGTTTGGGTTCAGCACCCCAAACATTGAGTGTATGCCACATTGTCATCTGCATGACAGCATGAGAAACACTGGCGGCTCTGATTGGCGTTATCATTATTACCACTGGTCACAGAGCTGCGGCTCCCACGCTGTCAGCTGACAAATACAACCTATTCCTCCACCTGTACAACATTCTGTCCCACACCCAATCCATGTCTTCAATACTGTTTTTCAACTTGGATGATGCAAAGATGCGACCATCCAGGCTGAAGAACACAGCAGAATGAGCTGCTGCGAACTCAGCGTCAGTGACTAGTGGTGATTTCATCAAGGTTACTGAGGCCGCATTCCCAGCCAGGCCGATGAACTGCGGTGACCTCAGTGAGATTACTGCGGGCACCGTGAGAAAAGGTCTCATAATGCAGCGCTGAGCGCAGTGAGTTCACCGCAGTTCCCTGTGAGAACGGCATGTCAAATAATGTTTTTTCGGGCATCCATTCATCCCCATCTTAATACGGACTGGGTTCAGGTTTCGGATTCAGGTACAGTTCTGGTACCCGAACTAATCTGTTTTTAACTGTTTGGATGAACCCACTTAACACAGACATTCACAGGTTTGCCCATCAGTAATAACATCTAGTGGATTATCATACCTTTTTACAGTGGTATTCAGTACCAGGACCATCACAGATTAATGGTTCCCAGTGGAGTAGAGTTTGTAGGCAGAGTTGTTTTTCATCTCCAGAATCACTAAGTCTCTCTCCTATAGAGAGTAATCTCTTATCATTAGCCAGGTCCTCTCTCTTTCCTGAAAAGTATAAGCTCATATGAGCAGAAGGGCCCTCTCTCTCCTGTAAAGTGTAAGCTCCAATGCTCAAGAGTTTTCTGTCACTCTCCTGTAGATTGTAAACTCCTATGATCAGCGGGGTCCTTTCTCTCTCTCCTACATATATATTTTCCAAGCAATGACAAGGTTTTCAGTATTTAAATTTGTAAAATTTAAATTTAGAAAATCGAATTTTGAGTGAAAATTTGGTGCGGCCGGTTAATTCAAACGTCAAAAGGTCCGCTCATCTCTAACAGACCAAATATATATTTTTTGTATAATTCATAACTTTCAATCAAAAACAGCAACAGTGCAAAATTTACTTTACAAAGCAGAAAATGCAATTCACTTTTTCAGTAAAGTTGTTTCTAATAGATAATATATTTTCACTAGGAAAAGGGGTTAAGGCAATACTGTAAGCAGCTGCTTAACTGAGTGTTAATAATCTCCTGGAGATTTTGGCATGCAGCAGCTTGTCACACTGATACTCTGCATTGGAATTATATTTGGTACTTAATGCCAAAGACTCTTTAATATCACAAGTTACAAATATTTTTGCTGGAAGCAGTATGAGAAAGAGAATTGTGAAGTGACCATAGAAAACGCACAGCGCTTCTACAATGGTAGATTCAAGCAAATTAAAATGAAAAACATAATAAAGGATAGATAGATAATGTGGATAGATAGATAGGATAAGTTACAAAAAAAGTTGCAAATTGAATTTTTTTGCATATATTAAAAAAATTTGTGACATGAATGCATTTTTCCACACTTATTTTTTTTTAAGACCATTATGACTGTGGCTGCATGATTTGCTGCTGGTAAGACACTTGTGGGTGATTCCCTAACAAACAGACAATCCCCACATGTGCTGAAGCTATCTAACAGCCGCAAATCATGCAGCCGCAGGGACTCAAACATAATATACGAGCACGCCCGAGACTCTCCGATAACATCTGGGCATCCTCGGATAAGACGTAACCCGATCACGTTCACTCATCACTATTATGAATCAATGTACAGAAAGCTCTTACAGGTAAAATATAGCTCTCTCTCCATGGTGCTGAAATATGTATGACGCCAATGCATTCTCACTCATTAGGACAATAAAGCAATTACATTTCAGCAATAGGTGATTTTTAAAGATGACCTACTTTTTAAACCAGGTTTTTCAAATTTTAAATGTATTTTTTTTAATTGCCAATTTGTTTCCCCTATATCTGTTTTGGGTCTGCAACTCAGGAATAGAGTGGGGGTACTCTGACCCTGCACTAGGACTAGACTCGATCCCTACGATGGAGCGGGCGACCTATTCCTTGCGAACAGACAGATCCTAGTCTAGACTCAAGTGAAGACCTGAAGGTGGGGGAAAGGGATCCCTGAAAGATCTAGGGACTGGGAACAAAACACTGGTAACCTCCTAGCAGGGAAATAGAGGAAACTGCAGAAACAAAAGGAAAAAAAAACATAAAGAATAAGCAAGCAGAACTAGAGTTCCCAGAACTGCACAAAGTATAGCACAAAGCTAACAAGGCTCCTAGCCAGAACTCAAGCGGATTAATACTGATGTCCAGCAATGACTGGGAGCAGGTGCAGGGTAATAAAGGGTGATACAGTCACCTGACCAACGAAAAGCCCTGCACCAGGGGAAAAAGACCACCAGCCAGAAACCACAACAAGACAGCGGATGGTCAAACTGAATAGATTCTAACAATATCACAATCTGTATTTAAAATGGAAATTAGGAATCTTGCAATTTTCACACCGCCTCCTGGTTTATTTTAGAATCTAACTTCCTGTTCTTTCAGAAAACAAAGCACACATATTTGCAGTAATGAACAATTCTGACCCTATCTTTTGTATTAAATCATCTAATGAATGTGTGCAAAGGTCATTACGAATGAAGAGGGAGCAGGAGGAGCTGTGAATTCATCTACTTCGATCGGATGATCCTAACTTATAATCTGTGTTATCTGTCAGCGTAATCCTGACTGTGATGATAAAGAGCCTACTGAAAACTCTTCCTGAAAAGACAGGAAATAGGCGTCTTAAATAGCTCCAGTGACCAGTGTGAACATTTCAAGATTATTAATTTTATTAATACATATCGTGATTTTAAAAAAAAAGAATAAAATAAAATGGTGCTATTTAAAAAAAATACATTCAATACAAAAACTTAATTTAAACAATAGGTTATTTTCTGAGG
>JARQOD010000010.1:25686917-25703174 GCA_033576555.1 Oophaga sylvatica | reverse complement strand
GGCTGGAGAGCTGAGCGGTGAAAAAAGTATTTGTGTTTTCTTTGTTAACCTTTTGTCAGCCCTATATGGTTCAGCAAAGCGATTAGCTGGAGCATGGAGCGAATACAAAAAAAATCTGTATTTTGGAATAAAAGAATTTTTGAGAAAATTTAAGTGGATTTCAATTCCACTCAAATAAATTTGCCCTTCTCTAATCCTGATCCTTCCATACAGCCAGCTCACGAGTGGCATAGCCTAACACAGTATGGCCAGGGCAGAAAACAGGAGCAGGGAGGAGAAAGCATCCATTCATAGGGTAAGGTGAGGCGTATGCTACTTTTTGCCTACCGCTATAGATAAGGATAAAGTCAGCTAGCAGATTTGGGCATAAATCAGTTAAAAAAAAAATTCACTCATGATATCGAGTTGATTTATGATTACATTATTAAGACGTTGTTACACTAACATTTGGCACATGAAACTACTACCAACATTTTATGTTTTTGTTCAGCAGCCATTATCCAACTTATATTTATTTCGGTGAATAGACGGAACAGCATTCATGAAACATGAAAGCTGTGATTTATAAAGTGATAGAGGTGTAGCGGTTATATTCTAAGATTACCACTGATAAAAGAATCATAAATCAAAGAGTGTTACAGATTATGAATAACCTCCACTGACCATGGCCGATGTGTCCTTTCAATGATACATTAAAACAAAAAATGATGTCTGGCTAGAATAATTGTCATTCATGATTTCCAAGTATTTTCCATCTCTTTAAGCATAAAGTCAATTTCCCCATCAATTTCTTTGGCAATTCCTTATACTTTAATAAGATTTTTTTTATACTCATTTGAATTTAAATTGATATTTATGAGAGATGTAAATCTAATTATTTATTAGCAAATTTTGGGAAATTTGATCCTGTGAAATGGAAAAATTTGCGATTTGCTTCACAAAAAAATTCCATCACCATTTTGCACAATGAAGAAGACTTCATCAACCAAAAAAGAATGTCATGACTTCATGTGTGGCACTATGGGCTTACCCATAATGCCTTACAGCTATCACATCATATGGTATAGCACAGCTAATCAGAAGTGACTATCAAAGCCTGTATAAAAGCAGAGGAAGGGAAGGCAGCAGCCATTTGGAGGCGAATCTGGATAGTGAGAGGATATCAGAGCTCACTGCTTTAGCTATAGTGAATATAGAAAGAGATACAAACATTGAAGAAACATTGCAGATAGTGTGTGAAAGCACAGCAGTGAAGAACCATTACCATCTCTTTACCCATAGCCATATATGTTGGACTCACTTTGACACTATTAGGCCAGAATTTGTGTTAAAGAGCTTACAGTCCTAGAAGACCCAGAGTGTCATACACATTTATTTTCAGGGCAGTTGGAGACTTTGCAAAATTTGCAATTAGTGGCCAATCAATTCTCTGCAAATAGCATTCTTAGGAAAAATTTGGCAAAGCTGGAGTGTTTGAATTTTAAAAGATTTGCTCGTCGCTATTATTTATATATTTATTACAAGTTAATTGGATTGCCAATAAAATGAACAGCAATTTTTTCCTGCAGTCCCCTTGTATTGCACTGCGACCATTCAGTTGGGGTATTATTTTGTCACTGTATAACAGTTTTATTGATTTACAACATGATCTTATTGCTAAATCACTGTATGATGGTAAAATTCAGTTACTACAGTTTAAGGGAGGACTATGCATTTTCTGTATGACAGTATATTTAAGTTAGTGTAAGGCAGTGTTATTCAGTTGCTGTATGATATTATTATTCAGTCATTTTTAAGGTGGGATTATTCAGTCACTAAACACAGTATTATTTACTCACTTTATGATGTTTTATTCAGTCACTGTATGGTGGTATTATTCAGTCATTTTGTGATGTTATTATTCTGTTGTAAGGTTCAGGTTCAAGTTCAGTCACTTGATAGCAGTATTATTTACTCACATTATGATGGTTTTATTCAGACACTAAATGATGGTTTAATTCAGTCACTGCAGAGCAGTATTATTTAGTCACTCTATGATCATAAGGTGCGATTAAGGTGCGATTGTTCAATGCTAAACAGCGGTATTACTCACTTTATGATGGTTTAATTCAGTCACTAATTGGCGGTATTATTCAGCCACTGTGTGATAGTATAATTCAGTCACTGCAGGTTAGTATTATTCAGTCACTATATGATCGTAATATTCAGCCACTGGAAGTAGAGATTGTTCAGTCACTAAATGGTATTGTTTACTCACTTTATGATGTTTTAAACAGTCACTGTTTGGTGGTATTATTCCATCACTGTAAGTTGTGTAGCAAAGACAGGTAGGACATGGTTAAATCCTAGCACTGCATGTCTTCATTAGATGCACTTGACTTGCTTGACTATGAACAAGAGCCTGTGTTCACTTGGTGTGTCCATCTATTGGTTAATGAAACAGAATCGAGCTGGTGAATGACCAGCAAAAATGTGAGCTGTAACTGAGAAAAAGATGTGTTTAGGTCTCTCTCGGAATGTAGGCTGCATGGATCAGCTAGGAAAACTAGCAGTCTGTTTGTGGGAGCTGCTGTGAACCATGTGGAAGCTGCAGCCTGTTCAGTGCGAACTGTGCCGGGAGTTGAACACTTCTGTTCGACTCTGGAAGCTGCTGGAGCTTGGGCTACTGAGATTGGGAGCATACCTACCGCACTGAAAAGCCTGCGCATGCACATCTTTCCATCCTGAACATGCACATGTGGTGAAAGGATGGACAGCAAATTTCCAGTGGAGAAGAGATGACATGACCAATTAGGAGTCTTTATTATAACATGTAAGCCTGGATTGTTCTGGGGGAAAAAATGCTCCGATGAACTAGTAAGGTAAATTTGCATGTGCCGAGGACAGCAATAAAAGTTGATCTTGCACAAAGGAGGATTTCAGGGAAATAATTGTGATGCAGGATTAGAGCTCAGTCTAAATGGTCGTGGTGGTGGCTTTGGAACCTGACAAGTTCCTTGAAAGTCCATCAATGGTGGAATTATTTAGCAATTCTATGATAATATTAGTACATGAAAGAAGTGTCGGGCAACACAAGTGGTTTATGCAAAGAATGAGTAAGCATATTACTAGTGATAACACAGCACATTGTACTGTATGAGGCATAATGACTTCAATCAATGCAATTTTCCTTTCTCAGTTTTGCTTTATTTAGTAATATCTTTCTTCTTTTTATTTTATAAATGGATTTTTTTATTTTTAGGTAATTGTCGCTTTTCTAGTATGTTTAGAGAAAGAGAGAATAGCACTGGAGCTTGATCCAATTATGGAAACCATTTCAAAGAATTTCTTTAATCTAAAATGTTTATGAACGCGATAGCCTAAAGGAAATAAAAGCCGATGACAAGTTGATAATTAAAAAGGCGGACAAATAATATAAATTACAGAAATGAAACACATCATTTATTTTTGCATACCAATTTGTGTGTCAATTTATCTAATCCTATCAAAATATATTGCTTAATGGAAGTTAATTATTGATTCATGTTGTTAGAGATTAAAAAATATTATGAGTTTCGTTTTGTCTGGCTCATTGTCGCTTTTTGACAAATATCATATGCTAAATTGTTATGTTGGAGAAAAAAAAATACCGTAAGTAAAATATAAAAAAAATAAAAATAAATTGTTGAACAATAACTGATAACATAAACTAAGTCTATGAATCTGGTTGAAAATTTTTAAAGGATATGGACAGTTTTTGAACTTTTTTTCTACTTGCAGGCATGATTTTTTGGGCTCAAAATCATTTTTGATATTTAAAATTTTTAAAAAATATTTTCACTTTTTGCTTTCTATAGTCTGTGTGTCTATTATTGTCTATTATTCGCTGAGAATCAGTCCGTCAGCTCATTCTGAAAGTTGTTTGAATATCTTTTACCTGTCTTTTCTGAGCTATAGATACATTATGTGCTTGCGTATGTTGCTTAAATGCAATGCTATAGTACGGATATAATGAGAAGAGATGGTGAAAAGTAAAACTTGTTGGCTTTAGGTTATGGGGCAAATGTATCTTTTAGGCTAGGACTACATAGTGACTTTATCTTCAACACCATTTGCACGACCAAAGTTCTCTTGGAGTCGCTGCTACATTGCAGCACCATACAATACATTTCGTACCTGAAGGTATCGCGACAAGCAAGTTGCAAGATGTCCAACAGTGTTGCATTTTTTTGCAACTTGTTTGTCTCAGCCTCAATACCCTCAGTTTTGCAGCACATCCCAATTCACTTGTATTGCACTAAGATTTAACAACCAACACCTACCAAGCTTGGTTGTGCCAAAACCGCCACGTAGCCTAAGTGGAAGACTGTTTGTTGTTCTTGCAAAGAGAGGCTTTGAGTCACAGGGTGGACATTGTGCTAGCACCTGACCGTTAGTGATCTGGAGATACTTGAGTTGTGTTGTGTATAAGGTGGGTCTAGGAGGATTCTGTGTAGTTTTCTGCCTCAATGGTACCGTTATCCCATGTGGTTAGCTCTTTGAGTCTTCTCGGAATTTAGGAATGATAAGTCCAGTGGAAACCATCAGTGATCAGCTTTAACTCAGGCTTAGGGCAAGTAGAAAATGTAGAGGACCTTTTGGGCTGAAAGGAATTAAAGCAGTTGTCTAACTGTTCTGGAAGCCTTAAAAATGGCCTGGAGGCTCAGTTCAGGGATGTGTTATTTGGCCTTCATTCAGTTGTCAGTTTTTCATGTACAAATTCTAGCCATGTTTTTCACAGAGAGAACTTATACATATTATAGTCTTTTGGGTTGTTCACACTTTCATGTTATTCTACAGACCAAGTGTTTCACAACAAAGTTCAAGGACTTGTTTGATTTTCATTCAAGTCTCGAATCAAACTCATCATTGCAAGCCAATGAGTCCATGAAAAAGACAGCACTTGGATGCCATCCTACTTGTATCCCAGTGCTGTCCCATTTTCGTGTTTTTTTGGTAGGACAAATTGGAGAAAACTTACTGTAAGCAAAAGAACTGATGAAACTGGAATGGAAAAACAGTGGTGCACTGACCAAACGCTGATGAAAATTTGATCCAAAACACTGATAAAAATTGGTTGCGTTTTTGGGGCTTGGGAAAAATCACTGATGTCTGAATGAGGCTTTAGGTAATCTGGCATAAACTTTAAGGAAGATGACTAAGTTTTAGCCCATGTGGTAGACAAAGTCTAGTGAACAGCTGCCCATCTGTAGGAGTGTGTGTATGAAGGAATTACCAAAATAATGATCTACTGAACAGGTTCATTGGCCAGATTATCTATAAGCATGATATGGAGAAGTTTAAAAGATGTTGCTCCTTAAGACCAAATACTTTAGATTCAGTGGCAGCAACCAAAAGACGGAATCCTTGAAATTTAGGAAACAATGACATAGAGAGTGTAAGTCCTTGTAGACAAAAACTCTTTAGAATCTGTCAGAAAGAACCCATGTATGTCTCGAAATAAAATAGGAGGTACATGGAGGTTCCAGTTCGAACACATGGACTTTTTGGATGCCATTTCGCCACTTCACACAAACAAGAGATTATACAGAGCAGAATACAACCAAGCGTATAAAGCTGAAGATGAACGGGGACATTAATCATTACTTCCAAGTGATGGACACTCAATGATACAGTATATCGAGTGTTCATTAAAAAACAATACAATAATGTATATTAGAATAATATACTTACTGTAGATTATATTAAGGTGGAATTTATAACACTGCACATTTTTTATTCTGGTGATTTTATTAGGATCGCTATCCCTAGGGGATTTCTCTTAGTATTATCACCCCGGATATATGCTTAATTGCCAAGTAGAAACTCATTAAAACTCTATTATACATCATGCACTTTAGGACCAAATGAGTAACTTAACAATAATGACCTGTAGCATCCTAGGGGTGTTAATGAGTCTATCAACTTGTTTTCTCCAGTTATTTTTAATAATATAGATTCTTTGAATATTTTATTTATTCAATGTGAATTATTCATGGCTTCATTATGATTAGTGTATCTGTGAGTACGCTTAATCACTGTATCGGCAATGCTTATATAAGCATCCGTGCAGATTTATGCTTATGTATAGGTCTCCATTATTCATCAAAATCTAACTTAACCTACAGATATTCTGGCAGACAAGCCACTAAAAGTCCCATATGTTGGCAATTAAATTTTTTTTGTATTAGGCAGCCACTTTTATCACGCTCTCAGTGATTAGCACTACCGGGGTCCCAGGTTTGAATCCAATTGTAATTGTATTTTTCACTCTCTTATGTCTATCACAGACTTTTGCTTATGTTAATGTTGCAATATGTTGTGAGTAGTGAGTATACTCGTTGCTTGGGTTTTCCCTAGCAAGCTCGGGTGATCTCCGAGTATTTTGGAGTTCCTGGAGATTTAGTGTTTGTTGCCGCAGTTGCTAGACAGTCTGAATACATGTGTGGAATTCCTAACAAACAGGCAAGCCCCACATGTATTCAGGCTGTCTAGCAGCTGCAAATCACACAGCTGCGTCGACAAACATTAAATCTCTGAACACGCCCAAAATACTCGGAGATCACCCGAGCATGCTCGGGAAAACCAGAGCAACGAGTATACTCGCTCATCACTAGTTGTAAGGTATGTAATGTTTCATGCTATGCCATGTTTTTACAAGTATACTGCGAAAACTGTGCGACTGTTCCAGTGAATTGCTGCTTGAGTGATTTAAAGGATTACTATATTATGCATCAATTAATGCCCAAAGTTTTCCATTTCCAGGCAGCAGAATAGAGAAAGTGATGTCTGAAGAGATGAATGCAGAACATAAAAAGTTAGCTCACTGAGCGGCTGTTGAGTTGTTGAAGAACTGTTTGATGCCCAAAAGCACACAAATAAAGAAGAATCACCTGGTAGGGATAATGAAAGGCGGGAGTTTGTTTTCACTTGCCTGGGAACCTTTGCAATTATACAACCTATGTGGGAGGGAGACCCAAAGACTC
The DNA here is from genome assembly GCA_033576555.1 of Oophaga sylvatica. Classification (NCBI taxonomy): domain Eukaryota; kingdom Metazoa; phylum Chordata; class Amphibia; order Anura; family Dendrobatidae; genus Oophaga; species Oophaga sylvatica. Next base: position 25,696,170 of record JARQOD010000010.1, on the reverse strand, counting down.
AGCGTGCTTTTTGCTGAAAAGCTTTGGCTGTCATACCGGTAATGATGGGCTACTAGTGTTATTACTGGGAGGGGGTGCTGGATGTAGCTAGAGACAATTTCACAGAGCTTAATGTGGCTCTCAAAGTAAGAAATTTTGGGAATCACTGTTCTGTTCAATCATGTTACCTATTAATTAGACTTTGTAATCTTCAATTTTTCTGCATCCCAGTGGGTAAAATTCACTTCAACTGAAGCTGGTGTCTTCCTTATTTCTTTTGTCCTGGGGTGGGGGATAGTGGCTAGATTTACTGTTATTTTACCCCTCCTGCACCCATGAGTTTACCATTTGCATCCTCTTCTTGTGCTTAAGTTTTGTCCCATCTTCCAAAATTCAACCAGTGTCACACAAAAAAAAGTGCACAAGGATAGAGTCTACTGCAAACTCTTTCCCAAGGAAGAATGACCCCTTCCCAAACTTTTCAAACCTCTCCAGAACTGGATGACGATCATTGAAGACTATAGTAAAGGTCGGGAATGGGAAGTATACCCTTGCCGATGCTAAGGGAGAGCTTGTCTCCTGGCTCAGGGTTTTCTAAAAGCCTCAGTCTAGGTCTGTCAACTTCCAAAAAGTGGATATGGGGTTGGAGGTGGTTGTGGAACCTAATAGAGACACTCACCTCTCCTAAACCATAAGAGAAATATCCCATAAGAGCACCACATGCTGCAAGGTTCCTGTGACAATTAAACATGGTCAAATTAATGAGCAAAATGACAAGTGTGCATGCCTGAGACAGAGAAATATCGACATGTCAGCTCAACTGGATCGTGAAATCTGAAAATTCAAGCTCCTCTTCAGGATTCCATTAATTTCAATGTAGAGAGCAGTTAAGCCAAAAAACAGTAGGAAAAAAATGTTGGACTGCATTTAGTGGGGTTTTCCAACTTCTAAAAAATAAAAAAAAGCTTTTAATGTTACAAAAGAAAAGAATAAATAATAATCACCTCTTTTTACCCAATCAGCAACCTTGCGTAAAAGCTTCGAAAGTCCTACCGATCTTTGTTTATAACATGTGACCAGTGTAATCAGTGGCTGGAACATTCTGATTCCATACCACTAACATCATGGCACAGTGCTGATTGACGGTGCCAGTAAACAAAATTCTAAGTTTTAAGGCTATGTGCACACGTTGCGGAATTGCCATGGAAATTTCCGCGGCAATTCCGCACCTCCCTGCTGCGGGAAATACGCATATTATAGGTATGCGTATTCCCGCTAAAAACTAGCGTTTTGCAAGCGTAATTAGCTTGCAGAATGCTAGCGTTTTACAAGCGATCTGACAGGTTGGTCACACGAGTCAAACAAGTGTTTGATTTGTGTGACCAACTTTTTACTATTGATGCCGCCTATGTCGCATCAATAGTAAAAAGATCTAATGTAAAAATAATAAAAAAAATAAATAATGATATTCTCACCTTCCGGCGGCCCTCGCAGCTTTCCCGCCTCTCAGCGATGCTCCCGGCCAATCCCGTTCCCAGGCGTCCTTTGCGACAATCACCCCGATGACGTAGCATCACACGAGTCCATACGTCATCTGGGGTGAGTCTCGCAATGCATTACTCGGAACGGGATTGGCCGGAGCGTCGCTGAGAGGCGGGAAAGCTGCGGGGACGCCTGAAGGTGAGAATATCATTATTTTTTATTTTAATTATTGTTTTTACATGGATATGGTACCCAGGGCAGAGTCTCCTCTCCTCCAGACCCTGGGTACCATCCGCACATGAACCGCTTACTTTGCGCATGGTGGGCACAGCCACATGCGGAAAGTAATTGGTTCAATGCATTCCTATGGCGGCGGAATCGCCGCGGTTCCGCAAAAAAGAATGAGCATGCTGTGGATTCTCCCGCGATGCAATTCCGCCACGGAAAAACCCGCAGCATGTGCACAGCATTGCGGAATCTCATAGGCCTTAATGAGTTGTATTGTGTAAGCGGTTTTGCCGCAGTTTCGCGGCGTTTCCGCTAGGAATCCGCAACGTGTGCACAGGCCCTAAAAACTCTAATCCATATCAAGCCAGACGGCACATCCTTTAGCTGTATATAAAGTTCAGTGTCCAATTCCAGGGTCTGTTATTGTGTCCTATTTACTGGCAGACATGTGTACAGAAACTGAAAAAAACTCCCCACAGATGAGATTGTTTTGTCATTTTATTGGATGATGTACAGTAAACTTTAATTGATTGAATGAAGATACCGCAAATCCATTGTTCCAATGTCATGTATAATAACATAGCGCTGATTCTGTAATTAAATCAGTGTCTCATCAGTTGTACCAGGAACTTTGAAGGATTTAAAGAGGTCAAAAGTGACATAGTATAGAGCAAAATGATATAGAGATAGAGTGACAGAAATAAGAACAACTACTAAGCTACTAATAATGTTATAACCACTACTACTGCTAGAATAATACTAATTATTATCATTATTATAAAAAGAAGATTGTTATTACTATTGTTACTACCACTAATAACAAAATTATTACTAATGATAACAACACTACAACTACTGCTACTAATAATCGTGTTATGTCCCTGATGAAGCTTAGGCGAAACACACTTCGAGAGTGTTCCTGTATTTGTTGATGTTTCCTGCATGCAATATGGCTATATGCCCTTGTTTTGTTCTTTCTCTGGCTGCTGATATGTCTATGGTTCACATTGACTTACCTTTTAAACTTCTCACGTTTGTTTTTATTTATCAATTTACCCCGTATTCTTATGATATGCCCTTTAACTTTGATACATATGAAGTTTCTTTTACTTTTCCCTTCCTTCTGTTTAACCATTCGTGCATTTATACTGGGTCCTAGCTATTAAGGTTTGACTAAGCTTCTTCTTTGTGCACTGGCAGTAGATTTTACATTTACTTGATTATGTTTATTAATTTACCATTTTGGATTTCTATACATACAGAACCTTTATCATTGTATCACAGTTTGGATCTCCTTTTTATTCTTATATCTATTTAAAAATTATTTTCAATAAGGATTTATTGCTTTTTATATTTTTTGTCTGGCATATTTGATTTTCTTTTGTGCTGCTGCTAATAATATTAATACGGTAATAACACTGCAGACTTGATTACTGAAATTAATAATCTTATATAATAATCGCCAGTTGGGACTTCTGGCCGCTGTCCCCTAATCCCATAAGGCATTGCGGCAGTGTCACTTGCCAGCACGTTCTGCCGCCTGCGCAAGTGACAACACATCTCCGCTATCCCACCAAGGCGCATAACATCCCGTATTCCAAAGCCGCGAGCCGGTCATTACTACGCATGCGCGGAAATAGAGGTGATGTTTATGTCAATTGCGCAGGCGCAGTTCGTGACATTCACATCACCGCTATTCCTACTACTACTTATAGTAATTGCAACATTACTTCTACTACTCATCCTATTACTACTTCTAATAAATATGATAAAAACATTAATACTACTACTCTTACTACTAATAACAATAATAACAGCTACAACATTATTACTAACTACGAATAGTAATAGCAATAACTACAACATTACTACTACTAATAACAATAATACCATTACTACTAATAATAACTACACTATTATTACTGCTATTACCCTTATTACCACTAATAATAAAATTACTACTACTGCTACTACTAATAATAATAATAACCATAACAATAATAATCCCTTAAAAAATATAACAAATTCTTATACACAGAGCCCACATCTTTCCTGGCACATGTCAGCTGTTTTGAACAGCTGACATGTGCCCCTAACAGCTGCAGGTGGAATTGCGATCCACCCGTGGCTGTTAACCTGTTAAATGCCATTGACAATCTCTGACAGTGGCATTTAATGTGATTGCACCGGAAGCGCATCACTAATCCAGCCCATCGCTCCCGTGTCATATGAATGCGGGTCGCTGATGGACTAGCATGACAACCTAGGATCTGCAGCAGACCCCTGTGTTTGTCATTGCCGGATTGCTATGAGCGCCACCCATCAGTCGACGCTCATAGCAAGTGAGTATTTCTGCTACACATAGGCAATCTGATCATCGCCTGTGTGTAGCACAGGCGATCTGATTATTGCAGCTTCTAGTCTCCCATGGAGACTATTGAAGCAAGTGAAAAGTAAAAAAAAGTTTTAAAATTATTTAAAAAATATAAAAGTTCAAATCACCCCCATTCGTCCCATTCAAAACAAAACAAAAAACCCACATATTTGGTATTGCCGCATTCAGAATGGCCTGATCTATCAATATATAAAAATAATTATTCCGACTGGTAAACGACGTAGCGAAAAAAAAGTAAAAATGCCAGAATTACTTTTTTTGGTTGCCGCAACATTGCATTAAAATGCAATAACAGGTGAAAATGGTATGATAAAATGGCACCAAAATGGTATAATTAAAGACAACAAAAAAATTAAAGGCGAGCAAAAAATAAGCCCTCACTCAGTCCCAGATCACGAAAAAATGGAAACGCTACGGGTCTCGGAAAATGATGCAATTTTTTTTTAACAAACTTTGGATTTTTTTTTCACCATTTACAAAAAACAACATATACATGTTTGGTGTCTACAAACTTTAATGACCTGGAGAATCATAATCGCAGTTCAGTTTTAGGATTTGGTGAACATGGTAAAAAAAATCCAAAAAACAGTTGTGGAATTGCCCTTTTTTGCAATTTCACCACACTTGGAATTTTTTGTTTCTGTTTTCAAGTACACAATATGGTAAAACCAATGGCGTCATTCAAAAGTACTACTCTTTCCACGAAAAGCTAGCCTCACTTGGCCATATTGATGGAAAAAGAAAAAAGTTATGGCTCTGTAACAGGTCCCAAATGAAGGATCTGTTACAGAGTCTTCCGATGATGATTTTTCATATATAATTCTACAAATCTTTTATAAAGCAGACAGGAAATTGGTTCCCAAGCCAACAGAACTCAGATGTAGCAGAAAAAGGGATGACCATAAGACCTGGATATGGCCAAATACTGCAGGACAATCTTGATTTGTGGTGGTAAAGGTGTGCGTATGCGTGACTGTGCTGGACAGGAGGTTGGCTGATTATGACTTTGGTTTAGGTCCCTTTTCTTCCATATTTCACCGAAAACATTTGGAAGCGTTAATTGATTCTTTCTCAAAGGAGACAAATAATTTGCTCAGCCATGAATATATTTCTTGGTCACAAAAAACTCTCCAAACTAACATCATCAATGATTTTGTATTAATATTGTAGCTTAACAAGAGATTGTTTTAGCCTAAAAGCCACTGATAAACGGGCTCCATACTCTTGACTTCTCGCTAGACTAAGTATTTACAATAATCAAGGAAATGATGTTTCCCCTTCTTTACATTCATTACAAGTGGCAGAATTTCACATTAAATGTCTCAGAGGTAATGAAACATTTGTCTAAGCACTTCCAACATTTTATGTGGCAATGATGAAGACATTTTAAGATGTGAGAAGAGGTTTTTACATTTACTTGTGCACTATGACAGAACAAAGCCATTTGTCCCTTCCTTCTACATCTTCGCCAACGGCTTCTAGCATTCACAGATCTGCATTCCATTTATTAGATAAAATCGCAGGAAATAAAAGCCTATGAATTATAACAATGCGTCCAAAAGAAAATTAGTCCAGAGATCTAGGACAATTTATACAGTGTATATAAAGGAGGTATATGGATTTTCTCATATATACAACTTTAAGATCTATCTATCTATCTATCTATCTATCTATCTATCTATCTATCTATCTATCTATCTATCTATTACTATCTGTTATCTATCTAGCTATCTATCATTGTAAGAAAGCAGAAGGTAAGGTTACTGAAATGGAATGTTGGATTTTGGGTCCAGGATTTAGGAGCGACCAAAGGACCTGGATGGGAAAGGTCCGCACCATACTCCCATCCGGTCCTTACAAGTCTGATAATAGGCAGCTGAACTAGCTCACATAGTGAGATGTGCTGGAGCTAAACAGGGATGCATTTGTTGAGCAAGGTGTTTAATAACTACTTGAGATGCTACTGCCTTAAATACTGAGATTGGTGAGACAGCTACATTTACTTTGTTGTATTTGGCTGAAGAAAGGACTGTTTATGTTATTTATTTGAGCTAAAGAAAGGCTGTTTTCATTTTTTTCATCTATTGCATAATTCCACCTGTTTTGGAGGTAAAAAATGGGCCCCCTCATCTCTTGAGCCTCTGTGCGGCTTCACAGGATGCACCAATGATTGGATCCCCTGAATTGTTAGCAAAATTAATTATTTGGTTTTTTTTTTGCATACATTGAAATTACTCCTGAAGCACCAATGATAAAACTGATGCATGAATCATATAAGTGTTGAGCGATACTGCTCGATATCTAAAAATATCGGATCGGAATGGTATCGCCGATACACTAAAATATCGGCGATACCCGATACCGATACCGGAAGTCCCATGTAAGTCTATGGGAAACAAAATATCGCACTAAAAAAACACTTTTTTTTCCTTTAAACACAAAATATACACACTTAGAATACATATATATATATATATATATACATACATGTCATGTGACATACATATATACATATTGTAAGCTTTTCAGGGGATATAGCTCTGGGATCGCCGTCCGGGTAACAGAGTGGCACGGAAACAGTTCATTCAGACAGCATTCTGGTGAAAACTGCCGCAACCAGTTTTTATTTAAAGTCCACAGCAAACAGATAAAAACAAATCATAAACAGAAGACCTAGGCTTGTCTAGCCACTTACTACACTTAGATAGATTTCCCTATCTATCCGGTCCCGACTCTAACAGCCGGGCCAAAACAACACATATGTTCAGCATTTACCAGCATTTACCAGCATTGAGGTTCACAGAGTCTCCCCTTGTGTCTGAAGGCACCTTCAACGTCCCCGACTTTGAGAGAGCTCCCCTCCTATTCAGCAGCTATCCGCATGGATTCTCACTGAGACTACTCCTGTGTCCGGGGTACATCGAGCACCCAGACTGAGATAGCTCAAACTCCTGGAGACACCTTCTGTGCCTGGACCCCTCCGTGTCCAGACTAAACGAGCTCTCTGACTGTGTTCGCAGACACCTACTTCTGGTCTCCTAATTAACAGCTGAATGGTTTCAGGCCTGAGCTGCAAGTGTGTACTGAATGTAAGGTGTAGTGACCTTTCTCTACCACTAGGTTTACAAAGCCACACATTTCCCTTATACCATACAGCACAGTACCTAGGTGAAATGTACACCCCATTCGACACATATTCCTTCACTGTCTCACATATCCCCTCCCTCTTCTCCAGACCGGAGGGCTGGTCCATCCAGACCGGAGGGCGGTCAACAATCCAAAAGAGACAGTGAACTCTGGACCAGTCAATGGCCTTCATCAGCTTCATCTCACTACTGTCATCTGTATCTTCACCTGAGCCATAGCCAACATCAGCTTTCTCTTCATCTGAAGCATCCGCACTACCCTTACCCTCCCAGCCTATGCTCTCTGCGGGCCTCGGTATCCTGCACGGTTTTCATCTTGACCTTAGGGGCCCGGGGTCAGTTTCGTTATAAGTGCCTGGCCAGAGAAGTACGACCCGGCACATCAGAACACTTCTGCTGACTCTTCCTCAGAAACTCACGTACCTCCTGTCCCTGTGCACTGACCATGTGTCACCAACTATCACAGAAGGGATAGGGGTTCTCACTTTTCTCCAGTTCCCCTTGAACCTTCTTTACTTCATTGAGCTTCTCCAGAAGATGCTCATGGCTCTCATCACGCTCCTTCATCACAGTTTGGAGTTTTTTTCTGAGAAGTAATCCAATTCATCTTGTACCTGTTGGTCGTCCTTTATGTCTTCAGCCCCTTCTTCAGCTCTTCTGGTAGACATGCTCAGAAGCCCTACCGTCAGTCTTACATTCTACTTCTTCATTCACATCATTATGGTCTCCAAAATCTCCATTTATTCCAGCTTTCAAGTCTCCTTGATAGCTGCATCTGTATACTCAGAACCCGCCGATTCTTCTCTTCCACCACGTTCTGCATCCCATCTGACTCCCGGTGTCTGCAGCGGCAACGGAGTGACACACCGCTTTTCCCATTTATTGGGACGTGGCTCCGATGTAACTCCATGAAAGTGCGCTTGAGCTCACCAATGCCAGCCTGATGTCTCAAAATCTCATCTTGTGATTTATCCAGATCCTTGGGATCACTCGGGAACACTGCGGGCTCCGGCGCCGAACTTCCAGCCTGACTTCACGAATTGCAGCTACTGATCCGGACCGTAACCTGTCCACGCGCTGTCTTCGGCAGAAACGGATTCCTGGACAGAGTCAGTCTCCATATTCTTCAGTCTTGTTCCTCACAGCTTCACTTGAGTCCTCACTTCTGATGAGGCATCTGGCTTGGTGACCACCACTTCCATGGCTTTTTCCACTCTGCAGCATTACCTTCAGAGTCCTGGGCATGATGCAGCTCCATACCATACATTGATAACTTCTCACTTCAACACATCCACTTGTGCTGTGTTCAGTTTCAGAGTCCCGCCTTTAAAGCTCAGCTCTCCTCCTTTCACCTTAGTCTTCGCCAGGGAACCGGCCAACTGTAAAACATCTTCAGATGTCATCTTCTGTCCGGCTTAAGGGCAGCATCGCTTCTTCTCAGGACTCCACCTCCTCGCACCAGCCTCCTCATTTGCACTGGTTGCTTTATGGTCTCAGATGATTCACTATCACCCCCACATCCCCGTCTGACCCCTTTTTTCCCCAGCCACATCGGGTCACTTTCAGGGGTTTTACACTCATTTCATTCACATCCGCCACGTCAGGCTATGCAATCATTCCATTTCCCTCCTCCACTTCAGGGGTTTTACACTTCATTTTTATTCACATCCCGCCACTGTCAGGGTTTTACAATTCATTCCATTCACATCTTGATCTGGAACCTGTTAACATTTATCCACAACATTTAAATTCACCATCTGGGCCTCAAGTATTTACATTGACAACCCCACACATACTTCTATATAGCTCAGGTACTAGGAGCTGGGTCACGACCTCTCCCGGACTTCATGCCCTAACCATAGTTTTATGGCACAGAGGAAACCCCCTCCTCAACCGGGTCTTGGGAAACCTCATTTTAAAAAATTATATTTCCTGTGCCGTTTTTTAAAAGTGGGGTCTCCCACTGCTCACTCCAACATTGTCACAGGACACATAATCGGCACCGGGTTTCCCAGAACCACCA
>JARQOD010000010.1:25591195-25686817 GCA_033576555.1 Oophaga sylvatica | reverse complement strand
GAAATAAGCCACTAGATACCGGCATAACCGGTGAGGAGTTTGATTGCCGTATTCAGGGTCTGGCGTTCAGACGCCATAGATTGCGGATGACTCCCGCGAGGACATTAGCGCATGACCACGTATTATGCTCGCTTAGCAATTATCTGTGTACCTGAGAGCCTGACAGGACACGGTACTTTTTCTCAGCATCTTGTGACGTAACAGGGTTCGCTTTTGACGCTAGACAGCGCCCTAGCGTTTTACTTTGCGGCTCACTGAAGTTAAGTGAGTTCGCACCTATCGCCATATAGCGCTGTGGCATCCCGTTAGCGGCTCTGGGATTAACAGAGTTCGCACTTACTGCCACAACGCGTTACGGCGTTTATTTTTGCGACTCTGCGGGATAACAGAGTTCGCTACTTTCGCCATCTTATTAGCAGCGGGCTTCGCCTGCACGGTGGACCCCGGGCTGCGAACGCACCTCTCTATTATATCTATTAGGTGCGTTCCGCAGACCCTAACACTAGCTTAATATTTATTAAAGATTATATGTAAAGAAAATATAGAAAAAGATGAAATAATTGAAAACTATTTTTCTTTTAAATGACTTTCATTCTGTATGTTTTAATGTATCCTTATGTGAGAAGAATGTTCTACCTTAATGGTTTTTACCTTAACAATTTACCATACATCCACTCTTTTAAAAAAAAAAGCTTTCCACTTCATTTCAAAGGTTTGTGAACTGAATGGCGCATGAGAAATGAAGCAAAATTTACTTATTGTATAAAAAGAACTTTCACAATTTGAAGTGTTTTGACTTTTTAATGTTCTTTCTGAATGTAAAATCTCTGGTTTTCATTTTACATTTTACTTAATATTTTGTCAGTTATTGAGACCCTGGGTTCAAATCTTCGAACTTGAGTTAAGAGAAACTCCTGAAATTTGCTTCAGAGTCGCTTTAATTGGCCATCAGATTTTATTTGGTCTGAATTAAATTTGGTCCAAGTTTAAATTGCCCCAAAAAGATGTCTATTTGGACTTGAGATTCCGTAATAAATGGTGGGTCAGGAAGTAATTAAATAATGATAAAAAATTATAGATCCCTGTACAGACTCATCTCTTCAGATCCTCATCAGGTTCTCCACTTGCTTCTGCTGGATCTTTAGATCTACCAGCACTAAGTAGGTTTTAGATGGCGTGAGAAGTACAGCCATGTTATTGCTTCTCATGTGTTCACGAGAGGCCTAGTGAGTGCCAAAAGATCCATAGAGCGAAGATTGAAAACAGGGAATGAATGGAGGATATGGTAGAAAGCTAAGGCGTCCAGACATGTGAACGGCAGACCTAGGCCAGGTAAGTAATAGAGATGAGCTAATCAATTCACAAGACACTGGTCAAGAAGCCAATTAAGAATTATGTGGCCAAACCTCCTCCTACCTGACAGCACCTCTGACACTTCTTTTGGTCAGCTATGTGTGAGTCACATCACAGTGATGTCATCAAACCAGCATAATCTTTTTATTATTTCTAGTGAATCCAAATTTATCAGGATATTTGTAAGGAATTTGATTCATTACTAGTTAATTTTCTCATCTCTACTCATGATTACATTATAAAACTGAAAAGTTATATGTTTATTCATGGCAAGAACATGTTTGTCTAAAAATGTATCCAAAAATTTGTGTCTTACCATCTCTCTCGCATAGACAAAAATGGAAAAATCCACAAGTCTTGATGTTATATTTTTTTAAGCAAAACATGGGCAAAAAACTGGTCAGAGTCTACAAGTTTCAAATGATGCAGGATATCCCGGTCACAAGGGAGCGCAAATTACATGAAGAGGGAGAAAAGATTAGAAGATTTCTTTAGTTTATTAGGTTCCATAACGCGTTTCGACAGATAATTTCTGTCTTCATCAGATGGTATACCATCACATACCACCTGATGAAGACAGAAATTATCTGTCGAAACGCGTTGTGGAACCTAATAAACTAAAGAAATCTTTTAATATTTTCTCCCTCTTCATGTCCTTTGCGCTCCCTTGTGACCGGAATATCCTGCATCATTGATCACATCCTCTTCTGAGGCACCCAGCTGTGCAGCACATGACTGTTTTTTTGCAACGGACAATCTCTGACACACCAGCCTGGCGCTCCATCAGGTTGTCTCACCATATTTTTTACAAGTTTCAAATGACACTGATGTAGAAGAGTTGAAGTAGTGGTAAGTGATGCAGTAGAATTGGAGCAGTAGTGTCATGCTCCTGCATTTGAAACCCTTGAGCCTATGGTTAATGGTCGGCTTCTCTATCCACTGGGACACAGCAGCGAAACCTTTTTCCAGGTGTTTAGCTTCTGTTATCCTGGCTGCAATCTGTTTAATATCACATAGGTGTTTTTATTTGTCTGCCCTATCACCTTTCATGTACGACTTTATATTCTGTCCCCAAGCTGGCAATTTCTGTTGGTGATAGTCTCTTTTGGATGTTCAGTCATTCTGCTGTAGTTTAAAGCCAGTCAGTGAAATACCTGCTAAGGTTTATCTCTTTGCTTTTTCTGTTCATTACCCTGCACCTATCTTTAGTTCCTTTTTAGGAAGTAGGCTTCATATTATCTAACTGTGCATACATTATACTTTGTTTTGTATTTCACTGCTTAATTTACTCAGTCTGGTATCTTTACTTTTTCAGCATATTTTCCCTTTTGTAGGTAATTTACACTCTGCTTTGCCCTTTACTCTTTAGGAGTAAAGTGAAGCACCTGAAAGCCTTTCAGGCAGCATATGTTACTGTTGCGATCTTCTAGTTTGTGGCTAGGGCTATCTCTGTTCACGCAGGAACTATTAGGGACTGTGGGCTTAGGATCTCTATTATGTACAGGAACCATCAAGGTCAGTTGCAGTTTTTCAGTTTAACCTATTGTCCCGAGTGAGTTCATACTCTAGCATAACAAGTAGTCACTGATGTAGCAGAGTAGGAGTAGTGGTGACTGATGTAGCATTGTAAAAGTAGTGGTGACTGATGTAGCAGAGTGTTGTGAATGTTTTGGAAATGAATTCTGAGCAGAAGCTCCCTCTGGTGGTTACAAACAGTACTGAACCATTCAATGAGGATTGGCAATCAGGATCCATAGACTGACTTGATATAAGGGAGGTTCCCTCCCATCATGGTTGCCGGTGATCTATTGTTCTTGTCTCAACTGTGGTTCCTGGTTCACTTGGAAGCTTGCTGAGTCTTGCCTCTTCTCCTGCTCTCAGATAAGATATTTTCTGTTTTTTGTTTTTGTGCTTACCATTTGCATATTTCTCTGCATTTCTGTGAGGTTAGCCAGCTCTTCCCCCACCCCCGGGGGGCTTGGGCTCCTCTCATTTCTGCTGGAGCCATTGTTATTTGTTCATTTGCCTTTTCCAGTTTTTTCAGTGGCTGCGGCTTAGTTTTGTTACACCATAGAACTGATTTAGGTGGTAGAGGTCGTGTGATCTCAGGTGTTTTTGCAATCAGTAGCGTTGGCATTTTTTAGTTTTTTTTTTTAGATTGCAGTGAGTATCCTTTCTATCCTTTTCTGTCTAGGCTGATTGGGCCCCAGCGTTTGCTCATACTATTTTCTGTCTGTGTCTGTATTTCCTCTTGTCTAACCACCATTACATGTTTGGGGGCTTCCTATGTTCTTTGGGGATCTGCTCCGGGGCAGATAGCTTTTCTCTTTCTATCTTTAGGTGTAGTTAATCTCTCAGGCTGTGACGAGGTGTCTAGGACCTACGTAGGAACGCTCCACGGCTGCCTTTAGTTGTGGTGGTTAGTCAGGGTACTGCAATCCAATAGATTCCAACCTCTCTGGTGTATTGCCGTTTTTGCCTGCTCTCCTCAGCTACCAAAACATAACAGTATCACCGGCCAAACTGAAAATTGTATGGTACTCACAGAAGGGAAAAATGGTGTGGAAATAAAAAAATTGTCAGAGTTGTCAGAGAATTTTTTTTTTCTGTTTCTTGCATTTTTCCCCTCTTTTTCTCTGGGTGCTGAGGAGGATTTTTTTTTTCTCTCAATGGAGCTTGCACAGCTGTCTGGCCGTGTGGATCAGCTTGCCACTGAGGTTCGGAGTATTGCTGTCTATCTTGCTGGGTTACCGGTTGTGGAACCTAGGATTCCCATGCCAGATTTGTTTTTGGGAGATCGGGCCAAATTTCTGAATTTCAAAAATAACTGTAAGTTGTTTTTTGCCTTAAAACCTAAGTCCTCAGGGAACGCAGCACAGCAGGTTCAAATTGTCATCTCTCTCCTGCGCGGGGATCCTCAGGATTGGGCTTTTTCCCTGACACCTGGGGACCCTGTTTTGAGTGATGTTGATGCATTTTTTCTGGCTCTGTGGTTATTGTACGATGAGCCTAATGTCACTGATCAAGCTGAAAGAACCTTGTTGGCATTAAATCAGGGGCTTGAGGACGCTGAGTTGTACTGTCAGAAATTCTGAAAATGGGCAGTCCTAACCAAATGGAATGATGATGCTTTGGCAGCCCTTTTTCGGAAGGGGCTGTCAGAGAATGTAAAAGATGTTATGGTGGGTTTCCCTGCTCCCTCTGGTCTCAATGATTCTATGTCATTAGCGATTCAAATTGACAGACGTTTGCGTGAGCGTAGAGGTATGCGTGGAATGGTGTTGCCTTGTGAGCCAGCTTCTGAACCCATGCAGTGTGATGGAGTGGCTTCTGGGGCACAGCGTCATGAGTTTCGAAAACGCAATGAATTATGTTTCTATTGTGGTGATGCCTCTCATGCTATTTCTGTCTGCCCTAAGCGGGGAAGACGTTTTGCACGCTCAGTTGTCTTGGGTAGTGTTCAGACTAAATTTCTGTTGACTGTTACCCTGATTTGCTCCCTGTCCACATTTTCTGCTTAGGCTTTTGTTGATTCGGGAGCAGCTATTAACCTGATGGATTTTGATTTTGCCAAACGTTGTGGGTTTCCCTTGATACCCCTACGGAAGTCTATTCCCCTACTGGGGATTGATTCTACCCCTTTGGCTGAGAATAAACCCCAGTTTTCTACTAAGGTGATAATGAGGGTTGAACCTGATCATCAGGAGAGTTGCAAATTTTTGGTACTGTTATGTTTTGGTAGCTGAGGAGAGCAGGCAAAAACGGCAATACACCAGAGAGGTTGGAATCTATTGGATTGCAGTACCCTGACTAACCACCACAACTAAAGGCAGCCGTGGAGTGTTCCTACGTAGGTCCTAGACGCCTCGTCACAGCCTGAGAGAATAACTACACCTAAAGATAGAAAGAGGAAAACTATCTGCCCCGGAACAGATCCCCAAAGAACATAGGAAGCCCCCAAACATGTAATGGTGGTTAGATAAGAGGAAATACAGACACAGACAGAAAATAGTATGAGCAAACGCTGGGGCCCAATCTGCCTAGACAGAAAAGGATAGAAAGGATACTCACTGCAATCCAAAAAAACCCCCTAAAAATGCCAACGCTACTGATTGCAAAAACACCTGAGATCACACGACCTCTACCACCTAAATCAGTTTCTGGTGTAACAAAACTAAGCCGCAACCACTGAAAAAACTGGAAAAGGCAAATGAACAAATAACAATGGCTCCAGCGGAAATGAGAGGAGCTCAAGCCCTGGGGGGGGGGGGAACCTGGCTGACCTCACAGAAATGCAGAGAAATATGCAAATGGTAAGCACAAAAACAAAAACAGAAAATATCTTATCTGAAAGCAGAAGAAGAGGCAAGACTCAGCAAGCTTCCAAGTGAACCAGGAACCACAGTTGAGACAAGAACAATTGATCACCGGCAACCATGATGGGAGGGAACCTCCCTTATATCAAGCCAGTCTGTGGATCCTGATTGCCAATCCTCATTGAATGGTTCAGTACTGTTTGTAACCACCAGAGGGAGCTTCTGCTCAGAATTCATTTCCAAAACATTCACAACAGCAGAGTACAAGCAGTGGTCACTGATGTGGCAGAATTTTAATTGTGGATGCTGGTGTAGCAGAGTTGGAGTAGTGGTCATTGATGCAGCATAGTTGGAGTAGTAAACGCTGATGTATCAGAGTTGAAGTAGTGGTCACTGGTTTAGTAAAAATGAAGTAATGAATACTAATGTAGCATAATTAGAATAATGAATATTGATGTAGCAGATTTGAGCTGGCAGGAACGCCAACTACCTAAATACTCAGGCATTTAAAGGCACTTGGAACTCCGTTCTGGGTGCGAGTTTTACATTTAGGCTTCTACAAGAGCTTGAAAAAAAAGAAAGTAAAAATTGAAAAGACATCTTTTAAGCTCAGAATCCAAGCCATTCTACATTAAAAAATATATGACTTCAAATTTGCATAAAAACAAATAAAATAAAGGAAAATGCATGTTTTTGCACAATTATAACAATCAGAGCAGACGGCTATTGCGTAATTTTGTGCAAACTCCCGCAGTATAAAGCAGTGGACATGACGTGACATTTTCGTACTTAGAACATGGCCTTAGCGCATGAAAAATAGCTATTTTTTGTTTTGTATGGTCACCTATGTAAAAGATATTTCTATTGGAGCTGATAAGTTTGTGTTATGCACAGCACAGAACTAGTTGTGTCCTAGGAGGCCCCAGCATATCATAAAGATATTATTTATGGGCTAGTAAATCATGGCATGTATTTATTATAGAATGAACATTTTCTCTTATGCTTTGGTTTCTCTAGGAGTTTTACTGCTACAAGTGAATTATTGTATACAACTTCTGGGTCAAGAAAGTGACTGTTCATGACAAGTACCGGGTTTTTCATGATGAATGGAGGCCCTTTCCATATATTATACGGTATGTTCTTACCGCAATCTCGCAGCTTGAAGCATGTATATTTGAGTTTTATATGTGGCATACTATTACATAGCAACTGAAAGAAATATTATTTTTCCTAAGCTAAATATGTAGATTTTTTTCAGAAGTAATAACAATTATTTTAAGAAGAATCATATTTTATTCATATCTGGGTTCCTTGGATTCATTAAGAACCTGTAGATGCATATAAAAAAATGGAGGCTAGTTATTAAAGGAGTATTCTCAAGTTTGGAAGTTAACCCCCATCTATGGGATAAGGGCTAACTTTCTAATGGCTGGAGGTCTGATTTCTTGGACCTCCACTGATTAAAAGAACCAGGGTTCTGAATTTCCAAGTGTGAATGAAGGGGTTGTCGATCATGCTCATGGTGGCTCCTCTCATTCTTCATGGGACCTCTGGAGATTGACGAGCATTGAGCTCTACTGGTCTTCATTACTCTCTGAAGAATGAATGGAGCAGAGGTGAACATGATTAACCATCATTCCATTTGCATGGGGCTCTTTGGGAAGTTATCCCCTCAGCAGTTGGAACGTTATCCCCTATTCCATGGATATCGGATAAGTTCCTGTCCTAAAAATACTCCTTTTAGTTCACTTGTCGAAAATTCTAAAGGATTATTCTCAAGATGGCAGTTCGCTCCTGATGATTGACAAATCTGATCAGCGGCACAGTTGTGCTGCTTGACTGAACTGTTCCCTTTCCCATGCTGCAAGGAAAGACAGCTTTGCCTCTGCAGCACTGTAGGAGAGCGGAGACACTAAAGCTAGCTGTACCCAGTGATCTGACCAGCTTCTGAGCAGCGATTGCAAACTCTGTAGCACTACTTGCCTAGGAAACAACCACAATGTGGTCTTACTTAACACATCTGACCTAAAGTGGGTGCCAACCGATTCACAAAATCTAGTCCATTGGCCATGTCATTATTCTGTGGTCACTAGATGGGAATCTTGAGAACTCCATCTTAGCTGCTGTCATCCATGACTCTTCTTTCTATTAATAGTGGATGCCATCAGGTAGGAATTGATTCTTAGGGACCTAAACCCAGCAGCCAAATATCAGAGATGTGATCGATGGACCAGATCCTGCAAATGTATTTGCAATAACTTGTTAGAGGAATATTCCCACTTGACACATGTATGGACCAATATGAGACATCTATTTCAGAAATATCTGATAAGTGGGTGTTCTCATTACAGAACTTCTCCTTTTCCTGATGATGGATTTCCCTTGCTCCCTTATTAGGTACTTCAGAAAAAATGAGAGCTATGGAAACACCAAAGACTGGAGATGAATGGATCAGGCAAAATTTGATTTCGCCTGTTTTTTTCCTGGGAAATTTGATTCACAGAAGAGTTATTCTCTGTGAAATTTGTGTCTTTTATTACGCTCTGAGGCTCTCAAGACCCCAGAGCATAATAAACGCCATTATAGGCAACTTTCCGCCCAGCTCTCCGGAACTTGGTCCTTGCCTCATCTTCAGATCTCCACCACTTGCACTGAAATGCCTGGACCTCTCACACTGGGCAGCGACTTTTAGCTTTGAAGTGGCCATGGAGGCAAGGAGCGAGCTTCGCTCATGCCTTGAGCAAGGTCATACGCATTATATCATGACATCTTGTGCAGAATCCTTCCGGGTCTCATAAAAGCTGGTAGTCCTGGCCAAGCATGGGGGGTCCGAGTATTTCTTCGCAAGTAGAGGAGATCTGAAGATGCAGAGATAACCGGACAGGTGACACTTAGGGTCCGGAGAGGTTAGTGGAAAGGATTATATATAAAGATTTTTTTTTTACATTTTGATGGCCTTTAACGGTTCAGAAAAAAAGCAGCCACCGTCGCCATTTTTCTGAATCCACACAGAAGTGAATTACAAAAATTTCTGCATTTAGGAAAATTCGAGTAGAATTCAATTTCACATGCATTTATTCACTCATCTCTACCTGAGACCTGTCCCACATAAAGTTTGATGGAGTGAGGCATACCCATCCAAAATCACCTCTTCCTGCCTGGAGCAATGAACAGAGAGTTGACCCAAATATGGGTGGAAGTCCCAGTTACAGCAAGGGTACCACAAAGAAAAAATAACATTGAAGGCCTTTTATAGCCCACAGAAAGCACATTGTTTCCTTTGCTAAGTCGCAGCCTTTCGCGAAGTTCTACATTTCATAATAGTTCGACTGTATTCCTAAAAAACTTTCGAGTAAACACAGTCCACGTTAAACTCATTGCATTTAAGAAAGGATGGGCAATTT
The DNA here is from genome assembly GCA_033576555.1 of Oophaga sylvatica. Classification (NCBI taxonomy): domain Eukaryota; kingdom Metazoa; phylum Chordata; class Amphibia; order Anura; family Dendrobatidae; genus Oophaga; species Oophaga sylvatica. Next base: position 25,677,744 of record JARQOD010000010.1, on the reverse strand, counting down.
TAGACTATGATCTCTAATTACATGCAGGGGCAAGGCATCTTAGCATCAGTTTCTAATTATTATCTTTAAAGCATAATTGTCAGTGGAAGGTTTATCAATTACCGCTTTAATGATTATAGGTCTGGCGAGATTGCGAAAGGTTATATTTCAGTTCAAAGATTCAATCAATCCTTGGCGGTTTTCTCCAGTTGAACATGACATTCTGGAAAACCACATATTAAGATGCAACATTCTAGAGGCTGATTTTATGTTCCCCGCCATTACATAGTTTTATAGATAATTATACTGCTTAATCCTTAATTACCTTGCATCCATTTTAGCCTGATGCTCTTTAACATATTTCATGATATCATTCATTTAATAGTAATATCATGTTTCACGGGAGAAAGTCGAGTCTATTTCAAGTTAAGAAAAAAAATAAAGTAATTTAGCTGTCTTATTAAAATGTAAAAATGGAAGTCACCCATGTGTGCCGAGATTTATTTGTTATCATGAGTGTAAAATGCAAGCTCGTAATGCCTACTATGGAGTGTCAAGATGTCAAGATGGAAAGCGCGAACATGGGACTGCTATTCAACACAAAAGACAAGGATGTCGACTACTGTTAGATATGACCGGAACATGTTTGAGATGGGCAACGACAAACTGGAAGTTGTAACAGACTACAACCTACTCGGGATAATGAATACTCAAGATGCAATGATGACATCGGAAGTTAATAGTAGAATAACTGTGAGCAACTCAACAGCGAAGTTACTGGACAAGGTCTTCAAATCGAGGAAAATTTTACTGGCCACAAAGACACGAATTTTACATAGTTTGGTCTTTTCGGTGGTAACATGGATGCGAAAACTGAATGATAAAGAAACAAGACAGAAAAAGAAACCATGCTTTCAAAATGTGGTGCTGGAAAAGGGTATCATCAATATCATGGATGGCAAGAAGAACAAATAAACCAATTTTAGAACAAATCAAATCAGACATGTCACTCAAATCAAGGATCATTAAGCCATGACTTGCCTACTTTGAAAACACCATATGAAGAGAGCAATCACTGAAGAGGGACATCATGGTCGGAAGAATAGCAAGAACAGGGCGAAGAGGAAGACCAGCAAACTGATAGCTTGATACTGTCAAAATAACAGTGAAGAAGACCCTGATGGATTTTTCTTGGATTTCACAAGAAAGATCTTCCTACAGATTGTTTATCCTTCAAGTCGCTGTGGCTTGAGATCAAGCTGAAGGCCAATTAAAGGAAAAATGTGTAAGTTAAATATATTGTTCTCTTTTCTTGCCACCACTATTAGGTGGGAGCATGTGATCTCACATTATGAAATTCAATTTTATCCCTTTAAAAGCCTCCACCATTATACTATACTGCAGGATCTTTACAGTTCTTGCAAGCTCCTTTACTGTTCCCGAGTAGTGATGTCACAAGCACAGGAATTGTGGCCACATTATTTCTTGCAAGTGCTCTTTATTGGAGGATACATAGTCTGCTCAAACTGCTAGGACCAGTGATAGCTCACATTTAGGCAGGTTATTCCCTTGGATTTTCGTAATACAGACTGTGGCCACTCTTTTTGTCATCCTGTTGGTGCCTATGCCACATGAATATGAGATGCTAATAGGTTATTATGACTATGTTGACTAACAATGGCCATGAGCTCGGCCATGTATGGAAGCCTATAATACTAGTAAGTATGCTTGACAATTAATGATAAGTAAATAGACACGTGTGCACAGCAATTAACTTAATGAGTAGGTGCCAAGATAGGTTCCAACACCATAATAATAGTAGTAAAAATCTGGCACTCAACTTTGAATTTATATTTTATTGCATCCAAAGTGACAGAGGAACAGCAATCAGCAAAACGTTTCGGTCCACAAACGGACCTTCGTCAGTTGCTGTATAGTCAAAAAAATGAATAAACAATACAGTAAAGGCGATAAACAAAAGTATATACATAAATGTTAACTTGGTCAAAATTAATTGTACTCTTCAATATAAGGTATAGGAAGAAAGCATATTTGGCGCAGTCGTAATTCCAGTGAACGGTGAACCAGAGAAAACTAATATCGACATACCGTTTTGTGAAAGTTGAATCGGTCTTAGAGCCAAGTGGAGCAATCAGAAATAGTGACCTATATACAATTGGTGATTGAATAAAGCATTTCAGCAAAAAGCTGAATGAAAACATGCTTGGGTGATCTATATATATATTAAGACCTACCGCTTAGGTTATGTGACATATTGTATACCGCTTATATGTGGGGACAGACAGTGCCCGATGGAGTAAACAGGTAACAACCTAAGAGGAGTGAATGATTCAGAGGCATATTCAGTATAAGGACTGTCTAGATTGTGAGGGAGTACATCATAACATACCACTGAGATAGCGTGGGGTATTTCAGTAACACAGATTAGCAGCCTATAATGAAAGGGTTTTGTTAAGGATCAAAGTGCTCACATAATATAGTGAGAGGTATAGAGCGATCATGTGTCTTACCGTGTGGGATGCGCTGCCGACGCGGTATCCACCGCTAGTCTCAGGCAGTCTGTCTCATAGCCGGTTTATGTGCAGGACGCTCGTGGAGTGTGAGCATGTGACCGGAAATGCTCAGTACGCTGTAAAGAGCGTGCACATCGCATCATAACTCGGGACCGGAAGTGACATGATCTGGAGGGACTGTGCGTTCCACTGTGGAAGTGGCTTGCGTTCCAGATCATACGGAGGCCAACATGGGACATTAATATTATAGGAGCGCTATTAAGTTGTGACATGGTGTTTCAGAGTTACCAATGTGGTGATACAGTGGCAGTGATATACCCATATAGCGGTGAATAGTGAGGATCCAATCAGAAAGAGGTGTAATATTCAGTAAAGGTGACTCTGAAAGAACAAAGACATAAGAATTAATTATATAGACATGATAGTGTATGACATTATAGAATCATATAAAGGACAATAGGTCATATTCACGGTTTAGGCCCTTAGGGGCCAGTGTTTCCAATGTGTGTATCCAGAAGGATTCACGCTTTTTAAGGCACATTATCCGGTCACCCCCTCGTCGGAGGGGGGAACGGAATCGATCACCTGGTATTTCAACTGGGAGATAGAATGTCCCATCTGATGGAAATGACTAGGTAAAGGAAGGAGGAGGTTCCGGCATCGAATAGTGGACTTGTGTTTTGAGATTCGATCTCTAACAGATTGTGTCGTTTCACCGATGTACAACAATCCACAAGGGCATTTAATCAGATAAATGACAAATGAAGAATCGCATGTGTAATAATCCTTGATGAAAAATGTTTTGCCTGTCCGTGGATGTTGGAATCTGCCTCCTTTCATTACATTATTGCATTGAGCACAATGCAAACACGGATAAGTGCCTGTTTGTGGTTTAGATAGAAATAACTGTTTAGGACGTTTGGTGGAGCCAATGTCAGCACGGACGAGTAAATCCCTGAAGTTAGGTGGTCTCTTAAAACATGGCAAGAAGGGCCTGCGAAATTCCGCTATGTCAGGATGTGCCGAAGACAGCATTGACCAATGTCTTCTAATAGTTCTGTGAAGAAGGAAAGCAAAGGGGTGAAATGAATGTACAAAAGGGATCCGTTGTCCAGTCTCAATCTGTCTATTACCATACCTGCGAGGTGGATTTTTTGCTCTATCTAGTAATGGGGCAGGATAGCCACGGTTGGTAAATTTATGGGTCATGTCAGTGAGACGTTGTGCCCGTGTGGTATCGTCAGAGACTATGCGGCGGACCCTCTGGAACTGTGACATAGGAATGGAGCGTTTCACTGCTGGTGGGTGGAAACTTGTAAAGTGTAGCAGACTATTCCTGTCCGTGGTCTTAACAAAGAGATCTGTTGTGAGGTTCCCTTCTATGTCCTTCAAAATTCTGGTATCTAGGAAATCAATAGAACAAAGGTCATACGACATAGTAAGTGTAATGCCCGGCCATGATCGATTTAGGATGGAGTGAAATTCTAACAATGATTCTGGTGTACCCCGCCACAGGCAGAATATGTCGTCAATGTATCGTTTCCACAATATCACATGTTGGGTGTACAGTGGAAGTGTATAAATGATGGACGACTCAAAATGTGCCATATATGTATTTGCATAAGGAGGCGCTACATTCGATCCCATCGCGGTGCCCCGGCCTTGCAGATAGAAGGTGTCTTGGAAAAGAAAAAAATTATTGAATAATATGATGGTTAGAAGATCAATGCACAGGTTGACTTCATCTTCTGACTTCTCAGAGGATGAAAGAAGATGGTGAACTGAGTTAATCCCCTCTATGTGGGGAATGGATGTGTACAGATCTTTAACATCCATCGTAACCAGTAGTGTGTCTAATGGGATCTTACCCAGTGATTTGATAGCTTTTAAGAAGTCTCCCGTATCTAAGATGAAGGATGGTGATTTTTGGATAAGGGGTGTCAAAATCTTTTCCAAGAATTTAGCAATAGGGGATAGGATGGAATCCGTAGACGCTACTATAGGTCTACCGGGTGGGTTTTGTAGATTCTTATGAACTTTCGGCAGTGTGTAAAACACTGGAGTAATTGGGTGTGACTTGCGTAAATATTCACAGGTTTTAGGGTCGAGGATACCCAGATTTGAGTATTTCAAAAGAATCTCCTCTATTTTACGGGATATCTCAGGGGTAGGATCCCTAGCAAGGGGTTTATATATAGATGTATCCGTCAGTTGTCGAAGAATTTCTTGGATATATTGGGATTTGTCCATGATGACAAGGGCTCCACCCTTGTCAGCAGGTTTGATAATAAGTTCAGGATTGTCCTGAAGAGATTTTAGAGCCTGTTTCTCTACATTTGAAAGATTACTGGGGTAGTGAAGTTTACCCCTTTCAATGTCCTTACGGATATTGTTGAAGGAAGTCTGGACGAAGTCGATAAAGGTTTCTAATGCATGAGATCCTGATGGTGGGCGGAAGGAACTTTTGTTCCTTAAACCTAAACTGGTTATAGACAAAGGGTTAGATCTGATAATAGGTGTATCAGGTATAGATGAGAAATGAGCCTTAAGTCTTAGTAGGCGGAAAAATCGTTGTAGATCCATTTCTAGGCCAAAAGTCCTGCACCTATAAGAGGGGCAGAAAGAAAGGCCTTTCTGGAGGGCTGAATATTCCGCAATACCAAGGGATTTAGATGAAATATTAATTACTAATGATTCAGTACCTGAGATCGTGTGACTCTCATTTGATCTTGGTTGTTCCTTCCGCTTGTGGCCCCGTCTGGTCTTCTTCTGGGAAACCGACGTCTTTGTCCTAAAAAATGGGACGAGGTTGAGGGGAGAGTGTTCCTCTCTTGTTCGGAGCCGGAGGTAGAATAGTCGGTGGATGAACGATGGTTCCTTGATGGTGGTCGTCTTGAGGAGAAGTTGTCTTGCCATCTATAAACTTTGTTTGATTCGTAGTCGGTTGTATCTCGTGAGAACTTGTTACGCTTACGCGTTTCAGTGTCTCTCCTGTGTTGATCGATCCTCTGTTGGATCTGGGATCTAAGAGTAGAGAGTTCTTCTGTGGTTCCAGTAGATGACAGTTGTGTTTCGATGTTCTTCACCTGGGCAGTGTTGGTCTCCAATGCCGTATGAAGATGCTCCAAGGTGAGTGTCATTAAATCAAACGAACATTTATTAAGAATTTGCTCAAAACGGGAACAGAAGTCAGGGGAGTCGTGAAAAAGGGTGGGGTGCAATGGGACTCAACCCTCTAGGAATTCTTTTAACCCTCAAATATTCAGAGAGCGTGGCGCTATGTAATTCCAAATTCACCTGGTGTCTCAGTGCTCTTTCTAAATCACGACCTCGTGTTTCCCGTGGTGGGGCTTTCAAAAAATCGCTCGAGAATTTTGACTGTGCCAGAATAGCAGAAAATTCTTCCTGATTGTAGGAAAAGGTATTTGCAGACATAGCCAATAATAGCGTGCTACACGTAAAGGGAATTTGATCAGTAAATAGACACGTGTGCACAGCAATTAACTTAATGAGTAGGTGCCAAGATAGGTTCCAACACCATAATAATAGTAGTAAAAATCTGGCACTCAACTTTGAATTTATATTTTATTGCATCCAAAGTGACAGAGGAACAGCAATCAGCAAAACGTTTCGGTCCACAAACGGACCTTCGTCAGTTGCTGTATAGTCAAAAAAATGAATAAACAATACAGTAAAGGCGATAAACAAAAGTATATACATAAATGTTAACTTGGTCAAAATTAATTGTACTCTTCAATATAAGGTATAGGAAGAAAGCATATTTGGCGCAGTCGTAATTCCAGTGAACGGTGAACCAGAGAAAACTAATATCGACATACCGTTTTGTGAAAGTTGAATCGGTCTTAGAGCCAAGTGGAGCAATCAGAAATAGTGACCTATATACAATTGGTGATTGAATAAAGCATTTCAGCAAAAAGCTGAATGAAAACATGCTTGGGTGATCTATATATATATTAAGACCTACCGCTTAGGTTATGTGACATATTGTATACCGCTTATATGTATATAGATGGCAAGACAACTTCTCCTCAAGACGACCACCATCAAGGAACCATCGTTCATCCACCGACTATTCTACCTCCGGCTCCGAACAAGAGAGGAACACTCTCCCCTCAACCTCGTCCCATTTTTTAGGACAAAGACGTCGGTTTCCCAGAAGAAGACCAGACGGGGCCACAAGCGGAAGGAACAACCAAGATCAAATGAGAGTCACACGATCTCAGGTACTGAATCATTAGTAATTAATATTTCATCTAAATCCCTTGGTATTGCGGAATATTCAGCCCTCCAGAAAGGCCTTTCTTTCTGCCCCTCTTATGGGTGCAGGACTTTTGGCCTAGAAATGGATCTACAACGATTTTTCCGCCTACTAAGACTTAAGGCTCATTTCTCATCTATACCTGATACACCTATTATCAGATCTAACCCTTTGTCTATAACCAGTTTAGGTTTAAGGAACAAAAGTTCCTTCCGCCCACCATCAGGATCTCATGCATTAGAAACCTTTATCGACTTCGTCCAGACTTCCTTCAACAATATCCGTAAGGACATTGAAAGGGGTAAACTTCACTACCCCAGTAATCTTTCAAATGTAGAGAAACAGGCTCTAAAATCTCTTCAGGACAATCCTGAACTTATTATCAACCTGCTGACAAGGGTGGAGCCCTTGTCATCATGGACAAATCCCAATATATCCAAGAAATTCTTCGACAACTGACGGATACATCTATATATAAACCCCTTGCTAGGGATCCTACCCCTGAGATATCCCATAAAATAGAGGAGATTCTTTTGAAATACTCAAATCTGGGTATCCTCGACCCTAAAACCTGTGAATATTTACGCAAGTCACACCCAATTACTCCAGTGTTTTACACACTGCCGAAAGTTCATAAGAATCTACAAAACCCACCCGGTAGACCTATAGTAGCGTCTACGGATTCCATCCTATCCCCTATTGCTAAATTCTTGGAAAAGATTTTGACACCCCTTATCCAAAAATCACCATCCTTCATCTTAGATACGGGAGACTTCTTAAAAGCTATCAAATCACTGGGTAAGATCCCATTAGACACACTACTGGTTACGATGGATGTTAAAGATCTGTACACATCCATTCCCCACATAGAGGGGATTAACTCAGTTCACCATCTTCTTTCATCCTCTGAGAAGTCAGAAGATGAAGTCAACCTGTGCATTGATCTTCTAACCATCATATTATTCAATAATTTTTTTCTTTTCCAAGACACCTTCTATCTGCAAGGCCGGGCACCGCGATGGGATCGAATGTAGCGCCTCCTTATGCAAATACATATATGGCACATTTTGAGTCGTCCATCATTTATACACTTCCACTGTACACCCAACATGTGATATTGTGGAAACGATACATTGACGACATATTCTGCCTGTGGCGGGGTACACCAGAATCATTGTTAGAATTTCACTCCATCCTAAATCGATCATGGCCGGGCATTACACTTACTATGTCGTATGACCTTTGTTCTATTGATTTCCTAGATACCAGAATTTTGAAGGACATAGAAGGGAACCTCACAACAGATCTCTTTGTTAAGACCACGGACAGGAATAGTCTGCTACACTTTACAAGTTTCCACCCACCAGCAGTGAAACGCTCCATTCCTATGTCACAGTTCCAGAGGGTCCGCCGCATAGTCTCTGACGATACCACACGGGCACAACGTCTCACTGACATGACCCATAAATTTACCAACCGTGGCTATCCTGCCCCATTACTAGATAGAGCAAAAAATCCACCTCGCAGGTATGGTAATAGACAGATTGAGACTGGACAACGGATCCCTTTTGTACATTCATTTCACCCCTTTGCTTTCCTTCTTCACAGAACTATTAGAAGACATTGGTCAATGCTGTCTTCGGCACATCCTGACATAGCGGAATTTCGCAGGCCCTTCTTGCCATGTTTTAAGAGACCACCTAACTTCAGGGATTTACTCGTCCGTGCTGACATTGGCTCCACCAAACGTCCTAAACAGTTATTTCTATCTAAACCACAAACAGGCCACATTATCCGTGTTTGCATTGTGCTCAATGCAATAATGTAATGAAAGGAGGCAGATTCCAACATCCACGGACAGGCAAAACATTTTTCATCAAGGATTATTACACATGCGAATCTTCATTTGTCATTTATCTGATTAAATGCCCTTGTGGATTGTTGTACATCGGTGAAACGACACAATCTGTTAGAGATCGAATCTCAAAACACAAGTCCACTATTCGATGCCGGAACCTCCTCCTTCCTTTACCTAGTCATTTCCATCAGATGGGACATTCTATCTCCCAGTTGAAATACCAGGTGATCGATTCCGTTCCCCCCCTCCGACGAGGGGGTGACCGGATAATGTGCCTTAAAAAGCGTGAATCCTTCTGGATACACACATTGGAAACACTGGCCCCTAAGGGCCTAAACCGTGAATATGACCTATTGTCCTTTATATGATTCTATAATGTCATACACTATCATGTCTATATAATTAATTCTTATGTCTTTGTTCTTTCAGAGTCACCTTTACTGAATATTACACCTCTTTCTGATTGGATCCTCACTATTCACCGCTATATGGGTATATCACTGCCACTGTATCACCACATTGGTAACTCTGAAACACCATGTCACAACTTAATAGCGCTCCTATAATATTAATGTCCCATGTTGGCCTCCGTATGATCTGGAACGCAAGCCACTTCCACAGTGGAACGCACAGTCCCTCCAGATCATGTCACTTCCGGTCCCGAGTTATGATGCGATGTGCACGCTCTTTACAGCGTACTGAGCATTTCCGGTCACATGCTCACACTCCACGAGCGTCCTGCACATAAACCGGCTATGAGACAGACTGCCTGAGACTAGCGGTGGATACCGCGTCGGCAGCGCATCCCACACGGTAAGACACATGATCGCTCTATACCTCTCACTATATTATGTGAGCACTTTGATCCTTAACAAAACCCTTTCATTATAGGCTGCTAATCTGTGTTACTGAAATACCCCACGCTATCTCAGTGGTATGTTATGATGTACTCCCTCACAATCTAGACAGTCCTTATACTGAATATGCCTCTGAATCATTCACTCCTCTTAGGTTGTTACCTGTTTACTCCATCGGGCACTGTCTGTCCCCACATATAAGCAGTATACAATATGTCACACAACCTAAGCGGTAGGTCTTAATATATATATAGATCACCCAAGCATGTTTTCATTCAGCTTTTTGCTGAAATGCTTTATTCAATCACCAATTGTATATAGGTCACTATTTCTGATTGCTCCACTTGGCTCTAAGACCGATTCAACTTTCACAAAACGGTATGTCGATATTAGTTTTCTCTGGTTCACCGTTCACTGGAATTACGACTGCGCCAAATATGCTTTCTTCCTATACCTTATATTGAAGAGTACAATTAATTTTGACCAAGTTAACATTTATGTATATACTTTTGTTTATCGCCTTTACTGTATTGTTTATTCATTTTTTTGACTATACAGCAACTGACGAAGGTCCGTTTGTGGACCGAAACGTTTTGCTGATTGCTGTTCCTCTGTCACTTTGGATGCAATAAAATATAAATTCAAAGTTGAGTGCCAGATTTTTACTACTATGACAATTAATGATAGACTGCAATACAGATTAGAGATGAGTAAAAAGATTTGCACTATCCTTGTCCGATGCCCACTTCTGTACTCCGTGACAGCCAGATGAGGACAGCGCAAACTTTCTTGGCTGGAACTCGAATACCGGCACCATGGGTGCATTTTGCTATGACTAGACGTCATTCAACATGATTCCGTCTATTGCACCATCCTTCCTATGCCAATCTAACCTATTAGATATAAAGGGATGTCCAGGTTTCTGTCATCCGAGTGAAGGTCAAAAAAGTTTGCAGTGCCTTGATACAGCTACCATAGATTACAGAAGTTTACCCTAGACATGGGAATTGTCAATCTATTTTGATCATCTCTAATCAAGATATGTTATCCAAGTGATCAGGACTTTCAAAATCTGCGATTCAAGTACCCAAAAATACCGTACTTTTAATTGTCATTCAGTAGAAAAAAGATTCCTGACCGGTATTGATACATTCATTACATTCAAGCTCCTAATATCTACGGACAACACTCCTCTGACAGGGTTATACGCATTCACAATAGGGGTGATTTAAAGCTGAAAATCACACAAATTATAAAATAAAAAAGTAAAGAAATTATATATGTAAAATTATATTCAATGCACTTTAATTCACAACACTGTAGGTATTGAGAATAGGTGATGCTTCCTCAAGCCAACACCGTTTCGCATGCAGGAATGCTTCCTCAAGGTCTCTTTAGAAAAAGGATGCGTGCCCATAAAATGTAATTGAAGAAACAATGACAGAAAATCCAAGGGTTAAATGTCCGCTGCAAAGGAGTAAGTGATTCAGGTGTGTTTGAATTATATTATTTATTCATTAAACTATGCGTTATGACGTCGATCAGACTCCTTCATCAGATCTATCTAGTCCATGGATTTTCTATCATTGTTTTTTCTGTAACTCCTGGCCTATTAAGTCTAGGGAATGATGGGCATTTCTGCAGCTGATGAATTAAACAATACTTCATTCAGAGTTGTGCCTGATCTTGCACAAAGCTAATCTGTGAGTGCACTACTCAACAGTAACAGCACCTTACCAGTTGATCTGCACTAGCAGGACCTTCTTTTTCCTTTGTCTTCCATGAACTTTCATTGGCCTGATGGAGGTTTGCCTATCCTGAATATCTGCAGTCTTCTAGTAAGGCCGGTGTCACACTTGCGTGTGTGATGCAAGAAACTCACACGAGTCTCTCGCATCAACACCTGGCACTGATGCTGGAATTTGGACTGGAGCGTGCGGCTGCATGTATTTCTATTCTATGTCCGAGTGCCGGGTGTCTATGTGGAAAGAGTCGTGCGAGTTTCTCGCACCACACACGCAAGTGTGACACAGGCCTAAAAAGCAATTTGAAGATAATTTGAAGAGTAATTTTATTACTTAATCGTTGCTGCCTCCTTCAGAACTAAAATCAAATAATCACTTTATCACTTTAGTAATCCTACATGTTGAATACTGGAGAAGAATAGATTGCTTTGCGCAACCCAAGTACATGGTCCAAGTCAATGGCCATGAACAGGAGCTGGGCAAATTTTCTTACTCTTCAGGGTAATAGACTCAAATTACGATTAATTGGCCTAGCAAGACATCAACTCTGCCACTCCATGAAGGTAAATCAAATGGCATGCCGGAAAACCCAGACGCTTAGGAAATTTACACGGGTATATTTGCAGCTAGACAGCACTGACGTGGACAGTGGACCGGGGTTGTGCAAAGTGATCCGCTAATCTCTAATGAACATGTTAACCCCCATAATGAGATGGTGATTTTCAATTTTTTAATTTTAACTTTTTCCTCCCCTTCTTCCTAGAGTGATAGCTTTTTATTTAGCCGCATGAGGGCTTTGTTTTTTGCAGGACAAGTTGTACTTTTGAATGACACAATGTTAGGGTTTGCGGATAGCACTAAATATAAATTATGATAAAGTACGATCGCAACCCGGGGTCCACCGTGCGGTGATTGAAAACAGAGAAGAGCCAGCAGTAACCGAGCGAACAGCACGAGTCTGAGCTAGAGGCTGAGACCGACGTCCTTGCTGAGCAGCTCCCACTGCAGCTGGAGTAGAATGGGAGACCGCAGAAGCAGACAATACAAGACTTGGCATCTACTCTGTACAGCAGGAGAGTCCTGGTGCCTATCACACCAATCATTCTATAGTTGATTGTTCTGGAATACTGGAAAAAAGTTGAAATTGCATAATCCACAATAGTTTTTGGCTTTATTATTTACCATATTCGCTATATATTTATGTTGAAACTGATATGGCAATATGATTCTCCAGGTCAGTTCAAGTACACATATAAAAAATGTATTTTTTGTATTTATGTGATGAAAAAATGTAAAAATCTGTAAAAAAATAATTTTTCTTTATGCTTTTGTGGCCATTTTAAAAGACATCCATATTGTTTTCATTTTTTGGATATGGGACTGTGTGAATGCTTATTTTATGCACCCAGAGCTTGTGTTTTTATAGATACCACTTTGGGGTAGATACAATATTTTGATCACCATTTACTGCATTTTATTGCAATGCTGCTTTTGCCAAAAAAAAATTTGGCGTTTTGATTTTTTTTACGCCATTTACCTATCAGATTGTTTTATCTTATATTTTTTATCAGACTTTTATGAATCCAGTAATACTAAATATGTGTATTTTTTATTGTTTTATTTTTATTATGGGGAAAAGGGGGTGATTTTTTTCATATTTTTGAATACTTTTTTTTTACGTTGTACTGCATTTGTTAGTCCCCTTAGGGGACTTGAAGGTGTCATCATATGATCGCTTGTGCTATACAAAGCAGTGCATCAGCACTGCTATATATAGAGAAAATCATGATCTCTTATGAACACCAGCCACAGGCCAAAGTTCACAGAAGATCGATAAAGACAAGCACAGGACTTTTCAGCAGATTCACAGCTGTGATGACAACTTATCAGCGCATCACCATCACGTCAAGGCAACACTGATGGGAGAGTGGATCAACGTTCTTCCCGGCCGACATATATTGAATACAGCTGTCAGAGATGGACAGCGGGATTTAACAGATTATCAGCCAATGGTGAAGCTCCACTCCACCCGTGGCTGTTAGAGACACATGATGGCTGATTAAATCAGCCATCATCTGCTGGAAAATATACAAACTCGCCGTGTGAGCCTGCACCAAAGGCAGGGATTTAAAACATGATGCACATGTACAGCTTATGTCCTGAAGTGGCTAAAAAGAATTTACAAAAAGGATGGTCAATTTTCTTTCCGCCTCGAAAAAAAAATAAAAAAAGAAAGTGACAAAAAAAAAAATCTAACCAAAAATCATCTCATAAATAAGCAAACACACAGTTCTGCCAACCGGAAGACACAAAATGTTATGGATCTATGAATGCAGCAACACAAAACACTCTCTGTAAAAAAAAAAACAGCATCCCGATAGTTTGCTTACTTCCCTCCCAGACCAAATGTTGCTCTGTCCATAGATGGAGGGAGATGTGACAAGAGACATCCTTCTTCAACCTTTCATAATAACTACTGTGTATGGACATTTCTCTACTGTGCTTGCTTGATTTATTGGCGACAGTAGATCATTAAAAAAAATAATAATTTATTCTAAAGTGACTGGAAATAATAGACATATATTAGGATCGTGGAGCTTTACAAGAGACTGACCAAAAAGCTAAATCACGTTTTCGTCTAAGTTTATTCCTTCTCTGTAAATTCTCTTATTGTACATTTTGATCAATTTAAATTCCACGCCCCCTGAAGAATCAACATTCAAATGCGAAACGCGCGTCGGGGTACGTGGCCGAGGTCAAGGCAGGACTGTCTACTAAAATGGGCAACTATTCCCGAAGTTATTAATATTATTTTTGACAAATATGGGGTGCGACGGATGGATTTAGAGACTATCTTTTTGAATGTGTATTGTCGTGGCTATCCATAAATCCAATGTTAATGTGAAATACTAGTACATATAAGCATTTGACACTTTTTGACTAAGTCCTTGTAAATGGATTATATATCCTCCCTTCCTTCTGTTTGCACTTCATTACAAATCCGGACCTTCTCTTCGGCCCCTTTTTTTCACACCTATGGATTTAATCACCTTTTTCTGGTTAAAAACCATGTATTATTTTTTTGTATTTTTTTATTTGAATTGTATATGTATTTGAAATAATACATTTTGATATTTTTATTGGCATATTTTTGACTCGGTTTTCTCCTTGTTTTGTATAATTGGGTGAGTTGCCATTCACATGGGTACATGATATTTCTGGCATTAATATATTGATCAATTTCATGTTGTATTTTTTATTTTGTTTATTTCTGGTATTTAAATATTGATCAATTCCATGTTGCATTTTTTTGGGGTTTTGTTTTTTTCAAATTCTATTTTTTTTCCCCCAAATATCATTGATCACGCTTATCAATCAACTTTAGAGAATTTCTAATTTCATGCTGTAGAATCACTAGAATTGCTTCGGGGTTCCAGCACCTAATACATAATCAATTGCCATTGCGTCGTACCTATCGTCCAGCCAGTTTACATGGTACACACATCTGACGTGAGATTTTTCTCTGGAGTGTACTTGCCTATATTCAATTAATTATTATGTTGACATAAATGGACTTCAAACAAATATCTGAATGTATATTTCTCATGTTCTGACTATCCCCCCTATCATTAACGCCTCATTTTCTTGCCGGCTGATCTTGAACTCTCATTCTATTTCTTTGAATGGTTGGCAATATTTGTAGCCGTTTTTTATTTCCCTTTGGAGAAAAAGGAGGAGACCAAAATTTAGTTTGTCTTGTCACCTGAAACAAACATCCTGGGATGTGACATTTGCGTTTTGTCTTCTAACTCTTCAGGTACTTTGTACAGATGCACTGTCAATGAGCCGTTACATTGAAGCATTAACTTTTCCTGTCACCACTAGAGCTGAATGCAAATTGTTACCAATGTGAATGAATTTCATTAGTTAAACATTTTTTTCATCATCCATTTGACTGCGGAAAGCAGAGAATCAAAAGCATCGCACTCTTCCAACTACGTGCAACGCAACAATTATTCCAGCGACAGCTTGTCTCTAGCAAATGAGAAAGTTCAATACTATTAATGGAGGCATAAGCGGATACTTACTGATCTTTCAAGGCAGATTGTAACATAAATGTCACCTACAACAAAATCAGACTTTTGAGTAGGGCACTAGGAGTCCATTGTCCTCCTCGGGGCAACACTCTTTAGGTCAATTAAAACCCCATGCCACCCATATACATGAAAATACCATACACTACAGATGAGCAGATTGATCTGCAAAGAATCGAATTCACATCCTGAAAGTCAGGGCTTTGAATGAATTTGAAAACTTGTCAGCCACCAATTCCCACACTGCTGAAGCTTCAGAGAGCAGGCAAACATCACTTTGCACTGCTGCACAGGCCTCCCCATATTGCCCTGAGTCTTCAATCTCTCTCTCTCTCATGTATAGTGGAAGCTATTCTGGTCAGCTGAGTCCTCTTTCTCACGTGTAAACTGTAAGCTCTTATGGTCAGCGGGGTCCTCTCTCTCTCCTGTGGAGTGTAAGCTCTTATGGTCAGCGGGGTCCTCTCTCTCCTGTAGAGTGTAAGCTCTTATGGTCAGTGTGGTCCTCTCTCTCCTGTAGAGTGTAAGCTCTTATGGTCAGCGGGGTCCTCTCTCTCCTGTAGAGTGTAAGCTCTTATGGTCAGTGGGGTCCTCTCTCTCTCCTGTAGAGTGTAAGATCTTATGGTCAGCGAGGTCTTCGCTCTCCTGTAAACTGTAAGAACTTATGGTCAGTGGGGTCCTCTCTCTCCTGTAGAGTGTAAGCTCTTATGGTTAGTGGGGTCCTCTCTCTCTCCTGTAGAGTGTAAGCTCTTATGGTCAGTGGGGTCCTCTCTCTCCTGTAGAGTGTAAGCTCTTATGGTCAGCGGGGTCCTCTCTCTCCTGTAAACTGTAAGCTCTTATGGTCAGTGGGGTCCTCTCTCTCTCTCCTGTAGAGTGTAAGCTCTTATGGTCAGTGGGGTCCTCTCTCTCTCCTGTAGAGTGTAAGCTCTTATGGTCAGTGGGGTCCTCTCTCTCCTGTAGAGTGTAAGTTCTTATGGTCAGTGGGGTCCTCTCTCTCTCCTGTAGAGTGTAAGCTCTTATGGTCAGCGAGGTCTTCGCTCTCCTGTAAACTGTAAGAACTTATGGTCAGTGGGGTCCTCTCTCTCCTGTAGAGTGTAAGCTCTTATGGTCAGTGGGGTCCTCTCTCTCTCCTGTAGAGTGTAAGCTCTTATGGTCAGTGGGGTCCTCTCTCTCTCCTGTAGAGTGTAAGCTCTTATGGTCAGCGGGGTCCTCTCTCTCTCCTGTAAACTGTAAGCTCTTATGGTCAGTGGGGTCCTCTCTCCCTCCTGTAGAGTGTAAGCTCTTATGGTCAGTGGGGTCCTCTCTCTCCTGTAGAGTGTAAGCTCTTATGGTCAGTGGGGTCCTCTCTCTCTCCTGTAGAGTGTAAGCTCTTATGGTCAGTGGGGTCCTCTCTCTCTCCTGTAGAGTGTAAGCTCTTATGGTCAGTGGGGTCCTCTCTCTCCTGTAGAGTGTAAGTTCTTATGGTCAGTGGGGTCCTCTCTCTCTCCTGTAGCATGTAAGCTCTTATGGTCAGTGGGGTCCTCTCTCTCTCCTGTAGAGTGTAAGCTCTTATGGTCAGCGGGGTCCTCTCTCTCTCCTGTAGAGTGTCAGCTCTTATGGTCAGTGGGGTCCTCTCTCCTGTAGAGTGTACGTTTTTATGGTCAGTGGGGTCCTCTCTCTCTCCTGTAGCATGTAAGCTCTTATGGTCAGCGGTGTCCTCTCTCTCTCCTGTAGCATGTAAGCTCTTATGGTCAGTGGGGTCCTCTCTCTATTCTGTAGAGCGTAAGCTCTTATGGTCAGTGG
This sequence comes from Oophaga sylvatica, assembly GCA_033576555.1. Taxonomy (NCBI): domain Eukaryota; kingdom Metazoa; phylum Chordata; class Amphibia; order Anura; family Dendrobatidae; genus Oophaga; species Oophaga sylvatica. The sequence goes on along the minus strand of JARQOD010000010.1, from coordinate 25,660,619 downwards.
GGTCCTCTCTCTCCTGTAGAGTGTAAGCTGTTATGGTCAGCGGGGTCCTCTCTCCTGTAAACTGTAAGCTCTTATGGTCAGTGGGTCCTCTCTCTCCTGTAGAGTGTAAGCTCTTATGGTCAGTGGGGTCCTCTCTCTCTCCTGTAGAGTGTAAGCTCTTATGGTCAGCGAGGTCTTCGCTCTCCTGTAAACTGTAAGCTCTTATGGTCAGTGGGGTCCTCTCTCTCTCCTGCAGCATGAAGCTCTTATGGTCAGTGGGTCCTCTCTCACTCATGTAGAGTGTAAGCTCTTATGGTCAGTGGGGTCCTCTCTCTCCTGTAGAGTGTAAGCTCTTATGGTCAGCGGGGTCCTCTCTCTCTCCTGTAAACTGTAAGCTCTTATGGTCAGTGGGGTCCTCTCTCTCCTGTAGAGTGTAAGCTCTTATGGTCGCGAGGTCCTCTCTCTGTAGAGTGTAAACTCTATGGTCAGGGGTCCTCTCTCTCTCCTGTAGAGAGTAAGGTCTTATTGTCAGTGGGGTCCTCTCTCCTCTGTAGAGTGTAAGCTCTTATGGTCAGCGGGGTCCTCTCTCTCTCTCTCCTGTAGAGTGTAAGCTCTTATGGTCAGTGGGGTCCTCTCTCTCTCCTATAGAGTGTAAGCTCTTACGGTCAGTGGGGTCCTCTCTCTCTCCTGTAGAGTGTAAGCTCTTATGGTCAGTGGGGTCCTCTCTCTCTCCTGTAAAGTGTAATCTCTTATGGTCAGCAGGTTCCTCTCTCTCTCCTGTAGAGTGTAAGCTCTTATGGTCAGCGGGTTTCTCAGTTTTTCTCCTGTAGATGGTAAGCTCTGATGGTTAGCGGTATTGTCACTCTCTCTCTTCTTTCTCCCATGTGTGTATTAAAAGTAATTAGGATCTTTTCAGTTTTTTAATTGTGCTAATTTATTTGCAGCAAAATATAAGAGAAGTCATCAAATTTGATCTTTAAAAGAATCGCTCCTATCACAGACCAAATTTATTTCAACTCCACCATAAACATACATGCCCAGCTTGGTCAAGCATGCCTGCTTATTTGCAGGTGAAAATGATTATGTCAGTGGCATTTCTCCATATTGCTCATGTTGAAACTGAAAAAGTCCAACCATTTTTTCCCCCAAGATCTACCATTATGTGAAAGTAAGAAATCCTCTTCCCATAGGATTTTAAAGTGATTTTTTTAATGGCTGTCTCCAGCTTAAAAGGGTTGACCACTTGAAAAAATACATAGATCGACCTTGCCAGTCAAGGGGAACAAGATGAGGAGAAGCCGACAGGTACCTGACTCTTGGACGTGTCAGTCTAGTGACTCTGGCAGCTCCACTTCTACCATATGTTTGACACACAACAGATCTTTCTGTGTGGAAATGGTATTGGTACGAGGTGTGAGGGGGGCTGGCCGACTGCTTATTTCAGCAGCTAATTCATCCTCTTATTTTGTCTGCTGATACATAGCTAATAATATCCTATAAAAAAAAAATGGAGCAATGTGCCCTCAAAAACAAGGTGACATGAGACGTATTAATATTAATAATGTATAAAGTATTATTATTGAAAAACTCACATATATAATATGGGTATACATAACCCATGACACAATACAGGACGAGAAGAGAAAGGGGAAAGATCCGGGCACCACGAGTCATCAAAAACTCTCACAGTAAAAATGTAATAGCACAGAGCACAAAATAAGCAAGCATATATATCTCAAAAAGACAGGCTACAAATATAAACCAAAGATATAAGCAGTTCCAAATGGAAAGATGGTATGTAAGTTAGCAGGTGTCCATCTGCTTTATCTTGGATATAAAGTGCCACTCATTGTACAGTAAAAAATAATGCTTAACCATTTGAGAGAGGATATAAGAAGCCGTGTGTGCCGTAGCCCCGACGCGCGTTTTGTGCGATGGGCTTCTTCGGGGGGCTGATATGTAGCTACGTAGCTTAGTAATTAAGATGCACACTCAGCCATCCCTCTTCAAAAACTGATCTTATTAAAAGCTGAACCAGAAAATTCTGTCCTGCGCTAGGCACAGGTCCGGAGATGAGGTATGCGGCAACTATGGGTGCATCGGTTCAAGAAAAGAGGTTTCGCTGTTTCTGATAAAGGGGCTTTCTTCTTTCAAGCTTACTATGTAATAATTTGTAAATATACAAATAGGGGAAATAAGATATTAGATACTGTATAAGTTTGACTCTTCAATGCTTTCTTACCTTGAGTGCCCGCTCCTTTATTTAGCACGTTGAGCGCACGCGCTATGCGAATATGTATCACGTTATTCAAAAAAGTGTAGAGTGTCATCTGCACAGATGGTGATTACTAGAGCTGTATGCTCAGGGGTCAAGCAATGCTAAATGTGGAACTACGGCGACTAAATCTGTTGCCATGCAGCACCAAGATCTTAGGTTTATATCCAACCAAGGTCAACATCTGCTGAAAATTTCCAGGTATGTGCGTTAGCTTCCTCCTACACCAAAAACAAACTTATATTGTGCTGTTATTGATTTCCCAATGAAAATGACCCTCGTGTGGGTCTTAGATAGGAGGTTTCGGTCTCAGTTTAGACCTTCTTCAGATATATGTCACGGAAATCCACAGGTCTCAAGTTTCGGTCTCAGTTTAGACCTTCTTTAGATATATGTCGCGGAAATCCACAGGTCTCAAGTTTCGGTCTCAATTTAGACCTTCTTCAGATATATGTCACGGAAATCCACAGGTCTCAAGTTTCGGTCTCAGTTTAGACCTTCTTCAGATATATATTGCGGACCATGATCTAGTTGAAACTTTTACTTTTCTACGTTGGAGAACATTCCTCTCTATTGCTGGATGTAGACTTATTTTATGTTTCGTATATCGAGTCATCGATTGGACTCTATGTTCTACGACAGACTTCCAAATTTTGCACAGAGCATCATCTTGTAAACCAAATATTAATTCCGGCGTTCTTGTAGAACAGCGCAGTTACAATCTTCACTATTTGAGACTTAATTGACATAATGCTTCGGGGAATAATTCATCGGGACTGAGGTGTTTATATAATGCGAACATTTCTGTCTATTGATTGGCTATTTGTTTAATTAGCTAATAAACTGATAATGTTGTGAACTGCTCTATCTGGAGCCAATTCCGACATGGAATTCTTGATACACAATTTCCTTTCCAGTCCTTCGTTAAACATGTGAACAAATGTTTGCTTTCTCTTGACAACCGCTTGCCAATCCTAATAAGATTTCTGGGTGAGCTATTTGATAGATGAGTCTTAACAGGAAAGTGTATTGGCACAAGAAAGTCAGCCTCAGTCATTCAGATAGAAGATGTTAAAGCGCCTTTGGCAGGGAAACTTCACCGTTCAGATGTTTATTTGCATTATTCACCGTTTTCTTCTGGACTTCTAGTTGTTTTAACTGCTCTTTGTGTTATTTAATAGCTTTTATGTGTTGTTTTTTTATTAGCTATTTTTCTTTAGCGTTAAAGAAGATGTCTGGTTTAGAAAAATTCATTTTCAAATATTTTCTAAGAAAATTAAACTAGTTTTTAAAAAATAGCAATCCAAATGATAGTGAGCTATGATTGTTTTTTTCTCCACTTATGAGCCACTTCTCTGCCTCCCACTTATGATTCACTTGAAAGGAGTTGTCCGGTCTAAACCTACAAATCTGCAGTCACTTCATTTATCTACAGACTTGAGAATCTTCATATAGCGCAAACTGAGTGCTGTGAGGATACTCCGGTGCCGACATCGGGAGCAAGCAGTCATGTAATCACAAATATGCAATTTGCACACTCCCGGCCACATTCTGAGTGGATTTTATCTGGTCTCGCTTTGCATTGGCATGTGCCAAAAGGCAAGTCACAAACTTGTGGTCATTCTGGTCCTCTCCCGACAGCAGAGAATCCTCACAGTGTGCATGATGCGAGCGCTCACAAGTATGGAGACACACAGAGTCACTCTACACTTGTAGCTTTAGAACGTACAACGCCCTTAGTCCAAACCAGAATGACTGCAAGCTCAATGAGGTGTCAGGTCACAGCTCTTATTGAAGTCAATAAAGAGGGAGTAGAAGTAGAGTGAAAAAGGCAGAAAGACAGATCGAGCAGCAGCTTTCTAGTTAGTGTTTCTCTCACCCCAGAGCTGGATTCACAGCTGTACTACTGATAAATAATTCATTTCATGCTGCTACTTCTTCTGAACTTATGCTGCCAAAAGACAGAAAGTAATACTCCCTCATGTCTGTTTATAATGTGATATCATAACAGCTAGCCTCAACCCACATGCTCAGAGACAACAGGAAATAAGAGTTAGAACTTACAAAGTGAAAAACTGGTGAAAAATACGAGATACAATATAACAGCTGTACTATATACACAGAAATTACAGCTTATTCTGAAAAGTCATGTACCCTTGAATTACTAAACAGCATTTCAAGGAGGTTTCCACTACTGAGACCAAGTCTTCTCATTAACTGTGTTCCCCCATGAAAAATATTAACAGCCAACTCACTCCTCTGGTATGGTCACCGTTCTTAGTGATGTCAGCACCCAGTCTTCCTTGGCTCTTGTGACGTTGTTGTGTCATGCGAGCCCTGCAGCCAATCAGTGGCAGCTTAAAGAGAAATTATCAGCAGGATTTTACTAAGTAAACTACAGGCATTGTTATGTTGGTGCTGTTATACTGATTAAAATGATACCTGGGGTGAAGAAATCCGTTTTGGGGTTCTTGTGGAATTTGTGTTTGAAGCTTTCATTTAATGATATGCTCGTGCTCCTAGGCTGGACTGTGGGCAGATCTTTTCTTGGTTCTCAAGGCCAGAGCACCAAGAAAAGACCTGCCCACAGGCCTGCCCTGAAGCATGAGCATGTTTCTCATCATAGATACAGAGACAGAAAGACAGAGACAAACAGAAAGACACAGAGAAGACAATGAGAGACAGACAGAAAAAAGAGAGACAGAGATAGAGACAGAGAGAGTCAGTCAGACACAAAGACACAGTGAGACACAGAGACCATCAGAGAGACATACAGAGAGACATAGAGAGACAGACAGAAATAGAGAGACAGAGAAAGACAGACAGAGTCTGTCTTTCTGTCTGTCTCTCCCTCTGTCTGTCTGTCTCTGTATCTCTTTGTCTCTGTCTCTTCTTGTCTCTGTCTCTTCCTGTCTATCTTTTTAATGACAAACATGCTTTTGCTTTGGGGCAGGCCTGTTTGCAGGCTTTTTCTTGGTGCTCTGTCTTAAAGCATCAAGACAAGACGCGCCCACAGCCCCGCCCCGAAGCACGAGCATATCATTAAATTAAAACTTCAAACACTGATTACACACGAACCACAAAATGGATTTATTCACCTCAGATATCATTTCAATCAGGGTAACAGCGCCAACATGACAATGCCAGTAGTTTACTTTGCAAAATCTTACTGACACATTCTCTTTAAATCTCACTTATTTTGGCCAAATCTAGCATATGGCGGAAATGAGAGAGCAGCATCCAAAAAAAGCTCTTACATCTTCTGTAGTAGCTTCGTTCAAAGGAAGTGAGAGTGAAATGGCTGCTTAGTGGCTTCAGGGCTCGCATGACATAACAACGTCACATGAGCCCCGGGAGATCTGGCGCCAACATCGAAGACTATACTGTATAGGTATTTATTACTTTACATGAGAGAATATCGTGATTGAGAAGTGGTTGTCCAAACAGTAGACAACCCCCTTTAAGGAAACATCAGGAAATATTTAATTTTACCAGTCACTTATTTCAATTTTGCTGTCTAAAATACCATCAAGGAATATCAAAAAAGTTTGCAGAACTTTGTCAAAAAAGTTTTCCGCTTTAAGGAAGCAATTATTGTCCTTTCAAGAATGATGTTGCTGTACAAAAGGTATTCAAAAGGACAAATTCCACCAGCGTTCACCGCGCTCTACAAACAGTCCCTCCTGTCTCCTTGTGCTTTCCATGGCAATGAATATTTCATAAACCATCTCTAAAAGTTGCGACTACATGGTCTTACTTTGTTATCTCTTCAATCTTTAAACATTGGTAAGTCAAAAACATTTCTAGACGTTATTGCAGAGGTTACGATTTCTGCCTAAGTTTTCTCATGAACTCTACGAGACTGATGCGGAAGAAGAAAGCCTGAGATGTCATGCTATCATCGAAAATACCTCTCTGGATGTAATACTGCTAAATTATTCAAACTTACTTGTCTGCTTATTTTAATAAAGGCTCGATGACTTCTGAACAGCTATTCTCAATGTGTATATACAACTACCATGATAATAACATGTCTAAGGGAATGTTACAGGAAAAGCTCAGCCAAGCTTATAAATACATGTTATGGCTCTATAATATTCATTTATTCTGACTGTCACTCTTTTGGGATTAAGTTTAACTATCATCAAAAAATTAACTATTTTTAAATCAGGTTTTTGCGTTAAATTATTTTTTTTTATACTTTTACGATTTTATTTTTCAATATCATGATCTGTATGAAAAAATATATATATAATTACAGGAGACTGGCACAGCAATGGGAAGTAAAATGGCTTCACAGTATGCAAATCTTTTCATGGCCAAGCTTGAAAGCGACTTTTTGTCCTCGTACCCCATCAGGCCTCGGGTCTACTACCACTACATGGATGACATTTTAATCATCTGGACGGAGTCTGAGCCACCAGATCTCAGCTATATACAGATGATAACAAAGGATACACCAATTGCAATAGGCAACACTGTTCCCCCTGCTTTTACAAAAATGTTTTCACATGCTCATTAGATGCTTTAATTCAAAAGATCGGGTCTGAGTCAGTGTATTGCTGCTAATGTGCATGTGAATTTTCTGAAAGAACAGTCCACGATAAGAAAAAAAAAGCTACAGTGATCATAGAAAATTGTAAGACTTTTTATTTTAATTTTAATACTTATTGTGATATGGCAATAAAATGTCAAAAATGTAAAAAAAAAGCTAACATAAAAACTTGATTTAAACAGTGAGTAATTTTCTGATGAACTATTCTATTTAAAGGAGTTTACTGCTTTTTAAAAGTTATTACCTATTTACACCTACAGGCTAGATAGATGAAAACTGATAGATAATAGATAAATAATCGATAGCTAATAGATAGATGATAGATAATCGATAGCTAATAGATAGATGATAGATAGATAATCGATAGCTAATAGATAGATAGATAGATAGATAGAAGTCTTCCACTGGAGCCTCTCATCAATCTCTAGAATCCAATGTGCAAATGAAGTGGGTGCACAAAAATAAATCAGCTCCCATGTGGATCCGCTGTATAGCATTTTTATGGATGCATTGCAATTCTTTAAAGGGAACTCGTCACCAGGTTTGGCCGATAAAAGATACAGCCATCACCTTTCAGGGCTGATATACAGCATTCTACAATGCTGTACATCTGCCCCCAACCCGACCTGCAAGAGAAGAAAAGTAACTTTTATTATACTCACCTGCAGTGCGGTCCGGTCTGATGGGCGTCATTGGTCTTGGTCAGGAGCCTCCCTTCTTCTTGCGATTCTGCCCTCCTGCTTGCTTCGTGTGGATGATGCTCCTCCTCGGTACCGCGCTCCTGCGCAGGCGTGCTTCTCTGTCCTGTTGAAGGCAGAGCAAAGTACTGCAGTGTGCAGGTCCCGGTGAAAGGTCAAAGAGCCCCAGAGCATGCACACTGCAGTACTTTTCTCTGAGAATTAAACCTGTGCCGAGGAGACTGTGTGGATGACGGAGGGATGCATCATCCACATAAAGCAGGTAGGAGGACGGGGATCGTAAGATGATAGGAGGTGCTGGACAAAGACACCCATCAGACAGAACCGCCCCGCAGGTGAGTATAATAAAAGTTATTTTTCTTCTCTTGCAGGTCGAGTTGGGGGGTATCTCTCATCGGCCAAACCTGGTGTTAGGGTTCGATTTCCCGCTGCTGCACAAGGGGAGTCTCGAACCCGTCCCGCTGCGGTCTCCCATTCATCTCCGGCCGCAGTGGAGCCTGCTCAGCAGAGGCGTCGGTCCAGGCGTCTTGCCCACTCCACTACTGGGCAGTGACTTGTTGCTGCCTTTCCTGGATCTGCTATTATAGCCAATGCTGGAGCAGACGTCTTTGGGACAAAGTACTGCATTTTCCCTTCTGAGCATGCCCAGAGTGAGATCTCTCATTGGAGATCAGGGGTCACATGCTCAGGTACTGCAGCAGCTCCTATTGGTCCGCCAGGAAGGCCCTGTTACTACGAGTCTTCTGGAACAGGTTTCTCATTGGTCCTTGTTCCTGGAAGGTCCTGTAGCTGTTGCTATAAAAGGGTAGCATGGCTGGGCCGCCATGCGCTAATATCAACCACTGTATGCTATGCGCCAGTGTGGTCATGCGTGTGTGTGGTTAGGGACCCGGCTGAAATAAGCCACTAGAATACCGACTTAATCGGTGAGGAGTTTGGTGTGCTAGCTGGTCAGGGTCGGTGTCCTAGATGCCCTAGATTACCGGCATAACCGGTGAGGAGTTTGATTGCCGTATTAAGGGTCTGGCGTTCAGACGCCATAGATTGCGGGTGACTCCCGCGAGGACATTAGCGCATGACCACGTATTATGCTCGCTTAGCAATTATCCGTGTACCTGAGAGCCTGACAGGACACGGTACTTTTTCTCAGCGGCTCTGTGACGTAACAGGGTTCACTTTTGACGCTAGACAGCGCCCTAGCGTTTTACTTTGCGGCTCACTGAAGTTAAGTGAGTTCGCACCTATCGCCATATAGCGCTGTGGCATCCCGTTAGCGGCTCTGGGGATTAACAGAGTTCGCACTTACTGCCACAACGCGCTATGGCGTTTATTTTTGCGACTCTGCGGGATAACAGAGTTCGCTACTTTCGCCATCTTATTAGCAGCGGGCTTCGCCTGCACAGTGGACCCCGGGCTGCGAACGCACCTCTCTATTATATCTATTAGGTGCGTTTCCGCAGACCCTAACACCTGGTGACAGGTTCACTTTAAATAAGCACTCATCATAACTTTTATCCTTTTTATATATTTCTGTCATCATATTGTACAGCACTGTGTACTTACAATTTCTCATTTTACCTTTCTACCCAGTTAATTATCTTTTCCATTAGATCTATGATGTTATGTGATTAACCCCTTCATGACCTTGCCATTTTTTGCAATTCTGACCAGTGTCCCTTTATGAGGTAATAACTCAGGAAAACTTCAACGGATCCTAGCTATTCTGAGATTGTTTTTTCGTGACATATTGGGCTTCATGTTAGTGGTAAATTTAGGTCCATAATTTTTGAGCTTGTGAAAAAAATGGAAATTTTGAGAAAATTTTGAAAATTTCGCAATTTTCAAATTTTGCATTTTTATTCTGTTAAACCAGAGAGTTATGTGACACAAAATAGTTAATAAATAACATTTCCCACATGTCTATTTTACATCAGCACAATTTTGGAAACAAAATTTTTTTTTGTTAGGAAGTTATAAGGGTTAAAAGTTGACCAGCGATTTTTCATTTTTACAGCAAAATTTACAAAACCATTTTTTTTTTGGGACCACCTCACATTTGAAGTCACTTTGAGGGGTCTATATGGTAGAAAATACCCAAAAGTGACACCATTATAAAAACTGCACCCCTCAAGCTACTCAGAACTACATTCAAGAAGATTATTAACCCTTCAGGTGCTTCACAGGAAATAAAGCAACGTGGAAGGAAAAAATGGACATTTTAATTTTTCCAACAAAAATTTTATTTTAGCATCAATTTTTTCATTTTTGCATGGGCAACAGGATAAAATGGATCCTAAAATTTGTTGGGCAATTTCTCCTGAGTACACAGATACCTCATATGTAGTCATAAACCACTGTTTGGGTGCACGGCAGGTCTCAGAAGGGAAGGAGCGCCATTTTGGAATGCAGACTTGATGGAATGTTCTGCGGGCGTCATGTTGCTTTTGCAGAGCCCCTGATGTGCCTAAACAGTAGAAACCCCCCACAAGTGACCCCATTTTGGAAACTAGACCCCCCCAAGGAGCTTATCTAGATGTGTAGTGAGCACTTTGAACCCCCAAGTGCTTCACAGAAGTTTATAAACCCAGAGCAGTGAAAATAAAAAATCATTTTTGTTTCTCAAAAATCATTTTTTAGCCCACTATGTTTTATTTTCCCAAGGGTAACAGGAGAAATTGGACCCCAAAAGTTGTTGTACAGTTTGTCCTGAGTACACTGGTACCCCATATGTGGGGGGGAACCACTGTTCGGGCACACGTTGGGGCTCGGAAGGGAAGTAGTGACGTTTTGAAATGCTGACTTTGATGGAATGGTCTGCGGGCATCATGTTACGTTTGCAGAGCCCCTGATGTGCCTAAACAGTAGAAACTCCCAACAAGTGACCCCATTTTGGAAACTAGACACCGCACGGAACTTATCTAGATGTGCAGTGAGCACTTTGAACCCCCAAGCGCTACACAGAAGTTTATAACGACCGGGCATGAAAAAAAAAAATCATATTTTTTCCACAAACATGATTTTAGTCCCCAATTTTTTTATTTTCCCAAGGGTAACAGGAGAAATTAGACCCCAAAAGTTGTTGTCCAATTTGTCCTGAGTACGCTGATATCCCATATGTGGGAGAAAACTACTGTATGGGCACACGTCGGGGCTCGGAAGGGAATTAGTGACGTTTTGAAATGCAGACTTGATGGAATGGTCTGCGGGCATCATGTTACGTTTGCAGAGCCCATGATCTGCCTAAACAGTAGAAACCCCCCCAAGTGACCCCATTTTGGAAACTATATCCCCATGGAACTCCTCTAGATGTGTGGTGAGCACTTTGAATCTCCAAGTTCTTCACAGAAGTTTATAACGCAGAGCTGTGAAAATAAAAAATCTTTTTTTTTCCACAAAAAATAATTTTTTTAGTCCCCAATTTTTTTCCCCAAAGGGTAACAGGAAAAATTAGACCCCCAAAGTTGTTGTGCAATTTTTCCTGAGTACGCTGATACCCCATATGTGGGGGTAAACCACTGTTTGGGCACACGTCGGGGCTCGGAATAAAGGGAGCACTGTTTCACTTTTACCAGCCAATCAGAGCGATCGTAGCCACGTGGGGGTTAAGCCAACCCCCCTGTGATGAAGCACAAAGGGTCTTGTGCCTGCGGGTCGGGTGACCTTTCAGTGACCCCGGTCACCCGACCCGCAGGAACGCGATCCTTTCATGACACATACGCTGTGTCACAGGTCAGGAAACTGACTAGCTGAATCCTTCTAAGCTCTATGTAGAAACAGGAAGTCTCTTTTCCCTGCATGAGTCATCACTGCAAAAATCCCTGAGGAGTAGATTAGCTGGATAAGGAGTTTAAGAGGGGGATGACTCATGCAGGAAAAAGAGACTTCCTGTTTCTACATAGAGCAGAGAAAAGATGGATTTTGGTAAGAACTTAGCTGTAAAATCCTTTTCAGCGAAGAAGGAAGGGAGACACACCATAACTAGTGGGTAGGCGGAGCCCCAGATAGGATCAATACCTCAGATTAGAAAGCGTGTTGACCGGCCCCTCCAGCTCGGGCTCCTCCTACTCAGCTCTTCAGTCGTACCAAAGCTTAAGGAAGAACAATATCACCAGCGAAGCAACATAACCCCTTCTGAAGGACTTCAGAGAAAAATACAAAAGTACAGGTTATGCATGCATTTGGCAAAGGAAAACCACACAGTCCCAGGTACTACTCACTGAACCTGACTACTGCGATAAGCTGGCAATGCTGGAACAGAGCCGTAGCGCATCGACCTCAGCTCAGAAAATCGCTATCAGAGAAGGGCCACGCTGCTTCTGTAAATATAACAACACACTTCTGCCATGGAAGGGATGTGTGTCTCCCTTCCTTCTTCGCTGAAAAGGATTTTACAGGTAAGTTCTTACCAAAATCCGTCTTTCAGCTGCAGATGAAGGAAGGGAGACACATCATAACTAGTGGGACGTCCCAAAGCAGTCCAAAAATTAGGGTGGGAAAAAAACCAAAAGAGGCAGAAACCCAACAACCTAGATAAATGCGCAACAGGCGCCAAATACAAGATAACTTAAAACTTAGATTACCGCTGCCTGCAGGACCCTACGTCCTAAGGCCGCATCAGCGGAAGCACTGACGTCCACCTTATAAAACTTTGTAAATGTGTGGACGGAACGCCAGGTCGCCGCTCGGCAGAGCTGAGCTGCCGAAGCCCCTTGATGAAAGGCCCACGATGAAGCCACAGCCCTCGTGGAGTGAGCACGAACCTTAATCGGGCAAGGTTCGCCTTTAAGACGGTAAGCCTCCAAAATGGCTGACCGAATCCAACAAGCTATAGAGTCCTTGGAAGCTCGTTGACCACGTCTACGACCTGCTGGAATCACAAACAGAGAATCTGACTTCCTAAAACCTTGAGTAACAGACAGATAGAACTTCAAGGCCCACACTAAATCCAATTTGTGCAAATCTCGTTCCTTTGCATTCCTCGAGCCCGGACAAAGTGAGGGCAACACAATATCCTGGTTAACATGAAACTGCGACACCACCTTAGGTAGAAAGTCGCCCCGTGTGCGAAGCACTACTCGATCTGGGTAAAACTCCAGGAAAGGCGGCGAGCAAGTAAGAGCTGCCAACTCAGAAACCCTTCTTAAAGAGGTTACCGCCACTAAGAATGCAACCTTCCAAGAAAGTAACGAAAGGCTAGTAGAACCCATAGGCTCAAAGGGCACATGCTGAAGAGCCTCCAAGACAAGGTTGAGTCTCCAAGGAGACACAGGTGCCTTCCGCGGTGGAAACTGACGGGTTACTCCTTGAAAAAAAGAACGCACGTCCCTACGCGAGGCGATAGCCTTCCGAAAAAGCACGGACAAAGCAGAAACCTGACCCTTCAGAGTGCTAACTGCTAAACCTTTGTCCAACCCGTACTGTAGAAAAGCCAACAGATTGGGAATGGAAAAAATCCTCGGATTCCTTGAGGAACCCGAACACCATGAAAAGAAGGCTTCCCAAGTTCTGTGATAAATCTTAGTAGTGGCCGGACCTCTAGCAGCTCGCAGAGTGGCAATGACTGCAGCTGAGAAACCTCTACGGGTCAATATTTCGGTCTCAAGAGCCACGCCGTCAAACGTAGAGACTTCAAGTCCGGATGACGAACGGGCCCCTGGGATAACAGGTCCGGGCGAAGAGGAAGTGGAAATGGCGGAGCCGCCAAGAGCGACACCAGTGTCGAGAACCACGTCCTCCTTGGCCAATCCGGGGCTATCAGCATAGCCGGAATTCTCTCCAGTCTGATCCGACGCAGCACCAGAGGAAGTAAGGAAATTGCCGGAAACACATAGACCAGTTCGAAATGGTCCCACGGAGCTACCAGAGCATCCACCGCCACAGCCTTCGGGTCCTTGTACCTGGATATGAAGGTTGGTAGTTTGGCATTGAACCTGGATGACATCAAATCCACTTGGGGGTTCCCCAACGGGAGCACAGTAGTGCAAACATTTCCGGATGGAGACTCCATTCTCCAGGATCCATCTTCTCGCGACTGAGGAAGTCCGCCGTGGTATTCTGGACTCCTGGAATGTGGATCGCAGAGATGGCTGAAACCCTGGTCTCGGCCCATAGCAGGATCTGAGACACCTCCATCATGAGCCTGGAACTCCTCGTCCCGCCTTGGTGATTGATATACGCGACCGCCGTCGCGTTGTCTGTCTGCACTCGGACTGGCAGACCGCTCAAAGGGACCGTCCAGTGTTGGAGGCAAAGAAAAATTGCCCTCAATTCCAAGATATTGATCGGTAGAATAGACTCTTCCGATGACCATACTCCCTGGATCCAAAGGTCGTTCCAGACACCCCCCCAGCCCGTCAGGCTGGCATCGGTGGTTATGACCGACCACTTCGGAGGGAGGAAAGATTTCCCCAGGGATAACGCTTCTGGACGTAACCACCATTCTAGGGATTCCCGTACCCTGTGAGAGATGATGACGCTGCAATCCAGCGAAGCCTGCGATCGATCCCAACGACTCAGAATGAGCCTCTGGAGGGCCCTGGAATGAAACTGGGCAAACGGAAGTGCCTCCATGGATGCCACCATCAAACCCAGGAGGCGCATACACTTCCGAAGGGACATTGCTGTCGAAGACTTCATAGTCTGTACATGTCGAAGTAGACATGTCCGCTTGTCTGGGGGTAGGGACACCACTGCCCGTACCGTGTCGAAATGCATCCCTAAAAACAGGATTGACTGAGACGGCTCCAGAGACGACTTCTCCCAATTGACCAGCCACCCAAAATCCTCCAGGAGCTGAAGGGATAGGTTGCGAGCCGTCACCGCCTCCTCCTTTGAGGATGCCACAATCAAAAGATCGTCCAGGTAGGGAAAAATCGCAACCCCCTGTCTTCGAAGAATTGCCATGAGAGGCGCCAGAATTTTTGTAAAAGCTCTGGGCGCCGAGGCCAAGCCGAATGGCAGAGCCACAAACTGGTAATGGTCCTGACCTATGGCAAAACGAAGGAAGCGCTGATGAGTCCTTCCGACGGGAACATGCAAATAAGCGTCGCCAATGTCGATTGACACCAAAAAATCGTTCTGCGACAGGGCCGCCACCACGGAGCGAAGTGACTCCATGTGGAATTTTTGGGTGTGGACATGCCGATTCAATCTTTTGAGATCCAGAATAGGACGAAATTTGTCCTCCTTTTTGGGAACCACAAAAAGATTGGAATAAAATCCTCTTCCTCGGTCCTCCGGCGGTACCGATATTACCACACCCTTCTGCAGAAGGGAGTCGACCTCTCGCAGCAGAGCGGTAATTAACTCGGGCTCTGACGGTGTGCGAGACTGGCAAAACCTGTCCGGAGGTCGAGACGAAAACTCTATGAAATAGCCTGCCGACACTACCCGCGTTACCCAGGTGTCCGGAACGCGGAAAACCCAAGTCACTTTGAATTGGAGCAGGCGACCCCCCACTCGAGAGCCCTCGAATGGAAACCTGGCATCAGTCCGCCTTGGCAGGCTTCTTGTCAGTCTCCCGCTTGTCTTGACGGAAACTTGATTTCCAGGGAGTACGGGATTTCTGAGTGAACTTTTTTCCCGAAAAAGAGGGACGACCCGATCCCCAAGAGGACTGACCGAATCGTCCCTTGGAACGAAAGGATCGCCGGCCACCACCGGCACCAGTCCTGCCAGGCACAGAAGCCGTAGCCCTTCGCTGTGGTAAGGCTGCTTCTTTCGTCTTTGCCTTGGCAATCAGCTCTGAAAGATCAGATCCAAAAAGCTGACTACCCTTGTAGGCTAGAGACAGCAAACCTTGTTTTGACACTGCGTCCCCAGTCCACTGTCTAAGCCACAGTGCTCTTCTGACTGTGACCGCCGAAGCTTGCGCCCTGGACAACAGAGATGCAGTATCCAGACCTGCATCATAGCTATAAGAAACTGCAGTCTCCAATAAACCGAGAAGTCCGTCTATCTCGGATAACGGAGATCCATTTTGCAACGCCGTTCTATACGGTCCAACCAGCACAGGGAAGCCCTACAAGCACACATGGATCCTAGCACCGCTTTGAATCCATGACCCGAGGCCTCGTAGTTGGATTTCGCTGCCATCTCCGTTTTTCTGTCTAACGGTTCCTGCAGACTTGCCTTCCCTTTAACAGGGGAGCAATGAGGATTTACTAAGCTGGGATAAAGGAACATCCACTTCAGGAGAAGAAATCCAATTATCCGTCAACTCCGTAGAACACAGATATAGTGCGTCAAAAAACGTGTTCCTTGAAAACGTTTATCTGGACACAGGCGTTCCTTCTCCACTACTTCATTAAGCTCATCTAGAGCTGGCAATGTCGCTCGTGACTTACGGTACTCTTGGTACATTCGAGGTGACTTACCAGGACGTGTAGTTACCTCCTCCGGCAACTGTAACGCCTCCCTCATGGCTTCAATAAAAGCCTCTGTTCGGTCTAAAGAGACAGAATGTCCCTGCCGATCCTTATCTGAACCGGATAACTCCCCATCTGAATTTGAAGGGGGACCCTGACCGCATTCCATATCAGAGAGGTCTGATTCGCTACGTGGAAATGATGAAACCGGCCTGTGTCGCTTCCTTCCATGAGAGGATCTAGCTGACACCCAATGACCTAAAAGGTCAGAAAGGCCATCAATAGAGCGAGCGATGGCATCCAATTTGGCATCGCTGTGACCTCCAATTGCTGCGCTTGACGTCGAGGCCTGTGTATCAGACTCGCGTGACTGATTCTGAAGCAGATTTGGCACACGGTCCGCACCTTCTGGACCCTGTTCCGACATGCCCTTACACAGTATAAGGCAGGTCAAAGCCTGTCAGCAATTATGAAAAAAAGTGTGGCTTCTCAAGCGAACGCAGCAAGCACGCTGAAGGGTTAAAGCCCTTAGTGAGAGAGCTACCCCAGCTGTATCAGCTGAATATTCAGCAATATAATTAACTCTTACAAGTTCTGACCCCAAACTGGGATAGAACCTGTGCGGCTGTTGAAAAGGTTAACCCTTTAAAAGGGGTTAATATCGCCGACTCCCCACTACTCCCTTATTAATAGAAGGGGTGTGCGAGTCCCATGGCAAAATAAGGTCTCTATATAAGACCGCAGCTGCAAGATAACGCTATCTGTATTTTCTCTACAGATAGGTTCTGCGCTGTGGGGGTGAGAGCGTTATCACTCACCCAGCTGGTCGCGGTGATGTAAATGTGATACGGGAGGAGCGGAGCAGGAAGGAGCCCGTGGAGCCTTTTGGTAATGGCCGCCGCGCTGAGAGGAATCTGAAGAGAAGTGCCTAATCGCGCGCTTCTGTGACAGAAAAGCCCGGGAGCGTGAAGCCACGCCCCCCGCCGGCTCAAAAAAAGAGTGCGAACTCCTTCGCTCTCTGCTCCCCCCTGTCCTGCAGGCGTCTGCCTGCGGACAGAATACAGTCACCAAACATGTATTTCACAAGTAACAGCTGCTGCCGCAACAGCCGCTGAAAGCACTCACACACACTTTAATAAAAATGTGAGGTGAAAATGTGAGGTACTCACCAGCCGAGCGCCACAGGGACCACCAGGGGTTTCTGGCGCTATGCCCATGCTTCCCACCAGGGCGGGGGACGCAGTGACCCCTGTGCGCGATTTGCGCCCCCGCCAGGGAAGCCATCCTCATCCCCCCGGGCCGGCAGGGTTCTGCAGGGACCACCATTAGGGTAATACAGATCCGCCAAGGGAGAGGTTGGGGTCCAGCAGCGCTGAGACCCCTGAGACCTCTAGACCACTCTGGTGATCCAAGTCTCTTGTCCGATAAAAAATAATAAAATCTTCTGAGGAGCTGCTTCCAGCAGCGACCATCCTCTGAGACCTCAAATTTTAGACTGAAGAGCTGAGTAGGAGGAGCCCGAGCTGGAGGGGCCGGTCAACAAGCTTTCTAATCTGAGGTATTGATCCTATATGGGGCTCCGCCTACCCACTAGTTATGGTGTGTCTCCCTTCCTTCATCTGCAGCTGAAAGAGAAGAATTAAGTGGGTAGAAAGGCAAAATGAGCAATTGTAAGTACACAGTGCTATATAATATGATGACTGCAATATATTAAGAGGGTAACAACTTTGATGAGAGGAGGAGGAGAAGGAGGAGTGCTTCTTTAACATAGGTAGCTATATTTGGTCTAGTAAAACTACTGATGTATAAAAACAGAATTGAGCAGAAAATTCAGGATGACTAGAACATGATTTCTTTTATCCATTAGTGTAAATCTAGCCTTATTGTAATATTTACTCTTTTTATTTTTATTAGTATTGATATAATTATTACTAGTAATTCCGTTATTATGGTTTTTTTTTTCCAGTTATTAAGCTATTAGACTAATATGTTCACTTGTAGAAACAGTAGCTGCGGACTCCTCTGGCATTCCAACTCTTTTATATGTTAGATTTGCATATGTCGTCTTTGTAAATCTCTTGAAATATCAGAATGAATCAGATCGCTAATTCCAGATAAACTGCGAAAAGGAGACAAGTCTACAACACGTTCATTTAATAAGCGCCAAACAAAAAACCAGACAGGAGCTGTTCTGAAAGTTCAATCTGTCTTCCTAAAGTTCACGGGAAATTTGTGAAGTCAAGCAATGTGTTTGTAATATTTCTACGTTAGAAGGTAAAAGTAAATCTGAGAGTTAACGACAAACAGATGTGAAGGAACCAACTGTATTCACAAAGAATTAAAAGAGTAAACTTAAAGGGTTATTCCAGGACCATATGAGACATTCATGAAGACTCGGGCTTCAATGATTGGTGTCTTACACATCTCCTTCTTTAATGAATGAGACCCAATCTTTGATACCATGCACGTGTCCTCTTATTGAAGCAAAGAATGACCTCCAGAAGTGAGAGCGACAAAGTGACCCTGTAACTGTAGGTACTTGTATACAGAGTCTATACCTATAAGCTCAGTAGGCCATATATTCATTGTCACGCAATGTCCGTTTCCTCTTTTGGCTTCTCTCAAAGAAGAAAGAATACAAATTCCATGAGTGTTCACGAGACAATGGCTGAAATTGTCATATAGTGCATTCTAGCGGTGTGTATAATACACACTTTTGGGATATACAGTGTTACGATACCTTGAAAGTTCTGGACTTTGCCTGAAAAATAGCTTTAAGTTGTGGCCACTTGATAAGAAGGGTGGAAATTAGTGAAAAAGATTTTGCTTTGAGGCAAATAAAATTTGCCTTGTGTTTCAGAAAAAAATCAGAATCAAAATTGTTATTGATAACAGTCCGGTAAATCAAGCAAAATGGCGATGTCACAGAAAGCGGGCTGACTAGGTGAGGTAGATTCTCTAAGCCCAAGGTCTGAATGAACACACAGGCCACTGGTGTAGCAAGCAAGAAAAAGCTATCAGAGTTACTAGAAGCTTTAAGGGAATCAAACTGAAAGTCTTAAAAGGGTCCTGGAAGCCACAAGCAAGCAGGTGAAGTCCTCCACTCACAGCAAAGTTATTGGAAGCCTCAGGCAAACAGGCGAAGTGCTGAAGAACACTGAAAAGTAGCAGGGCTACTGGAAACTGAAAACAAGTGAAGTCCTGAAGATCACTGACAGTCAGCAGAGTTACTGGAAGCAACAGACAGGTGAAGTCTTGAAGACACTAACAGGCAGCATCGTTACTAGAAACACAGACAAGAAACTCATGGATGGGAAACCACAGACAGCCAGGAGACATCCTGATGACTGGGGAATGGAACTCTGCCCAGACAACTAAAAAAGTTACTTACAAGTCTTAGAGCAATACTAAGACACAGGTGTACTGTATGTCCTGGGAGCATACCTTACTACTTGCAAAGCCTGATGTGGTGCACAATAAAATCTATGGGACCAGGGCAGGTGTGTGACAGATAACCAGTCGGTTGCCAATATGTTGGACTTTAAAAAGACAAGGAATGGGTTAATATAGGAAAAAGTTTATTTTCATCCAGCCTTTAACTGTCGTCTGTAGTCAGTTCACCACTGTATCACTGCTTACACTACACAGGAGATTATCTATCTATCTATCTATCTATCTATCTACATCTATCTACGTACAAAAATGAAGGCAGCACTCTCAAAATAGAAAATTAGAAAAATTTAATAGCTTATAGTGATGGCAACATTTTGGTCCAATTGAGGAAATTTCTAAAGCTATTAAGTTTTTCAAATTTTCTATTTTGGGAGTGGTTCCTTCATTTTTTTATGTACATTGGAGGATTATTTTATGCCTGAGAGGCTCTGTACCTCCCCATCCTTCCTTTTTTGCTGCCTTGATTTTTCCTATCTATCGATCTATCTACCTTATCTATCTATCTACTTATTTATCTGTGATGACACAGCATAAATCTGATCACCTGTGTGGGGGTGAATTATTCTTAATTATGCCAGACATATTGTCCTTTTGTTCAGTAGGTCAAGAGACATTAGCTATTGTTTCATGTGAGTCTGTCAGCTGACCTTTGTTGTATGTTAATTTGTAGAATGCCTGCTGATTACATATTACATCAGCCCCCTGTGGTGCACTAGTCTGCACAGCTTAAAGGACAAATATGCAGGTAAATTGAACAATCAAACAGTGAGTGTTTACCTCGCCCCATCTTATCCCAATTCTGTGAGAGAATGCCCTGATAAAGAGCTGTGGAATATAAAAGGGGGCTTCCTGTACAGGTTATTAGCCCAATTAACTGCAGATCCAGCTGGTGGAATACAGACCTGCTCCACTGCCCATCACTGAACCCACAAAGACGTTTGGAGAACCCAGGTTGGAACAATCAGGTCACATACCTCACTGTGCTCTGTCAGCTTCCTAAGCTTTTTGCTACCTCCTCTCTGTGGGTGCCCGCCAAAAGCAGGGTGTTACTGGTTGGAGTAGTTGGCCCTCAATGAACTGAAGTTGCAGAAATTCTAATCCCTGGTGAGCAAGCAAAAGCTTGAGACATTTGCATCTATCTATCAATCATTCACATTCATCTATTTTAATATTTTTAAATTATTATATCTTATACAGGTATGCATTTTTTACACTATTTCATATCTATTTATTTGTCTATTTCAATCTGTATATTTTTTATTTATCAAATTTGTATTTTTAATTTATTTCTTTACCATTTTAACTATCATTCCATCCATCCATCTTTTCTTCATCCATCAATCCATCCATCCATCTATTCATATATTCATCCATCTTTTCTTCATCCATCAATCCATCCATCCTTCCATCCATCCATCAATTCATATATTCATCCACCTTTTCTTCATCCATCAATCCATCCATCCATGTTCTTCCATTCATCCATTCTCCATCCATCTGTTCTTCCATCCATCCACTCTCCATCCATCCATCTATTCATATATTAATTCACCTTTTCTTCTTCCATCAATCCATCTATCCATCTGTTCTTCCATCCATCCAATCTATCCATCCATCTGTTCTTCCATCCATCCATCCATCCATCTGTATGTTCCTCTAATAGCATTAACAAACATTTCTCTAGTAATTTATCTATTTATCTTCTAATTACTTATTTAATATCCATCTTCTCTATATCATGTAATCATTGATCACGCTATTTCATATCTATTTAACTATTTAAGGCCCATTTCTTAGTGCGGTTTGAGACGTCCCCAACATCCCAGTTAATACAGATATTCATACTTCTCTTTTGTAATCACAGTGTTGATGTTGTTATTTGAGCAATAACTTTAATTGTATTTCAGCAAGCAGAAGGCAATTAAAAAACAAATTATCTAGAAGGAGCATGTCTTGTATAGACTATTTGCCCTGAAGCCAAGCCAAGAGTGAATTCATCTCTCTGCATTCTAATGTAAAGATGAATGCACGGCCCGGCAAGTCTCATTACAAGGACAATCACAACAGAAGAAGTTCTCTGCAGAAGAATTTCTCCGGATTGCACTTTGTATTAAATGCTTCACCTTATATCATTTAGTGGCAGTGAGGAATACATGTCGCCCACCCTGCTCATTTCACATTCTGACTGAGTGGACAAAACCCTCATGGCAACTGAGCTTTCAAAATTGTTTCACAGAGCTGAAAACCTGCCGATATAAAGGGACGGGCATGTCATGTTTACAAAGTCAGGCCCAAGACATCTGCTGTATTCTAAAGACCAAAAACAAGAAGAGGTAGGCACTACAGAAAAATACGTAGAAAGATGGATTGAAAGATAGATAGATTATTGATAATAGATAGATAAGATAGTTAGATAATAGATAGATAGATAGATAGATAGATAACAGATAAATACATAAAAGATAGAAAGATAATAGATAGATAGATAATAGATAACAGATAGTTAGATAATAGGTAGATGATAGATAGATGATAGATGACAGATAAATAGATATTAGATAGATAGATAGATAGATAGATAGATAAGAAAGATCGATAGATAGATAATATATAGATAATAGATAAATAGATAAAAGATAGATAGATCATAGACAGATAGATAGATAATAGATAAAAGATAGATAGATAATAGATAGATAGATACATAATAGATAGATAGAACATAGCTAGATAGATTATATAAAGATAGATAATAGATAGATACAGTAGATAGATCATAGATAGATAGATAGATAGATAGATAGATAGATAGATAGATAATAGATAGATAAATAGATGATAGATAATAGATAGAGAGTTAGATAATAGATAAAAGATACATAATAGAGAGATAGATAATAGATACATATATAACAGATACCGTAGATAGAAAGATAGATAATAGATGATACATGGATAGATAATAGATAGATAATAGATCGATAGATAGATGATAGATAATAGATAGTAGATATATAACAGATAGATAGAAAGATAATAGAAAGATAGATAATAGACACTAGATAAATAGATCATAGATAGATAATAGATAGATAATAGATAAAAGATAGATAGATACAGTTAGGTCCATAAATATTTGGACAGAGACAACATTTATCTAATTTTGGTTCTAGACATTACCACAATGAATTTGAAACAAAACAAATCAGATGCAGTTGAAGTTCAGACTTTCAGCTTTCATTTGAGGGTATCCACATTAAAATTGGATGAAGGGTTTAGGAGTTTCAGCTCCTTAACATGTGCCACCCTGTTTTTAAAGGGACCAAAAGTAATTGGACAAATGACTCCAAGGCTATTTCATGGACAGGTGTGGGCAATCCCTTTGTTATGTCATTCTCAATTAAGCAGATGAAAGGGCCGGAGTTGATTTGAGGTGTGGTGTTTGCATTTGGAAGGTTTTGCTGTGAAGGAAACATGCGGTCACAGGAGCTCTCCATGCAGGTGAAACAAGCCATCCTTAAGCTGCAAGAACAGAAAAAAACCATCCGAGAAATTGCTACAACATTAGAAGTGGCAAAATCTACAATTTGGTACATCCTGAGAAAGAAAGAAAGCACTGGTGAACTCATCAATCCAAAAAGACCTGGGAGCCCACGGAAGACAACAGTGGTGGATGATCGCCGCATACTTTCTTTGGTGAAGAAGAACCCGTTCACAACATCAACTGAAGTCCAGAACACTCTCAGTGAAGTAGGTGTATCTGTCTCTAAGTCAACAGTAAAGAGAAGACTCCATGAAAGTAAATACAAAGGGTTCACATCTAGATGCAAACCATTCATCAATTCCAAAAATAGACAGGCCAGAGTTAAATTTGCTGAAAAACACCTCCAGAAGCCAGCTCAGTTCTGGAAAAGTATTCTATGGACAGATGAGACAAAGATCAACCTGTACCAGAATGATGGGAAGCTGTTGTGAATGGGCTTGAGATGAGTTCTGAGCAGAGGCTCCCTCTGGTGGTTACAAGCGGTACTGGTCTGTTCAGTGAAGATTGTGAGGACTGGGAATCAGGTGTTACTGACTGGTCTTATATAAGGGAGTCACCTTCCCATCAGGGTTGCCGGGTGATCAATTGTTCTGGTCTGAATTCCTTGATTCCAGTTTCCCTTTGTAGCTGCTTGTGTCGTGTCTGCATTCTCCTTCTAACAGATAAGACATTTTTTCTTTTTGTTTCTGTGCTTGATTTTTGCATTTTGTCCTGTACTTTGTGGGGGCCTTCTGGGTTCCTCAGGGACTTTTGCCCTCTCAGTTTATTCAGCCACTGATGTTTGTGCTTTTGCTTTTTTCCATTTTTTTCAGTGGCTGTGTTTTGATTTTGTTAACCAAAGCTAATTTAGGTGGTAGGGGCGTGTGATCTCAGTGTTTTTTGAAATTAGTAGAGTTGGTGCTTTCAGGGTTTTTTTGGGATTGCAGTAAGTACCCTTCCTATCCTTTTCTATTTAGTTAGTTTGGGCCCCAACGTTTGCTCATACTATTTTCTGTCTGTGTCAGTATTTCGTCTTGTCTAACCGCCATTACATGTTTGGGGGCTTGCTATTATCTTTGGGGTTCTGCTCCGGGGCAGATAGCTTTCCTATTTCTATCTTTAGGTGTAGTTAGTTTCTCAGGCTGTGACGAGGCGTCTAGGACCAACGTAGGAACGCTCCACGGCTGCCTCTAGTTGTGGTGGTTAGTCAGGGTACTGCAATCTCATAGATTCCAACTGCTCTGGTGTATTGCCTTTTTGCCTGCACTCCTCAGCTACCGAATCATAACAGTATCACCGGCCCAAAAAATTGAAAATTGTATGGTACTCACAGAAGGGAAAAAATATTGTGAAAGAAAAAAAAAAAAAAAAAAAAAAAAGGTTGTCAGAGTTGTCAGAGATATTTTTCTGTTTGTTGCATTTTTTTTTCCCTCTGTATCTCTGGGTGCTGGGGAGGATTTTTTTTTTCTCAATGGAGTTTGCACAGTTGTCTGGCCGTGTGGATCAGCTTGCCACTGAGGTTCGGAGTATTGCTATCTATCTTGCTAGGTTGCCTGTTGTGGAACCTAGGATTCCCATGCCAGATTTGTTTTTAGGGGATCGAGCTAAGTTTCAGAATTTCAAAAATAATTGTAAATTGTTTTTTGCCTTAAAATCTAAGTCCTCAGGAAACGCAGCGCAGCAGGTTCAAATTGTCATCTGTCTCCTGCGCGGCGATCCTCAGGATTGGGCTTTTTCCCTGACACCTGGGGATCCTGTTTTGAGTGATGTTGATGCATTTTTTCAGGCTTTGGGGTTATTGTACGATGAGCCTAATGTCACTGATCAAGCTGAAAAAGCCTTGTTGGCATTAAATCAGGGGCTTGATGACGCTGAGTTATACTGTCAGAGAATCCGTAGGTGGGCAGTCCTGACCAAGTGGAATGACGACGCTTTGGCGGCCCTTTTTCGGAAGGGGCTGTCAGATAATGTAAAGGATGTTATGGTGGGATTCCCTGTCCCCTCTGGTCTCAATGATTCTATGTCATTAGCGATTCAAATTGACAGACGTTTGCGTGAGCGGAGAAGTATGCGTGGAATAGTGTTGCCTTGTGAACCTGCTTCTGAATCCATGCAGTGTGATAGAGTGGTGTCTGGGGCACAGCGTCATGAGTTTCGAAAGTGCAATGGGTTATGTTTCTACTGTGGTGGTGCCTCTCATGCTATTTCAGTCTGCCCTAAGCGGGGAAGACGTTTTGCACGCTCAGTTGTCTTGGGTACTGGGTTTCCCTTGGTTACAGTCTCATAATCCTGTTTTGGATTGGAAATCTGTGTCTGTAACCAGTTGGGGCTGCCAATGTGTTAATACCAACACTCCTGTTTTTTCTGCCTCCCCCCAGGCTCAGGATGTTCCTGACTTTTTGATTGATTTTTCTGATGTGTTTAGCGAAAGTAAATCTGCATCCTTGCCTCCCCATAGGAGCTATGACTGCGCTATTGAATTAGTGCCTGGTAGTAAATTCCCTAAAGGTCGCCTTTTTAACTTGTCTGTACCTGAACATGACGCTATGCGGTCTTATATCAAGGAGTCATTGGAGAAAGGTCATATCAGACCATCCTCTTCACCCTTAGGTGCCGGTTTTTTCTTTGTGGCCAAAAAGGATGGTTCATTAAGGCCGTGTATTGATTATCGTCTTTTGAACAATATTACTGTGAAATATCAATACCCGTTACCCTTGATTTCTGACCTGTTTTCCAGGGTGAAAAACGCTACTTGGTTTACCAAGCTTGACCTCAGGGGGGCATATAACCTTATTCGCATTAAGCACGGGGATGAATGGAAGACGGCATTCAATACCCCGGAGGGGCATTTTGAGTACCTTGTGATGCCCTTTGGGCTCACTAATGCTCCTTCTGTCTTCCAGTCCTTCAGGAATGACATTTTCAGGGATTTTGTGGATAAATTTCTGATTGTTTATTTGGATGATATCTTGATTTTTTCCAATGACTGGGACTCTCATGTGAAACATGTTCGAACTGTATTCCAGATTTTGAGAGAGAATGCTCTGTATGTGAAGGGATCAAAGTGTCTTTTTGGCGTACAGAGGATCTCATTTCTGGGATTCATTTTGTCCCCATCTGTTATTGAAATGGACCCGGTCAAGGTTCAGGCCATCTGTGATTGGGTCCAACCTACTTCATTAAAGGCTCTTCAAAGATTTTTGGGTTTTGCCAATTTTTATCGTAAATTTATTGGTAATTTCTCGGTTATTGTTAAACCATTAACTGATTTGACCAAAAAGGGTTCTGATGTGGTGAATTGGCCTCCTGAGGCAGTCTCTGCATTTCAGGAACTTAAGCAGAGATTCACTTCTGCTCCTGTTCTACGGCAGCCTGATGTTTCTCTGCCATTTCAGGTGGAGGTTGATGCCTCTGAAATTGGGGCAGGTGCCGTTTTGTCCCAAAAAGATCCAGAGACCTCTAAAAGTAACCCTTGTGCCTTTTTCTCTCAAAAATTTTCTCCTACTGAACGTAATTATGACGTGGGTAATCGGGAGTTATTGGCCATGAAGTGGGCTTTTGAAGAGTGGAGACATTGGCTGGAGGGAGCCAAACATCGGGTGGTGGTCCTTACGGACCATAAGAATCTGGTTTATCTGGAATCTGCCAAGCGACTCAATCCTAGACAGGCCAGGTGGGCCTTGTTTTTCACACGTTTTAATTTTGTGGTTTCCTTTCTTCCTGGCACTAAGAATGTTAAGGCGGATGCCCTCTCGAGGAGTTTCCCTGCGGACTCTCCTGAGTTATCTGATCCTTCTGTTATTTTGAAAGAGGGTGTAGTTCTTTCCGCCATCTCACCCAATTTGAGACTTGCTCTGGAGGGGTGTCAGGAGGATAGGCCCGAGCGCTGCCCTGTTGGAAAATTGTTTGTCCCGGACCAGTGGAAAAAGAGTGTGATGTCTGAGATTCATTGTTCCGCGTTGGCTGGGCATCCCGGAATTTTTGGTACCAGAGACTTGGTTAGTCGGTCCTTTTGGTGGCCTACCTTGTCTCGTGATGTCAGGGAATTTGTGCAGTCCTGCGGGACTTGCTCTCGCTCCAAGCCTTGCTCTCGCTCTGGTGGTTTGTTGATGCCATTGCCTGTGCCCAAGAGACCATGGACCCATATCTCTATGGATTTCATTTCCGACCTTCCTGTTTCTCAGAGAATGACCGCCATCTGGGTGATTTGTGATAGGTTTTCCAAGATGATACATCTTGTGCCATTGCCTAAGTTGCCTTCCTCCTCTGAATTGGTGCCTTTGTTCCTTCAGCACGTGGTTCGTTTACACGGCATTCCTGAGAACATTGTGTCTGACAGAGGAGTCCAGTTTGTTTCCAGATTTTGGAGGACCTTTTGCTCTAAACTTGGTGTTCAATTGTCTTTCTCCTCGGCGTTTCATCCTCAGACCAATGGTCAAACTGAGAGAACAAACCAGACATTGGAGACTTATCTAAGATGCTTTGTGTCTGCTGATCAGGATGACTGGGTTTCTTTTTTAACTTTGGCTGAGTTTGCTCTTAATAATAGGGCTAGCTCTGCCACTTTGATGTCTCCATTTTTCTGTAATTCTTGGTTTCACCCTCGATTTTCTTCGGGACAGACGGAGGCTTCTGTCTGTCCGGGTGTTGACTCTGTTGTGGAGCGTATGCAACAGATTTGGGACCAGGTAGTGGAGAGGTTGTCCCTCTCTCAAGAGAGGGCCCAGCGGTTTGCTAACCGGCATAGGACTGATGGTCCTCGGTTTAAAGTAGGGGACTTGGTCTGGTTGTCCTCAAAAAATATTCCTATGAGAGTAGCATCTCCTAAATTTAAGCCTAGGTTCATTGGACCTTATAAGATCATGGAGATTCTTAATCCTGTTTCTTTTCGTTTGCTTCTTCCAGGGACATTTAAGATCCATAACGTGTTCCACAAGTCCTTGTTGAAGAGGTTTGTTGAGCCAGTGGTTCCTGCTGCTGTGCCTCCTGACCCTGTTTTGGTTGAGGGTAGTGTTGAGCGATACTGCTCGATATCTAAAAATATCGGATCGGAATGGTATCGCCGATATCACTAAATATCGGCGATATCCGATTCCGATACCGGAAGTCCCATGTAAGTCTATGGGAACAAAATATCGCAACTAAAAAAAACCTTTATTTCCTTGTAAACACTAAATATACACACATAGAATACATATATATATATATACATGTCATTATGACATGTATATATACATATATGTATAGTTTATACACTTCTACATAGTAAAATATCCTCTGATTCAATTGCCGGGTAAAGCCGGCTTCTGTGAAAAGACAGAAGAACCCGACATGAAATGACACTTGGTGTACATAGGGTTAACCATGTCTTTTCATGTAGTTTGATATCTGATTTGCACAAACAATTACATCAGTCTATGTGTGCAAAATTTCACACCTGTAGGGGTTAATTAAAGGTGTAAATTCGTTGTAAAAAAACTGACTTTTTTGCTACGAATTTACACCTTTAATTAACCCCTACAGGTGTGAAATTTTGCACACATAGACTGATGTAATTGTTTGTGCAAATCAGATAGCAAAGGACATGAAAAGACATGGTTAACCCTATGTACACCAAGTGTCATTTCATGTCGGGTTCTGCATTTTCACAAAAGCCTGCAATTGAATTAGCGGCTATTATACTATGTAGAAGTGTATGAACTATAAATATAAATATATATATATGTGTCACAAATTCAATGACATGTATATATATATATATATATATATATGAGGTGTAAAATTGTTTAAAAAAAATGCGTGGGCTCCCGCCCTATTTTCGCAACCAGACAGACAAAGCCAGCGAATGGGGGCAGATAATAATAGCCCAGAGAGGGACCATTATTTTTGGCCCCCCCTGGCTACTAACATCTGCCCCCAGACACCCCAGAAAAGACAAATCTATAATTAGATTCGCCCTTTCTGGCACTTTGCCCGTCTATTCCCATTGCCCTGTAGCGGTGGCGAATGGGTTAATATGGGGTTAAAGCCACATTGCAATTGAAAGGTGACCTTAAGCCAGGTTAATAATTGAGAGCTGTCAATTAGACAACTATCAATTATTAATCCTATTGCATGAAATAAAAATAAAACACACACACTTTAATTAAAAATCATTTTAATGAAATAAAGACACATGTTTTTGACCATCTTTTATTTGACTGCAAAAACCATTTCCTGTAATAAAAATAAAATAAAAAAGCAAAATTATTCTTACCTATCCCATGCACAGTCAGGTCCCACGGTGTAATCCTTCAGAAAGGGTTAATGTTTACTGCAGGGACCGCAGCTAATGCTGCAGCCTCACAGTAAACCCCCAAATGAATAAGTTCCTCTCCTGGCTGACAGGAGAGGAAGTGGAAAGCTTAATTGATTGCTTTCCACTTTCACTTCAGGTCAGCCAAGGACATAATCAGTGACGTCAGAGGAACTGATTAACAAAAATAGGGGTTCCCTTCGAATAAAAAATGGCGTGGGGTCCCCCCTATTTTTGTTAACCAGCCAGATGAAGCAGACCGCTGAGGCCTGGATTTTCAGGCTGTTAAGGAGCCAAGATCCATGGACCTTGCCAGCCTGATAATACCAGGCCACAGCAGTCTGCTTAGCTTGGCTGGTTAACAAAAATAGGGGATCCCCTCGGAAAAAAACTGCGTAGGGTCCCCCTATTTTTGTTAACCAGCCAAGTAAAATGCAGACTGCTGCGGCCTGGTATTAAAAGACTGTCAAGGCCCATGGATTTTGGCCCTCAACAGCCTGATAATACCAGGCTACAGCAGCCCCACATTTGGCGCATCAAAAGATGTGCCAATTGTGGCACTTTACCCGGCTCTTCCCACTTGCCCTGTAGCGGTGGCAAGCGGGGTAATAAGGGGTTAATGTCACCGTTGATTGCACGGTGACAATAAGCCCGGTTAATAATGGAGAGGTGTCAATAAGACATCGATCCATTATTAATCCCAAAGTTATTAAATGCATAAAAAAAAGACAAAGCAAGAAAAAAGTATTTTAATGAAATAAAAGAGACAACACAGTTTTCATTTCTTTTATTGTACTCTCATTCCTGCGACGCCATCGATCTCCTGTAAAAAAAGAAAAAAAACAAACTAACAGTATACCACCTGTCCGACGCAGTCCATAGTAACGACTGTCCCACAACGATCCAGCTCTGCTACATCGCAATGACAGGCAGAGCCTGACATCCCGGCGCAGCACAGCTGATTACCTGCTTCCCCGGCGGTGATGTCATCGGACTGACTGCTTTACGGCCGGGATTACCCAGCAGTCACTGCAGTTATCTCGAGAAACTGCATGTGACCGCCGGGAAAGATGATGGCGGCCATGAAGCAGTCCAGGCCGTGACCGCCAGAGATCTTCTGCCAGGTAAGTGCCACTGACTCCTGACAGACCCGACCGACGGACACTGACAGTGACAGACCCGACCGACGGACACAGACAGTGACAGTGACAATCCCGATTCCGGTATCCGATATGACGAAAATATCGGTATTCGGAATCGAAAGCCCGATACAGCTAATATCGGCCGATACCCGATATTTGCAGTATTGTATCGCTCAACACTAGTTGAGAGCAATCTGGAGTATGTGGTTGAGAAAATATTAGATTCTCGTTTTTCTAGACGGAAACTCCAGTATTTGGTTAAGTGAAGAGGTTATGGTCAGGAAGACAATTCTTGGGTGTTTGCTTCGGACATCCATGCTAGGAGACTCATCCGTGCGTATCATAGAACTCATCCTGACCGACCTGGTTGCTCAAATGAGGGTTCGGTGACCCCTCCTCAAGGGGGGGTACTGTTGTGAATGGGCTTGAGATGAGTTCTGAGCAGAGGCTCCCTCTGGTGGTTACAAGCGGTACTGGTCTGTTCAGTGAAGATTGTGAGGACTGGGAATCAGGTGTTACTGACTGGTCTTATATAAGGGAGTCACCTTCCCATCAGGGTTGCCGGTGATCAATTGTTCTGGTCTGAATCCTTGATTCCAGTTTCCCTTGTAGCCTGCTGTGTTGTGTCTGCATCTCCTTCTAACAGATAAGACATTTTCTTCTTTTTGTTTCTGTGCTTGATTCTTGCATTTTGTCCTGCACTTCTGTGGGGGCCTTTTGGGTTCCCTCAGGGGGCTTTTACCCTCTCAGTTTAGTTCAGCCACTGATGTTTGTGCTTTTGCTTTTTCCAGTTTTTTCAGTGGCTGCTGTTTTGATTTTGTTACACCAGAGAGCTAATTTAGGTGGTAGAGGTCGTGTGATCTCAGGTGTTTTTGAAATTAGTAGAGTTGGTGCTTTTCAGGGTTTTTTGGGATTGCAGTAAGTACCCTTCCTATCCTTTTCTATTTAGTTAGTTTGGGCCCCAACGTTTGCTCATACTATTTTCTGTCTGTGTCAGTATTTCGTCTTGTCTAACCGCCATTACATGTTTGGGGGCTTGCTATTATCTTTGGGGATCTGCTCCGGGGCAGATAGCTTTCCTATTTCTATCTTTAGGTGTAGTTAGTTTCTCAGGCTGTGACGAGGCGTCTAGGACCAACGTAGGAACGCTCCACGGCTGCCTCTAGTTGTGGTGGTTAGTCAGGGTACTGCAATCTCATAGATTCCAACTGCTCTGGTGTATTGCCTTTTTGCCTGCACTCCTCAGCTACCGAATCATAACAGGAAGCCAAAAGTTTGGAGAAGAAAGGGAACGGCACATGATCCAAGGCACACCACATCCTCTGTAAAACATGGTGGAGGCAACGTGATGGCATGGGCATGCATGGCTTTCAATGGCACTGAGTCACTTGTGTTTATTGATGACATAACAGCAGACAAGAGTAGCCGGATGAATTCTGAAGTGTACCGGGATATACTTTCAGCCCAGATTCAGCCAAATGCTGCAAACTTGATTGGACGGCGCTTCATAGTACAGATGGATAATGACCCCAAGCATACAGCCAAAGCTACACAGGAGTTCATGAGTGCAAAAAAGTGGAACATTCTTCAATGGCCAAGTCAATCACCAGATCTTAACCCAATTGAGCATGCATTTCACTCGCTCAAATCCAGACTTAAGAGGGAAAGACCCACAAACAAGCAAGACCTGAAGGCTGCGGCTGTAAAGGCCTGGCAAAGCATTAAGAAGGAGGAAACCCAGCGTTTGGTGATGTCCATGGGTTCCAGACTTAAGGCAGTGATTGCCTCCAAAGGATTCGCCACAAAATATTGAAAATAAAAATATTTTGTTTGGGTTATGTTTATTTGTCCAATTACTTTTGACCTCCTAAAATGTGGAGTGTTTGTAAAGAAATGTGTACAATTCCTACATTTTCTAACACATATTTTTGTTCAACCCTTCAAATTAAACGTTACAATCTGCACTTGAATTCTGTTGTAGAGGTTTCATTTCAAATCCAATGTGGTGGCATGCAGAGCCCAACTCGTGAAAATTGTGTCACTGTCCAAATATTTCTGGCCCTGACTGTATATAATAGATAGATAGATAGATAGATAGATAGATAAGATAGATAGATAGATAGATAGATAGATAGATGATAGATAACAGATAGATAATAGATAGATAGAAAATAGATAAAAGATAGATAATAGACAGATGATGCATAGATAGATGATAGATAATAGATAGATGATAGATAGATAGATAGATAGATAGATAGATAGATAGATGATAGATAATAGATAGATGATAGATAGATAGATAGATAGATAGATAGATAGATAGATAGATAGATAGATAGATAGATAGATAGATAGATGATAGATAACAGATAGATAGATAGATAATAGATAGATAGAAAATAGATAAAAGATAGATAATAGACAGATGATGCATAGATAGAATAGATAGATAGATAATAGATAGATAGATAGATAGATAATAGATAGATAGATAGATAGATAATAGATAGAAAATAGATAAATAGATAGATAATAGATAGATAGATAGATAGATAGATAGAATAGAAAAGAAAGAAAGAAAGAAAGAAAGAAAAAGAAAGAAAAAAAGAAAGAAAGAAAAAAGAAGAAAGAAAGAAAGAAAGAAAAGCTATAAACTGGAGAAGAAAAGCGTTAACCTGCGTTGGCTGCACAGCCCTTTTCCGGTTGGGGCCTTTTCTTTCGTTTGGAGCGATCTCGTTAGTACAGGTCGTCCTCCTCTTAGGTCTGATTTGTTCTCACCTTCATCAGTTGATATCTAACTAGACCTAAAACAATATCGTGATCTGCGATTCCCCCAAGACAACCTATTGAGCATTGAGGGTATTCTTCTTTCTCACCATTTGTACTAAATTAGAATAATTCCATATATTATTTCTGGAAGTTGAGGAGCGTCACACACATCATTTACTATCAGGGAAAGCATACATTCTCTGAGTATCCCTTTCTGTGTCCTTGTGCAGGGTTAATACGTCTGGAGTGGAACGTGGCGGGCGTGTGAAAACATAGGTATTGGGACTTGCTGAAACTGAAGAAATAAGAGAATAATGGTGACTCAGAACCTTAACAAATGTGATTTGAATATCAATGAATGCATTGGAACTAAGTAGACTTTCCAATTGTTTCAGAAAAAATCAAAGTTGAAATGACTAATATTCGACAAAACACTGTAGATCTATTACTAAGATTATTATCTATTTTATCATGTATATCTATCTAGAACTATCTAATATTATCTAGTACATTATCTATCTTATTATCTATGTATCTATTATTATTATCTATGTATCTATTTGATATCTATTATCTATTTATGTATCTATTACTAGTATCATCTCTATCTATACTATGTACTATCTATCTATTACTACTATGTATCTATCTATTATCTATCTATGTATCTATTATCTATCTATGTCTATCTATTATATCTTTTATCTATGTATCTATCTAGCTATTATTATCTATGTATCTATCTATCTATTATCTATCTATGTATCTATCTATCTATCTATTATCGTATCTATCTATGTATCTATCTATCTATCTATCTATCTATCTATCTATTATCTATCTATCTATCTATTATCTATCTATTATCTATGTATCTATCTATCGTATCTATCTATATCTATTATCTATGTATCTATCTATGCTATCTATTATCTATGTATCTATTATCTATTATCTATCTATGTATCTATCTATCTATCTATCTATTATCTATCTATCTATCTATCTATGTATCTATCTATCTATCTATCTATCTATCTATCTATCTATCTATCTATTATCTATCTATCTATCTATCTATGTATCTATATCTATTATCTTATCTATGTATCTATCTTGTATCTTTATCTATCTATCTATCTATTATCTATGTATCTATCTATGTATCTATCTATTATTATCTATCTATCTATCTATCTATCTATTATCTATCTATTATCTATCTATCTATCTATTATCTATCTATTATCTATGTATGTATGTATCTATCTATCTATTATCTATTATCTATCTATGTATCTATCTATGTATGTATCTATCTGTCTATCTATCTATTATCTATTATCTATGTATCTATCTACTATCTATTATCTATGTATCTATCTATCTATTATCTATCTATTATCTATGTATCTATCTATCTATTATCTATATCTATCTATGTATCTATCTATGTATCTATCTATTATCTATCTATGTATCTATCTATCTATCTATTATCTACGTATCTATCTATGTATCTATCTATCTATTATCTATCTATCTATCTATCTATCTATCTATCTATCTATCTATCTATTATCTATCTATCTATCTATCTATCTGTCTATCTATCTATATCTATTATCTATGTATCTATCTAGCTATCTATTATCTATGTATCTATATATCTTTATCTATCTATGTATTATCTATCTATCTATCTATCTATCTATATCTATCTATCTATCTATCTATCTATCTATCTATCATATCTATCTATATATCTATCTATGTATCTATCTATTATCTATCTATGTATCTATCTATCTATCTATATCTATGTATCTATCTATGTATTATCTATCTATCTATCTATCTATCTATCTATTATCTATCTATTATCTATTATCTATTAGTATCTATCTATCTATCTATCTATTATCTATCTATGTATCTATCTATCTATCTATCTATTATCTATCTATGTATGTATCTATCTATCTATCTATCTATCTATCTATTATCTATCTATCTATCTATCTATCTATCTATCTATCTATCTATCTATCTATTATCTATCTATGTATCTATCTATCTATCTATTTATCTATCTATTATCTATCTATTATCTATCTATCTATCTATCTATTATCTATCTATCTATCTATCTATCTATCTATTATCTATCTATTATCTATCTATCTATTATCTATGTATCTATCTATCTATCTATCTATCTATCTATCTATCTATCTATTATTATCTATTATCTATCTATCTATCTATCTATCTATCTATCTATCTATCTATTATCTATCTATCCATCTATCTGAGGGCACATGCATATGGACATATTTTCGGTCCGAGTGCGATCCAACAAAACGCCAGACCAATGTTATTCTATGGGGTCGTACACAAGTCCAATTTTTTCCACCTTCTCCTCATCGGAGAAAATTGGATCACACTCTGATTATATTCTGGTCAAACTCATGATCAGCAGGATTTTCTCGGATACGGTGGTGTGACCATTGGAAGAATGAGATGTAACTAAGGATGGGTGAAGCCCAACAATAAAGTTCCGCACCAAAAACCTAGGGTCCGTGCATGGACCCCAAACACAAACTTCTCCCTGAAGTCCGTGTTACTGTTCGGGTTCGGCAGCCCGAACATCTGGTGTTTCCCATGCTATCATCTGTGTGACAGCTAATAAACACCGGCTTCTATCGGCAGTAACATTTCAAATTACCGCCTGTCAGAGTGCTGCGGTTCCCATGCTGTCATACAGATGACAGCATGTGGGCCAGCAGCTGTGACCAGCGGTAAAAAGGCTTACCGCAGATCACAGGAGTCGGATGATGAAGTACTACCTTCATCATAATACGCCTGCTCTCGCCGCTATCAGTATTCATCAGCCAGTGCAATAAATACATTTTTTTATAAAATGGTGTAGGTTCGCCTCTATTTTTGCTAACCAGTGCAGGAAAAAGTAACAGCTGCGGTCTTCAGCCCTCAGCTGTCAGCGTTATCTTGGCTGGTTATCAAAAAAAGTGGGGTCCCCAGGCTATTTTTTAAAATGATTTAAATAATTTAAAAAAAACAGGTAGGGTCCCCCCCTATTTTTGACAACCAGCCAAAGCAGACAGCTAAGGTCACGTATTCTCAGACTGTGAAGGGTCTACTGATATTGGCACTCCCCAGCCTAAAATAGCAGTGACCAAGTCAGATAAGGACATGGCAAACAGGCCTAGCTTTTATAGGGGAGAGGAGTGGCTAACCGAGCACAGCTGAATGCAGGAATTTCCCACATGGCCGATTAACCCTGTCCTGCTGAAAGAAACAAACACGTTTAATACACCAGAGAAGTGCTTCTTCTCAGCGGTGAAGCAGGAGCCACCAGATGCTGCGGTCTTCTGGCTCTACTCTGTTGCGGTAACCCAGTGACACCATGTATTGGCTCATCACTACGTAGAAGGATTCAGCTAGTCAGTTTTTAATTACGTGATGTCATAGACCAAATGGAAAAAGAGAAGAATTAGCTAGGTAGAAGGGAAAATGAGCACTTGAAAGTACACACTGCTATATAATATGATGACTGCAGACGAGTACAGTACGTGTACTACAGGCAGATAGCAGTACAGTACATGGAGATAATGGAAGATTAGTACAGTACATGTAGTACAGGCAGATAGCGGTACAGTACATGGAGATAATGGAAGACTAGTACAGTACATGTAGTACAGGCAGATAGCAGTACAGTACATGGAGATAATGAAAGATTAGTACAGTACGTGCAGTACAGGCAGATAGCAGTACAGTACATGGAGACAATGGAAGACTAGTACAGTACATGTAGTACAGGCAGATAGCAGTACAGTACATGGAGATAATGAAAGATTAGTACAGTACGTGCAGTACAGGCAGATAGCAGTACAGTACATGGAGATAATGGAAGACTAGTACAGTACATGTAGTACAGGCAGATAGCAGTACAGTACATGGAGATAATGGAAGACTAGTACAGTACATGTAGTACAGGCAGATAGCAGTACAGTACATGGAGATAATGAAAGATTAGTACAGTACGTGCAGTACAGGCAGATAGCAGTACAGTACATGGAGACAATGGAAGACTAGTACAGTACATGTAGTACAGGCAGATAGCAGTACAGTACATGGAGATAATGGAAGACTAGTACAGTACATGTAGTACAGGCAGATAGCAGTACAGTACATGGAGATAATGGAAGACTAGTACAGTACATGTAGTACAGGCAGATAGCGGTACAGTACATGGAGATAATGGAAGACTAGTACAGTACATGTAGTACAGGCAGATAGCGGTACAGTACATGGAGACAATGGAAGACTAGTACAGTACATGTAGTACAGGCAGATAGCAATACGGTACGTGGAGATAACTGAAGACTAGTACAGTACATGTTGTACAGGCAGATAGCAGCACGGTACATGGAGATAATGGAAGATTAGTACAGTACATGTAGTACAGGCAGATAGCAGTACGGTACATGGAGACAATGGAAGACTAGTACAGTACATGTAGTATAGGCAGATAGCAGTACGGTACATGGAGATAATGCATGACTATACGTACATGCTATAACACGGCTTATGCAGTAACATTAATATGAAACAATGCTTCAGCTTAGATACATACATGATGACAGCATCCAGCAGTTGACCGGTAACAAGTGAGATAAATGATGATGATTAGTACTAGCTCATCTAATACGGCTGCCAGCAGTATCAGTACACAGCAGTGCAATGAAACATTATTTACTAAAATGTGTAGGTCGCCACATTTTGCTAACAGTGCAGGATAAAGTAAAGTGCTTTACCAGACTGTCAGTTATCTGGCTGTTATCAAAAGTGGGTACCAGGATTAAAATGATTTAAAAAATTTTAAAACAGGTATCCATTACACAAAGCAGACAGCAGTCACGTACCATGAATTGGAAGATCTATGATATCTGATACCAGTAAAGAGCAGTGACAGTCAGTAAGGACATGGAACAAAAGCTAGTTTATGGGAAAGGACAACGAGAAAGTAGATCGGATACATGGACGTTTAATGTGCTGAAGATAACAAACGTTTATACAAGGAAGTGTCAGTATCGGTACATGGAGCACCAATGGCGGATATTACGGTCACTCTGTTGCGGTAAACCAGTAAGGTAGTGGTCATCACTATGGAAGGATTAGCAAGTACATGTTTAATTACGTGATGCATAGACAATGGAAATAGGAAGATATTCAGTAGTTAGAAGGAATAGCATGGTACATGTACATGAGAACTGAGACAGTACAGTAATGTAGTACAGGCAGATAGCAGTACGTACATGGAGACAATGAAAGATAGTAAAGTACATGCAGTACAGGCAGATAGCAGTACGTACATGGAGATAATGGAAAGACTAGTACAGTACATTAGTACAGGCAGATAGCAGTACAGTACATGGTAGACAGATGAAGGTATATAGAACAAGTACGTGCATAGTACAGGCAGATAGCAGTACAGTACATGGAGATAATGGAAGACTAGTACAGTACATGTAGTACAGGCAGATAGCAGTACGTACATGGAGACAAGGAAGATAGTACAGTACATGTAGTACAGGCAGATAGCAGTACAGGTACATGGAGATAATGGAAAGATAGTACAGTACTGCAGTACAGGCAGATAGCAGTACAGTACATGGAGACAATGGAAGACTAGTACAGTACATGTAGTACAGGCAGATAGCAGTACAGTACATGGAGATAATGGAAGACTAGTACAGTACATAAGTACAGGCAGATAGCAGTACAGTACATGGAGATAATGAAGACTAGTACAGTAAATGTAGTACAGGCAGATAGCGGTACGTACATGGAGACAATGGAAGACTAGTACAGTACATGTAGTACAGGCAGATAGCAGTACGGTACATGGAGACAATGGAAGACTAGTACAGTACATGTAGTACAGGCAGATAGCAATACGGTACATGGAGATAACTGAAGACTAGTACAGTACATGTAGTACAGGCAGATAGCAGACGGTACATGGAGACAATGGAAGATTAGTACAGTACATGTAGTACAGGCAGATAGCAGTACGGTACATGGAGATAATGGAAGACTAGTACAGTACATAAGTTACAGGCAGATAGCAGTACGGTACATGGAGATAATGAAGACTAGTACAGTACATGTAGTACAGGCAGATAGCAGTACAATATGTAGAAGCAATGATAGAATGGAGACATGGAAACTGTAAGTACAGAGAAGCAGCATAGCAGTACGGTACATGGAGATAATGGAAAGATTAGTACAGTACATGTAGTACAGGCAGACTAGCAGTACGGTACATGGAGATAATGGAAGATAGTACAGTACATGTAGTACAGGCAGATAGCAGTAGGTACATGGAGATAATGGAAGATAGTACAGTACATAGTTACAGGCAGATAGCAATAGGTACATGGAGAATAATGAAGACTAGTACAGTAATGTAGTACAGGCAGAAGCAGTACGGTACATGGAGACAATGGAAGATAGTACAGTACATGTAGTACAGGCAGATAGCAGTACGGTACATGGAGAAATGAAGACTAGTACAGTAATGTGTACAGGCAGATAGCAGTACGGTACATGGAGAAATGGAAGACTAGTACAGTACGATGTAGTACAGGCAATAGCAGTACGGTACATGGAGATAATGAAGACTAGTACAGTACATGTAGTACAGGCAGATAGCAGTACAGGTACATGGAGACAATGGAAGACTAGACAGTACATGTAGTACAGGAGATAGCAGTACGTACATGAAGCATTAGGAAGATTATTACAGAAATTAGTACAGGCAAAGCAGTACAGTACATGGAGACAATGGAAGACTAGTACAGTACATGTAGTACAGGCAGATAGCAGTACAGTACATGGAGACAATGGAAGACTAGTACAGTACATGTAGTACAGGCAGATAGCAGTACGGTACATGGAGATAATGGAAAAACTAGTACAGTACATAAAGTACAGGCAGATAGCAGTACGGTACATGAGATACGAAGAACTAGTACGTACATGGAGACAGGAAGCAGTACAGTAAATGTAGTACAGGCAGATAGCAGTACGGTACATGGAGACAATGGAAGACTAGTACAGTACATGTATACAGGCAGATAGCAGTACGGTACATGGAGACAAATGGAAGATTAGTACAGTACATGTAGTACAGGCAGATAGCGGTACAGTACATGGAGATAATGGAAGACTAGTACAGTACATGTAGTACAGGCAGATAGCGTACAGTACATGGAGAAATGGAAGACTAGTACAGTACATGTAGTACAGGCAGATAGCAGTGTACATGGAATAATGGAGTACAACATGAAAGACGATAGATACAGTACATGTAGTACAGGCACAAGCAGTACAGTACATGGAGACAATGAAGACTAGTACAGAAATGTAGTACAGGCAGATAGCAGTACGGTACATGGAGACAATGGAAGACTAGTACAGTACATGTAGTACAGGCAGATAGCAGTACGTACATGGAGACAATGGAAGACTAGTACAGTACATGTAGTACAGGCAGATAGCGTACGTACATGGAGACAACTGAAGACTAGTACAGTACATGTAGTACAGGCAGATAGCGTACGTACATGGAGACAATGGAAGACTAGTACAGAACATGTAGTACAGGCACACAGCAGTACAGTACATGGAGATAATGGAAGACTAGTACAGTACATGTAGTACAGGCAGATAGCGTACAGTACATGGAGATCAATGGAAGACTAGTACAGTACATGTAGTACAGGCAGATAGCAGTACGGTACATGGAGATAATGGAAGACTAGTACAGTACATGTAGTACAGGCAGATAGCAGTACGGTACATGGAGAAATGAAAGACTAAGTATACAGAGTACATGTAATACAGGCAGATAGCAGTACGGTACATGGATAATGGAAGACTAGTACAGTACATGTAGTAACAGGCAGATAGCAGTACGGTACATGGAGACAATGGAAGACTAGTACAGTACATGTAGTACAGGCAGATAGCAGTACGGTACATGGAGACAACGGAAGACTAGTACAATACATGTAGTACAGGCAGATAGCGGTACAGTACATGGAGAAATGGAAGACTAGTACAGTACATGTATTACAGGCAGATAGCAGTATGGTACATGGAGATAATGGAAGACTAGTACAGACATTAAGTACAGGCAGATAGCAGTACAGTACATGGATAATGGAAGACTAGTACAGTAAATGTAGTACAGGCAGATAGCAGTACAGTACATGGAGACAATGGAAGACTAGTACAGTACATGTAGTACAGGCAGATAGCGGTACAGTACATGGAGACTAATGAAGACTAGTAAGAGTACATGTAGTACAGGCAGATAGCAGTACGGTACATGGAGACAATGGAAGACTAGTACAGAACATGTAGTACAGGCAGATAGCAGTACGGTACATGGAGATAACGGGAAGACTAGTACAGTACATGTAGTACAGGCAGATAGCGTACAGTACATGGAGACAATGGAAGACTAGTACAGTACATGTAGTACAGGCAGATAGCAGTACGGTACATGTTGTACAGGTAACGCACAGACCAGTGTGAAGAGCACAGTACTGTCCGGCAGAATGTCCCTTCTACACAGGGAATGCACTTAAACCCACTGATTTGATCCACTCTCATCCACTGACAAGTGACCATGAATCACTAAATTAATATTTGGAGTCTCACACAGATCTACGGACCGTAAATCTTTACAATCTGAATTGAATACTTTAGGGATCGTACAATGCAGATTTTCCTAATAAGAAAACAATCCGTCTTATTACAAGCGTTTACTGAGGTGTAGGTTGTTAGTACCGGAGGTAGCAATTGACTCTGGGTTATAATACATTTATTAATTTCTCCAAAAGCATAAATATTTGACTCCTTTGATTAGCGGCTCCCAAATTTTGTCGTTTATTAGTTCCAGCATTTTGATCGGGGCTGAAGAGCGCGGGTTCACGTCTTTGATGCATTGCCAGCTCTTCGTAGCTTCCTCTCCTACACGATTCCACGAGGTTGTACTCTCAGTGTCACCCATCTGACGAGCCCGGCTGTATCAGCCCATTTACATAAGTTGAATAATTGTTACTATTTGTATCTTTTTTTTATATTTTACAACTTTTGAAAATTGCTAAGGAGAAAGACAAAATGATAAAAATCTTTATCTCTCCCTTGTGGGATATTTCGGTGTATTGATAGCTTGTGGCTGGGAACTAAAGAGGTATTGTAATAAAATGTAATTTTACGCCAAGTTTTTCGACAGCGGTAAAATCCAGAAAAACAAAAATTTCTCCAGTTTTCTCTTTCTGCTTTTGTACTGATATCATGAAATACAAGAAAATCGTAAATAACCGCGACAGTCATTTTACAACTGGAAGGTAATGGCTCGGGGTCTTTTTGTATCATGATCTGCTTAAGGGTATGCCACACTGAACAACATCGCTAACGGGATCGCTAAAAAACGTCACTATTTAGCGATCCCGTTAGGATGTTGTTCAGTGCGGCAGCTGCCAGCGACGAGCTTCCTGCTGTGATCTCGCTCGTCGCTGGAATCGTTCCGGACCCTATTTTCTCGCCGGCGCTCCCGCTGGGTAAGTATATATCGCTAGTGTGGCACCTTTTCTTAGCGATTTAGCGGTACTTTTGTACCGCTAAAGTCGTTAAGAAGATCGCTAACGCGATAGCGTCGTTAACTATATCGCTAAATGTGGCCGCACTTAGCGATATAGAAACAATCCCGCTAGCGATCGCATTAGTATGCGTCGTTATCGTGATCGCTAGCGGGATTGTTTAGTGTGGCAGTACCCTTAGTTTGTGGGATGAGGTGGTTCAGAGGTTAATCTGGACGGCCTCATTCTGGGAGGCTTCTTATAGCCTCATTGTGGGGTCATTCCTCGTCACTTATAGTCTGACCCTTGGCCTATGTGTTTCACCCTGTTGTGCCTGTGCCAGTGCTTTTTGCCTATGCTACATCTGGTTCTGATTTGGCTGTATCCCTGTGATGAGTTTTGCCTGCCCCTTTTGTACTGTACTGCCCTCTCTGTGTATGACCCCTTGGCTACGTCCTGATTACCCCCTGCTTGTTTCTTTTGTACTGCGCTGCCCTCTCTGTGTATGACCCCTTGGCTACGTCCTGACTACCCCCTGCCTGCTTCTTTTGTACTGCATTGCCCTCTGTGTGTATGACCCCTTGGGTACATCCTGACTATCCATTCTGTCTATGCCTCTTGTAACCCTGTCCCGTAGTTACCCTCCTAGCTCTGAGCTTAGGCCA
The DNA here is from genome assembly GCA_033576555.1 of Oophaga sylvatica. NCBI lineage: Eukaryota > Metazoa > Chordata > Amphibia > Anura > Dendrobatidae > Oophaga > Oophaga sylvatica. Next base: position 25,617,219 of record JARQOD010000010.1, on the reverse strand, counting down.
CGCCCCCAGCAGTCAGGTCCTTCAGGTCCTGTCTGGCATGAAGCAATCTCTCTCTGCTCCTTCTTCCTCTGAGAGACCTGTGGCCGGCTCCGCCCCTTGGCAGTCACTTGCTTCAGGTCCTGTTTGTCGGAAGCACGCATCTTAACCGCTGCTGCCCCGCTCCACAGGTATCTTTGGGCACAGTGTGTTTTACTCAGGACACACATGCACTGGCTCAGTGAGCAAGTGCAGTGCGGTGTTCCTGACATTTTTGGAGCTAATTACCCATTAATTCATTAATAGATGGATTATAGCTATTGTGACTTTTTTTTCTCGAAAGGCTGTGAAACAATTATGACCATATATTACTTATTTCAGAACCTAAAAAAAAAATTCAAAGCTTTAGGTTAGGTTCACACGATGAGTTTTTGACACGGCGTAAAGAATGCAGCATCATGACGTTGCAGCAAAGTGTTTGAAAACTGCAACGAGTGAATTTTTCTTGCAGGTACGTTGAGTTTTACGTGAAATTTTTCCCAGTAGAATTTCATCAGATGTGAAAAATCTGCACGTACGAGAAAAAGCTTGTAATCCGCACGTGAATGTATCAATGAAGTTTTGTCAAAGTTAAAGAGGTATTCCCATCTTCAGGATCCTATCCCAATACATAGTAGGTGTAATAGTAATAATATTAGCAAATACCCTTAATTAGAAATGTAGCATAGTTCTTCTGATTAGCTATGTCTCTTACCCCATGTGCAGGGCATTGCAGTAGCTTAGGTATCCATGGTTATGACCACTCACACAGTGACAGTTGATAGTGGTGAACGGACCCATTGAAGTTTGGGGTTCTGGAACCCTACCCAAACTTTACTCCAAAGTTTGGTTCTGGTACCAGAACTTTACCAGAAATTGAACCAGAACCCAGACCCCATTGAAAACACTTTTGAGCTGGAAAATTCTCTCTCTTCCCCTGGAACTCCGAACATTCCAACGGACTTCTAGCAAAATCCGTGTTTGGCAATTAGCACTGGAAACTATCTGTCCATTACAAACCCCGAACTTTTAAATTCACCATGGATACCTATGCTGCTGCAATGCCCTGCACATAGGGTAAGCGACATAGCTAATTAGAAGAACTATACTACACTTCTAATTGGAGGTATTTGCTAATAATGTTATTATTAAACCTACTACATAATAGGAGTAAATGTAAATCACCCAGCTATGGCCACTATGCAGCTGATAGGGCTGTGCTGTTTCGCTCCAAACAAGTGATCACATCTGGTCAGCGACAGCATTGGGAACAACTGATAGGTGGGAGCGCTGGGTTTTGTACCACCACTGATATGGTGTTGATCTACCTAGTCCATCAGTAAAAAAGTACCAGAAAACATGTTTAAGAGGCTCATGCCTTTTAATTAATTTGGTGTATCTTACTTTAGCGCACACTTCATTATGACTGAATCATGGCCCTAATGTGGTAATATAGTGGATCAATATTCAATTTGGACCTACAGTTAATCATGTCGGCAGTGCACCAGGTGCCCACTTGATGTTGTAAGGCTCCTTCCGCCATTTCATGGCTTTGCTGACTCGCTTTCCTCTGATTCTTTCTTGCCTTTGTTACAACCATCTTGTCGGTGCTACAATCAATTTCTTCTTATGGATATCTTCTAAGGCCGGCCATACACATCCGATGGCTGTCAGTGGAAAGATCATTTGGCTGAGTCATTTCAGCCGACTCTCCCATACACTGGAACTCTCGATTGGCCTAGAGCTCCTTTGTTCTCTATGAGAAAGCCGTCGACTTGACTTTCACCCAAAGCTGGCCATGGCTGTTGGTGGAACAATGCTTTGGCCGATCGTTCAGTCGACTCTTCCATACGTAGATACATAGAAGAGCTCAAGCTGCTTCTGAGTTTTTATGAAAGCCACCAAATCAAATATTGTCCATAGGCATATCTCAGGGAGACAAATGCAATCGACAGTCCGAAATTGGACATGTCTGATCAACATCACTACTGACCATCATTTGGTCAGGGCCTCCAAAAACATTAGACAATCAACCAAACCTGAGGATATCGTTGGGTTTGGCCAACATAAATTTAATGTGTATGGCCAGCTTTATACATCTGATCTAGGAGGTCTCTTCCCTCTTACATCTTCAACTTCTTGCCAGCTTCTGTGATGGATACTACTCCATCTATAGTGCTTACAAAGGCTTGGCTTCGAAAGCTGCACCACAATCATCCAAAAAGGATCAACTTCTCTACCTTCAGCTCTTGCAGTCTACCAAAAAACCTTCTGGAACGCACTGGAAACCAGTGTTCTTTTGGTTTTATCCTCTTCAGCGAGTTACACATCCAATGTTTTTGAAAGTTCAGTCTCAACAGAAGTAAAATTACAATGATCATTACATAATTTTAATGCTGACTCCCTCAGAAGTCAAGCTGTTCATGTTTGCAAACCGCGCAAGCACCCTTAACCCAACCGCTGCTTTATTGACATAATCTTCTCTTTCCTACTGCTCGTAATTGAATCTCCCACAGCTAAATTGGAAATGGAATGACTGTATAACCTTATTTGAAACATTTTAGGGAGCAGGATGGAAGAGCAACATTCACTTTTACGAAGACAATTATATTAATAAAAGTGGTAAATTTGGAAACCGTTGTTTGGACAGTAGTCGCTCTAATCGTCGCCGTAAATGAATACAAATGCTGATTAAGATCAAATTATGAGAGCCTCTAGAAATATTTAAACTGAGTGGAAAAGCTTAAAATCAGCAGGGTAGGTGCACAAATTTTAATTTTATCTTACTCATTTCCTTATTTTTTTTTTTAAATTCACATCTAGATGTAACAATTATGAAGATTTATTGAAACAGCAGAAGTTAATTATTTGGCACCGTAAAAGTTGACAATGCAAGGGAGCTGAGTAAATCGTATTAGCATTTCCTTACATCTAATTATGACATTTAATTTTATTCTAATTGCATATGACTATATGGAGCAGGCTCAAGAGCCGAGCCTGCATCAGAGACGGAAGATGCCGGCTGTGTTATACAGTCAGCATTTCCCACTAACTTGCGCCTTTCGATACTGTTTAGCCTCACAATTGCTCTTGTCAATCTCTGACAACCGCATTTAAGGAGCGCAATCACTATGAATACCCACCAGCTCTTCCACGAGGAAATTTTTAGGATGCCAAGACTTAGCAATGGCAGCTGGCCCATGGCTGTCATGTTGGTCCTCTTATGAAGCCCAGCCAATTGTATTGGTCATCATAAGTTCAAGTCCGATAAAATAAAATAAGAATAAAAAAACGATGTAAAGGAAATTAAACTTTTGAAACCCACACATTTATTCTCTTTAAAATAAAGACATTAAAAAAATAGAAACTCATTTAGTATCTATGTGGCCATAAAAGTTCGAGGAGGAATGGGAGGATATCAATTAACTTTCTTTCTACGGCCATACTTCCAGTAAGGTAGGCATGATTTTAATACTATTTTCCTGCAGATCAACCCTATACCTGCCTGTAAATAGGATTTCCCAATATAACATGTTCACTTTAATATCTTCAACTCTCCCCGAAAGATGAAGTTACGGGAGATAAGAATCCGGCATACGCAAATTCTAACTATGAGTGCTTAGGCAGAGTTGGGTGATATAGCTTCCCTCTGACCGATCAGCCAAAGTACCTTTCTGGCTGTGAGATATTTAAAGTGTTTAAGGGTCTTTACATTAAGATTACCCCATATTTAATCAGTAGGGCTCCCAGCAAGACATCACTTTGAGTTCAAATTCTTATGAAGGAATTGACCATGTATCCAATGGAGGGAACCTCTTGACTTTCACCTAAAGCTGGCCATAGACATTAGATGGCTGTTGGTCAAACAATGCATTGGCCGATCGTTCAGATGACTCTTCCATACGTAGAAGAGCTCAAGCTGCTCCTTAGTTCATTACAGGAAAGCCACCAACTGACACGTTGGCCATCGATTTGCCTCCAGGAGAACAATGCAATCAGCAGTCTGAAATGGGACATGTCTGATCAACATCTTTCCTGCCCATCAATCGGCTGGCCATGCATATTAGACCATCAGCCGAATCCATAATTATCAGCGGGTTTAGCTGAGATTAGTCTAATGTGTATGGGAGCCTTAAGACTTAACTTCCTACAAAATTGCATACTCTTTTGCTCCTATTAGACCACATTTTTTACTTTTGACCTCATCTCCCTTAGAGTTGACTTGTATTTTTCCATTTCATACTTTCAGCTGGAACTTATATTTTTCAGATCTTTCAACTATCTCCACGTGCCACCACGCTCAAGTCAATAAGAAAATAATGAGCACTAAGAAGACAGGGGAACAAGGAAAGCGCAATAGGGTCTTATTCAATAGACCAGTGAAGGATTAGAGGATACAGTAACTGCTCACCTTGAGAGGTTGTGTGTCCCACAACCAAGATAAAGCAGTAATCCCAGCTGCTGAAAGACCGGTAGGTTGAAAGATCCAACGTGGTAATCAAATAGTGGAAAAGAGTTGACAAATTTGAGCTGTTGAACAATAATACACACCCTCTATACGAGCTGTTCTTGAATCAGAAGAGCACATTCAGCAGCCGTCTAATCCTACTAAGGTGCAACAAGGAGAAATTCAGGAAATCGTTTGTGCCTACCGCTATGGGGATGTATAACAATTCACTAAGGGTGAAAGATGTCTACGACCAATGATGAGATTTGCGTACCTTTGTTTGTTACGTATTGTGGATAGTCATGTGCAAGATCTGTGTATAGTAACTACTCTATGTAACGCTGTTTGTAATGTTTTGTTTGTAATGCTGGTGTAACGCTGCTGTGATACCATAATTTCCCTCGGGATTAATAAAGTGTATCGTATCGTATCGTACTGCATTCCCAAAAAAGATTGGTTTCAAAAATGGCAATGCAGTTTTATCCTCTTTTTTTAACCCCATAACAATTTTATTTTTGGATTTTTGTTGGGACTACAGAACCAGCAGTGCAGATTTACCTACTTTTTTCACTATTTAGTAATAATGATCCCTAATTACATTGTACCCCAAATGGTGATAGCCCTTAGTGAACGGGGCTGTGGTGTAGGACCGGACACTAAATTGGCCAAGTGTGGTGCTATTTCTTGATAAGACACACTAAAGGTTTCCAAATCGTATACAACCCTTTTATCTTGATCTGATTTCCTCTCTTTGAAATCCATTTTCCTCTCTGTTCTTTCAAACAAAGTTAACGCTGAGGATTTTGCATTGCCTAATTTGATTTGGAAGGATTAGCATTAGAAAAATAAAGGCAGCAGCTCAGACAAAAATAACATCCCCCTATCATATGACATCTCTTGGGTATAAAGTATAGCCACAAGCTTTATCTTTTAATGAAGATCATCCAGCTATCCAGATGCTACTGCTGTGTTAGTTCTGTATGTATATTCCACTGTTTGGCATCTGTCTCTGTCCTGGTATTGCGTGCGTGTGATCGCATCTGTTCACAGCACTGCTGAAATACACAGAGCAGAATGAAAAGCTGCAATAAAGATATATACGTCAGCGTAATTATCTGGTCTATTACAGCTACCGGAATTATTTCATATCCGTTGATACCATACCGCGTAACCCCCCCACCCTACCCTTCAATTCCCATCTTGAACCAACAGATTTGCATTTTCACAAAAGACACATTTAATGATTTAGACCCACATTTGCATCGGGGCTGTCCATCAGTTGCTCCTTTTGGGGTTTTGTCACTTTTGATGGCAATAAAATCCCAACTGTCAAATGCTAGAAACCTTCACGAATCAAAGTAAGTCAGAGGAGTTTGTTGAGTGCCATTTAGACCTAATGGATTCTGCACAGCTTGATGGCATCTGTGATAAATCAAAACCATGATGCCAACGTGATCAGAGCCTAATTGCTTCTCCATGACTCCCCTGTAGATTAAAAGAGATGTTCGATCTTCTGACACTCTATGTGACTGCAGACTTTTTCACTATCTTAGAATTTACCGGTATAAACGAGTGAAAGTGATACTTTCAGGCACATTCCGACTAGACATGAGTGGCTTCTCTCAATGCAAGTACATGTCTAGTCTACATGTGACCACATGTATGCAAATCACAATTTACTGCCACTTGACCGTTCATTCTCATCGGCAATACCGGTGAACCCTCACCGCAAGCACGCCATACACTTGGAGGATTCAAAGTTCTGCAGTCACTTCATGTGACCTCTCAACCACAAGACCATATAACTCCTTTGCTAATGATTGCCCGATCTTGACCTGGGTTATAAACAGAATAATAAAACTAAAATTGCCTTAGATATCTGTCAGCCAAACACTCCCCCCATTACTCCCTAACTTGGTCGAAGGGTTTTGTATGTTCTCGACGGGGAGAGTGGCTCAAACCACTTCCAATTAACCCTGACAACTGTGTGTCTGAATGCTGAAAAGATTGGGTGATCAACTTCAATCTACCCAATCCTCACATCTCCACACAACAGCTTGCAGGGAGAGTCGTGAGGTTTCCATACACATCAGATGGTTTGCCGGACACAACCAAAATTGACAAATGTGGGCAACTTTTTTTTTGTTTTGGATTAAAGAGTATCTGTTATTATATTCTTCATTTCGTGAATAATTGTAATATACTGTATCTTATAAAAAAAAAAAAACCTTCTTTCTACCCCTGGATTTATCTTTCCTTCTCAATTTATGCGTAAAATCAGTATTCAGTGAAGACAGATTTTCACAGTTCTGAGATAGAAGATTGTATGAAGTGGTGGAGCTAGAGGTGGACATGGACAGTCTACTGCAAGTTCTCCTAAATGACTATTACTCTATAAAGAGAAGATTGAAGAAAAAAGGTTTAGAGACATGAAGTCACATGGCAAAGCCCGGTGTAGAGTCCTACAGAGACCAGCTGACCGAGGTCAGTGAGAGGTGTGTAACAACGTGAGCATGTCCTTGAATAAACAGCTTCTCACCTGTCCAGAGATTAGGTGAGATATTTCAGTTCCACTCCATTCACTCTAATACAACTGGGTTGCAATACTGTTGACCGGTGTGACGCTGTTTCCCTAAGAAAGCAGTCATGTTTTCCTATATTCAACAGAGAGGGCAGCCCATAGTCCTGTACAGTATATATTTGTGTGTGTGTATAATTGATAGAGTTTTAGAAGACGATCTCTTTAAATTTGGGAAATAAGGAATGTATCTTCTATATCATTTTACAATTTGGCTCTACTTTGGTTATAATGCCAGCTTAGACGTGAGAAATGCAATGAGCACTCATATTGTACAGTACAGTGATAGGGTTTTCTGCAAAGTCCCTGTTGGGCGGAAGCTGCCAAAATAATTTGAAGGTTTGGCAATCTCTTCATGAGTGAATTTCACTTCTGTTTGTATACCGTTAAAATGCGCTCCTCCTTCCATTGCTTATCACAGGCTCAAGCTGCTGATCTCCAGGAACAGATTTCAGGTGCGAAAAACTAAAAAGGAATTATTTGTGCAAAGATCTTTTAAAGACAGATTCCTCTTTACATGGTTTTTCTATTGCTTTTTTTACGCTGTGTAGTATGAGGTCATTTTTTAAGGGGGTGTGACAGGGTCACTGGCGCCGTATGTGGGGGGGAGATATGTGTCGCGAAGGTTTTTTCCTGCGTGATGTGAAAACCCATAAGTTTATCTTCAGCATGCTATGTGCTCAGGGGTTAATCAGCAGTTACTAGGGTTTGGCTTTCATGGTGAGTAGCTGTAAGAGATGGGCAGGATGCCTACGCACTATATCTCCACCTCAAAAGTGTGGTTGGTGGGAGTTGAAAGGCCAGCTACTGTTTTTTTTCTCGGCTGTGTGTTTGGAGGAAGGAAGACTCCAGGCTGAAGCTCCAGTGGGAGCTGAAGTGTGTTGTGTCCCAGAGGTCTGGTGTCATGCTGAGGACTTTTTATTTTCATTTTGGCCAGAAAGGCTGTTTTTGTGTTATTACATTGCTTTGTGGTTCATGAAGCAATAAACCACCCAGAGATTTTAATACGACATGTTCCTGTATCTACCTCGGGGAGCAGCTGAGTGAGGTGACCTGCCACAGGAATTAAACCCTGTTACTTCCAGTTGATTTCTTCAGGGCTTTGCTAAAAACATGCAACAATTATATATTTCACACTACGCCGATTCGTGAAGACCAGAGATGATCATACCGGTCTTGTTGAGGGGCGTGTTGGAGTCAGATGTTCTTGACTAATCAATAGGCGCACAACTCTTAATGAACCAGGTTTCATGGGACAAGTGGCGCCAGCCTTCATACACTTCGTAACAAATCTTATCCCAGTGATGGACTGGAGCAAGATCGCTGTTGCCAGGATTTCCACAGCTCGTCATGAATTACATAAGCTGTGAGGTCCCTCCCGACGCACCCTCATTCCGACCCAGCTCTTCAATTTTGGCATAGCTCGACAAAACTGGTGTGAAAATGTCAAATGTCACAAAATCTTTTCACAACTCCACCTTGCGCAAAAAAATTGTAACAGTTCTAAGGAATTTGCCCCAGATTTCTGAGCGGGAACTCCTCAAATCCTCATATGAAGCTCAAAACTCAAAAGTCCTAGACATCCTCTCTAAAATAAGTCACAAAGGACTGAAAAGGTGCACAGCAATGTAGTTTTGATATTGCTGTGCAATATGTTCATTATTGGGCAGCTGCATTATTTTTCGCGAAATCCATCTGAAAAAGACATACCTAAGTGACTCTGGGTATTATCTTATTCAAGATTAAAGGAGCTTTCCTGTACTTCCTGTACCGGAGGTGTAGAGGAACTCTGTAAAAAAAGTTCTTTATTGCTTTGTCATCGCACCTATGTTTTACTAATTGCGTTTTCCAAATTAATGACATTTCCTTTGTCCCTTTTAAGTCGGAAGCATAATCCCTTCCTGCCTTTAGGAACGTGCGTTAGTCACATTAGTATTCGCACGCTCACTTTAGCACTTCACTAGAAACTTCTAAAACTAAACTGAAAATCGTCTCTTCCTAGAAACAGACAAGCCAAGAGTGAAATCAATTTTGTAGCCGATGAAGAAAATTACTTACCCCGTGCTCAGTATTTTGCATTATTTAGAGCATACATAGGTTACATATCCACCAGAGGCTATTGATTTCATGCCCACCATCTTAAAGGCAGAGACGGATAACAGACGTGGAAGCAGTCTTCACCGCGGCTGTGAAAGCTTGTGCTGTCGGTTAAGTGTTTTCTGTGTTAAAATGTCTTAATACACTGATGGCTAATTCAGGAATCTCACTTTGGATCCTGTCTAGAAACTAAGCAAGCTTTAAATTACTCCAAGACACCGGCAATCAGACATCTACATTGGATTTGTCAAGATGTTATTGCATAAATTGAAACAATTAAGCTCCTATGGATGCTGTAAATCAATATGTGACATGAAAGAGTACATACATACATTGAAGAGACTGTAACTTACATATTTACCTCCACTATGCCATTTGTTAAGTAGTAAGCACAACTATGCAGCATACAGGCGCAGCGAGATTGAATTGCAACTATGCAGCATAAAGATACAGCGAGGTTGAATTACAAGTGTGCAGCATACAGACGCAGCGAGGCTGACTTACAAGTATGCAGCATACAGACGCAGCAAGGCTGACTTACAAGTATGCAGCATACAGACGCAGCGAGGCTGACTTACAAGTATGCAGCATACAGACGCAGCGAGGCTGACTTACAAGTATGCAGCATACAGACGCAGCGAGGCTGAAAAAGAACTATGCAGCATGCAGGCACAGCGTGGCTTAATTACAACTATCCAGCATACAGGCACAGCATGGCTTAATTACAACTATGCAGCATACAGGTGCAGCGAGATTGAATTGCAACTATGCAGCATAAAGATACAGCGAGGCTGAATTACAAGTATGCAGCATACAAACGCAGCAAGGCTGACTTACAAGTATGCAGCATACAGACGCAGCGAGGCTGACTTACAAGTATGCAGCATACAGACGCAGCGAGGCTGACAAACAACTATGCAGCATGCAGGCACAGCGTGGCTTAATTACAACTATCCAGCATATAGGCACAGCATGGTTTAATTACAACTATCCAGCTTACAGGCACAGCATGGCTTAATTACAACTATGCAGCATACAGGTGCAGCGAGATTGAATTGCAACTATGCAGCAAAAAGATACAGCGAGGCTGAATTACAAGTATGCAGCATACAGACGCAGCGAGGCTGACTTACAAGTATGCAGCATACAGACGCAGCGAGGCTGACAAACAACTATGCAGCATGCAGGCACAGCGTGGCTTAATTACAACTATCCAGCATACAGGCACAGCATGGCTTAATTACAACTATCCAGCTTACAGGCACAGCGTGGCTGAATTACAACTATGCAGCAAACAGCGCAAGTGTGGCTGAATTAAAAGTATGCAGCATACAGACGATGCGAGCTGAATTACAACTAGGCAACATACAGATGCAGCGAGGCTGAATTACAGCTATGCAGCATGCAGACGCAGCAAAGCTGAATCACAACTATGCAGCATGCAGACGCAGCAAAGCTGAATCACAACTATGCAGCCTACAGGCGCAGCGTGGCTTAATTAAAAGTAGGCAGCATACAGACATAGCAAGGCTGAATTACAACTAGGCAACATACAGATGCAGCGAGGCTGAATTATTACGTTGAACTTGTAAACCGTGAGTACTTTAAATGTGACTTAGTAGAGGTCCCCACACACAGTAAATTATAATTGGCCATACCTATCAATTTCACCAGGACCAATCAACCATCAATTCAAATCTGACATCACGTCTTAGAATATATAATTTTGCCTGGAGTAATTATTTAAAGGGAAGAAAATGACTTCTTGCTTAAATTGTGTTTTATGTTAAAGATATTTTTTATTGTTTTGTATGTTTTTTTTCTTCATGTCACTTGTGTATTCATGTAGATTTGCTTGCTCACTAACATGTATTAGGATTAATGGGCATCCTGACAAAGTCCCTTCTTCTATTTGCAGACTCGGCTTTGCTACACCACAATGTCTGCCTGCCAATTCGGCTCTGCAGTTTCAGAGTACTGCCCTCATGCTCAAGTCTGCCTCAGCATGGTGTCAGCTTGCCAGTCTGGTTCTAATGTTAATGGGTACTACATGCACACTCGACTCTGCTAAAACAAAATGCCTGTCTGGCAACCTAACTCAAATGGTCCTAGGCACACTCAGATCTGCTACATCAAGGTGCCTGTCTTCCAATCAGTTCTGCTTTTCCTAGCTGCTTTCTGCACACTCAATTCTGCTACAACAAGATGTTTGTCTGCCAATCCAATTCTTCTACCCCAGATACTTTGTGTGCATTTAGTTCTGCTACAACAAGGTACCTGTCTACCAAGCTGGCGCTGCTGTTCCAAGGTGCTGTCTGCACTCTGTTCTCTGCTATACTTAAAGTACCTGACCTCATGCTGTTTATGTTTCTGCTGCTCCAGGGTGCTTCTCCATACACCATGCTTCACATTTCTATGTTCTTTGTGTCCTATTTCTCTATGTCCCTGATCAAACACCTCCAATCTAAGTTGTCCATCCAAGCTAATAGCTTAGGGAATCCACTTCATTAGGTGGGCCATAAATGAACTGTACAATGGGGCAACACCCATGTAGCTTTCATCATTAACCTCAGCAACATGATCCCTTGGGCTGCAGATGCTCTTGTGCCAATACGATCCCAACGATGTCCAAGTGTGTTGTGGTGCAATAAATTACCCAGCAACACATATATCATGGTATGTATAGGTGGTTAAACATTTGGCCTGGATGGTAAGTTTATTTTTTTTATTTTTAGCGGTGTTGGGTAGAATAGAATAAAAAAGTGCAATGAGTTCCCTGCTGCTTCCTGATTTCTGATGCCTTTCTCCCAACATGATACAGGAAAGATGTATATCTTTGTACCGTGTTAGCCAGTAGATAGGAAAATATTTAGAGTTGAGAGTCCTCAGTGGTTGATACCTTTTAATGGCTAACTGAAAAGATGGTAACAAATTGCAAGCTTTCGAGACTACTCAGGTCTCTTCATCAGGCGAAAGACTAATACAAAATCTGAAGAATCACATATTTATACACAACACAGCACAGAAACAATGCAATAGTAAGACAAGTGACGTAAGCAGAACTGTCAATATGGGAGATAAACATAAATATTGGAACAGTTCATAGATAAGGAGTGTGAAAGTTTTATTGCCCTCTGATTGGGATCTGGTAATGTTTTATGATGTTCTCACAGGGTCTTGGGAGCAAATTCCTTAATTGATGTAAAAGGCCATAAATCCATGTGATAGGTTCATTCCAGCATGGAGAGTGTCAAAGGTCATCATCAGTTTGTATTCACAAACTCTCCTGTGTCTCTGAGATGGACATGGACATGAAATTACTTGTACTGAAAGGTAATTTCACATCTCAGAGACACAGGAGAGTTTGTGTAGTACTCCATAGATCATGGTATAAGGCACACTCCATACAGTAGTAGATTTTGTCAAATTGGCTGCTATGGGTTAATAAACTGACACTGCTGCTCACTGACAACTAATACTTCATTAAAAAGTCCTTTAAATTTGGATTAATTTAACTGTATAAAATGTGGAAACGCAGTCTATAAACTTTGCTTGCTGTCTTATAAAACTGGCAAAATATCTTCTTAATTGCTTTTAAGCCATTTTATGCCGCAGTTTGCATTATGCCTTGTAATAAATATTGTCAAAAACATAAGATCTTACTTGGACAAAATGGGTTATTTATCGAAAAATAATCTCTTGGGGCCAAGAGTATCGGTCTCCTTATTGGCTCCATTACTTTGTCAATGTCCTTTTCCTTTTAATGCGGCTTTAATTCCATTTCTAAAAAAATAATTTAGATGAGTTGGAATTTAGGAATCAATAGTGTATTATAAAAACTGTAAAAGACAAATTAATGGAAAGTAACCCAATACTCTTCTCTCCAACTTTAAAGTATGCGGTATGCAGAGTCAGCAAATAAATTAAAAATCATGCAGCTAATATTATTGGACAAGTTCTCCTCTAGGGTGCAGACAATTAAAGCCCAGCACTACCTCTAAAATTATTTTTTGTAAAGTATATTTATTCTTTTTAACTCTCATCATCTTGTCCCATTTTTTTTATATAACCTTAATATGCAGTATTCTTAAAATGTTGGATAATGCCGATTCTAGTTTTTTTAGTAGTCAAAAGTCATTTAGGTAATATATATCTCTTAACGGGAAGCTTTCACCAGTTTTTTTGCCATGTAATATGAGAGCAGCATGATGTAGCGGTAGAGACTCTGATTCCAGCGATGTATCACTTACTGGGTTGTATTTTCCTGTTTCAATAAAACAAAATATACAGGAAATATAAAATACAAAAAATAAAATGATATATGAATAAAAATTATATTGTAAAAAATAAATATGTGCCTATATCACCTGTAAAGAAATATAAGGATGGTAGACCATCCGAAAATGAGATAGAGAAACACCCAGGATGTGGAAGGGGATAACTTAATGAGAGGGAAAAGACAACAAGACCAAAAGTGTAATATATCAAAATATTGCCTTTATTAAACAGAATTTGGCTAGCAAACATACAATAAAACCATGTAATGATTAATAATAAATAATAACATATAAAATAAAAAAGGAGAAAGAACACCACAGACTGAGATGATATAATGAACACACAGGAAAATGCTATACAAATATTGGTATAACTGATATAAATACTCTCAGTGTGTATAAAATAGAATGCTCAGAAAATATAACCAGGTATATGAATAAAATGATATATAATAATATATATATATATATATTATATATACGATGTATGTGGCACAAGAAATGTAAATGAGAAAAAACCTTAATATAGTGCTAAATAATGATCAAAAAAATTGTCAAAAAAATTGTTTGTGCACACTAATAAAGTGTAAAATATTGTGTATTACAAAATCACAATGAAAAAGCATAAAATTGTGTGCAAAACATGGTATATATAAGTGAATGTGAGCACACTGTGCAAATTAATACAACTATGTGCATGTACTGGCAATAAATCAAATGCACAGTGCAAAATAAATCCAACTTGTGCAATACTAACGATAGTGCATAAACATGTGCCACCTCATGGAAAGCTAAAATAACAATACCTGGGAGCGAGAACAGCGTGGTGTGTTAAAATAGAACGCGCCCCGACGCGCGTTTCGGATATGATACCCCCTGACGAAGGTATCATATCCGAAACGCGCGTCGGGGCGCGTCCTATTTTAACACACCACGCTGCTCTCGCTCCCAGGTATTGTTATTTTAGCTTTCCATGAGGTGGCACATGTTTATGCACTATCGTTAGTATTGCACAAGTTGGATTTATTTTGCACTGTGCATTTGATTTATTGCCAGTACATGCACATAGTTGTATTAATTTGCACAGTGTGCTCACATTCACTTATATATACCATGTTTTGCACACAATTTTATGCTTTTTCATTGTGATTTTGTAATACACAATATTTTACACTTTATTAGTGTGCACAAACAATTTTTTTGACAATTTTTTTGATCATTATTTAGCACTATATTAAGTTTTTTTCTCATTTACATTTCTTGTGCCACATACATCGTATATATAATATATATATATATTATTATATATCATTTTATTCATATACCTGGTTATATTTTCTGAGCATTCTATTTTATACACACTGAGAGTATTTATATCAGTTATACCAATATTTGTATAGCATTTTCCTGTGTGTTCATTATATCATCTCAGTCTGTGGTGTTCTTTCTCCTTTTTTATTTTATATGTTATTATTTATTATTAATCATTACATGGTTTTATTGTATGTTTGCTAGCCAAATTCTGTTTAATAAAGGCAATATTTTGATATATTACACTTTTGGTCTTGTTGTCTTTTCCCTCTCATTAAGTTATCCCCTTCCACATCCTGGGTGTTTCTCTATCTGTTTCAAAAAAATCAGTGTTTTATCGACAGTGGAATATCAATATAGGACTAGGTGTCTCGTGCTTCCTGGTCCAACCACGCCCCCAGCACTGATTGGCAGCTTTCTGTTAATATTGAGTGTACACAGAAAGCAGCCAATCAGTCGTGTGGGCGGGGTTATACACAGCTCAGCATTCTGAGCACTGCTAGATATGCAGCAAAGAAAACTGTGATTCCAGCAAAACTGCATCACCTAATAAACTAAGTGATACATTGCTGGATTCAGAGTCTCTTATTTCTACATCATGCTGCTCTCAGATTACATAGGAAAAACTGGCTGACATATCCTCTTCATTAAATTATCCATTTCTTACTCTAGCTAACTCTGGATTAAGACTGTCGTATATAACAAATTCCCTAATAGTGCATAGGATTTTCCACTGACACAGTGTGAAAGACATTATTTTTGGAGCCTGATATGAATAGCTCTTTTTTTTGCCCACAATATATACTATTTTGGAGGGTTTATGTAAAAGACACCTATTTTTGGAGGTACAATAGATATGTAAGCATATGTAGACACATACCGTTTTTTGAGACCATGAATTGCATGCCATTATATTTAGGCATGCTATACATTTCTGAGCATATTTTTTTTTGGGGGGACTACATGTAAGGAACAATTTTAGAGTGTGGTCAAAGCTTGTGTTTTGTAAAGATAGTTTGAAAATAGAAATATAGACCCTGATTCATAAAAGCGGTCTCTTCAGAAATCTGGCATAAAACACTTTACCAACAAGTTGCAAAATTTTTGAAAATCTTGGGTCTTTTGCCATATTCATGCAAGTTTCACCAGGTTCAACATAAGAAAACCAACAGCTCACTACACCTGTAATGGTATCTTCCAGGGTGCTCGGCAGCTCGAGCGGAGTTTGTCAATCAAGTAACAGAAAAGCCAGCACTCCGTCCTTCTTGAGAAAACTCTGTTTCTTGTAACTTTATTCCATAGGTGCTAAAACCACTGAACCCAGATCCTCAAACATCTGACGCGTTTTGGAGGTATACTTCCTTAGATATTCCCTTCGCCAGGTACTATGCCACAGTTTGGCTAATTCATGACGAGATGTTGAGTACTTTACTCCAAAAATCTTACTCTAGAGTGTGGAGTTATTGGCCCATATACAGTGTATATCTCCGTGTCTTTCCATCAGTGGTAGTGGAAATACGTCTTTCACAGTCTAGACCAGTAATTTCCAACTATGTCTCTCCGGCTGATGATGTGACCCCCCAAAATGCTTTCTTTATGAATTGTTGGGAACTTCCTCATCTGGGACTCAAATTTCAGCCTCCTGGATGCCTCTGTTATTTACAACGCCCCGTGATATCATGATGTTGCTTAAAGCCAAAACATGGGACAACGTTGTAGGCACTGGAGGAACTCAGGATGCCATCATTCAAGAGCAATCTGAGGAGGTTCAGAGGACCTTGGTCCAGCTGCCTTTGGATACCAACGTACACACCACACAAGGGTTCTCCCAATCTTTTTATTCATCTTCACCGATAGCTTAGTGGACAAGGGCAGGCAAATCATTGGTGCAACCTGAAAAGAGCCCAATTACACCTCAAAAACAAGTGGAATTGTGCATTATGTGGAGTTTAGGGCCTGTATAGTGCTTTTGCACAAAGGCCATCTTCTGTTTGTAGCGGAAATATGTCTTTCATAATCTAGACCGGTGTTCTCTCCGGCTAATGATCTCCTTTGTATGCTACAGACCTTCATTATGGACATGTTCATGTAAAGTGCCCCTGATTCCCCTTAATAATTTGGTTTTCTGACCCTTTAAAAATACATTTTCACAAATGAAAGAAAAAAAAGATTCACATGGAAAAAAAAAAGCTGAAAGCAACAAATTGAGATCTATAGCTTTTATTACATTCATTTTTTAGATTACAGAAACATTTATTGCTTCAGACGAGAACCACACACATTCAAAAATAGCAATATATTCATGGCAGTACCTGCGCCGTTCCAGCACTAATCCATTAAACTAGCTAATAAGTTTGTTCTTTTGTGTGTCCTCCAGTAAATTTATGGCAGATTGTTCTTCTATACGTTTTATCTCCTTCAGTCCAAGGCAGCCAAGTTCAATTGCCTCTTACCATACAAACACGTTTTAGCCTGGAATAATACAATGCATACATTGTATTAGTCTTTGCAGCAGCAGAAACGGAAAAATGGAAAAAAAAAAAAAAGGTTCTTGGCTCTTGCAGACCTGCATTTTTACATTTCGAAAAGAAACACATTTTATAGTAAAAGGAAAAAAAAAACAGCTTGAGAGGCACGGCAGCGAAATTACAAGGTAGCGCCTTTCAAGCGAAAAACAATTTTCTTGAAGAAATGCTATTTTCTTGAAAACGATATGAATATTTTATTTTTTGCCAGATTAAAATGTAGGTGTCTCATCTCAAATTAGACCCAAAAGCGCCAAAGAAAACCAGCAACACCCAATAAGCTCATACTAAAAGATCTGCCTAAAAGAGAGAACGCTCTTTAGGCCTAGCCATCATTACGGCGCTTGTGATTCCCGCTTGCAAGTAAAATTAATTAATGTCAATTACTGATATAGAATGTACGGCATGATGAGAACCGCTGTAAGCTTGTAATAAACATGTATATCATACTCGCAGTAATTAAATATCAAGTGGAAAAAATTAGGAGATGTGATAAGATGACTTGCTTTGCCTTAGTGAAAATTGAATTTGGAAATATTTTCTCGGCTTTTTTTATGGTCTTGTTAATTGTTTCATGCATTTGGAAGATTTAAAAATAAAGTCCGAGGCCCCAATTGATGAAGACTGACGTCCGTTTTTCTTGTATAGGACTCATGCCTACAATAATGATTGGGGTCCTTCACATTTCCGTGATTTTCCAGGGATTGAGAGGACCATGCAAAATTATGGATGCATGTCCAATTTTGTTTCGAGTGTCAGGTTAGAATCGGCAACGTAAGACTATGGGTCCGTTGAAAAAAAAATCAGACAAAAGGCAATTCAAGCCTAAGGTCCATGAAAAAAATGGGACAACGCTTTTCATATGTAGCAGTCTGATTTTCAAGGACTGTTGAAATTTTTTTTTCCTTTTCATGTACAAGAAAATTTAACGACACTCGGAACAAACTCAGAATAAATTCGGATGAAATTAGGATGAAACTTGGATAAAACTTGAATAAAACTCAGATTAAATTCAGATGAAACTTGGATAAAACTCAGATAAAACTTGAATAAAACTCAGATGAAACTTGGATGAAACTCAGATGAAAGTATGACCAAACATCACTGATGAAACCCGGTCAGTTTTTCTCTTCCGTGAAAAAAAATGGACATCTGAATGAGACTTTAATGAATGGAGTGCTTTAGTAAGATGCACCAAATTCAGTAGGAATTTGGCAAATTTGTCTTATTCAAATGCTTTGGCGTATATTTCTGCCGTAATTTATACCACTCTCATGGTGCAAAATATGATGAATTGGTCAGGAGGGTTATGCCACTACCCATTCACACCCATTTTGTTGGAGTTCACCAATTTCAGAATCCTTACGTGTGGTGTATATTCACTCATCTATGCATTGCCACTCTTAAGTATCAGTATTTGCATCCCTAGCTGGTCCTCTTGGTTTATTCTCTGCCCGCGACGGCATGTGACTGCTTCAGCTTTTTTTGGCCAAAGCAATGATGTCTACTTTAAAATAGGCAAGGCATAATTATTGAAGTTTTGTGATGTTGAATCAACTGCACAAGCAGTATATCTGTTCCTGATCCATTAGGAAATACACAAAAAAGTAAGAGTAGACAGTCTATAGAAGATACAAACTTAAGGAATTTTGCTTCATCTGGTAAATTTGTATAATTCGAGATTCGATTTACACAAATCATCGAAAGAAATGGCATTGGCCAAAGAAGGATCATATGATCTCAGGCAAAGCCAGGGAAGATTCTTCAATAATGCTTTGTAGCTATCACATACTCTAATATAGCACAACCAATCAGGATGGACTGTGTAAAAGCCAAGGCAGGGAATGCAGCTGTATCAGTGTGAATCTGGACAGTGAGAGGACGTCACAGCTCACAGTTTAGCCATGGAGATAAAGAGAAAAAGCCATAAAAGATTGGACAAATAATGTGGACATTGTTATACAACTGCAACAGGAAAGAATATGAGTGAATAAGGTAAATATTAGGAGACCTCTGAGTGTTATCTCTTTTTGAGACATTTGGAGGCATTGTAGTATTTACGATTAGTCACCAATGAAATCTTTTTAAAAAAAAATTGTCAAATTCAAATTTTAAAATTATTCACTCATCTCTAGATGATTCGTCTGCCCTTGATACATAATTGAGTATTTATTAAAAAAGGAAGGATAGTCACATTTGTATTTCTCCGGATCGTGAGTGCCAAGACCAAGACTAGTCATATCATTCCTCATGAGGTTCGGCATACAATGAAGGGTGGAGCGCCGGTAATAATGGTGTCTATCATCAACACTGCAACAATATTAGAGACACTTAAGGCGAATTAGCAGGTTCCTTGCTTGGGAACACAATACATAATCATAAAGAGGTGTTTTCCGTTTGATAAATGACTCGGTAGACATTGAAAAGCAAATAATTTACATCTCCGTCCATTCAACATGGAACAGACTGCCAAGTGAGAAATCCTTTAATCATCATACCTCCTCTACTTTTTTGTTTGATTTTTTTTTTTCATTTTGCTCCCGCCGTCTTTTGTATCACGTTTTATCTCCTGCGACTGCTGAATATTCATTTTCACCTTATTATTGTTGGAAATTCGAGGTAATAGGTTAATTTGGATTTGGCTCCCTCAGGTATATTAAGACGGATATAAGTACCATTGTGACAGTCTGACTTCAAAACACTGTTTTATCAGTAACTTCCAGAAAAGATATAGCAGGCACCTCCATGACAGCAATAAACTATACTTAAATCACCGCATTATATATGCAGAAGAGCTTTCAAAAGGAAAAGCTTCTGATTTTGTCACCTAGAAATGGATTTAGTCAAATTATCCTTTCTCAAAAGCCTTTTCATTGTGTACAATAAGACAGCGCATGTGATTAGGTATTACAGGATGAAACACATAGGAAAAATAAAATTCCCTTTCTAAGGATCTTCAGAGCAAATTCAATAAGCTCTCATTTTAATAGCATGATCTTTTTCTTTTTTTTCTCTTCTCAATGCCCGATTTTCTGTTAGGATGCAGTCAAAAAGAAGGACTGTGGTTCAGAGCTTCAATAGCGTGCATGCTTTTAATAAGCCAACTGTTGTATTGTGTTCTGTCAAGAACAATAGACCCATGAATGGAGCGAACTAATCAATATATACAACAAATCAACATGGGGTAGAAATATCTTTGGAGCCTTGTTAATCTCATGATGAAGTGTGCAACTCAGCCTTTTAGCTGATATAAAATTAGTCAGGCCACATTGTTTACGCCATCAATGTTTGGCCAGTAGCGGTCTGATTCCAGGGACTCCCCGCTATGGAACAGAATGAAAACACTGCATTTTTTTTTATTACTCACCAACATACAATGGCTCATACTAAGGATAAGCCTTTTTAATAGATTGAGCTCACTCTTAAGCCACGGTGACTTGATGGATGAACGATCTGTAGAAAGTTCAATCTTGTGCAAGCCTAGATAGGTCCACCAGGAACTTCCACACCTCAATCTTGATATCATTAAGCCCTCAGGTTGCTGGTCTTTCCTCTTCACCTTATTCCTTCTATTCTTCCAACCATGATGTTCTCCTCCAGTGATTGCTCTCTTCTTGTGATGAGTCCAAAGTAGGCTAAATGTGGCTTGGCAATCCTTGCTTCAAGTGACGTGTCTGGCTTGATGATTTGTTCCAAAATTGATTTGTTTGTTCTCATGCTATTCATGGTGTTGATAACATCCTTCTCCAGCATATTTCAAAGGCGTCAATTCCTTTTCTGTCTTATTTCTTTATTGTCTAGGTTTTGCATTTGTATGTTACCACAGAAAAAAGCAAACTAAGTCAGAGCCATATCTTCATCACCAGTGAAATGTTCCTGTATTTGAAGATCTTGTCCACTGACTTTATTGTTAAATTGCCCAGAGCTGTTCTCCTGTTGACTTCTCGTGTCGTTGCTGCATCTTCAGCTAAGGATAAGCCATAAGTATTTCAATCATTGCGCCCAATAAATAAACCCGAAATTAGATGTGAATAAGGAACCAACAACCTCCATCACTGGTGTTTCACCAATGGATGCATTTCAGACTCATATTTCCCCTACTTATCTATCAGATTAAAAGTAGGTTTGAGTAAAAAGATTTGCAGTTCCCAGTTCGAATTTTTGATCTGGTATTCTGTTGCAGCTGGATTTCACTTCCTTGGCTTGGCATTTAATGGGTGTCTTTGACCTCCTAGAACCCCTGTCGTCTTAATATTGAGGCAAAATGCACATTATGATGTTGCATGGGACCTAGTAACTTGTCCTCTATCAACATCATGACGTTGGGGATCCTAGGAAGCAATAAAGGTGCACTGCCCAGGAAATGCTACGTCGAGAATGCACCTACAGAAGTGGAGTTCGGCTCCAACAGATGACTTAACCAGAGGTAGAAACTGGTTACCTCAAATCTTTTTTGCTCATCTTTAATCTTTGTATCTAATATTGTATAGACTCCCTTAAACTTTTAATTTTTGTGACAAGGCAAGATCCCTAAAGATGTCCATAATGTTAGCAGCAAATTATTTAAGTTGTGTCATGTGGCCTCCATGATTTGGAATACATACAACAGATGATAAGTTGTTTTGAGAACTTGGAATTTGGAGACCAAGTCAATACCTGGATCATGTTCATGAAACCATTTGTGGATGTTAGCAGTGTGGCAGGGAAAATACTCATGCTGACGGAGAATATGGTTATTTGAGAATACAAATGGGATGTAATTGCACTGTTTAGGTAGATAGTACATGTCATTTTCACATGAGTACCAAGACCCAACTTTTCCCAACATAATATTGTCCTGAACATCAGAGTATTTCCTTCTAATAGATCATCCTAAAGTCATCACTTCCCTGTGCAAGCAATTTACATGCATGCAGATTCCCACATGTTAATATTAAAGGGGTTGTCCGGTCTAACACAGAAAGTCTGCAGTTACTCTATGAGACTACAGACTTGTGAATGCTCACATCGCATGCACTATGTGCTGTGAGGATTCTGTGATGTCACCTCCGGAATGGCTGTCACGTGATCGCAAGTATGTGATAGGCATACTTCCCTCCAGAATACAAGTAAACTGTTACCAAGCGCTCCATGTAAGTGTATTGCGTGAGGCTGGAAACAGTCTAGTTGGATTCTGGCTGGGAGTACGTATTTTGCATCTTATTTTTTGCTGCAGTGAGCTGGTAGGTAGTGTTGAGCATTCCGATACCGCAAGTATCGGGTATCGGCCGATATTCGCTGTATTGGAATTCCGATACTTAGTTCCGATATTTTTCCTATATCGTATACCGGAATCGGAAGTTCCCATAATTCTTTGAGAGGCAATGTGATTTTAGTCAGCCAATGAGGAATCTTATGAAGTGTGGGCACATCCTGTAATGCTGCGGTTATCTTAACTAATGGCATGGCTGTGATTGGCTGCTGAAATGATGTCAGAATGCACTATAAAAGGCGCCGCCTCCATTTTAGCGTCACTGTGCTGTGAACTCAGTTAGGGACAGAACGCTGCTCTGCTGACTCTGAGGGACAGTTAGATATTGCGATTTTGTGTACTGGGCTTTAGGCAGGCTAGCACCAACCGCTGTGTAAAGCTTCCTTTTGCCTGCAGTGTTGTTTTAACAGCTCTGTGCAAGGTGTGTGTGAGAGTGCAGGTGACGCTGCAGTTTGCTCTGCATGCAACGCTGTCTGAAGGCATCTGCACGTGTCACTCACAGACTCTATTTTTTTTTCTTCAGTGTAATTCTTGCTGCTCCATGCAATTTAACTATTAGTGTGACGCGCTTCCATCCGTATCCAATACATTGGTTGCAAACACTATAGAAGTAGACAAAGGAGTAGCCTTTCCCAGATTGTGGACAGTTGTGTTTCAGTGTTCACTTCAGTCTGTGTTTTTTATTTTTTGAGTGCATATCGCGCTCCAGTTACTTGTTCAAGCACTGCTGCTTGTACTCTGCTGAGCGTGTCTCAGTGCCTCATCCTTTTCATTTTTCTCCAATTGGTGCTTCTCCATTATATTTGAAAAAAATCTAATCTATTAGTGTGACGCGCTTCCATCCGTATACAATACATTGGTTGCAAACACTATAGAAGTAGACAAAGGAGTAGCCTTTCCCAGATTGTGGACAGTTGTGTTTCAGTGTTCACTTCAGTCTGTGTTTTTTACTTTTTTGAGTGCATATCACGCTCCAGTTACTTGTTCAAGCACTGCTGCTTGTACTCTGCTGAGCGTGTCTCAGTACCTCATCCTTTTCATTTTTCTCCAATTGGTGCTTCTCCATTATATTTGAAAAAAATCTAATCTATTAGTGTGACGCGCTTCCATCCGTATACAATACATTGGTTGCAAACACTATAGAAGTAGACAAAGGAGTAGCCTTTCCCAGATTGTGGACAGTTGTGTTTCAGTGTTCACTTCAGTCTGTGTTTTTTACTTTTTTGAGTGCATATCACGCTCCAGTTACTTGTTCAAGCACTGCTGCTTGTACTCTGCTGAGCGTGTCTCAGTGCCTCATCCTTTTCATTTTTCTCCAATTGGTGCTTCTCCATTATATTTGAAAAAAATCTAATCTATTAGTGTGACGCGCTTCCATCCGTATACAATACATTGGTTGCAAACACTATAGAAGTAGACAAAGGAGTAGCCTTTCCCAGATTGTGGACAGTTGTGTTTCAGTGTTCACTTCAGTCTGTTTTTTTATTTTTGAGTGCACATCACGCTCCAGTTACTTGTTCAAGCACTGCTGCTTGTACTCTGCTGAGCATGTCTCAGTGCCTCATCCTTTTCATTTTTCTCCAATTGGTGCTTCTCCATTATATTTGAAAAAAATCTGATCTATTAGTGTGACGCGCTTCCATCCGTATCCAATACATTGGTTGCAAACACTATAGAAGTACAGAAAGGAGTAGCCTTTCCCAGATTGTGAACAGTTGGGTTTCAGTGTTCACTGCAGTCTCTGAGGAATAACCACACTTAGGCCTTATAACTTTTCTGACTTTCTTTATCAATCTACCAAGATGAAGAAGGCAGGGAGTAAGGCACGTGGTCGTGGCCGTGGAGTTTCAGCAGGGAGAGGACGTGGGGATTCTGTGGCTGCTGCCGCACCCAGTGACACAGCATCCACCAGTTTTCCCCGTGAGCGTTCCTTTATGCGCACTTTTGTAGGAGCTCAGCGTACCCCCCTGCTGCGGGAAGAACAAATTGAAGCCGTTGTTGGTTGGATGGCAGCCAATGCATCGACTTCAATTCCTTCCACCTCCTCTCAGGACCACAGCACTGTTGAACAACCATCTGTCTCTTCACCGCCTGCCAAATTGCCCAGGCAGTCAGAGAGTTATGAACTGGAGCCAGCTGAGTCTCTGCTTCTGTTCTCAGAATCTGTTGGCTTGCAAACAGGGGCCCAGCCAAGCAGCATTCTGGAATGTGAAGAAGAGGCAGTATGCAGTGATGCGCAACAGCTGTGTCTCTCTGAATGTGAAGAGGCGGGTGAGCCAGTGCCGATGGTCAGCACACCGCAGAACGCATCTGATGATGATGAGACTCAGGTGCCATTTTCTGTTGAGCATGGTGCTGGCCAGACCACCCAACAGCAGCAGGTGTTGGAAAAGGGTAGTGGAGATGATGAGGTCCAAGACCCAACATGGCGTGAGGAACAGGAAGGTGGTGGTAGCAGCTCTGAGGAAGAGATTGCCCCAACGGTCCAAACAGTAGGGAGAGTTAGGCTGCAGACTCGGTTGCCTGTAGCCTCCAGTTTGGCACCCGTTCGTAGCAGTTCTCTTCCAACTGCAAAAACGGGCGCTCCCAGGACTTGCACTGCGTGGTCCTTTTTTGACACACTTGCAGATGATATTTGCTATGTCAAATGCAAGCTGTGTAATCAAAAAGTAAAAAGAGGTAAAAATGTCAGTAACCTTAATACCACAAATATGTGGAAACATGTGCGGTCAAAGCACGTGGTTGAGTTCCAAAGACACACTGGAGATGTAGGCCAACCTACAGCAGCACCTACATCTTCAGCTCGTGTTGGAGCCTCTTCCTCCAGCTCACACACAGCTGGTTCTGCTTCCTCACAGGATCGCCATGGAAGAACCTCTGTTACTGTTGTCCAGAGACCCAGTGTTATTCCACCCACAGCTGCAAGTTCCCTGTCATCCTCACACTCCCAGGCCACAAAACAGCCATCGGTAGCACAGGCATGGGATAAAAGACGGCCATACTCGGCAAACCATCCACGAGCACAGGCTCTGAATGCTGGCATTGCAAAACTCCTGTCCCTTGAAATGCTGTCATTCAGGCTGGTGGAGACTGACAGTTTCCGTGACTTAATGGCATTGGCAGTCCCACAATACAATGTGCCCAGCCGATTTTATTTCAGCAGGCAAGCCGTCCCTGCTCTGCAAAAGCATGTTGAGGGAAAAATTAAACATGCGCTACTAAACGCCGTCAGTAGCAAGGTCCACCTGACCACCGATGCGTGGACCAGTACCCATGGCCAGGAACGATACCTTTCCCTCACTGCCCATTGGGTCAATGTTGTGGAGCCGGGTACAGATCTTGCCAGTGGCGCTGTACGTGTTCTGCCAACTCCAAGGATTGCAGGAATCAAGTCTGTCCACATTGACTCCTCCTCCTACTCCAGTTCCTCAGAATCATCGCTGCAGGAGCCGTCACGGTCTACCTCCACATGGACCCGTGAACGCTTACCTGATGCGACCGATATGAGCACAGCCGTGGCCAA
>JARQOD010000010.1:25524197-25591095 GCA_033576555.1 Oophaga sylvatica | reverse complement strand
CACTACAAATTTATCATTATTATTAGGAGGGATTTATCAAAGACTACTGAAGTGGCAATAATTGATGTTCAAATTCTCAGTACCTCTCTGATGTTTAAGACTATGGTTATTTATGAGATCGTCCTAGTATAAAGAGGAGCCTGAAGCAAACAGTACAAACGGCTCATGACTCTGCATACCAAGAGCCGGCAATTAGGCACAAGAGTTGTTTTAGCTACAGCGTTTGGAGATTATTAATTTATAGTTTATTAGAACTGATGTGCCTGCAAAATATATGATGCAATAAATAAATCACTAAGGTAACAATTTATTTATCTATTGACGGACATCGGTGGCATATCATAGATGACGTGTAGAGAGGACTCTGAGGGGACAACCATTGTGGTCATCAAATAGTGTTGGTAATGGGTTGGTAATTGGAGAACTAGGTAGTTTGATCAAATATTTAATCTTCCCTCATTATATGACATTATGCTTTCTGGTCTTTGTCAGTGAACAAGTTACCACAAGACTCCCTGGAGTCTAGGCCAGTTAGATTGCTAACTTTAAGAGAACAAAGGAAGGGTTATTTCTACATGCATAACTGGGATCCAGTGCTCACCCTTCCAGATTGAGGTTGTTCCCCTATTGCACATATAAATGAGTGAAAGAGTTCTGTGAATCTGCACAGAAGTTTTTTACCAAGACGATTGTTACGCTCTCTGCATGACAGGGTTCCTCCTCCTTCCTCTATGGCCACCTGCCCTCTGCTGTGCTCCACATCTCCACAGGTTTTACCAGTGGCCCAGCATACCTTCATGACATCATCTCCATAAACCTTGTAAGGCCCATTTAGACACATCCCTCTATCTGAGTGTTAAGCTAGAACTGTGTCCTACTGATGTGTATTTGCACTCTGACTTTGTCCAAGTCCTCAGTTATTGTTATCTCCACAGACTTCTGAGGACACTCATCATTCCAGCAAGTTTATTCATACTATGCCGTAAGCTTCTTTGACTACTATTGAAGCCTATTTGTTATACTTGCACCTGCTGCCATTTAACCCACTCCTTCCTGTGAACATATTGAACTGTTATATAAATCTACACCAACAGAAGTCGGAGACCGCTTGCATTACTTAGATCTTTGTGCCTGCTTCGGACCTGCCGAGTTCCTACTTGTGCCCTCTTACTTCTGCAGTTTCCAGTGTGTTCTGCATTGCCACATTGTCTTCCTTTCTCATTGCCAGTTATTCAAGTCCTCATTGTACCATGTGCCTGAAAGTCTGCTGTGCCGACCCCAGGAGTACGTGTCCACCCTGACCCGCAGCATTGAAGATCCACCTCACCAGGTGAGCCTGACAACACTATTGCTTTTAATAAAATAGTGCACAGATCCCCTGCCACCTATGGGTTGTGCTCAACCTTCACAGATAACATATAGTATAACCTAATGGATGAACAATCTGTAGGAAGATCGATCTTGTGCAAGCCTAGATAGGTCCATCAGGGTCTTCCCGCCAATTTCTTGATTTCATCAAACCATAGGGCTACTGGTCTACTTTTTCACCTTGTTCCTTTTAATTTTCCTACCATGATGGCCTTCTCCCATGATTGCTCTCTTCGTATGATGTGTCCAACTTGGGCAAGTTGTAGCTTGGTGATCCTTGCTTCGAGTGACATGTCTGGCTTGTGTAATGCTGGCTGTAGTGCGGTATAGCGCAACCTCCACCAGTGGGAGCTGGTGAGGGAAGAGAGGTTGCACAAACACCGCGTAGCAACACTTAGCAGAAGCACAGGTGTAACAGGTAACAAAAGAGTGGTCAAACAAGCGGAGTACTACACAGTCAGGAGCAGAAGTACCACAGGTCACAGCAAGCACAAAGTCAGAGACAAGCCAGAAGTCAGAGCCTAATGGGAACGTTGTATCCAAAACTAGAGATGTGAGAAGTAGTTGGGGGACAAGACAGAGAGTCAAAACCAGTCCGGGAGCGCGGTATCAGGAACGGTAAAACAAGAGACGGGATTCAAAGATCAGGCCGAGTCATCCACAGTACGGGAGGTCAGAGGCAGAAGGATCACAAGGGTATACGGGTCAGATGTTCTAGCCAGGAAGCATGAACTACAGCTGAATCTGGCCCGTGGGCTGCAGAGGACTGAAATAGCCCTGCCAGCTCCAAGACGAGGCAGAAGGGATTAACCCCCACATGACCAGTCCGCAGAAAAGACAAAAGAAAACAAAGCCCAGACTGGATCATGACATCTTGATTGCTCCAAA
Source organism: Oophaga sylvatica (assembly GCA_033576555.1). Taxonomy (NCBI): domain Eukaryota; kingdom Metazoa; phylum Chordata; class Amphibia; order Anura; family Dendrobatidae; genus Oophaga; species Oophaga sylvatica. The sequence goes on along the minus strand of JARQOD010000010.1, from coordinate 25,588,839 downwards.
AGTGATTTGTTTGTTCTTCTTGCCATCCATGGTATTGATAACATCCTTCTCCAGCACCACATTTCGAAGACATCAATTAGTTCTTCTTCAGTCTTGTTTCTTTGTCATCCAGGTTTTGCCTCCATGTTACCACAGAAAAAAAACAGACTATGTATAAGCCATGTCTTCATCACCAGTGAAATGTTCCTTGATTTGAAGACTTTGCCCAGTGACTTCATTGTTGATTTGCCAAAAAATGGTCACGCAGATTAGCTTCCAGCCCTTGGATCAATATGACAGCAAACAAACTCAGACCAGCAGCAGGCAACGGATAAAGTTCCACTGAACACGTCCCCTCCCAAACATTGACAGCTAATACCATTTGGTTTTCCACCTCCAGCCAACACTGTGGGGCAGCAGTCCAGCTCCTCAACATTTTTCACACCTAAGTCAGTGTTGGATTTTTCTGGGCTCATCATAATTTCAGTAATACCTTTTGCAGCCAGAAAATTACCATTATATTAACTATTTACTCTGACCGGGCATGGTGGCGTCACTGAGTATCTTGACCTGCGCGCACACTAAGCAACTCGAAACACAAGGTGACCTGCCAGTGCATGAGAGCAATAAAACAGAGCTTACATAGCTGTCAAGAGTTCTGGAGATGTTGTGCCTCCTGGAAACACCTATGCCTTGTTCAGGAAAACTCACTTTTGGGTGATATTTGCATAAATACTACCCCTTGCAGCCCTGGAGTCGGGACAGTTGACAGCTATGTGCACATAACAAGTTATTTACATGCTCTTTAGATCACATATATTTTAATAATAGATTTTGAAAATAACAATTCCTCCCCCCATCATTACATTGTGCTCTCCGCAGGAACTTAGACGTCGTGCTGGGCCATCCTTAGAGATAGGTCCTTGTTGCTAAGCAACAAACCAAACATATTTAGGCCAAACTTGATATAATTCAGGAGAATACTCAATCATTATGAATTTTGAAGAACTCTTTAATGGATGATTATAGTGGGGAACTCTGTTGTAGTGGAAAATTACAAGTTGCAAAAACAAAAGAGTTGAATGAAAAGTTTAGTCCTTCCGCATCTGTTATAAGAGAAAATAAAATAATAAAGTATATTAACTGGGAGGGAGAATTGCTTGTTCCGACTGAGCAGCTGCCTTATTCATCCATTGTATGATTTATACAGTATAATTTTGCTGCTATTCTGTAGAAAGTGTTAACACAAGAAGTGATGACTAATTGTTAGGCTATGCTTAAAATTTCTGATGGGTGGTAAGTTCCCCTGCCTCATGCCTCTTAACCATTCAAGATCCAGAGGTACAGTCCAAAATTTGGGACGCTGTCCCACTTTGCCAGAGGGTCAACTCAACAGTAAGATCCACTTTAAACCTTATCTGCATCTTTAGAATGTGTATGTATATATATATATATATATATATATAGGATAGACAGGATAGTATTAGATACACGGCTCAGCAGACAGTATCACACAGGATAGGATTAGATAAACGGCTTAGCAGACAGTAACACACAGGATAGGATTAGATACACGGCTCAGCAGACAGTACCACATAGGATAGGATTAGATACACATCTCAGCAGTCAGTAACACACAGGATAGGATTAGATACACAGCTCAACAACAGGATGTGCCAAAGGAGAGGACATTTTCATTCCAAGAATTCCACTCATTCCATCTGATTTGCCTTTCAATTTTAAACGCCTCCAGTTTCCACTTCGACAGGCATTTGCAATGTCCATTAACAAGGCTCAGGGACAGTCCTTGAAAATGGTAGGGATCGATTTGCAATCTCCATGCTTTTCTCATGCTCAACTTTACGTGGCCTGTTCAAGAGTCGGAACTGCCAAAAATCTGTTCATCTTTGCACCGAAAGTAAAACCAACAATGTTGTTTATCAAAAGGCTCTTGAATGAGTTGAAAATAACATACTATCAATACTTGGGTAATCATTTAGTTAATTTGTGGTGCAAATCTGTAGTGTTGAATATATGATGTGAAATGTTTTTATGTGCAATATAATCATTATAATTTGCTATAACTAACCACAGCTACTGTAGTTACTATGCTCGGGCAACACCGGGCTCTTCAGCTATTAGTTCAATAAAAGACTGAAACATTCCTGTCCTGTATTACATCACTTCTGGTCCAAACCATGTCTACTTCTTATTGCTGGATGAGGAAGATCCAAAAATTGCCTATCAATTCAGGAATTTCTGGGAGCTGTAGTTTTGAAGAACCATGGGTTGGAAACCGCTGCTTTTACCATATTAAACCACGTTTGGCTACAGATTTTCCAGTTATCACTTTGATGCTGATAATCTAGAAAACTATTCTAAATGCAGGCATATTTGTGATGTAAATGAGTATGTGAATATTATTGCATTGCAAACCTTGGATAAATCATCGCTCCATGGTTAAATCTTTGCAGGAGTCACATCCTGTCCTCTACAGTGTTCCCCGCATTTATTTCTATAGAGACACAATGAACCAACGTCATGTAAATCTAATGTTGATGGCGCATAATCACTGATGCAATCTCATTAAATCAATACCGTATTTCCGCTTGCTGTCTACAGCCCTGGTCTCTGTGCTTTAAATATAAATTCAATATAATCTCAGAAATTGTCAATTAAATGAAAGAAGATTTAACGTCGTATTCATGTTGAAATATCGTAATATTGTGACTCTTTGCATTATTATAAATCACAGTAAATATTTTAATGCTTTGTCCATCTTACGTTGTATTTGTGGCATTTCCCTAAATTAAACCATTAGATTATGGTAACGTGCAAAAAGTTAGGGTATATATATGTATCATGGAAGACGTTGCAGATTTCCACTTTCAGCAGAATCAATCGGCAATCAGACAACGTGGGAGAATTAACTTTTTTACTTGGGATGTACAGAAACCATTATCTTCATTGTTGTAATATAGAGGATTACAAGAGAAAATAAACCGAAGAAGTCACACAATGCAATATTAGAAAACTCTAATAATTGACACAGGTATAACTGTTGTTTGCTCAAGATCACAAGAATAAGCCTGCAGCTGTTGTATGCTGCAATAGGAGGCAGCCTACCTGGGTGATACGGTGCCCATGAAAAGAGAGAGCGCATTCCAGGCTGGTCTGAGATATTTTAATACATTATATGGTAAGGACCTGCACAGGAATAATGTGGTCTACCGGGGTTATACTTGCCAAGACTACGATATGATCTCCTGGTGTTTGCTTGCTCTTAAAACCTCTCTTGCACATTAGAGAAAAGTTAGTCAAACCAATCAATTTTCACTAGCAGAGCAGATTATCCTATGTTGATGTTCAGAGCCAGAAGGATCAAGACTCCTCTCTATTTCACATAAAAAGTTTCAACTTGTTGCAGAAGTAATACATTTACAGACTATGCAAGTAGTCAAATTGTGTAGCTTTAACGAATGTTTCCCAAAAATTAAATGTGCGATGAATCACAAATATTCCAGTTGTCCTAAAAAGATGAGAATGGCACCCTGAGATCTGCAAGGACCATATCCATCATCTTTCAAGCTCTCTGTTGCAATCACCTTTAGATCCAGGTTCATTAAAACATAGCTGCTGCCTTCCCTGCCTTGGAATTTATACAGGCTATGATAGTCCTTTTTGATTGGCTGGACTATATTATGCATTAGTTTGCTGTCACACACTATCTGCAGAATTTGGTCACTGTTTTATGGCTTTCTCTTTCTCTGCCACTAAGTTTTTAGGTCTGCCATTCACTCTCTAACCAGACACACCATAAAAAAAAATGGCCGCTGCCTTCTCTGCCTTGGCTTTTACACAGGCTATGACAGTTTTTCCTTATTGAGTGCACTATACCATGAGTTGTGATACTTGTATTGGTTTATAGGGAAGCTCACTCTGGCTAATCTTTTTTATTATGTGAAATCGAAATATGTGATGTAATTACGTAATTGTCTAATGAAATATGTGATGACTGAATTCTTAAAAATTTGACACACAATCAATTTGCCTTCAATCAATTTGCTCATCTCTAATACGTAGAAATCTTTACTCACTTGATGTATTTGAAAAAAATAAAACACAAATATCACATGAATTATTTATTGCGATCCCCCTTGGCAAATTTTCAGCTTTACAGAAAGGCTCTGTGACTTCCCATATCAGCCGGAACGTTTGTGACAATCAAATCATTCTAATCTCCTAGCATTTAGGACATTCTTTCCAAGCCCCGGATGCTCTGTATATATATTGTGTTCTGCAGGCACAGCAAGCAATTTATATAACTGTACTAGTATGGCCCTGTAATAAGCCATGCTTTTTCAGGCAAAACATCTGTAAGTTTTATTTGTTGCTACCTATCCTCCCCGGGAAATAGAAATGTACATCAAAAGCTGATATACAAGAAGGCAGACATCTGAATGCATCACTACAATATGTAAAATTGCCGTTTGGAAAACAAATTGAGATTTGATATGCAGTGTAGGCTGCGGCATAAAATGTGCATTCGCACACATATATTACATGCATTCTTGGTTCCATACAGATTCCGAAGTTTATGATGTGGATAGGAACATGATGATCTTAGCCTGGCGTGCCGTAAAATATTCTGTAAATAATCCTAAAACAAGCTGTGTTGTATGATTTTTTTCACAGCTGGAGTACACGTTTTTATTACAGCTAAACTGGGAACGCAAATTAAAATCCTTCTCCTTTCGCTAAGCTGCCATTTTAAATGGGCCGCTGACAACTCTGAGGGTGAGGGGTGAGGTTGTCATTAACATGTTAATTAGAAATAGTCACAAATCGGGAGCTTTATTGAAAGTTAAGGAAATTTTACAGACATGCATTTCAAGAGGCTTCAAAATAGTGCATAATTTTGTCTTAGGGCTCGTGCGCATGACCATATTTTTGGTCTCTGTGTATTCCGATCCGAGTGCGATCTGAGCCAGTGTTATTCTATGGTGCCGTGCACATGACCATATTTTTGGTCCCAGTGTGATCCAATCCAAGTGCGATCTGAGCCAGTGTTATTCTATGAGGCCAAGCACATGACCGTATTTTTGGTCGCAGTGTGATCTTAACCAATGTTATTCTATGTGGCCATGTACATGACTGTATTTTTGGTCTCAATGTGATCCGATCCAAGTGCAATCAGAGCCAATATTATTCTATGGGGCCATGTACATGACCTTAAATTTTGGTCCCAGTGTGATCGGATCCATGTGAGATCTTGGCCAATGTTATTCTATGTGGCCATGCACATAACCATATTTTTAATCCCAGTGTGACCTGATCAAAGTGCCATCGCGGCCAATCCTATTCTATGGGACCATGCACATCACCGTATTTTCAGTCCAAATGCAATCTGATCTAAGTGCGATAAGGACCAATGCTAGTCTATGGGGCCTTTCACATGTCCAGTTTTTTCATTGGGCCAAGCTGGTCCAAGGAAAAAAGTGCAGCATGCCTGAGTTGCATCCCAGTCGGCCATACAAGTCAAAGAGTCAGTGGAAAACATCATACAGCACTCGGGTGACACCTGGGTGTAGTGCCGATTTCCATGGACTGACAGAAAGGAGAAGATGGAGAAATTTATTTTTTCCATCTTCTACTCATCCGTTGAAATCGGATAACACTGTGATCACACTCTGATCAGAGTTTGATTTACATAATTGGCTTGATTCTTTCGGATGAGAGAATATACGTTGGTGTGACCCTAGCCTAATGTTCCCCAACTTCAGTCTTCAACAGCTACTAACAGGTCATGTTTTCAGGATTTCCTTAGCATGGCTAAGGGGATAATTGCAGTACATGCACAGGCAAGAATTCCAACACCTGTGAAAAACTAAGGAAATCCTGAAAACATGACCGGTTGGAGGTTTTTGAGTGCTGGAGTTGCGAAACACTGCCCTAGCCTAATAATGAGAATTTAACATAGGCCAAGTTACATTTAAAAAGAAACAAACAAACTGAGCTTTACTTACCCTCCTGTGGTGCATCACTGTGCCTCTACTGCTACCCCAATCTCTGTTATTTGGGTGCACTGTTGAAGCACTCCAGCCAATCAATGAGCTCAGTAGCTCCTCTGATGTAGACAGCACAAGCTGCTGAGCTTATTAAGTGACTGCAGTGCTGTCAACATGATGTCGCTGCTGGAGCCGAACAACAGAGACTGGGGAAGCAGTGGAGACTCAATGAAGCTTAGTTTGTTTTTTTTTACAACTGACTGTACTTATGGGCAAAAGTTTTTTGAAACAACCCCCTTAAGAAAATAATTTAAAACTGGAGATGAGTGAACAAGGGTGGAATTGAATTCTATTCATATTTTAACAAAATCCTCATCTGCCAAAATGTGGATTTTTAGTATTTCGCTTCTGTGAGGATTCTGTAAATTTGTGGACACCTGCCACCAGTCTTCTGAACCTTAAAGGTCCATCAAAGGGTTTTACAAAAATGAAAAAAAAGTTACTTCTGATATGGAAATTTAATTAGGATAAAAATATCCTGTGTTTGCTGCTTGCCATGTCCAAATCTCTATATAATGTCTTTTTGAGCGCTCAGAACGAAATGAGGACTGTCCACACGAAAGTGTCAGTATAACAGTTCGTCAAAGACATACATTTATTATTGTTTCAAGGTTTTATACGTTTACAAAAAGGGGCTGGTTAGTCAATTAACATACAATTAAAAGCTGCTAGATTATTGGCTGTTCTAGTGTAAATATGATAATTATGATTAAAAGAGCTGAAGTTGCAGAATTATTGTTTTATATTCTTGTGACCTAGTTGCCTTGCATAACTATAATGTAAACAACAGATATCTAATAGGACATTTTGTACTTCATGCATTTGTTCCTTTACGAAGGTCTTATGGAGGCCAGATTTCTTTAAAACGACTGATTATATCTGGCCTAGAAATATGTGAGCACAAGGTTTTTTAGCAAGTGAGATCTATCTAACTGTGAACTGTGAATACATATATGTGAATATACTTTGAATATATGGAAGAAATATATATTTCCATGACAGTCCCCCCTTAGATACCACTTGCCCTAAAAACCTGCTCCTGGCCCAAAGCGCTGCAACTCTTTTGTGCTGCCGGTGAGTTGAGACACCCCTAGTACATGCCTCCCCCACCGAATACAGACTTTTCGCAAATGGGCGGTCAGGAGGACTGTCCCTGTCGGGGGTTTATGTGTTTGCAATCATAATCTCATAGTTGATATGATGTTTCATCAAGGATGTGTATTCTCAGTCTGGAGGTAGTTCGGAGATCTGTCAAGCCAGGCAGTTCCATCCGGACTGGTGCGAGGTCCAAGATGGTGAGTGGCATCAAATTGGTTGTCTCCTGAACAGTTTTTTCCATTTTCCTGCGGATACAAGGAATAACACAGCAACCAGTAATTAATGCAAAAATGAGAACCCCCATAATGGCTGTCCCAACCTGTGCCAACATTTTCTGCCACCCACTCATCCACCCAAAGTATCGATCCCATGGGTCAGTGACACCTGAGTTCTGTTTCAGTTCCTCTGATAACTCAGTAAGTTTCTGTATTGCCATTGTGACTTTACCATTTGGGCCAGTGTTGTCTGGGATGTAGGTGCAACAGGTGTCTTTGATCATTTTGCAAACACCTCCTTTCTCAGCTAGAATCATATCCAAAGCCATTCTATTCTGGAATGCCATAATGGAAGTGGGGCCTAACTGTGCTGCCAAACCTTTTACAGCATCTATGGTGAAGTTAACAAATCTCTGCTGGTTATAATAGATGTAATTTATCCAATCAACATTTTTGTTTATAGTGACTCAAATCCTGCTTTAACTTGGTCTCTGGCCTTGAACTCATCAGGTAGGTCATCTGGTCATCTGTCTGGTCAGTCAGAGCATCCACGACGTCCTTCATGGCTTAGGTGTCTCTCCTGGTACGGGAGCTTCCTTGCAATGCGATACGTGGATTCAAACAGGCTTTCCCTCTAGTTACACAGAGGTTGATGTCATCTGGGGCTCTTGGACAGGATCATCAAATCTGGCAGTGAGGAGAAAAACTCGAGAATGGACATTAGTTTTTGACCAATTCAATTACATAAGTGTTATGATTTGGTAGCTGAGGAGAGCAGGCAAAAAAAGTAATACACCAGAGAGGTTGGAATCTATGGGATTGCAGTACCCTGACTAACCACCACAACTAAAGGCAGCCGTGGAGCGTTCCTACGTTGGTCCTAGACGCCTCGTCATAGCCTGAGAAGCTAACTACACCTAAAGATAGAAAAAGGAAAGCTATCTGCCCCGGAGCAGATCCCCAAAGAACATAGGAAGCCCCCAAACATGTAATGGCGGTTAGACAAGAGGAAATACAGACACAGACAGAAAATAGAATGAGCAAACGCTGGGGCCCAATCTGTCTAGATAGAAGAGGATAGGAAAGGCACTTACTGCAACCCCAAAAAACCCTGAAAAGTACCAACTCTACTAATTACAAAAACACCTGAGATCACACGACCTCTACCACCTAAATTAGTTCTCTGGTGTAACAAAAACTAAACAGCAACCACTGAAAAAACTGGAAAAGGCAAATGAACAAACAGTGGCTGAACTAAACTGAGAGGAGCATAAGCCCCCCGAAGGGGACCCGGCAGACCCCCACAGAAGTGCAGGACAAAATGCAGGCACCAAAAAACTAAAAGAAGAAAATGTCTTATCTGTTAGCAGAAGATGCAGGCACGAAACAGCTTTTCTGGGTCTCTGGGAGTGTGCCTTATGCTAAACAGTGCAATAGGGAGTGTGTCATGCCATGGTTTGCGTGTCTCTTGGGCAATTTTTCAGCATTCTATTCTTAAGTGTTTCGTTCAGTTTTTCTACCTTCCTGCTGCTCTGGGGGTGGTAAGGAGTGTGTAGGCCTAAATCTGACACTACTGCTAATCGGGTCTTGTGTGTCAGATTTGCTGTGAATGCGGGTCCCTGATCACTTTCTATCATTTCTGGAACCCCGTATCTGCACACTATTTTCCGAAAGTAGCTTCGTTGCAGTAGTCTTTGCTGACTTGGAAGGCTTCTGTTCATCTTGAAAATTCTTCTTTTGACCACAATGGCGTATTTGAATCCTTCACTTGGCGATATCTGGATGTGCTCTATCTGGATCCTTTGAAGCTGGTAAAGTCGTCTTTCCAGATGAGGTGAGGGGGTCTTTCTTCCATACGTCCAGGCTTGCATTTGCCGCAGGTCAGACAGCTGCTGGTGAATTTGGCTGTTAGGGTGGAGATCCCTGAAGCGAACCAGTAAGCACCAATCAGATCATTCATTTGTGTCTTTGATATGTTGATGTGGGTCCATGTACCCATTGGACCACCATAGGGTGCATACTTTGTGGTAGGCAGAGTTTGAAGTCTATTATTGATAGCCTTCTTTCTTCACGTGTTGCTTTTTTTTTTTTTTTTTCCCATTCAGCTCTTCTTCTCCTTTTGGAGCTTGGTCTTGTAACTTCTTGAGCAGATTCCAGGACGTCTCTTTGTCAGGTTTCTTGTCTTCAGTCGTCATGTAGTAGCCGTCCGGCTCTACGACCTCTCCCACTTCTCCATGTTGTCTTCCTTTGGCTGCTTCTTTGGCTGCCATGTCCGCCATGTTATTGCCTCACGCCTCTTCTGTTCTCAGTTTTCCATGCACTTTTATTTTTCAAATTGCCACCATTTTGGAAGTTGGAGTATACCCAGTAGGTCCCTGAAGGCTCCATGATGCTTCACGGTTGTCCCGTTTGCTGTGATGAAGTCCCTTGTAGCCCAGATGGGTCCAAAGTCGTGTGCTATGCCATGCGAGTACCTGTAGTCCGTGTAGATGTTTGCAGTCTTGCCTTCTGCCATCTGGCAGGCCTTCGTCAGCGCTATCAATTCTGCTTCCTGGGCTGACAGGCTAGGTGACAGACTTCTGGACCACAGGATTTCTTGATTGCTGGTCACTGCACTTCCTGTGTTGAAACTTCTTCTGGAGCCATCCAAGTATCCCCCCTTGGGAGTGGGAGTAGAGTGGCCGGGCTGAGGACTGTAGGTCTGGAGACGGTGACATTATGAGACAAAGGCAATAGAGGCGCCACAAAGATGCCTGGCGGTGGAGAGATTACTGTTGGTTGAGCTTGATTGAAGATTGCCAAGATGTCATGTGGAGTGATAGTTTCCAGTGACTGTCCAAAAGTGATGTCAGCAACCTTGTCCAGGAGGGTGTGTGCTGCAGATACTGCCATCAGGCAGGAGGGTGCTCTTCTTGCAACTGGATCCAAGCGGGCTGAGAGGCAGCCTAAAAGTCTCTGTTTTCCCCCGTGAATCCGTGCCAGGACTCCAATAGCATGACCTTCTTTCTTCCATCAGGTAGACGGAAAGACTTTTCATAGTCAGGTAGGCCTGGTATTGGCGCTGAGACTGTGGAGTTCTTCCAATCTCCTGAATGGGTTGAAGGCTGCGTCTGATAGAAGGAGCGGGGTTGCGTTGATGCAAGCGCACAGAGGCTGCATTAGGTCTGAGGCATCAGGGATCCAGGTTCTGCAATATGACACTAGACCAGGGAAGGCCTGCAGCATTCTTGGAGTTGTTGGGGGAGCCATCTTCTCCATAGTGGTCTCCCAGTCTTTTGACATGTGTTTCGTCTGGTGGGCAATACAGTGTCCCAGGGATGTAACTTGCTTCTGGCATCACTGGACTTTGTTCTTCCAGACCTTGCGTTGCTGTTCTTCCAGGTAGAGTAGGAGAGACAAGGAATAGACTGTGCAGGTGTTGATGTCAACCACACAAAATAGAAGGTCATCCACGTGTTGTAGAAGAGTGACTCTTGCATATTCTGCAATCCAGTTGACGAGGATGGAGGACATTGTCTTGGTGAAACTTAAAGGGCTTCTTTTGAGCACCTTGAGACAACACTGTCCATATGCACTGCACTGGTGCGTGAAAGCAGGCTTCCAGGTGGAGGGGAAACACTGAAGAAGGTACTGGCCAGGTTGATCACCGTGAATACCGTTGCGGTGACTGGGACTCTTGAGAGCAGAGTGTGATGGTTCAGCACTGTTGGGGTTTCAAATACCGTAGCCTCTTTCGCGGCCTCCAGGCCTTGCACCATTCTGAACTCAGTGGGGATTACAGTCTTTTTCTTCACTGTGGAAAGCTGGGATTGATTCCGATGGGCGAGGCAGCCCAGTTTGGCCTTGTCCTTCAGTATGTGGCAGGGGACTCCCATCTGCTGGTGCAGAGCTGGTGGGAAAACAAGCCGTCTACTAGGATCCACATCATGAGAGATGACGACCAGCTGGCTTTCTTGTTCTCCACCAAGACAGTTACTGTGTTAGCACCTGTTCTGGTCACAGGGGGTCTTCTTGTTGGGACGTCTCCTTAAACGGCTGCTTTTTTTCTCAGCACGGGCCATCAGTAGTTTCTTTTTCTCCAGCTTGGTCTCAGGTCAGTATTTGTGCACAAGTTTGAAGAGCTGAGTGGCCTTTTTCCGGTCTAGGGCCTGGGTGAACTGGTTGATTGCAGGGGGCACCTCCTGGTGCTTGCAAAAGATGAACCTCTGGCGTTAGAGCTGGATGAGGTGTTGCCATTTCATGAAGCGAGTAGAGTCCTTCTTGAGTTGAATATCCTGGCCAATGTCAAAGTTCTCAGGCCGTCTTCTTAGGCGAGCTCACTTAGACCTTCAGTTGGTCAGAGACATCTTGACCCTGGGTGATGGAGTGGTTTTTTCTGGTACTATGTCCAGCACCTCCTGTGATAGGTCTGCAGTGTGGTTGTTTGAGGTTCCTGTTTCTTCTTGGGTCAGGGGTGAAGAAAGTGTCATGGTCCCATCTTCCTGGAACACTCTGGTCGCTTTCAGCTTCTGCAGTAGGTCCACTCCCAATAGGTTGAGGGTGCAGGTTTTTTACACAACAAACTGGGACATGATGGAGTGTTCTGGCTGAGTCCACACGCTCAGGGGCTTCATAATCTGGAAATATCTGACTTGACCATCAATTCCCATGCAGGAAGCAGAAGATTCTGATAGGTAGGTGAGGTTGCGGAGTTCCACAAGAAAAGATATGACTACGCCATCCACTCTCAGGATATTGGTCCCACTGGTGGGGTTCCTTGTGGACTTGGTGTGCTCTTGTCCTATGGACGGGGTTCTTCACTGCTTTCTGTGTTTCTTCCTTGGCTTGCTTCTCTAGAAAAAGTGGTGGGTCGTAGGGGTTCTCTGCAGCGGTTCCGGTAATGGCCAAGCTTGCCACATTTGTAACACTTGACATTTCTTCTGTCTTTAAAACGTGGTTGGCCATCTGGCTCTGAGACCACCATCAGGGGAGCTGTTTTGCGCACTCCTGGCTGGGATTCTATCCCTTTTGCGACTGTGAGAAGGGTGTCCATTGCTATTGACCTGTACTCAGGCCTAGCTACTATCAGTGGCTTTCTGATTGGTTCTCTCAGTCCATGCACAAAGGCCTGTGCCAACATCTGTCTGTGTATCTGATCATGAATATTGAAGCCCAAATCTTGAAACACTTGCATCACTCTGCCATGGAACTTCTCCACAGACTCTGTCTTTTCTTGACTCGTGACATGTAGGCTGAGAGTTTGTCCTGTCAGTCTGCTTTTGGCCCATTCTCTGAGTTGCTCAATTAGCTTTGGTCCTGTCTCCCAGGCATACGCATCTAACTCTGTTGGAAGCTTGAAGTGTTCTCTCATAATTGGCCAGAATGCATCACCTGCTTTTATTTCCATTACGGTCCAGAGATCAGTCCAGGCTGCTGCATACGTTCGCTGGATCTGCTGCATTTTTTGGCAAAATGGCATGGGGTGTATCCCTGGGTCTGGCAGCATACTGATCACCTGGCTTGGGATGAAGGGCTCATAGGATGGTGCCTCTATCTGTCCCTGCTCTATTGGTGCTTGTGTGTTTTCTTCCCTAGTATTGGGCAGCATGTGTGATGTTGCATCTTCATCTTCATCAGATAAGAAGTGACATGGTGTACTTGGTGCATACACTGGGTGAGATTTGGGCTTTAAAGTTGTCTTGCTGCATGGGGATTTCCCACTTCCTTGCTGAGGCTGCGGTGGATCAGTGTCATGGTTCCATGCTAGCAGCCCTGTAGCTATACCACTCCCCTGTGAAGCCCTAGCAGTGGACTGTTGTGTCTGGGGGCTACATGTAGCGTTTTGTGTAGGGAGATCTGTACTTTCTTCTCCTGATATAATGACTGGCAATGTTTGTACTGTGCTTGGGATAGACAAAGTGCCCTGTTCTGGAAACACTGAATACAGGGACACCACATTGCTTGGATTGGGCGTTGACACAGTTGATGACGAAGTAGAAAAAAGAGGAAGAGAAGGGAGGTGTGAGGGAGGAGCGAGAGAAAGAGGAGGGGAGGGAGAGAAGAAAGATGGAGGGGGAGTCCCCCTGTGACTCTTGAGAGGGGATGGTTGAAACAAAAATGCCTTCTCCCTGTGGAGAGAGGCGGGGAGCGTTTTTCCCTGTACAAGGCTCCTTACTCAATGAGAGCAGCCTACACCTGTCCCGTGTCTCCACATGATGGACATGTGATGTGTTTGACTCTGAATTCTGCTCTTGTGACATGTCAGTGATCTTTTTCTCACAGATGATTTAACACCTTTTCATACTTATTCACATAAAAAAAAATCACTTCCTGGTCCGTTCAAATTAACTTGCTGTATCTTTTACACGATGCACCGCTGCTCTTTTATAGCAGATGGTAATCTATTAAACTTTCCCGTTACCTTTCAAATAACAAAAAACAAGAAAAAACATTTCATTATGCAGCGTAAAGGCTGCCTGTCTATTTGCTTCTCACGTACTCTGACATTCTATTCACATGCCTAGCCCTTCGATTCTTACGTACTGTGTGTATTCCAAAAACATATTCAACAAATTTCCTCGCCGAATGCCCGACGGGTGGGGCTACTCAGACCACTGCGTAGTTTGTGTCTGCTCTCTCCCTCAGCCTGTAATTCTCCTTATCTATGTGACCTTGTTGTAAAGCAAGCTTGTAGAAAAAAAAATGGCTGGAGAAATAAAGCTCTAGAGAAAAAATCTCCCAAAATCATTCAAAAATGTACTTAAAAGAAAAATTTTAAAAACAAAAGTTAGATTTAGTAAAAAACTCTAGAAAAAGTAAACATAAAAAAAATAAATTCACCAAAAAGGGGAGAAAAGAAAAACCGTATTAATCATAAAACTCTGAAAAACAACACTTGTTACTAAAACAGCTAATTAAAAATCTCTGGAATGTCAGCTGGCTGCTTCCCCCCTCCCTTCCTTATATCTCTGCTTGCTTTCTCTATAGGCACTGAAATCACGTAACAAAAAAAAAAATTATTATTCCTCAGAATAGCAAAAAATGAATATAGTTCAGTCTGAATGCCTGATAATTCTCACGTTAAAACCTGTAGCCAAAAAACTAGCTTAAAAAAATAAAAATCAAAGCCAAGAAACAGAATGTCTGATAACGTGATTAGCAGAGGAGGGGGGTCAAAGGGGTTTTCTCGCTGCTGCAGCCAGCACACTGCTCTGAATGAGTTACTGACAGAGCGCACGGAGATGTGATTTAAAGCGACAGTACCTGATACAGACAATGAGACAGACACCCGGGAGAATACGAATCCCTCTTTTGATGATCTGTGACACATACAAGCTGCTCTGGTAACTGATAACTCACCAATTGCACTGAGCGCGGTGAGGCTCAAGGTTCTATCGCTCTGTACCGTACGCCCTGGCCGGTGCGCTGGTCACAGTAATCTGCAATAGCCTTCATCAAAATTCTCACTATCCACGTCTGATTTGACTGGGATGGCCTCCCGGTGCGTGGACAATTATTGTGAGAACTTATCCAAACAAAGCTTCTGCCCTTCACGTCTGATTTGACTGGGATGGCTTCCCAGTGCGTGAAAGTTTACTGCAGAAACTTAACCGAACAAAGCCCTCGCTTCCACAACTGGATTTTTTGGGATAACTTCCCTCCAATATGTGAAGAATATCTGCGTGGACTTATCCAAAACAAAGCTCCCGCCCTTCACGTCTGATTTCACTGGGATGGCCTCCCGGTGCGTGAAAGTTTACTGCGGGAACTTATGCAGCAATTGTCTTTTGCTATACAGCCCCAGAGATCAGCAAGCAAAAACACAGTCACCGTTCCAACTTTCTCCCGGTTCACATAAAACATGAAACATATACAGCACAGCAGCAACCAACTCGGCTTATATCCCAGGGCTTTTGGATAAGGGTATGGACTTTTTACACAACCTGGGAATGCGGTGATGACCACGTCCGACCGGCTGGAAGTGTAGGCTAGGACTAGGCACAGGGAACATTCAGGTAAGATGACAAAGTTTTCTTACCTTACTGATGGAGCTGCAGTCTCCGTCCCGTGTGCCAAGGCCAGGGCCAACACCCCCGTCCCTCCGGTCGGCCGAGTCCTCGTGCGTTTCGTCCAATGCCCCGCGTGCAGGCGCCAACTGATATGGAAATTTAATTAGGATAAAAATATCCTGTGTTTGCTGCTTGCCATGTCCAAATCTCTATATAATGTCTTTTTGAGCGCTCAGAACGAAATGAGGACTGTCCACACGAAAGTGTCAGTATAACAGTTCGTCAAAGACATACATTTATTATTGTTTCAAGGTTTTATACGTTTACAAAAAGGGGCTGGTTAGTCAATTAACATACAATTAAAAGCTGCTAGATTATTGGCTGTTCTAGTGTAAATATGATAATTATGATTAAAAGAGCTGAAGTTGCAGAATTATTGTTTTATATTCTTGTGACCTAGTTGCCTTGCATAACTATAATGTAAACAACAGATATCTAATAGGACATTTTGTACTTCATGCATTTGTTCCTTTACGAAGGTCTTATGGAGGCCAGATTTCTTTAAAACGACTGATTATATCTGGCCTAGAAATATGTGAGCACAAGGTTTTTTAGCAAGTGAGATCTATCTAACTGTGAACTGTGAATACATATATGTGAATATACTTTGAATATATGGAAGAAATATATATTTCCATGACACTTCTACTCACCACTCATTTCTCCGCCCTTCTCCTTCACCCGTTCGGGCCTCGTTGCATCTTCTGAACTCCGCTGCTAACACTTAAAACCTCGGCTCATGTGTGCGCAAGGTCACAGCGCACATAATGATGTCACGATGTTGTGACCTTGCACAGAGCCTTCCTTGTTCTCATCAGAGCAGAAAATTCTGTCTCACTGTAAGAAGTCTGGGGATTTCAGTGTGAAAGACGGAGACCAGAAAATGTGAGGAGGACCAGCTGGGTGACGGTGAGGAGCAGAGGGGACAAAGAGGTGAGCGATGAGGTGAATAGAAGTATTTTTTTAAATTTTTTATTTACTGTAGGGATCCCAGAGCACAACAAGGGATATTAAATTCATGGAGTCCTGGAGAAGTTAGTCTCTGAAAAGTTATTCCCTGGAAAATCCACACATACAGGTGAATTCAAATTTTGTCTAATTTGTTCATCTCTAATTTTAATGTAGAGACACATTGCAAATCGCTCCACATACAAAACCACCACAAAATTAGTTTTTAGACGTAGGACCCAGAATGTAAATTTTCATCGCCTTGATCTTAGAACATGGGAAACTAGGGAAATCAAGCTATGAATATAGCCAGTGAGTTTGGGTGGCAATATACTGGGGTTTAGTCTTGTGGTGTAACGTAAGGAATGGGGCACACTGGAGGTTGCCCTGGTTGCCAAATTCCATGGCAGCATCACATTTAGCCCCACCCTGCTCCTACTGCCACTTTTTCTTGGAACCACGTAGGGTTGTAGAGAGGGTCCACCTGGTGGCCAGTGAACTACATTGTTAAAACAGCCAGGGAATGCTTCGACATCTAGGTCAGTGTCATATAGACCAAAGAAGTTGAGATGAGTTTGTCACTGACAGCTGCATTCTACCTAGTCAGCAATGGAGAAAACAATGCTCTTAGTTTAAGGAAGTGAGCTGGTTCATCTTATACACTGCCTATGCAGAGCCCATCAGCCTATGACAAATATTTTTTGACTGCTGCACTCTGCAAAGACTGAAACTGAATTACAAAGCTTTTCAGTGTAATCAAGTGAGTTTTGACATTTTGGTTGCTGCCAATGCCGAGTGCAACAGTCAATGATAAATTACTGACAAATACTTCACTCTATGTAGGAAGCAACTCAAATGAGAAATGCTCTGCTGTACTCTCCTACAGTCTACAAGGTAAGTTTAGGGCTAGAAAAATGTATTTGACTAGGGCTGGAGTCCCCATGGATGTATCCTCTCTGTAATCATGTTCACAGGGTCCATTTTAGAGGGAACCTGTGTAAGGGTCTGCGGAACGCACCAAATATTTGATGTAGAAAGGTGCGTTCGCAGCCCGGGGTCCACCGTGCAGGTGAAGCCTGCTGCTGGTAAAATGGCGCAAGAAGCGAACTCTGTTATCCCGCAGAGTCGCCAAAATAAACGCCGTAACGCGCTGTGGCAATAAGTGCGAACTCTGTTATTCCACAGAGCCGCTAGAAGGAGTGCCGCAGCACTATATGGCGATGTGTGCGAACTCACTAAACACAACTGAGTCGCAAAGTAAACACGCTAGGGCGCTGTCTAGTGTTGAAAGCGAACCCTGTTACGTCACAGAGCCGCTGAGGAAAAGTTCTGTGTCCTGTCAGGCACCCAGGTACACAGTT
This sequence comes from Oophaga sylvatica, assembly GCA_033576555.1. Taxonomy (NCBI): domain Eukaryota; kingdom Metazoa; phylum Chordata; class Amphibia; order Anura; family Dendrobatidae; genus Oophaga; species Oophaga sylvatica. The sequence goes on along the minus strand of JARQOD010000010.1, from coordinate 25,571,122 downwards.
AAGTGCTAAGCGAACATAGAACGTGATCATGCGCTAATGTCCTCGCGGGAGTCACCCGCAATCTATGGCGTCTGAACACCAGACCCTGAATACGGCAGTCAAACTCCTCACCGGTTATGCCGGTAATCTAGGGCATCTAGGACACCGACCCTGACCAGCTAGCATACCAAACTCCTCACCGATTAAGTCGGTATTCTAGGGGCTTATTTCAACCGGGGCCCTAACCACACACACGCATGACCACACTGGCGCATAGCATATAAAGATTGATACTAGCGCATGGCGGCTCAGCATTGCCACCCTTTTATAATAACAGCTACAGGACCTGCCAGAAACAAGGACCAATGAAACTTGTTCCAGAGCTCCAGTAGTCACAGGACCTTCCTGGCAGACCAATAGGAGCTGCTGAAGTACCTGAGCATGTGACCCCTGATCTCCAATGAGAGATCTCACCCTGGGCATGCTCAGAAGGGGAAACGCAGGACTTCGTCCCAAAAACGTCTGCTCCAGCACTGGCTATAATAGCAGATCCAGGAGAGGCAGCAGCAAGTCACTGCACAGTACTGGAATGGGCAAGACACTGGGACCTACGTCTCTGCTGAGCAGGCTCCACTGTGGCCGGAGATGAATGGGGGACCGCAGTGGGACTGGTTCGAGACTCCCCTTGTGCAGCAGCGGGAACTAACAACCTGTCAGGTCCACCATCCTCTCCAATCCAGAAGCATTCACTTATTTATGAGCAAATTTTCCTGCCTAACCAGCCCTGTGTAACGTTACTGAGCGAAAACAAGATATAAAAAAAATAATTTATAATGTCCCCGTTTGCTATGTTAATGAGGGCTTTGACTAGTCAATGGGGCGTTAGTTGCCCCAGACTAGCCAGCCCTGTTTCCATGTTATCACGCCCCTGTGGGCGTGACAACATAATTTGAATGAGCGGCGTCATCGCCGCTCATGCAAATCTAGAGCATGCGTACCGCTCATTCCGGCAACGTCACTCCTTCTCTGAAGCCAAGTGTATGCTTCCCGGCTTCAGAGGCCCACACTGCACATATCTGGAAGTTTGGAAGATAGCTTTTGGTCATGCGCAGTGCTCGCCTCTTAAGCCGGGAAGCTTACACCTGGCTTCAGTGTTGCAGTGACGCTGCTTTAATGAGTGTTGCGCATGTGCTAGATTTGCATGAGCGACGATACCCTGGAAAGAAGTCCGACTAGTCTGGGAAACTAATGCCCCATCAACTAGTCAAAGCCCTCATTAGCATAGCAAATGGGAACATTATAAATGTTTTTTTAGACCTTGGTTTCACTCAATAACATTATACAGGGCTGGTTAGGCAGGAAATTTGCTCATACATAAGTGAATGCTGCTGGATTGGAGTCCATAGGTGACCTGACATGTTCCCTTTAAGGGTCAATCAAGGAGCATTGTAACTTTACAAGGGGTGCTCATGACATTATTATTAGATTAGGGGACGCTTAGAATATTGTTACTTTTTAAGGGTGACCTTGGGGAATTCTTACTTTTTAAGGTGGTACATACAGCACTTGGGACCAATATTCCTATACAAGGAGGAACACGGAGAATCATAACCTTCAAATGGACACACAGGCGTCTACTATGATTTTTTTTCGCATAGACGGTGGCTTGCAACCAAACTGAATGTGACTCTCATGGTAAGAATGGTTGAGGCCTTCTGGACTAGGGTTAGGTTTAAGGTTGGATCTAGGGTTAGGGATAACGCTTGTATTAGGAATAGGGTTAAGTTTACAGATAGGGTAATAAAATAGATATAGTAAAAATAAAAAATGTGATAAAAAAGTAACCAGAAATGTAGCAATGTATACCTTTATTTTTAAAATGCTATGTCTAAGAGTTTCGGAGGCGCAAAATACTTTCCGAAGGCGCCGGCACCCCACACTATGCCAATGGCAGTTGTGGCCAGCTTCTATACAACATAGGAAGATAGCAGTAGGGTACATGGCACATGTTAGTTTGAGGTCCTGTTATAGAGGATATGGCTGTACAGACACAAGGAGAGACCTGATGCTGATGAACGAGCTGGCTTGCAACTTTATAACTCAGCTATTTTTCTCAATAGCCATCCATAGATGTCAGCGTGGATGGCTGTCCGGCAATGATGAAGTCTCTTATAATGTGTGCACAGGACAGATAGATGAACCTTGACTTGTCAGAGGCTGGAAATTTCTTCTTCCAACATAAAGTGCTTTAATCTAATGGCAGATGTATCAGCGACTAGAAGCGAAACGAGCAAAGTCTTCCTGTTGATGCATCTTGACAAATCCAATTTAAATCAAAATGGGAAGTTTACCAATTGCTGGGATTTAATTATGTTGAGTAGATCAACTTAATGACTTGTAATAAATTTAAATACATAGAGTAAAATCATGTCAGACAAAAGCTTAGGATTTGTGGTCACTGGCGGCTAGACGTGGGGACGGATTGCCAATAAGGAAAGACGAGAAATAATCTTTAATTTTTTTTTCCTTCTTTTGCTGTTATTTATCACATTAGAAATTGATCTATGCTTTATAGGAAATTGGTTTACAATATATTCAATATTCGGCTTTTTTCCTCTCTTTTGTTTTCTTTCTTCTTCTGCTACAAGAACTCTGGCGCTGCTGTTCTTTAAAGTGTTTATTCAAGGAAAAGTATTTTTTTCACTATGGGCTGAGCAATTAACAGGCAGTCGGTTGATAACTACCTGGACAACCCAAAGAAGATATTCAAAGTAGACCAATAAAAAAAATATAATACTTTATTAACAAATAATGTGATTACACAAAAAAAGGGACGGAGCGGTAGCGAAACACGCGTTGGAGTGGTGTGTGTGGGGCAGTGGAGCATCAGACGGGTTGGTATCTGATTTCTCACGTTTTTTCTCCACATTACTATGGCCTATTATATTGCTTACAATTAATGCACCTTTTTCTTTCGTATATCGGCAGTTATTAGAATCATGCTTTTTTATATTCACTATTATGTTATTTTACATTTTATTAAAAGCATGTATTAATACTGAATTACCGTATATACTCGAATATAAGCCGAGATTTTCAGCCCATTTTTTAGGGCTGAAAGTCCCCTTCTCGGCTTATATTCGAGTCATATACCAGGGGGTCGGCGGGGAAGGGGGACGCAGCTGTCCTATATACTTACCCCTCCGCCGGCCCGGTCTCTGCAGCCCCTGCTCTTCTCCCACGGTCCCGACACCAGTATTCAGCCATCAGTGGTACCGCTCATTAAAGTCATGAATATGCACATATTCATGACTTTAATGAGCGTTAACACGTGACCGCTGAACACAGGCGCCGGGACCGTGGGAGAAGAACAGGGCAGAGACGCGCCGGCAGAAGGGTAAGTATAAGCGATACTTACCTGTCCTGTTCCGCTGTGTCCTCGGGTCCTCTTGCTGCGATGTTCAGGCAGAGGGCGCGATGACGTAGTTACTGCGCGCCGTGCCCTCTGCCTGATCATTGACTGCTGGAGGACCCGCTCAGGTAAATATCGCTGGTGCCGGGCCCTGAGCGAGCGGTGACACCGGCACCTGTCCCCCATAGTGCGCCGGTGTCCCCGCCTGCTCAGGACACCGGCACCTGGCCCCAGTGACGAGAGGTGAGTATGTCTTTTTTTTTTTTTCGGTTGCAGCAGCAATTGAGGCCTATACTATGGAGCATCTATGGGGGAATAATCTATGGGGGCACAATCTATGGAGCATCTATGGGGGCATAATACATGGGCAGCATATAGGGCATAATCTCATTTTCCACCCTAGGCTTATACTCGAGTCAGTAAGTTTTCCCAGTTTTTTGTGGCAAAATTAGGGGGGTCGGCTTATACTCGGGTCGGCTTATACTCAAGTATATATGGTATGTATTGTTAAAATTTTGCCACTGTGTATTATTTTTAATAATTTTTTAGCAGTTTGTTAGCAGCCACTATAGTCTATTCACTTGCTATTATTTTTTATTTATGCAAATTCATATTTATAATTATTTGTGCTTTGCCTGTCTGTTGCTCCATGCCCCTTGCATTACACAAGCTATTGGAGCTTTTCTAATCTTCTGTTTTTAATCAATAAAATATATTTAATTACCTTTCTTGTCACATCATCTTTTCTTTTCCTTTTGTGTAATCACATTATTTGTTAATAAAGTATTATATTTTTTTTATTGGTATTCTTTGAATATCTTCTTTGGGTCACATTATTGTAACTTGTATTCTTAGTTTTTTATATCAATTATTTATGCTATTTCTTTTCTATATAGGTTTTGTAGTTGCTAGCTACCTGCCTATTGTGCCTTCACAGGGTGCAGAGAGGTCACAGACCGCTCCTGCCAGCAATTCAGTGGCTTTTGGTGACGCGCAGAGCTGTGACTTGTCTTCCACTTTGCTCTGTTGACTGCCTACTTCATGCTGCTTAACAGCCAGCTCTCCGTTGCCTAACTGCGGGGAGCTGGCTGCCAATCAGCATGATGTCACCGGTCATGCCCTTTCGGCAGAGCAGTCCAGAAGAGGAAGGTCTGTTCTGTTGATGTGGAGCAGATGATTCACCAAAAAGAGTGGTTGGTGACCGCTCTGATCAGGCATCAGGTAAAACAGGCAGGTAGATAGGAATTACCTGCCTGTTAGTTTTAGGCCAATAGTAAAAAGAAATAAAACTCTCCCGGATAAACTCTTAATAGAATGAATGCAGTTACTTGGGGCATGATGCACTGTAATGGTGCAAGTTGCTCTTTATGGGGTCACACTGAGTGTGACGCACATCAATGATGGCAATGTCAAGTGTTGCGCCCCACTTGTTGGTCTAGAGCCTAGTGAAGAAAGGCAGAGCTGGAACCTTGAAGGCTAGTGATGAGACATCAAAATGCTCGGATGTTAGTTACTCGACCCAAGCAATTCCAAATAGGAACCAATGGGAAATCCGAAAATTTTTCCAGCAGACAATACAAGGAGGCCTGGTAGAAAGTGAACATTTTTAAATGGGTGGAAACAGTGCTGAATGGAAGGAGAGCATCATGGGGAAGACTCCTGGAAGTATCTGACTCCCAGATCGCTTTTGAGCACAATGGTGTTACACTTTTACTCCACTTTAAGGACTGAAAATAAAATATTCAAAATCGAAGAAAAATTAGAGTTTACTTGAAAAAATGTTAAGAAACATTCTCTCGTATAATGACTTGTATTTAATGCAAATTTAAAAAGGATTTTTTAAAAATAATAATTTAAGTATACCAAAATAGAAATTTTTAATAAAATATTGGAAGATTCAGTGTAATTTAAAGGAGGAAGCAAGAACTGTCAAAAGATTGATGGAAGAGGGACTAAGATACACCCTGTATTATACATAAAGGAGGGTCTCATACACATTTTGTTCAAATTGTCATACAGTGGTACTCCTAGACTCATAAAACGTATGCACTAAGTATAAAGGTTGACAAAAATTAGAAACTGGTCACACATACACCCTTGAAGGCACCAACTGCAGTGCCTTATTCAAATATTGTGAGCAAAGTGTAGTTTATGTACTCCCACACTCATAAAAGCTCTGCAGACAGTGCAAAGCCTGCCAAAAGTTACAAGCAAGGTCATTTATATACCTTTCAAGGCACCAGCTGTAGTATCTCATTCAAAAATTGTGAACTAACTGTATGTCAGGATTCGAACCCAGCAACTCTTGTGCACCAGCTCTTCCCTCGAAGCTACTGAGCTCGCTAGACAGTTCCGTGCTAACCCAAATACTTGTACGTGTGTTGTTTCTGATTGTCTCCACCCTGAGTTTCTGAATGAACACCCTATTTAAACTTGGCATTGCACTCCCTTCCTTGCGAGATTAGTGAGCTACCAGCCTCTTGTCAAGCTTCCTTTCACCTGCTGCTTAGCCTCAAGATACTACATTGCTGCTCCTGTGTACAAACTTCTTGGCTATCCCTGACTGTGCTACATTCTGCTCCTTAAAACTACATTGCTGCTCCTTTGTACTGACTTTTTGGCTATCCCTGACTACGCTACCTGTCGCTGCTTCCCCTAGTGGTTGCAATTCCACTACTCCAACTCAGGTCAGTCCATAACAGTGTAGTTGTGGTACTCCTTTACTCCGGTCTGCACACAGTACAAAACCTGCCAAAATTACAAGCAGGGTCATCCATACAACCTTCAAGGCACCAAATGTAATATCTCATTCTAATATTGTAAAGAATGTGTAGTTGCCGTAGTCCCACACCCATAAAATGTCTGCACCAAGTGTAAAGCCTGCCAAAAATTACAAGCAGGGTCATCCATGCACCTTGAAGGCACCAAATGTAGTGTCTTTTTCAAATATTGTGAACAAAGTGTAGTTGTGGTACAACTGCACTCAAATGCTCTGCACACAGTGCAAAGCCAGAAAAAAAATTATAAGGATAGTTATCCATACACCATTGAAGGCACCAAAAGGAGTGCCTCATAAATAAAATTAGGAAAGTGTAGTTGTGGCACTTCTATATTCATAAAGGTTTTTGCATAGTCATTCATAGACCATTGAAGGCAACAACTGACGAGCCTCATTAAAATACTTTGAAAGTGTAGTTGAAGTATTCCAACACTCATAAAGACTTTACACAAAGTCTAAAATCAGGAAAAAGTTATAAGGAGGGTAATACAGTCATCCATAGACCCTTGAAGACAACAACTTGTGGGCCTGATTCAAATATTTTGAAAGTGTGGTTGATGTACTCCTACACTTGTAAAAGCTTTGCCCAAAATGCAAAGCCCAGAAAAAATGATGAGGGTAATACAATCATCCATAGACTCCTGAAAGGCAATGACTTGCCTGCCTCATTCAAATAATCCATTTTTATCATGGTGAACCTGTCAGCATTTTCTATTGACAGCCGAAAGCACCTGTTTGTTATGACCCCCGGCGGCACTAAAAACCTGCTCAGACAAGATGCTAGCAACAGGTCAGCCCAACACCTCCAAGGCATAGAAGGACAGCTCATGACAGGTGTCCAGATTTGACACCCAATAGTTGAAGGTTGCAGAGGAATTAGGAAGTACGTTGGTATTGTCAGCCCAGTATCACTTGACCACCTTTAAAAACTTTTCCCTTTTTGTCAAAAATATTTGGTCATCAGTGCCTGGACCCTAGTATGGTGTCATGAATTTGGCCAAGGCCTTTCACAGTGTACCAGTGCCTTTGCGGTACCTGGTGTGTATCTCCCTCGCCACTCCTCCTTGGTTGGGCAAGGGAGCTTGCCCTCTGCCACTTGCGTTGTCTGATGGGAATGTTTTCAAAATAGTTTCCACAATGGCCTTATAGCACCATTTTAATAGACCTCTCCGCCTCAGGAAGGAGAGATGTAAGGTTCTCCTTTTTGCATCAGGGTGGATGATTTAAAATCACGCCGATTTAATCAACGATTTTTAATCTGATTTTAATCAATGATTTTTTCTATTTAAATCAGATCGATTTAAATCGTGATTAATCAGAATTAAATCACTGATTTAAATCAAAAGATTTTTTTTAATTAAATCACGATTAAAATCTAAACTTTCAATCATGTTAATTAACTCCACCATTCTAGCTTGGTTTCACTTTCTGTAGTTGGTTTCAGTTTCTTTCCATTCAGTTTTAATGCCAACTTGTTGGATAGTCAGACAGCAGTACTTGGCTGTAGTACAATCAACTTCAGAAGTGATCTGAAGTGAGCCATGGCAGTGTAAGAGAGCCCTATTGGGTTCTTTTGTTCAGATGCCAGCAGAGCTTGAAAGAAAGGTGGAGAGCAAGTGCAAATATGTCAAAAGGAAATCCAAGGACTGTTTGCGTTTGAATCACCATTATGAAAACTGCACCAAAGGGAATGAAGATGTGATCAGTGATACAACTATGTCAATGAACCCCACAGCTTCTTATGCCAGGACCTAGCACTAGTGGTAGTCTGGCAATTACAACTATTTTAACAGACGTTTTACTGGATGGATAAAGTCTATGAAAAGAAAATTTCTAGCACTACGTTTGGAGTATAGAATTTAATTTTGTTAAGGCAATATTTCACAGAAGATTAACGTTAAGTAAAAATAAAAGATGTGTATACGCCTTTTTTTTATTATGAGGCTACAATTCACTTTTGAGTCTGCAAATTGACCATTTTAAAAAAAACATTTTAAAACTTTTGTGACATAATTTTTTTCAGTTGCTCTGATATTACTAGTATTACAGCAACTTCCCGAAACTGAGTAGATAACTTTGAGAAGCCCTTATAGGCGATGGACATACATTGTTCAAAAGTTGTTCAATATTTCGTTATATTTCTTCAAATACGCAGTCGAATTATATTTTTAATTACTGTGCTTTCAGGGTCAATATGCTTGTGCTGCACGTGACAATCAATATTGGGTACACTTCAACAAGCAGCCCACAAAAACTTTCGTGCAAAGTGTAGAAAATTCCTCTTAAAGACTCGCGACAGCCAGAAAGACATTTGATGAATTAATGCTAAATTCATTTTGCAACCAATTCTTCTTTCCGACTAGTTAACACCCATTGTTTGTACAATGATCGAAGCATAAGACCCGGCTACAAACACAAGTAGATTTGTTATCAGGAAAACATCTTCAGGCTGTATACGACAAAGAAAGAGCGGCTTGTACAAAATATTTGAAAGACAAAGTTGTTCAATTCTGATTGTTTAATAGTGCAAATAAAAATTATTAGGTTTCATAATCATCAACTGTTTTAATATTTTTATTTGTGTAAAATAATTTGATTTGCAAAAAGAAAAAGTTTTGCTTGTGTACAACTTGATTAAAAAATCCTATTTAAATCAAAAAAATCCGATTTAAATCAAAAAAATCCGATTTAAATCAAAAAAATCCGATTTAAATCAAAAAAATCCGATTTTTTTGATTTTTTTAAAAAAATCATGATTTTTATCCACCTGTTTTGCATAGGTCTAGCAGGTTGAAAAACCAGTACTCTTTTTTTTTTTTTTGGACAAGATCAATGTAACACAAGGGTCACGGGAAAAGCAGGGGTACATAAAGTCAGCCATATGTGACAAACTCCCTACAGGCACACTTCCCTGTCTCCAACATGAAACCTACTCTTCATATCCTCCTGTATCTCTTCCTACTCATTCCCTCCTCAGCCCGTTCATGTAGGAGAGACAAACAAAGTGTTTGTGGATCCTAGACTGTTATGCTAGCAACAAGCTCCTGATCCTTCTCTTCAGCCTCTTCCCCTTCACTGTTACCTAATTTGTGCTGAGCAGATGAAATGAGACTGGGCCAAATAGTATCTCGTGGTCTCGTGTTCCTCCATATCCACCTGGTCAGCATGCAAAGCTTCAGCTTTATTTGTGAGCAGCGTCTGTTTAAGTAGGCACAGATGCGGAACTGTTTGTTAGGGTTCGAGTTCCCGCTGCTGCACAAGGGGAGTCTCGAACCAGTCCCGCTGCGGTCCCCCATCCATCTCCGGCCGCAGTGGAGCCTGCTCAGCAAAGACGTCGATCCCAGCGTCTCGCCCAGTCTAATACTGTGCAGAGACTTGCTGCTGCCTCTTTAGGTTCTGCTATTGTAGCCAGTACTGGTCAGCGGCGAGCAGACATCTTTTGGACTAAGTCCTTTGTTGCTTCATCTGAGCATGCCCAGGGCAAGATCTCCCATTGGAGATCAGGGGTCACATGCTCAGATACAGCTGCCACTCCTATTGGTCCTTCAGGAAGGTCCTTTGACTGTTGATGTTCTGAAGCAGCTTCCCATTAATCCTTCCTGGAAGGTCTTTTTCTCGTGGCTGCTATAAAAGGCTGTCCTTACCGCACGACCATGCGCTAGTATCAAATCTGTTACGTGCTTGCGCCAGTGTGGTCATGTATGTATGTGGTTAGGTCTGGCTGAAATAAGCCCCTTGAATACCGGCACCTCCGGTGAGGAGATTGTATGCACGTGTTAGGGCTCGGCTGAAAATGCCATTAGAATACCGGCTACTCCGGTGAGGAGATTACTGCTTGAGTTCTGTTTGCATGACCACAGACTGCAATCCGCTTAGCAGTCATCTGTGTTCCCTGTGAGTCTAACAGGACACAGTCTTTGTTACAGCGGCTCTGTGAATTAACAGAGTCCGCTTATATCGCCATATAGTGCTACGGCATTTACATCTGCGATTCTGCGGGATAACAGAGTTCGCTCATACTGCCTACGGCATTTGACAACTGGACTTTGCTGCTCACAAAGCCTTGCCAGCATATGAAGTGTGGAGTTCCAGAGCGCGGTGATGTCGTACACCAGTCGGTGAGCTGGCAATTGCATGCGCTGCTGCAGCACTATCTGCAGGCAGTTGACATGCAGAAATGGGCATCAATGCAGCATACCTTGACCATAAGATCTGGAAAATATGGGTAGGTTTTCAGAAACCACTGAATATCCAAGCTTACCATGTGGGCCAAGCATGGTACAGTCAGGGCCAGAAATATTTGGACAGTGACACAATTTTCGCGAGTTGGGCTCTGCATGCCACCACATTGGATTTGAAATGAAACCTCTACAACAGAATTCAAGTGCAGATTGTAACGTTTAATTTGAAGGGTTGAACAAAAATATGTGTTAGAAAATGTAGGAATTGTACACATTTCTTTACAAACACTCCACATTTTAGGAGGTCAAAAGTAATTGGACAAATAAACATAACCCAAACAAAATATTTTTATTTTCAATATTTTGTGGCGAATCCTTTGGAGGCAATCACTGCCTTAAGTCTGGAACCCATGGACATCACCAAACGCTGGGTTTCCTCCTTAATGCTTTGCCAGGCCTTTACAGCCGCAGCCTTCAGGTCTTGCTTGTTTGTGGGTCTTTCCCTCTTAAGTCTGGATTTGAGCAAGTGAAATGCATGCTCAATTGGGTTAAGATCTAGTGATTGACTTGGCCATTGAAGAATGTTCCACTTTTTTGCACTCATGAACTCCTGTGTAGCTTTAGCTGTATGCTTGGGGTCATTATCCATCTGTACTATGAAGCGCCGTCCAATCAAGTTTGCAGCATTTGGCTGAATCTGGGCTGAAAGTATATCCCTTCAGAATTCATCCGGCTACTCTTGTCTGCTGTTATGTCATCAATAAACACAAGTGACCCAGTGCCATTGAAAGCCATGCAATGTCCATGCCATCACGTTGCCTCCATCATGTTTTACAGAGGATGTGGTGTGCCTTGGATCATGTGCCGTTCCCTTTCTTCTCCAAACTTTTGGCTTCCCATCATTCTGGTACAGGTTCATCTTTGTCTCATCTGTCCATAGAATACTTTTCCAGAACTGAGCTGGCTTCTGGAGGTGTTTTTCAGCAAATTTAACTCTGGCCTGTCTATTTTTGGAATTGATGAATGGTTTGCATCTAGATGTGAACCCTTTGTATTTACTTTCATGGAGTCTTCTCTTTACTGTTGACTTAGAGACAGATACACCTACTTCACTGAGAGTGTTCTGGACTTCAGTTGATGTTGTGAACGGGTTCTTCTTCACCAAAGAAAGTATGCGGCAATCATCCACCACTGTTGTCTTCCATGGGCTCCCAGGTCTTTTTGGATTGATGAGTTCACCAGTGCTTTCTTTCTTTCTCAGGATGTACCAAATTGTAGATTTTGCCACTTCTAATGTTGTAGCAATTTCTTGGATGGGTTTTTTTCTGTTCTTGCAGCTTAAGGATGGCTTGTTTCACCTGCATGGAGAGCTCCTGTGACCGCATGTTTCCTTCACAGCAAAACCTTCCAAATGCAAACACCACACCTCAAATCAACTCCGGCCCTTTCATCTGCTTAATTGAGAATGACATAACAAAGGGATTGCCCACACCTGTCCATGAAATAGCCTTGGAGTCATTTGTCCAATTACTTTTGGTCCCTTTAAAAACAGGGTGGCACATGTTAAGGAGCTGAAACTCCTAAACCCTTAATCCAATTTTAATGTGGATACCCTCAAATGAAAGCTGAAAGTCTGGACTTCAACTGCATCTGAATTGTTTTGTTTAAAATTCATTGTGGTAAGGTTAGAACCAAAATTAGATAAATGTTATCTCTGTCCAAATATTTATGGACCTAACTGTATATGTGTGAACTTGCCAAGCTTCACAGCCACCACCAGGTTATGGCCATTATTAAGGTACTGCCACACTAAACAATCCCGCTAGCGATCACAATAACGACGCATACTAATGCGATCGCTAGCGGGATTGTTTCTATATCGCTAAATGCTGCCGCATTTAGCGATATAGTTAACGACGCTATCGCCGTTAGCGATCTTCTTAACGACTTTAGCGGTACAAAAGTACCGCTAAATCGCTAAGAAAAGGTGCCACACAGCGATTAGATACTTACCCAGCGGGAGCGCGACGAGAAAATAGGGTCCGGAACGATTCCAGCGACGAGCGAGATCACAGCAGGAAGCTCGTCGCTGGAAGCTGCCGCACTGAACAACATCGCTAACAGGATCGCTAAATAGTGACGTTTTTTAGCGATCCCGTTAGCGATATTGTTTAGTGTGGCATACCCTTTACACACGACCATGCCTGGTTGGAGGTTCAGTGGCTGGAGCCACAGATCTGTCTGTTATGCCCTTCAAAAAATCTGCCGTGGTGTGCGGTATGTCTCCACGACAAATTAGTTTCAGTAGAGCCTGTTGCCGCTTTGCTGAGGCAGTGCTGCAGAGCTTCGCCTGATGCGGATGGCATGCTCTTAGATACCAAATTGGAGATATAAAATGATTAGGAGCAGGAGGGGGTGCAGGAACTGTGTAGGAAGTGGAGGAAACCCTGATAGAAGTAGAGCCAGTATTCCTTGTCGTCGGTAGCACATGTGCAGTGCCAGGGTGGGACTCGCTCCCGGTCTCTGCAATGTTCACCCAGTGTGCCGTTATAGAAATGTAGCATCCCTGGCCACAAGTGCTTGTCCAAGTGTTAGTCGTTAATTGGACAATCCCAGTAACTGCGTTAGTAAGGTGATGTTCCTGGACTTGTACTGGTGCAAGGCAGGGCCACCACACCAAGAGAATAGTGGTTGCTGAAGACCGAGTACCGAGGGACGGCTGACACCATGAGTCAGCAGAAATCCTCCATGTGTACAAGCCTAAAAGGCAACATCTCCATGGCATATTGCGTTTTTTTTTTTTTCAATTTAGTGTAAAAACTCCATTTTGAACTGCATTTTGAATACTCTAAAAAAAAAAAAAAAAAAATTAAAAAGCTTCTTTATAGCCAACTTGTCACCTGATTCATACCTCCCAAACCACGAGCAGCATGAATCTATTCCTGGCTCCATTATTGAAGCCTGATATACTTTTCTGTAAAATATAGTTTGAAAAGCCATCCAGTGACCAGTTAAGAAGATGAGACTAGTCCAGCGCCGCCCCTGGCTGTGTCTGGTATTACAGCTCAGCCCTAATCACTAAAATGGAGCTGAACTGCAATACCAGACATTGCCTATGGATAAGAATGGTTCTGTTTTTGCAAGAAAAAAAAATCTTGCTTTTAATCTCATGTAAAATTATCCTTTTATCCAACTGTAAGAGCTAATAGCACTGAAGTTGTAGATAGCTGAAACTTTTCTGCAACATGAATAGAATGAAAAAACACTTTACACTTCTATATGTCATTGACATGATGTCAGCATCTCTTCTTTTGAGATACTGAATTCTACAGATTATTACTTTGTAATTGAACTCATCAATGGTAAATGTAGATGACGTGCGTCATTGTGACTATTCCGATGTGGCTCGGTGTATTATGTAAGTGTTCTCTTTATAAACACCTAAGGTTTCATTTCCATGGTGCCAGCAGAGGAAAATGTGTTTCATTACAAGGAGTTTATGACTACGGTGGATATGTGGGAATTTTTACATTTGCAGTCATCCTCCAAATTGACACATAATTTGAACTAATGCAAAAGTTTATTTACGAAGTCTATGACACAGAAAACACAAATGTAATATACATGATTGGATTGAGGTTCCAATGTCAATGGGAATTCCATAAGTGTCATAATATATCTAACACTGGAGGGAGGAAAAAAAACAGATATTTACATTCATACCAATACAGAGAGCAGAAGGGTAGGAAATCAACATCTTTATTGGCTTTCTGTCATACAGCACAAGCTAGTGGCCTGGTGGCTCAGTGGTTAGCATTGCTTTCTTAGAGAGCTGGGATCCAGAAGTCCCCTCCAAATTAAGGTAAAAATGTATAGCATCTTTTTATGGGTTTCCTCCATATATTCTGTTGTGGCTCAATCTGTAGGTCAGGGTAGGCAGCATGAAATAGAGTTTTGTTAGATATTTGGAGCTTTGATATATGCTGAATGGCTTGTGGATTAGCAAAGCTAGATATAACCGATAAAATGTGGAGGAAAAACAGACAGGGATGAGTATTCAGACATTACCTTAGAACATTAAAGTCATGTAGACATGCACAGGTACATAAACTCAGCAGATCTGAGAGTGCAGACAGCAACTTGGAACAGTATAACCGAGTCTGCAGAAAGACACTTTGAAGTACCAGAACTGACTGTGCAGACAGCTCCTTGGAACAGCAGAGCTACGAAGGCAGACAAGCACCTTGATATAGCAGATCCGAGTGTGTAAACAGGACCTATGAACAGCAAAGCGGAGAAGACAAACAGACACCTTGATTTTGCAAAGCAAATTGTGAAAACAGCATATACTAATAGAGCTTACAGAGCAGAGAGGCATCATTAGGTAGCATATCCGAGTGTGCAGATAGCAACCCGGAACAACAGAGCTAAGACATCAGACAGACAACTTGAGGTAGCCAAGCTGAATGTGCAGAAAGCGTCTTGAAAGAGAAAGGAGAGTGGTGCTAAGTGCAATACCCCAGCAGTGAAGAAAGGCAGGTGAATGCTATTAATTCAACTTAGGCAGTTGTGCGAGGCACAACACTGGTATATGTGTAAGGATTAACCTCCCAAGGCTACAGCTACCACCACGGATACCTGAAGACTCCAAAAGGGACCAGAAGGCCAAGGAGAATTAAAATCATGATCGCTCATTGAAGTCAGAGTCATGGCTCTAGATTCATGCAAAGCTATATCTGAAATGCTGCATCAAAAACTTTTTGGTTTTTCCTGTCCTTGGCAGCGCTCTTGAGACCATAATTTTGTTTTCAGTCTCTCTAGAAAGCGTCTTGGAAGAGCAGAGTTGATATAGCAGACAGGTACCCTGATGTACCAGAGACGAATGTGTGGGCAGAGCAGTGTTTGTCAGAGAATGAAGAGGAGATCAAAGCCAATTGGAGCAATTGAAGGTGTTTTAGGAAACAAGCGGACCAGCGGCAAGGAGTTTTGGCAGCAGGGACAGGTGAGTATGATATTATATGCTTTACAATCAGGGCTCATTAAATTTGCTTGAAATAAGTTTGATACAAATCCAATTTTGCTCCCAAATTCGAGAAAATCTAATCTAGTAAGGACATAACTGTAGCGGATATAATACATTAACTAAAACTTGAAACCCATTTATTCTGGGTATTAACATATTTTTAAGGTGATTGATGTTACATTTGGTATTTCGTACCATATCAGATCTCTACATTAGGACTTCCAGCCCTTCAATGGAAATATATGTTGCATATAAAATAAATGTAGCCCGTTACGTATGCTCAACAACTTTAGATTAACAACTATCTGTCCGTTTTACTTTCGAAACAATTCGAGTTTGCAGCCTGCCGGGAGACAGCACCACCATCAATCTCAGATCCTATCAAGAAAACATAAAAAAAAAATAAAGTTTATTGCAACTTTTCCAACTTGTAATATTGGCCTTTATAATAATCATATAATTTTGGTAAGGGAAAAAAATAAAAACACTAAGCATTTCTCTAGTTGGAACAAAAGAAAATTACACTTCCATTACGGAAACGTAATCAGCTTAGCCTTGGTCTTATGTGTATTTTTATATGATTATCCGCAGGATATATTAGATAAATATCTACGAGTATGTCCTTTGAAATGCCTCCTCTAATCTTGCTCTGAATACCTAACAAGATTTCCTTTTTTTTCTATTTTTCCTATGAGTTTTGAGGGTTATTAAGAAATATTACTTGAGTTACATCTCGAACAACTTGTGTTGTTTTGGTGTTTTTTTTTTTAATGTAATTACCAACTTCACTGACAGCTGCATATCACCGAGAAATAGAAGATACGGCTTTTTACAAGTGCGTTCATAAAGAAAATTTGCGAAATGTGGAAATGAACGATGAAGAAATGACACGGCGGTGTAATGTATAATTTAATAGGACCGAGATTTCCTTGTATTTAAAATAATTTCCACTTCGGAGGTGCCAGTCAACGACCCGAGGGTTATTTTCTACATTACATTTTAAACCATTATTGTTTTGTACAGAAAGGGAAATTCTTTTGTTTATTTTTTTTTAAACTTATCCCAAGGGTCTACAATAAGAAAAAGTTAAAGAGAATCTGTCACCCCATTTTTCGACCATCAGCTATAGCCACTGCCATCAGGGGCTTATCTACAGCATTCTGGAATGCTGTAGATAAGCCCCGATGTCACCTGAAAGATAAGAAAAACGAGTTATATTATACTCACCCAGGGGCGGTCCACCGTCCGGTCCGATAGGCGTCACGGTCCCGTCCCGCGCCTCCCATCTTGTAGCGAAGCCCTCCTCTTCTTAGCTTCCCGTCGCGGCTCCGGTGCAGGCGCACTGCTCTGCCCTGGTGAGGGCAGAGCAGAGTATGCAGTGCGCAGGGAAAGGCCAGAGAGGTCCGGCGCCTGCGCACTGCATACTCTGCTCTGCCCTCTCCAGGGCAGAGCAGTGTGCCGGAGCCGGACGGGAAGCTAAGAAGAGGAGGGCTTCGCTAGAAGATGGGAGGCGCCGGACCGCGACGCCCATCGGACCGGACGGCGGACCGCCCCTGGGTGAGTATAATATAACTTGTTTTTCTTCTCTTTCAGGTGACATCGGGGGCTTATCTACAGCATTACAGAATGCTGTAGATAAGCCCCTGATGGCATTGGCTACAGCTGATGGTCGAAAAATGGGGTGACAGACTCCCTTTAACATAGTCCCCCTTTATGCTTTAAACAACTGTTGTGGGGTAGACTAACTTTTTAGACACCGTGTAGACCAGTTAAAACAACTTCTTAAACATGTGCACCACCAATTATTATGTCCCTGGTCTGGTGCCCCGATTGTGGTAGTATTGGAATATTATTTGTACTAAACCCATCAATGTCTACTCCATTCCTGTAATTTTCCCAACTTACCAACCAATGTAATAAAAAATTAAGTGAAGGGGGAAAAGGAAAAGTACCAGGAAAGGAGCCACTTTGCCTTGGCCAAAAACGTGTCAACCCCATACTCTTATACATTGAAAGAAAAGATGTTGATACACAAGAAAACCTAAAATATCTAGCCACACTAGTAGAGATATGAAAATTTCTCCTGGACTCGTGCACACAACCGTAAAAATCGTACAAGTTCTATCCATCGTTTAGATACATAGCACTCGTCCCCATGATATTCTTTGGGGCCGCGCACAAGGTCGGTTTTTTTCCTCGAACCTAGTGGTCCGTGGCAAAAAAAAAATAGCAGCATGCACAAGTGGCATCCGATTATCGGATTGCTCTCAGACATTCAAGTTTATGGGTCCATCGAAAACTTTGTCCTACACTCGGAGGACATCGATTTTCATGGGAAGATTGAATGGAGAAGATGGAGAATTGTCATATTTTTGAATGTGTGATTCTACGGGTGCTAACAGTATCTTCAGCGTGGTCGAACCCTATGTTCGAGTCCCCGCAGTTGCATGTGTCGACAGCCGCAACACATGCAGTTATTGTTGTTTGTTAGGCAATCCCTCCATGTGTTGCAGCTGTCGAACAGCCGCAAGACATGCAGCCGTGTTGACTTGAACATATTTTTTGCGCATGCTGAAGACATTTAACACCCGAGCATGCTCGGATATAACACCTTGTCCAAGCACGCTCATCACTAATTAGATTGCATTATTTCTGCATTGTGGCGTCACTGTACTGTGGAGTAGATGATCCCTGTACTGTGACATTTTTGCCCACATCTCTGTACTGACACCAATATGCAAATATACAATATTGTTCCTCCTGCAATTTGATATCGCTTTGTCAATTATCTTTGCTATGTGGTATCACCATGAGCATTATCCCTGTACTGTGACACCGATGTGAGAATTTTTACAACAGTGATATTACTGTGCACATTATCACTGTACTGATATGATTGTGGACAATATCTCAATAAGTGCAATGCATAGGAGTGCGTTCACACTGTGGCCAGTTAACAGGCAAAACCTAAGATAAATTAAAAATTAGCAAATACCCCGTAGCAAATCAATAAATACCGTATATACTCATGTATAAGCCGACCCATGTATAAGCTGACCCCCCTAATTTTGCCACAAAAAACTGGGAATACTTATTGACTTATAAGCCTAGGGTGAAAAATGATTATGCCCCATATGCTCCATAGATTATGCCCCCAATGCTCCACAGATTATGCCCCCATATGCTGCACAGATTATGCCCCCATATGTTCCATAGATTATGCCCCATATGCTCCACAGATTATGCCCCATATCCTCCCTGTATTATGCCCCATATGCTCCCTGGATTATGCCCCATATGCTCCCTGGATTATGCCCCATATGCTCCCTGGAATGCCCCATATGCTCCCTGGATTATGCCCCATATGCTCCCTGGAATGCCCCATATGCTCCTGGAATGCCCCATATGCTCTCTGGATTATGCCCCATATGCTCCCTGGAATGCCCCATATGCTCCCTGGATTATGCTCCATATGCTTCCTAGACTATGCCCCATATGCTCCCTGGATTATGCCCCATATGCTCCATGGATTATGCCCCATATACTCCATGGATTATGCCCCATAGTATAGGTCCGTTATGCTGCCGCTGCTGCAACTAAAAAAAAAAATGACATACCTCTCGTCCCTGGGGGCCAGGTGCCGGTGTCCTGAGCAGGCGGTGACACCGGATGCTGCACAGATTATGCCCCCATATGCTGCACAGATTATGCCCCCATATGCTGCACAGATTATGCCGCCATATGCTGCACAGATTATGCCCCATATGCTCCACAGATTATGCCCCATATGTTCCACAGATTATGCCCCATATGCTCCCGGGATTATGCCCCATATGCTCCCTGGATTATGCCCCATATGTCCCTGGAATGCCCCATATGCTCCCTGGATTATGCCCCATATGCTCCCTGGAATGCCCCATATGCTCCCTGGATTATGCCCCATATGCTCCATGGATTATGCCCCATATGCTCCATGGATTATGCCCCATAGTATAGGTCCCTTATGCTGCCGCTGCTGCTGCAACTAAAAAAAAAAATGACATACTCACCTCTCGTCGCTGGGGGCCAGGTGCCGGTGTCCTGAGCAGGCGGTGACACCGGCGCGCTATGGGGGACAGGTGCCGGTGTCACCGCTCGCTCAGGACCGCGGCACCTGAGATATTTACCTGTCACAGGACCGGTCCACCGCTGAGCACCGCTGTCTTCCGGGTCCTCGGCAGTGAATGATCAGGCAGGGGACGCGGCGCGCACTAACGACATCATCGCGCCCTCTGCCTGAACATTCACAGCCAGAGGAGTCAGACGAGGAGCAGCGCAGCGGTGGTCCGGGGACAGGTAAATATCGCTATACTCACCCCTCCGCCTGCGCGTCTCTGCAGCCTCTCTTCTTCTCCCGGCACTCTCCGCAGCTCTTCCTTCCTACAGCGGTCACATGGTACCGCTCATTAAAGTCATGAATATATGTATATTCATGACTTTAATGAGCGGTACCATGTGACCGCTGCAGGAAGGAGCCGGAGATCGTGGGAGAAGCAGGGGGGCAGCAGAGACGCGCCGGCGGAGGGGTGAATATGATCCGACACCCCCGCTCACCCTCCCCCGCCGACCCCGTGTATGACTCGCTTATAAGCCGAGAGGGGGACTTTCAGCCCTAAAAAATGGGCTGAAAATCTCGGCTTATACACGAGTATATACTTTAGTAATAGTACATGTAAATAAAATTCAAAAAGCGTAAAAGTCATCCCACCACGACAAGGTGTACCCAAATCGGGATAGTACCTAACTCTTGTAGTTCACCTGACTATGTGTCAGCAGATGGAAAAATGATTAAGGGCAGAGCAGGACAGGGTCTCGACTGTTCATACACCTGCCAATGGAAAACAAAATGAACAGTCCAAAAGAATGAGAGCCAAGCCCTTGTTTGTACAAAGTACAAAAAACTAAAACAAGACCAAAAATGCATATTTCTACATCTGCTGACACATAATGAGGAGAAATACTTCACTTTCTTGAACAATTTCAAGGATGCCAACATAAGATCTCACATGGTGTGTTACAAAAATGTATAGTATTTTTTACTAGGGGGAAAAAAAATCTTGTGCAACTTATCAAAATGCAGGCTTATGGGAAAAAATGTCGCTCTGTTGTTTCATGTTGCACACCTGACACTTGTAATGTAGTTGTTACATATGGAAGATAATTATTAATAGTGATCTTTGCTAAACACATGCTCACCCATCCCTTGTAGATTGTGACCCCTCACTGGAAAAGTCCTTTCTCCTCCTGTACCAGTCAGCGACTCGTAAATTACAAAAAAAGAAAATGGTTCAATGCAAAAGTTTGGGCACCTTTGGAGATTTGTGTGTTCAGGTACCTTTGACCAAGGTTTCATTAGCCTGTGAGAGTTATGAATTGTTCACTATCATCATTAGGAAAGGGAAGATGATGCCAATTTCTGAACCTTATAAAAACCCAGCCTCCTCTAACCTTGTGCCAAAAAACAGCAGCCATGGGTTCCTCTAAGCAGCTGCCTAGCACTCTGAAAATGTAAATGGTGGATGCCCACAAGCAGAAAGAATCATAGAATCATAGAATGGTAGAGTTGGAAGGGACCTCCTGGGCCTTCTGGTCCAACCCCCTGCTCAAAGCAGGATTCTCTAAATCATCCCAGACAGATGTCTATCCAGCCTCTGTTTGAAGACTTCCATTGAAGGAGAACTCACCACCTCTTGTGGCAGCCTGTTCCACTCATTGATCACCCTAACTGTTAAAAAAATTTTCTAATATCTAATCTGTGTCTCCTCCCATTCAGTTTCATCCCATTGCTTCTAGTCTTTCCTTGTGCAAATGAGAATAAAGATGATCCTTCTACAATGTGACAGCCCTTGAGATATTTGTAGACAGCTATTAAGTCTCCTCTCAGTCTTCTTTTTTGCAAGCTAAACATTCCCAAATCCTGCAACCGTTCCTCATAGGACATGGTTTGCAGACCGGTCACCATTCTGGTGGCTCTTCTCTGAACTTGCTCCAGTTTGTTGATGTCTTTTTTAAAATGTGGTGCCCAAAACTGGACACAGTATTCCAGATGAGGTCTGACCAAAGAGGAGTAGAGGGCAATAATGACCTCACGTGATCTAGACTGTATGCTTCTGTTGATACATCCTAGAATTGCATTTGCCTTTTTTGCTGCTGCATCACACTGTTGACTCATGTTAAGTCTGTGATCAATTAGTATACCCAAGTCTTTTTCACATGTGCTGTTACTTAGCCCTATTCCTCCCATTTTGTATATGCTTTTTTCATTTTTATTGCCCAGATGTAGTACTTTGCATTTTTCCCTGTTAAAATCCATTCTGTTAGTTGCTGCCCACTGCTCCAGTTTATGTATATCTTTTTGAATCCTCTCTCTCTCTTCTCTAGTATTAGCTACCCCTCCTAGCTTTGTGTCATCAGCAAATTTGATCAGTTTACCCTCAATTCCTTCATCTAAATCATTGATAAAGATGTTGAACAATACAGGGCCCAAAACAGAGCCTTGTGGTACCCCACTTGAGACATTCTTCCAACTGGATGTGCAGCCATTTACAACCACTCTTTGGGTCCGATCACTAAGCCAGTTATGAATCCACCTAACAGTTGCCTTGTCCATTCCATACTTAGTCATTTTTTCAATAAGGATTGTGTGAGATACTTTGTCAAATGCTTTGCTGAAGTCAAGATATACTATATCTACAGCATTTCCCTGATCCACCCAGTCAGTGATTCTGTCATAGAAGGAAATTAAGTTAGTCTGACATGACTTATTAGTTACAAACCCATGCTGACTCTGTTTAATCACTTCATTCTTATCCAGGTACTTGCATACATGTTCTTTAATAATTTGTTCAAAGATCTTTCCTGGTATAGAAGTCAGACTCACCGGCCTGTAGTTCCCTGGGTCCACCTTCTTCCCCTTTTTGAAGATAGGAACAACATTTGCTCTTCTCCAGTCTTCTGGGACTTCTCCTGTTCTCCAAGAATTTTCAAAGATTATGGACAGTGGTTCTAGAATTTCTTCTGCTATCTCCTTCAGTACCCTGGGGTGTAATTCATCTGGACCTGGAGACTTGAATTCATTTATGTTAGCTAAGTGTTTCCTCACTGTCTTTCTGTTTATAGATATCCTGGATTCTTCTATTCCTTTAATAGGACAGTGAAGATAAGTTGATGTTACATTTCCTTTCTGAGAGAAAACAGATGCAAAATAGGAATTTAAAAGTTCAGCCTTCTCAACATCCTGACTTACCATTTCATCATTTTCATCCTGTAAAAATCCTATAGCATCTTTGACTTTTCTTTTACTTTTGACGTATCCCCAAAATCCTTTTTTGTTGCTTTTGACGTCACTTGCAAGCCTTAATTCATTGTCAGCTTTAGATAATCTGATTTGTGCCCTGCAGGTTCTGCAGACGGCATTATATTCTTCTTTAGATATGCCTCCCTCTTTCCATTTGATAAACATTTCTTTCTTCCTTTTTAGCATGTGTTTAAGTTCTATGTTCATCCATCCTGGTTTCCTTAAATGCTTCCCATTCTTCCCTCTTTTCGGAATTGTTAACGATTGTGCTTTGAGAATCTCATTTTTCAAGATTTTCCATCCTTCCTGGACATTTTTGTCCTTAAGGATATCCAGCCATTGGATCCCTTCAATTCTCTTTCTGAGTTCCTTAAAATCTGCCTTTCTGAAATCTAACCTTGACGTCTGAGTCTTCACAGGTCTTCCTCCTCTTGTTATCCAAAATTCTAAAATAGCATGGTCACTACCTCCTAGAGTCCCAGCCACTCTTACCTCCTCCACCATTTCCTCCCTGTTTATGAGGATTAGATCCAAGGTAGCAGATCCCCTTGTTTTCTCCATTACCTTTTGGAAGATAAAGTTGTCAGCAAGAGAGGATAAGAATTTCCTGGACCTGTTAGTTTTGCCTGAGAGAGATTCCCAACAAATGTCTGGATAGTTGAAATCTCCCATGACCACTATGTCATATTTTTTGGAGAACTTGGCCATTTGATGCATAAAGAGTTCATCCATATCTTCAGCTTGCACAGGCGGCCTGTAGTAAATGCCTACAATGGTGTCCTTTCCATTGTTCTGTCCTTGTATTCTTACCCAAACAGTTTCCACAGAACTCCCAGTCTCTGAAGCGTCAATCTCTGTGCAGATATACGATTTTCTAACATACAATGCAACACCTCCTCCTCGTTTATCAAGTCTGTTTCTTGCAAATAAGTTGTATCCTTCTAGCCTTGTATTCCAATCATGTGTATCGTCCCACCAAGTCTCAGTGATTCCAATGACATCATATTTCTTCTCCTGCGTTAGTAGCTCCAGTTCTCCTTGTTTGTTGCCCATGCTTTGTGCATTCGTATAGAAACACTTTAGTTTGTGATTGGTTTCTCTTCCTTCAATATTTTTATTATGTAGATTTTTTTGTCTTTGTTCTTCCCCTTCTCTTCTAATAGCAGAAATCTCAATAGTATTTGTCAAGTGTATGGCTTTTGCTGGCGTTTTGCTTCCCTTCCCACATTGTTCTAGTTTAAAGCTCTCCTGATGAGTGTAGCAAGGCGACTTCCAAATACATGTTTTCCAGTCTTCGTAAGGTGCACCCCATCTCTAGCGAAGACTGGAAAACATTTTTTTTGCCTCTTCCCAACCTTTTCCATTAGCATGCTGGTTTTGTGCAAATCAAATTCCCAAGCAAGCAAACTTGTTAGAATCCAACTTTTGGGAGAAATTCATAGAGAATGTGATTATTTTACAATCAATTTATTCATCCTGGACAAGGCAAAAGTGGCTTGTTGCTGTCCCCCTTGAAATCAGCACTTGTAACATCCAGGCCTGTACCTATCCCCTCTGTTTCCACTTCAGTCACTCGGTGGCATTGCCCCTTTGTGAAAATCGATAAGGGGCAACTATGCAACAGTCCTATTTAATTCCTGGGACATTTGATGCTACTCAGTCTGAGAGCCTTAGGGTTAATTCCTGGTTGTTGAGATTACTTCTTTCTGTGAATCCTGGGCAGGACTGTTATCTATTTAAACCCCTGAACCTCTGATTTCCACTACCAGTTAAACATGCTCTTTCTTTGGTCCACACCTCAGTGCTATTGTTCCTTTTGAGTTATTTTGATAATTCCATTTTCTTACCTTTGCTTGATTTTTGACTAACCGCTTGTTCTCTAATTTTATCCTTGACTAGACATACTGGCACAGGCCCGGCGTGATGACCTTTCTTGCTGCCATCTTGCTCCATCGGTAGAGGTGTGTTGGTCTGCACTCTGCTTTGTTTGTAGGTGCTGATTGAACTAGGAGCACTCCCAACAGGCAGTAGAAATTAAAATCTACCACACTCTTTATTTCAAATGCTTCACAAAGGAGATGCTTTACTTGTGTATCAATAGGAAAAAAAATATTTTTTTTAATAAAATGGTGAGTGTTATGATCGGCTTTTGTGGTAGCTTACCTGGGGGGGCAGCAGTAGTGAAGTGGGGTCCACAAAAAAAGTCCTTTAAACAAATCAGTTGTTAACCCTCACAATACTTAATGTGCTGGAGGAAAATCTCTGGGTTTTACATTACTGAAGCCATTAAGTGCAGTGAGGCATATTCCCCTTGAGTAATTTGCCAGTATCTTTGTCACTAATATATATATATATATATATATATATGTTATTTATATTATTTATTTTTTTTGCCTAAAATACAAAGGAAATGTGTTATCTTTAACTTTAGGCCCATTAGAGGTCTTTTCATCTTCAACTTGCTTAACTTGTTCACAATAGCAGTAATTTGGACCAGGGGTGCCCAAACTTTGACATGCTAAGGTGTATAGACATCCGGAAAAAGTCATCATTGTTTAGCACAGATCACCATTAATTAAGATCTTCCATTGGTGACACCCACATGAAACAACCCAGGGGCATTTTTCCCGCATACGTCTGTATTACTTGCTGAGTTGCACAAGAAAATGGAGCTTTTTTTTTCTCCCCAGTACAATACATTTTTGTAAGACGCTTCTGAGATCTTATGTTTATACTTAAGGATGTTAGTAAAGTGATATGTTACTCTCAGTGCCGGACATCAATCTCTGTGTCAGAGATAAAAACCCTGATATATATTTTTTGCAATGTCATCATACATCCATACTCTTAGAGCCGCGCTCGGCGCTGAATGTGTGTGCTATGTCACTTGAAAAATGACATTCATTGTGCGGAAGACAGTGCTATTTAGCAATGACAAACAGTGAGGCAAAACTATTACTAGTCTTCGAAACTCAATATTGGGGACGGATATTGGGAAAAAATGGTGACTGGGCAAGGAGAATGCAGATTACCGGGACAGCATGGGTTGAAGTTTCGAAGGTTACTCCCAGCTGGAACAGCTTTTTTCATTATCGATGAACGAATCAATTTGCGGCTGACAGAAGTCACTTTGAATTTCACCAAAAATTCAGAATCCAAAATTTTTTTGTTAATTCAAAATGACATCCAGACTCCATTTTTTTCTGGATTTTTTTATAAGGCCATCGATGTATTAAAAGAATAATACCTATTTCGACCCCCAACTATCCCACTTTGCAGCTCTGTTCGGCTCCTACAACTCTTTCGGTCGCTCTTCGGGTCTTTTTGGCACCTCCAGAACTGACTAGACCTCACAACATCATGACAATATTGGAAAATGCGCATTATGAAGTCACATAATATCTAGTTTCATGCAATGTCCTGCGACTTAGACAGCGCTTTACTCACAAAGAGTCCTGAAGAGTGACCAAAGATGGATGGAGGTATAGATGTTGACCGCACCGAGAGAGCTATATACCGTATATATTTTTTACCCTTCATTTCACATGTTTTGGGGTGTGGATTGTTTTCATAGAATGCTAATCTACATTAAATCACAAATTTGATTTGCATCAAATTAATTTTAATGCAAAATCAAGAAGGGTTGATTCTATCGAATTTGTCGAACGTAAATTTTGGCACATTTGGTCATCTTTACTTGATGTAACTTTTGAAAATTTTTTGTAGAGTTCAAATAATATCCTTAAAAGGGATGTTATTGTTTTCCATTTTTTTCTGTGTTGTACATCCATAAGTTTCTGTTTTTTATTTCCCTGCTCTTATACAGGGTGGGGCATTAAAAAAAACATTTCCCATTGTATAGGGTAATGGAAGACTGATACTTTGTGCTTCTCTGAAACAGTAGATGCTGAAAGCGGGCGTCTTCGAACACATAAAGCAGCAAATTGCAATGCCCCACACTCGTCTGTCTATCCCTATCTAACCCTTAGGATATGTGGAAACATTGAGCATTTTGGCAAATTTTGTGCGCAAAAATATCCAGTGTTGGCATGAAAAACGCTGCGTAAAGTAAATTAATTTTCAATGCATTTTGACTCCTGTTTACAATGTGTACTTACAATTGCTCATTTAACCTTTTTTGTATCCAGTAATTTGTCTCTCAGTTCTATGAAAAGACAGGAAGTCTTTTTTCCCTGCATGAGTCATTCCTTTTTGCTGACCCACCTTCCTCCTGCCAGGGACTTTGAAGTGATGTAGAATTGTAGTTCTAATGATGACTCATGCAGAGAAAGTAAACTTCTTATTTCTATGTAGAGCTTAGAAGGATTCATCTAGTCAGTTATTAATCATGTGATGCAATAGACTTAAAGGGGTTGTCCACTACTTTAAATTAACCCCCCAATGTATCCCCCCGGGGCCCCTAATGAATTTTGTAAATACCTCACGTTGCCTATACTGCCTGTGAGCGGTGTTATCGCTGGCCGTTCACAGGCAGCACGTGACCCCTGGCTGCAGCCGGCTATTGCTTCCACTGACGTCCCATCAACTGCTGGCAGCAGCCGGGGGTCCCTCTTTCTCCTTCCGCACTGGCTGCCAGGCTGTTGGCAGGGTTATCCCCCCGCGTGACACCCGGCATCCACCGTGCGCCCATTCATTGAGAACGCGCGGTGGATGCTGGGTGTGATGCGGGGGTAACCTCGCCCACAACCCAGCAGCCACCGCGGGGACCCAACGCTCAGTCACACCTCACTTGTCATGACGTCAGCGCTGGGTCATGTGCTGCCTGTGAGCAGCCAGCAATAGTGCCTCTCACAGGCTGTATAGGCAACATGAGGTATTTACAAAATTCATTAGGGACCCCGGGGGGATACATTGGAGGTTAATTTAATGTAGTGGACAACCCCTTAAATGTAAAGGAGAAGAATTATCTGGGTAGAAAGGCAAAATGAGCAATTGTAAGTACACAGTGCTATATAATATGCTGACTGCAATATATTAAGAGGATAGACATTTTGATGGGACTGCATCTTTAATAATGTGTCACTGTATTTTGATATCTTGTGACAGATCCTCTTTAATGTTATGACTTATCAACTTACAACAGACATTATTATTATTATTATTGTTATTATAATTATTTGTGAGTACATTTATATACTACTCTGAGAATATTCCTGTTGTGGCGCTTCCCACGGCTGTGGGGCGTCGGGACATGGCATAGCTTGCC
This sequence comes from Oophaga sylvatica, assembly GCA_033576555.1. NCBI lineage: Eukaryota > Metazoa > Chordata > Amphibia > Anura > Dendrobatidae > Oophaga > Oophaga sylvatica. The sequence continues at coordinate 25,543,185 of JARQOD010000010.1, read as the reverse complement.
TAGCTAGCCAATGCTCCCACGCCGCCAGTCCACGACGACGTGAGGCATGGGTCCCAGATGATAAGAGAATGTGGACCCACTGGACCACGGAGGGAGACCCGGGCCTGCCCGGACTAGGGAAGGGCAGCGACCGGGATCCGTGGCAGCTGAGCATGTGGGCAAGGTGGCGACCTGCAGGACTAGACAACACCGCACAACTTCAGGTAAGAAGAAACATAAAGTTTACTTAAAAAACACAGTACATAAACAGAACATAAGACCGGGCTCCCGATTCCGCACATCAGAGAAGGGTACACGACTCAGGATCACAGACGAGTGCTGGAGGACATCACGGGTAGATGCAGTCCAGGGTTATCTGGCACGGGCATACTTGGACGGCCTCTCTCTCAGGCCTTAGGCGTAGCACAGGCTCAGCAGGAGAACATCAGACACCGACCTCAGACAGACTTCAGACGATGGCGGGGTCATCACGGGTTGATGAAGTCCAGGATCATCTGGCACGGGCATACTAGTATGGCCTCACTCTCAGGCCTCAGGCGTAGCACAGGCTCAGCAGGAGAACATCAGACACCGGCCCAGGACGAACGTCAGACGATGGCGGGGTCATCACGGGTTGATGAAGTCCAGGGTCATCTGGCACGGGCATACTAGGACGGCCTCTCTCTCAGGCCTCAGGCGTAGCACAGGCTCAGCAGGAGAACATCAGACACCGACCCAGGACAGACGTCATCACAGGGTAGACCAAGGAGGAACCGGCAGGACATCGGAACATCAGGAACACGGACTGGATCTCAGGGACACAGGAACACAGACAGGAACACGGACTGGAACATCAGGAACACGGATTGGATCTCAGGGAGTCAGGAACACAGACAGGAACACAGACTGGAACACAGGCATCGGACTCCGGACATCTGGCACCGATCGGCAGGCTCCGGACATCAGGTAGAGATGGATAGGATCCGGACATCTGGAAGTGGTCATCGGACATCGGATATCAGGCAGTGGTCATCAGGGAGGACACGGACAGGAACATCAGGGACACGGATTGGATCTCAGGGAGTCAGGAACACAGACAGGAACATGGATTGGATCTCAGGGAGTCAGGAACACGGACAGGAACATCAGGAACACGGATTGGGTCTCAGGGAGTCAGGAACACGGACAGGAACATGGATTGGATCACAGGAACACGGACTGGAACACAGGCATCGGACTCCGGACATCTGGCACCGATCAGCAGGATCCGGACATCTGGCAACAATCGGCAGGACCCGGACATCAGGCAGGGAGGATAGGATCCGGACATCTGGAAGTGGTCGTCGGACATCGGACATCAGGCCATGGTCATCAGGCATAGGATCCGGACATCTGGCACCGATCAGCAGGCTCCGGACATCTGGCAACAATCGGCAGGACCCGGACATCAGGCAGGGAGGATAGGATCCGGACATCTGGAAGTGATCGTCGGACATCGGACATCAGGCCATGGTCATCAGGCATAGGATCCGGACATCTGGCAGCGACCTGAAAAGGAACCCCAGCGGTCTGGTGCAAGCCCCGCCAGGCTCAACGGGAGCTGGCCGGGGATTGCACAGAAGCTGAGCACAGAGTAACAGAAACTCAGCACACACCGGACTCCTCCTTCCAAGATGAACTCAGGTTATATAGCAAGGATTCACAGTCACTGGCACAGGGTTCTGGACTCAGCAGGATTTCAGGAACATAACACAGAGGACACAATTCAGACAGTCAGGTACAAGATGTGATCCAAGATCAGGGGTTCAGGTAATTAGACACAGCAGGAACAGGCCTGGATATACAGCCTCCAGGAACTGCGATCTGGGTAATCAGCCCCCAGCATAGGCGGAAACACAAGACACAGTTCAGACATTCAGGTACAGGATGCGATCCAGGATCAGGGGTTCAGGTAATTAGACACAGCAGGAACAGGCCTGGATATACAGCCTCCAGGAACGGCGATCTGGGTAATCATCCCCCAGCATAGGCGGAAACACAAGACACAGTTCAGACATTCAGGTACAGGATGCGATCCAGGATCAGGGGTTCAGGTAATTAGACACAGCAGGAACAGGCCTGGATATACAGCCTCCAGGAACGGCAATCTGGGTAATCAGCCCCCAGCATAGGCGGAAAGACAAGACACAGTTCAGACATTCAGGTACCGGGTTAGATCCAGGATCAGGGAACAAGACACAGCAGGAACAGGGAATCAGCTCTCCAGAGCTGATCAAATTCAGAGCAGGAGTTGAACACACAACCACATACGGCTAGGTTCAGGGATTCAATGTGGATTCAATGTGAAGCTCTGGCCACGCCCACTAGGGCTGGGGAACTTTATATATGAGCTGCTTAACAGCGATAGGCTGGAGCAGTAATTCTAGTAAACACCCAATCCACATAAAAGCAGGACAGGTGTGGGCCGCGCCCCCTATGCAGAGCCAGACAGCTCAACACAGAGGGAACCCAACAATGGCTGCTGCCACACACGTAGTAAGTCATGCACCACTGCAGAGGACTTTGCAAGCTACGGACGGCTTTTACAGCAGGTCAGGGACCGCACATGCGGGCGGTCATGCAAAGCAGCGGAGCCACTCACGCAAGTACGGGTACGCAGCAGAGCCGGGAACTGAGCAGCATCCATACAGGTAACAGACAACAGTATCCCAGCTGGTTAGGGGGAAAGGAGCAAAAGGGTTAATGCAAAAGACATGCAGAGTAACGCTGGAAAACAAAGTACAGAATACCAGCGTTACACCTGTTCATACCCCGACCTATTAAACAAGATAATGAAAAATTTTGACAAGCAGGAATACAGATTCTCAATCATCGCAATTCTAGTTTTACGAAAGAAATTGGCATTAGGAAGGCGGCAATGCAAACCTAAGAGAGTTAAGATGAAAGGATAATAACGTATGATGCTGCTGCATACTTACAGATACTTCTGAGTTAACGGAGAAATCATACTTGTGATCTCGTAGCAGAGCTGCATTGCCGAACATGGGGAAATAAGAGCGGAGAGCTTTATGTTCAGCATTCTTAGGCATTACATTTTTCTATATACTGTAAAGGGATTTCTAGTTTGATGAAAGTTTTGACCTTCCATTATGGACAAGTTTAGATTTATTCAAAGTTCAGTTTTTTCTAAGGTAAATCCTGGCTGGACGATTTCAGATAGACCTATTTTTCTCAGAAAGATCATAGTGTTTCTAAGAAAATATACTTTCTAGATAGGCGAACATAGCCAGAGACAAAACTAGTTAGGCGCTGCCCCAGGCCGGCTAATCCCAGCACTGCTATAGGTGATTGACAGCTCTTTCTCCATGTACACGTGAGAGAGAGACCTGTCAATCAACTGCAGCGGGGCTGGAAAAATCTGGCTGTCGGAAAAACCAGACTGGTGTCGTCTTTGGCTATGATCTCGGCCTCATCATCGATATATTACAGCCAGGTATATTTTTCTTTGAAAGATTAGAGCATTTCAAAGAAAATATTCTTTATAGACTTGGAAACATAGCTGGAGATTATACTAGTCCATCACTGCCCCAGGCTGGCTCTTCCCAGCATTGCAAGAGGTGATTGACAGCTCTCTCTAAGTACACGCGGAAGAGACCTATCAATAAACCGCAGTGGCGCTGGGAACAGCCGGACTAGTGTTATCTACTGCTCATCAATATATTACAGCCAGGTATATCCTTGGCCATTTCCAAGAAAATATACTTTATAGATCTGGGAACAAAGCTGGAGATGAAATGAGCCTACTGCTTCCCCAGGCCGGCTTTTCCCAGCACTTCTAGAGGTGATTCACAAGTCTATGTACACAGGGACCATTCGATCACGCACTACAGTGCTGGGAAGAGCCGTCTGTCGGCAAAGCTGTACTAGTGAAGTCTCCAGCTACTGTCCCGGCCAGATCATCAATATATATTTTTTATTTACGGAACCAGGCTCTGATTCATGGTGTCAGTGTTTCCGGCACCTTGAAGGTTATCAACCCCTGGCAGCAAATATCTCTTGCATCTCCATTGAAACAAGCCTATGTTCTCTATCACAGTCAGCGCATAGATATTATTTCACACTCACGATGCAATATAAAAGTTTTAAAAGGGGTGTCCACTACCGGACAATGTCTAAATGTCCTAATGAAGGGTATGGACAGGAGTTACCTTTAGCAGACAACCCCTTTAAGGTAGCACAAAACACATCATCAGTTTTTCAGCCATCAAATTTCTTTGAGAAGTCTTACATTTTGGTAAAATTTGGGTTTTAAAAATTGGGTCATGGTTCAATGAGACGAAAAAGCCAATGGTTGCTATTTATTACTTTTCTTTGACTCTAAAGTTCCAAAATGAGCAGCTCAAGATGACCAGATTGAAAAACAGTATTGTTTTTGAAGATAAGGGAATCAGTTTACCGGACCGTGGTCCAGTAGTCAAATAAGTAGTCCTTGATCGTTGGAGAAGACCACCTCTTCAAATTATTTGCCACAACGTCATTGTCTCAGTGCCATGCACACGTGGCATTGTGGTGGCGGCCGGCCATGGACATCTAACTTGGCTGCTGGACTATTTCATCTTCCATTGTCGGGACATACTTTTCCTATATGTGTCTACTTGTGGCTACCCAATGGATGCCATGTCAATTGCAGCCTGTCTAGTGTTTTGAAAGCCTGTTTTGTTGAATTTGACAAAGAAAAAACCGTGTACAGGGAACGATAGGATTTCTAAATTAAGACCATTTTTAATTTTTTTTTTTATCTTAAATGCAATAGAGCGACGAAAATGGTTGCAAAAGTCTTCACAGCTTTTATGCACTGAAATTAATATTTTCCTTGACTAGAAATGACGCTAATATTGAAATTTTCCATCTATCTTGATTACATATTTGGACGTAGGATGTGACGGCTCTGACAGTCATATTATGAACATAATTGTGTAAGTGACATTAACAGCTACCATTATATGAAAGGTCATTAAGAGACGCTAATTGGCAATGACGGTGACTCTACAATGACAGAACAGTGATTGCAAAAAGGAGACTGGTATTGCATCTTGGCATATCCAGTAGAATATAAAATTTAACCCATTTGTTTCTGGCCACAGTTATACATGTTTTACACTTCTTTATCAGTTAGGCTTTTTAAGGAAAAGGTTGTCTCTGTCATGTATGCACTGTCAGGATGTATAGATAGATAGACGGATGAGCATCCACACAGTGCATCAGGGGCCAAGGTAGACATGTTGTGAAGCATGATGATGTCAAGACTAGTGATGAGCGAGTGTGCTCAGATAAGGTGTTATCCTAGCATGCTCGTGTCCTAATCAAGTTTTTTTGGCGTGCTTGAAAAAACTGCTCGTGTTGCCCTGGCTGTATATCTCGTGGTTGTTTGACAGCCGCGGTACATGCAGGGATTGCCTATTTGTTATGCAATCCCTACATGTGTTGCCCCTGTCGAACAGCTGCGAGACATGCAGCTGAGGCGACTTGAGCATTTTTTTCTAGCATTATATTTTGAGTAGGACATGAGCATGCTCAAACAACACCAACATGCCTGCTATTTTTGTTTCACCTTGCATAACACATCTTTCTCAATCAACCATAACATCTCCACCTGCACCTCAGTCACAGTCTAACAGTTTACACCGTTCTCCGTACTCCACCCTCTCTCAGCACAGCAGCCAGCCCTTGGTCCCACAGTAAAAGTCACGTAAAAGAATATTTTCTCTTACACATACCACAAAGCTAAGATCTTGAGCTTCACCATCTCCAATCTGTTGGCCACAGAAATGCTGCCTTTCCGCCTGGTGGATACAGACAGTTTCCGAAAGTTCATGGCCGTCACATTCCCCCTGTACCAGTTACCCAGTTGCTATTACTTCTCTAAGAAAGTTGTGTGACTGGGCTACACCAACATGTCGCAGACAGCATCTCCCGTTTCCTGAAAAAATCTATATCTGCCAGGGTGCATTTCACCACTGACACCTGGATGAGCAAACATGGGCAAGGGCGTTACATCTCGCTGAATGAGTACTGGTTGACTCTGGTGGCTGTGGGGGCAGATGATCATGGGGCTGCTTCACAAGTCTTGGTATCCCCCAAGGATTGAGGGACAAACTTCCATATCTGACATTTTCTCTACTCTTATCACTCCTCCACTTCCACTTGGGCCTCTACCGGCACCCTCAACCTCTCCCTTAATGAGACACGCATTCTAACAGTGCAGAGAGAATCCCCCTCCTCTGTACTGTGCAGCCAGGGCTTACTAAAATCAGGCAGTGTAAAGATTAATATGCCTTGGAGATCTCTATCACACAGCTCAAGAGTTGTGGACAGCTATCCAGGCAGAGTTAGATCAGTGTCTGTCTCCACTGAATCTGGAGCCAGGGAATGCCATGTGCGATAACAGTGTAAACTTGGTTGTGGCCCTACATTGGGGCAACCTCACACACTTGCCTTGCATGGCTCACATCCTCAAGCTGATGGTACAGCTATTTTTCCACCACTATCCCGGTCTGGATGCGCTACTGCAGAAAGCACGGTCACTGTGTGCTGATTTCCGACGATCGCAGGTCATCGACTTTCATCGCTACAGAGATCTTTCGGCCTAACGGTTAACAGATTAATTTGCAATATTCTGACACAGTGGAATTCCACTCTGCACATGTTGCAGCGACTGTGGCAGCAGGGACGAACCCTGGTGCATTATGTCCTTTTGCATAGCCTGGACCAACGCATTAAGGATGTGGTGCAAATCACACTTACGAAGTGAGCACACATGAAGGACCACTGCACCCTTCTGCATAGTTTTGAAACGGCTACTTAGGTGGTCATCGATGACGATGCCATCATCAGCACCACTGAATAGTCTGCGTGAGGAGGTGGTGGTCCCAGAGGAATAGGTGGAAGCAGAGGAAAATGCAGAAGTGATAGCAATATTTCTAAGTTCTGGACAGTCGTCGGACAAGTCGGTAACATGGGAGGGTGGACTACAATACTCCAGCGGAGCTCATGGTACCAGACAAACTGTTAGTGAAGGTGCAGGAGCCGAGGAACATTTTGAGGAAGACGTTGAGGGGGAGATGATGGACACGCAACAGTCAGACGATGAAGATAATGATGCTCTCTCTCCTGTCCGTGGTTGGCGCGAGGGGATGGAGGAAGCAATCTTGAGTGTTACCCCACCACCAACAAACCATTGACTTGGACCTCATGGAAGCGGCTGACATGTGAATGCCTTCTTGCTGCACTATCTTCAACGTGATGCCTGCATTCTTAGGGTTGGCATCAGTGATGATTACAGGGTTTCCACTCTGTTAGATCCAAGGTGCAAGAGTAAATTTTGACAGATTCTTACACCTCTGGAAAGGGATGCATGCATGTTGGAGTATCGAAACACGCTTGTAGACAATCTTTAGAGTGGTTTGCCTCAAGACAGCAGTGAGGCACACAATGTGCATCACAGTTCTGGACTTCCATCCCTTGGAATGTCAAGGCGTCATCTCAATGTTTGGTGAACATCGGGACAATCGGCGAACCGAATGGAACCATACCTTGAAAGGTTAGCTAATCTCTGCACAGTACATCCTCTGTAAAACATAGTGGAGACAGTTTGATGGCAAGGTTGATTGGATGTTTCTTCACAGTTCAGATGGAAAATGTCTCAAAACATACTGCAAAAGCAACCCAGGAGTTTTGTAAGGCAAATAATTGTAATGTTTTACAATGGCCAAGTCAACCACCAGATATCAACACCATCGAGCAGCCTTTCACATGTTTGAGACAAAACTTAAGGTAGAAAGATCCACAAACAAGCAACAACTGAAGTCAGGTGCAGTGAAGATATGGTAAAGCAGCAAAAAGGCCATCATGTCCATTCTCTTCCAGATTTCAGGAAGTCATTGCATGCATAGAATTCTCTACAAAGTCTAAAAATGAACATTTTATTTGCGGTAAAGTTATTTTATTCAATTACTTTGAGCCCGTGAAATGAATATATCTATCTGTCTATCTTATATATTTATCTATTAATCCATCTTCCCCCTTAAAAGTGTATCTTTGAAGATTGACTCTTGCCATAGTCCACTTAATTGGTTTTCCAATGCTAGGTGCAAGACAAGAATTAGGATATATTTTGAGTGCTGGTGCTCTAATAAGAGACACAACTTCAAAAACACTCCAAATGACAAACGATAGATTAATTTGTCAAGTTATCAAGTCCTCTGTTATTTTCCCTGGCAACATGCCCTGTCTGAATAAAGAAAAACGAGGCCACCTCCATTAAATATATAATATATGAATTGTATTACTGTCTTCCTACAGCCGTGTCCATATTTCATCGTACTGTATATTTATAGCCCTGTGATAATATTATCTCAGTGTCTCTCTAGCATCAGGACAGGCAGAGCACTTTGGAAGGTTAGCCGCATTACAAAAGTATGTAAATCTACCCTTTAAACACTCTTTAATATTTATATTCCAAGGACTGCCAAATAAAGCTATATGACATTTATTGACAACTATAATAAATTGCTTGTTGAAGATCGGAAGGGAAAAAACTTCATTACCTTAAATGACAGGGAAGAGTCTTATTTTTTTAAGTTGCACTGAGGTTTCGGAGCTCTGAGAATTAATTGCATGGCATAATATACAACTTTAAAAATTCAGCCCCCCACAAATATGGAAGAGGAATCATAAAGATAAATTCTAAAGATGTCTTCTGTCATCTTGTAAAAAGTTCTTTTTAGATATAATCATCTTTAATTTTGAGTTGGTAGATCAGGGAAAGTAGAAGAAAGGATCCAAAAATCAAGTTGTCCTCCTATCATATATATAGACTATGCTTCCAAACACCTAAATCAAAATTTAGCTCTCTTAAATAGATGCCACCATACACAGTGACCTGTCAAGGGCCAAGGTACACCATATGGATAAAAGTATCGCGATACTTCCAGAAGCTTTTTTGACCTTCCATTCTAAATCTATATGCATAATGGTTCCATCCTTCTGGAAAGACTTTCTACAAGATTTTAGAGGTGTCTATGTGAACTTTTGCTCCTTCATCTAAAAGAGCATTTGTGAGGTCAGGCACTGTCAGACTCACAATCTCCAGTGTAGGTCATCCCAAAGGTGTTGGATGGGATTGATGTGGCTGGTCATGTTCTTCCACCAAACTCCCCAACCATGTCTGTATTGACCTTTTGCACTGGACACAATCATGTGGAGCACATATGGACCTCCAAACTGTTCCTACAAAATTGTAAACTACAGTTGTCCATAATGTATTGTAAAGAAGAATTAACATGTTCCTTCACTGAAACTAAAAGGCAGAGACCGACCCCTCATAAACCACCAGATAGTGTTATCTCTCCACCAAACTATACACCAGGCACATTGCAGTTAGGCAGGTAACCCAGACTCATCTATCAGACCTCAGATAGAGAAGTGAGGTGCATCAATGCATGTTACATGTTTCATGTGCTCCCAAGTCCAGTAGTTGTGGGTTTTACACCACTCCATCTGAACGCACGACGTTGTGCTTGTGTCATGGTTTTACCGCAACAGAGAGAAGCCAGAAGACTGCAGCATCTGATTTCTCCTACTCCGGCACTGATAAGAAGCTCTTCACCTTCATGTTAAACAGTGTAAAATTTATTTTTGCAGTGCAGGGGTTTATCTGCTCAGTTGAGAGCACCTGGAAGCTTTCCTGCATTAAGGTTCTCAGCCGTGCACTATTATCCACTCCCATCTCCTATATAAACTGTGTCTTGTCTAGCACTCATTGTCAGCGCAAGCTTGGCTGGAGGTTGTTGGTGGTTGTTATTGGAGAAGGCATTTGGTGGATTTATCTGTCACTGTTTCTAGGCTTTGGGTGTGTGATAATTCCCTTTTCTAATTTGGTTTAACCCCGTCCTCCACTCCCTGGTTTCTACCTCTGTTGTTTATGTGTATATTTGTATGATTGGTATTTTCCTTTATCTCTGTTAGTATTACCTTGTTAGTCTGTTGGTGTATTACAGAACACTACTACTCCCCTCTTCCGTGGAAGGGGAACAGACTGAGGACAGATTCAGAAGCTAAGGCAAGGTATGTGGCCACGGCGTCTTCACCATCAGAAGTAACATGGGAAACAGGGCTAGCTAGGGTGCCCCTAGCATTAGAGACAGGGAAGGAGCTCCTGGTCGTGGACATCCGACAACAGAGCCATGACAGCTTGGTGATGTAAGGCTGCATGCAGATGCTTGGCCATGCAGTTCCCAGTGAGGGAGCAGTGTTTGTTCTGATGTTGATATCAGAGGAGGTTTGGATTCTGCAGCTATTGATTCAGAAGAGTATTGGTGACTTTTCTGCCCTCTGCTCCTCAGCACTTGGTGACCTCACTCTAACATCACAGGGTCTTCACTTAATGGGTTGCTTGCTGTGGTTCATTTCAGTTTTCAATAATATCACTCACAGGTGATGGGGAAGATTTAGGAGGGAAGAAATGTGATGAACAGACTTGTTACAATGGTAGTTCCTATTACAGGACAACGATGGTATCAGTGAGCACTGCACCACCGGTCATTGTGTCACATGTTAGTAAATGCAGATGGCATGGCAGGGGGTTGGATGCTATACACTGGGGGGATGAGGGGTTGGATGTTATACACCAGGAGCGAGGATCCAGATATTACACACCGAGAACAGTGGAGATGGATTTTATACCCCATTTGCAAAGGGAAATCCTGAATGCAATCATTAAGACATGCAGTCCACATGGTGTAGGAAGTATTTAGTATAGTTGCCATATTTTGCAGTTGTCTGGTATGTTTTTCATGATTTTCCCACATATTCTGGAAGTGTTGACAAGATTGACATATGGATCCAGTTATGCAATAATATATTCACCAGTTCTATATAGCGGTGTACTATAACGGGGAGGTTTAATGTTCAGAAGCCTTGAACAGTTGGCAGACAAACGCAATAAAAATACTAATAATTGCCTTTTTGGGCATAATTCAGCTTTCTTTTTTGTATACAACAGAAAATAATAAACAACCATGATACTCACCTTACGCCCATTCCATGGAAGCCCTTGTCCCCTGTAAAAAAAGAAAAATATTAGACAACCATATCCCTCGCCTGTCCGAGCTGAAGATAAGCCATACTGTCCCACGCCATAATCCATGTTTGCGATATGCAGTTTACATTTCTGACAGTGCCATGATGCAACCATCCAGGCTGAAAACCATAGGAGAATGAGGTGACTAGCGGTGATATACCATTGAGTTCATCGTCGCTGCTCACAGTGAAGTGCTTTGTAAGAACGCAGGTTCAGTGACCTGCGGTAACGTCGAATTTATTAGATTAGCGTTTTCTGGGGCTGCTGCGAGCTACTATTAATAGGCTGGGGGCCAATATCCATGACCCCTTACTAGCCTGAGAATACCAGCCCTCAGCAGTCTGCTTTAATTTGGCTGATTGTCAAAAATGAAGGGCACCCTACGCCATTTTCTTTTAATTATTTAAATAAATAATTTAAAGAAAACGGAATGGGGACCGCTCTATTCTTGATAACCAGCCATGAAAAAGTTGACAGTTGAGGGTTTCAGCCCACAGCTGTCAGTCTGGCCTGTGTTGGTTATCAAATATAGAAGAGACCTCGTCATTTTTTTAAATTTATTTATAACTCAAATCAGTGGCGCCTGCTTTAACTTTTATCAGCAACAGCAGGTGTAGGTTGATAGGAGTAGTACTTTCTCACCATCTGACGCCCGTGACTGGTGGTAAACTTTTTACCACTGGTCACAGTTACTGGCTCATGCTGTCATATGACAGTGGGGGAACCGCATCTCTCTGACCGGCAGTTTGCTGATCTGTCAAGCATCTGAATGAGTACTCGATCCAAACTTTATTTTAGATGTTCAGCTGAACCTTCTGGATTTGAACTTGCACGGGTTCGCCCACCACTACTAAAGAGACTTATTAGTAACAGAATAGGACAACTTCAAATTTAATCATTGGTAAAATAAAGTGGTGTTCCTTGATTTCCCAGTATTCCAAAAACAAGTCTTTCGATCCCAAGAACAGGGATTCGCAGTGCATTTTTTACCTCCTGTAAACTGTCAATAGGACTTCCAGAAATAGTTAAGCACTGACCTGGGATATTTACAGCAGTCACATACAGTTGTGTTCAAAAGTTTACATACCCCAGCAGAATTTTTGCTTTCTTGGCCTTTTTTCAGAGAATATGAATGATAACACCAAAACTTTTTCTCCACTCATGATTAGTGGGTGGGTGAAGGCATTTATTGTCAAACTTCTGAGTTTTCTCTTTTTAAATCCTAATGACAACCCAAAACATTCAAATGACCCTGATTAAAAGTTCACATACCCTGTTAAATTTGGCCTGATAACATGCACAGAAGTTGACACAAATGGGTTTGAATGGCTACTAAAGGTAACATCCTTACCAGTCACCTGTATGCTTGTAATCTGTGTGTGTGCTGTAAGCTTCCGGGGGGTTTAGCTCTAGGATCGCTGTCTGGGTAGACAGAATGGCACGGAAACAGTTCATTCAGACAGCAGTTTGGTGAAAACTGGCCGCAACCAGTTTTATTAAAGTCCACAGCACACAGATAAAAACAAATCATAAACAGAAAACCTGGGCTTGTCTAGCCACTAAATTACACTTAGATAGATGGCCCTCTCTATCCGGGACCCAGACTCTACCAGTCTGTGCCCAAAACAACACATATCACATATGTTACCAGTATGGAGTTTCACAGACACTCCTCTTTATGTCCGAAGGCAACTCCAATGTCCAGACTTGAGAGAGGTCACCTCCTATTCAGTCGCTATTCGCACGGATTCTCACTGTGACTACTCCTGTGTCCGGGGTACTTCCTGCACCCAGACTGAGATAGCTCACACTCTTAGAGACTGCTTCCTTGTGCCAGGACACCTCCCTGTGTCCGGGCTAAAGACAGCTCCCACACTCTTAGAGACACCTTCTGTGCCTGGACCCCTTGTCCAGACTGAATGAGCTCCTTGACTGTGTTCCCAAGCACCCACTTCTGGCTTCCCAATCAACACCTGAGTGGATTCAGGTCTGAGCTGTAAGCGTGTACTGAATGGCAGGTGTAGTGACCTTTCTTTACCACCAGGTTTACAAAGCCACACATTTCGCTCATACCAGTCAGCAAGGTACTTAGGTGAAATATACACCTCATTCACCACATATTCCTTCACTGTCTCACATATCCCCTCCCTCTTCTCCAGACCGGAGGGCTGGTCATCCAGACCGGAGGGCTGGTCAACAATCCTAAAGAGACAGTGAACTCCGGACCAGTCATAGTCATCATTAGCTTCATCTTCAGTCTTGTCATCTATATCTTCACCTGAGCCATCCGCACTACCCTGTACCCTCCCAGGCCTATGCTCTCTGCGGACCTCAGGTGACCTGCACGGTTTCAGCTTGACCTTAGTGCCAGCCTCAGTCTCGTTATAGTGCCTCACCCGAGAAGTACGACCAGGCACGTCAGAACACCTCTGCTGATTCTTCCTCAGAACCTCTCGTACCTCCTGTCCTTGGTGCACTGACCCTGTGTCCCCAGCTGTCCCAGAAGGTATAGGGGTTTTTTCACTTTTCTCTAATTCCCCCTGAACCTTTTTTAGCACATCTACTTTTTTAAATATCAGTTGGTTCGTAAATTCTATTTCACAGAATTTAAGCTCCTCTTCTTGTACAGGCTCACTTTGCATAAGACGCAGAGCTCTTACTTCTTTCTCCAGGAGATCCACATCTTCTAACAAGTCAAGGCTCATCATCTTTTCTGCTTTCACCTCCTCGTATAATTGCGGCCTTTGCTCTCGCAATGAAGAGACTCCCTGTATCCTTCCTTTTACTTCATTGTCCTTTTCAAGAAGGTACTCATGGTTCTCATCACGCTCCTTCATCACAGTTTGAAATTTTTTCTGAGAAGCACTTAATTCCTCTGGTACCTGTGCAACCATTTTTTCTTGATCTTGCAAGGTACTGTATACACTTTCCCTGTCACTTCGTACTCTCTGTAGCAACTGCTGGCACCGCTCCCGTTCCCGGCGAAGAGATAACACATCCAGTTTACACTGTTGCAGCTGCTCGCGCAATGCAACAATATCAGTCTTCATGTCTTTGGTGGAGACCTCATGGAGACGCATCTTCTCCTGTAGCTGTTGGACGTCTTTTACTACTTCGGCCGTTTCTTCAGTCTTGTTCCTCACAGCCTCACTTGAAACCTCAGCTTCTGATGAGGCATCTGGCTTGGTGACCACCATTTCCATGGCTTTCTCCAGCTCTGCAGCATCTCCCTCAAAGTCCCGGGCACGATGCAGCTCCATACCACACATTGACAACTTCTCATTTTCAACAGCATCCACTTGTGCTGTGTTCAGTTTCAGAGTCCTGCCTTTAAAGCTCAGCTCTCCTCCTTTCACCTTAGTCTTCGCCAGGGAACCGGCCAACTGTAAAACATCTTCAGATGCCATCTTCTGTCTGGCTGTAAGGTCAGCATCAGCTTTCTTCTCAGGACTCTCAACCTCCTCTGCTACCATGCCTTCCTCATTTGCACTGGTTGCTTTATGGTCATCAGATGATTCACTATCACTATCTGACCCCTCTTTCTCAGCCACATCTGGCTCACTGTTAGGGCTATACACTTCATTTTCATTCACATCCTGCTCACTGTCAGGGTTATACAATTCAGTTTCATTCATATCCTGCTCACTGTCAGGGTTATACAATTCAGTTTCATTCACATCCTGCTCACTGTCAGGGTTATACAATTCATTTTCATTCACATCCTGATCTGGAACCTTAGTTAACATGTCATCCACAACATTAACTTCACTATCTGGTCCCTCAAGTATGTGACTATGTGACAACCCCAGCACTATACTTCTATATAGTTCAGGTACTAGAAGCTGACTCACGACCCCTCCCTGGACTTCAGTGTCCCTATAACAATAGGTTATTGTTCATGGCAGCATGAGGAAACCTCTCCTCAGAGCCAGGCTCTTGGGGAACCTCATTCAGAACAATTACATTCTCCTGTGCCGTTTTAAGAGTGGGGTCTCGCACCGGCTCACTCCCAAAATTGTCACAGGAGCCAGGCAGGTCAGGGACACTCGGTTCCCGAGAACCACCATCCTCGTCTCCCAACATCACCTGCAAAGAAATGTCATCTTTATCACGGTCATCATCAGTATCATGATCATCATTATCATTATCAATATTATCATGGTCATCATCATTATCACATAAGTTTAACGGCCCACTAGCACTGTGCTCCGCCCCTCGGGACTGCGCACCCTCAATAGGAGCTTCATCACACTGTCCATCAGAAACATTTTTCCCCCAGAGATCCTTAGACTGGGGAAAGTCACTACCCAATATGACGGGTTGCACCAGGTTCTTCACTACCCCCCCTTCATATGAAACCTCCCCGAGTTTGGGGACCAAGTCCACGGCAGTCTCTGGGTAGACTTTGGTGTCTCCATGGATGCACACCATACTCAGGTGCTTATCAGGGATGAAGTCCCTTTCAATCAGGCTGTCACATACGGAAGTCACTGGACTCTCTGAGTCCAAGAGGGCCTGTGCTGGGCAGTCATTTACAACCACCGGGGACCCCTGTGGTCCAGTCTCTTCGGCTGAGGTGGACACACTCACAGGTTCTGCGCAGAGAGAGAGGGATCTGCCAACATCACAACACATAGGCTCCCCCTCTATTGGACAGTTGGCTGCAATTTCACGCCAGCTCCAACACTGTCCATCACACTCTCCCACCCACATGTCCCCTCGGGCCTGAACCCGCTTATCAGCATACCCCATGTCCCCAACAGCTGGAACGCTCTTACCGGGAGAGTTCAGCGTCCGGGAACTCTGAAGTGACGTCCGCTCAGACGGCTGGTCACGGAGGCAGTCTTTGGGGCCAAAGTACCTTTCTCTCTGTACCTCAGAAGGAAGTGCTCGGGTGTAACGGTCCACTGTCACCTTTTCGACCCTTTGGGCAGTGTTGCTGACGGCAGACTCCCAACTGTATCTCCAGTCATGGACTCTCCTGGCACGGGCTGCAACCGTAACACCCAGCCGGGTAAGAATCGCCGCTTTCAACTTGGCATAGTCTTCACTGTCCTGCTTGCTCAGGTCAGCCCAGACTTTTTGGGGTTCCCCAATCAGATAGGGTACGACCATCATGGCCCACTCAGATAGGGGCAGATTCTCCTTCTCTGCCAGTCTCTCAAACCTAGTGAGATATACCTCCACATCATCACGAGGTGTCATCCTTTCCAGGGACCGTCTTACCGCCTTCTTTACATCGGACAAGTCAGGTGCCTTCACAACATTACTCTGAGACGCGGTGCGGAGAGCTGCAATCTGCTCCAACAACCGGTTATTCTCCTGCTGCTGCTGCAGGAATTTCTGCCGGTGCTCCTGCATGCGCTGCTGGTGCTGCAGGCGCTGTTGCTCCATGCTCCGCTGGGCCTGTACCAGGTACTCAACGAACCCCTCCATACTGCCGGACTCATCTGTCTCAATCACAGCAGTCTTATGTTGCACAATAACTTGCGCCATTTGTTCAAACAGCGCCTCCATGCTGTCATCCATGCTGTCAGACTTCTCTGTCTTCACAACGGTAGTCTTCACTCAAGACATACACACACTCTACACAGCTTTTTTTCCACAGAAAATTCAGCCTTGCTGTGCAACCACTTTTTTTTTTTTTTTTTTTCCTTTGCAAAGTCTATTAGGGCTACTGTCTCTTTAAGACTGCTCCACAAACTTTTCTTTTGCTGCTGCACATTCCACAGTCATTTTCACAACAAGTTCAGCTTTGCTGTGCATACATTTTCTCTCTGCAGACCCTATCAGGGCCACTGTCTCTCCAAGACTGCTCCAAACAGACGTTTCTGCTGACACACACTTTTTTTTTTTCTGTTGCTATTTCAATAGACTTCACCTTTAATGCTGTCTCTAAGCCTCTGTGCTGCATGCACACTCCAGCACTAACTGTATCAGGCCCTGCGCTGCCCGCATTCTCCACCAATTGTAAGCTTCCGGGGGGTTTAGCTCTAGGATCGCTGTCTGGGTAGACAGAATGGCACGGAAACAGTTCATTCAGACAGCAGTTTGGTGAAAACTGGCCGCAACCAGTTTTATTAAAGTCCACAGCACACAGATAAAAACAAATCATAAACAGAAAACCTGGGCTTGTCTAGCCACTAAATTCACTTAGATAGATGGTCCTCTCATCCGGGGCCCAGACTTACCATCTGGCCCAAAACAACACATTCACATAGTTACCATAGGATTTACAGACACTCCTTTTTTATGTCCGAAGGGGAACCCAAATTTCCCGCTTGAGGGGTCACCCCTATTCAGTCGCTACCACGGATTCCACTGTGATACTTGTGCCGGGGGACTTTCCGCACCCAACGAGAAGCTCACACTCTTAGAGACTGCTTCCTTGTGCCCGGGCACCTCCCTGGTCCCCGGGGAAAAAACAGTCCCACACTCTTTTAGAACCTTCGTGCCTGGGCCCCCTTTCCAATGAATAGCTCCTTGACGTTTCCCAAGCACCCACTTTGGCCTTCCCAATCAAAACCTGAGGGATTCAGGGCTGAGCTGTAAGCGTGTCTGAATGGCAGGTGTATACCTTTCTTTACCCCCAGGTTTTTTCAAAAGCCACACATTTTCGCTCATACCAGTCGCAAGGGATTTAGGTGAAAAAAACCCTATTCACCCATTTTTCCTTCACGTCTCACAGTGCATAAAACTGAAGAGTTTCGGGACCCCCAAACAGACTTTTTCATCCACCCTGAGGGTTTCTGGATTGGAAGCTTGGTAAAGCAAAAGAATTTCATCGGATCTACGGGAAGAATAGTTGAACTGTACGAAACGGGAAAGAGATACAAAAAATACCCAAAGGGAAAATTGAAAATCCCAGTCAGCAGCGTTCAAACGTGATTAACAAGGGAAAATGAGATCTCTGTAAAACAAAACGACGTCAGGTAACCAAAAAAATGTCATCCACAACTGCCGGGAAAAATTGTTCAAAATCAAAGTAAAACCCACAAAAAACACCCAGCTGAAATACAGAGCTCTCTGAAATAGCTTAGGGGGTGTTTCAAGATGCACAATAAAGGGCGCACGAGAAGAAAAAAAGGCTCATGGTCAGTTGCCAGAAAAAAAGCCATTACTGCGAAATGCCCAAATATCTCGCCTACAATGCGCAAAACTGCCAAAGGAAGCCCAAAACTTCTTGAAAAAGGGAAAATTTGGGGTGATGAAAAAAATTTTAAATTTTTTTACCCAACCATAAAAAATTACTTTTGGGGAGAGGTCAGCAAGGCCTATTAAAGGAAAACCCCCTTTCCACTGTAAGACACGGGGCATCATGATGATTTGGGGGTAATGTGAGCCACAAAGGCAAGGAAAATTGGTCAAAGTTGAAGGGAAAGATGAATGCAGCATGTTAACCCTCAAATTTGGGGCAAATTTGACAAACGCCCGGGAAGCTGTGCATCAGATGTCTGGACTTCCAACATGACAAAAGATAAAAAGCAAGGCCCAAATTAAGTCTTGTTTCAGCAGAACAAAATGAAGGGGTGGAGTGGGCCCTCTCAGTCACCTGCCCCAATACATTGAGCCACTCCCGGGGAGATCCAAGCGCCCTTCACTAACAGCCCAGGAATTTTCAGGGAACTGGAGGTTTTTTTCCAAAAGAGTGGGCCTTACCATCTGAGAAAAAAAAAAAACCCATCCAAACTACCACAAAGACTTAAACTGTCATTGATTTAGGGGGGCAATAACTAATTTAAGAAATGGGATAGTAAATTTTGTCAGGGTCATTTTGTGTTTTGGGTTTCATTATATTTAAAAAGAGAAAACACGTATTTTAACATAAAAGGGTTTTTCCCCCCACTTACTTGAGTGGAAAAAATGTTT